>OZ025241.1:79393043-79710543 GCA_964019155.1 Osedax fenrisi
ATATGAAAATATAAATTTATTTAGAAACTGCTTCAATTGAATAAAAAATGTAAAAGATGGTCGTATTTGTGAACGTTGGAAATATCAAGAGAGAATTGAGAAAAGGGTTCATGTATTGAAAGTAAACTGAATTCAAATAAAATATACTAAAACTATTCATTATTTTATAATATTTAAAAATAATGTCTATCAATATAGATAATAACATTTAATATCTCATAACTTAGTAAGACTAATCAAAGAGTACATTATATAATACGTATTATAAAATAAATACATAACTTTTATAATAAATCAAATACGTAGTTTATAATATGTGTATGCAATGTATACTAAATCTAGATAATAATACATAATGTCAGTGATATATAAAAATATATAGGGGAAAACGGGTCAGGTTGAGCCGGTTTTTATAAAAACACATGTATCTAATAATGTTATGAATATATTTTAATAAAGATAAGATAAATATAGTTTATGATCAATAAAAAACATTCATAAATCAGTGTAATGATAAATAATTAATTATATAATTACATTATTATTTTTTTTAATTTGGCTCAACTTGCCCCGTCTAATAGGGCAGGTTGAGCCAGTTAGAAAAAATACAACATTAAAGATATATTTAAAAAATAAACATAGTTAAAGTTATATATTTATATTTATTAGTTATTAACAAGTATATTCACCAAGATTAATATCAAAACCCATGAACTAATGAAACTTTTAAGGTGATAGGTTAAATTAGGAGAGAGGTTAGATGCTCTATGTTTTAATCTAGTATGTAAACGAATTATTTAATTATTTAAAATAATTACTCATTTATATATTTAATTAATTAGATTATTATTATTGAAATAAGTCATTAATTAATTAAATAAATATGTTTAATGATAAACAGGGCAGATTGACCCTATGGTCAACCTGCCCCGTTTTTATATGGTCAACCTTCCCCATATCACTAGTATATATAAAAGTAATCTAATTAATTTGTGAATGATAATTTTTTTATTTTTAATATATAGTATATTAAATATACTTTATTTATATACCATTCATAATTCTATGTCATTACAAAATATATTAATAATATCAAATTTAAACTTACTGTCCCACCAACGAGTTTTTCATAAAATATTAATAATTAACTAATATTTTAAATAGTTAAAATAAATAATTTGTAAGTTGTTATGATAATGCTAAATATAGGCGTGTATACATGTATTAAAAATTATTAAAAATTAATTTATTAATATCAGAAATAATTTAGATGGCTCAACATGCCCTATGGTCAACCAAATATACAAATTTACAAAATATATAGGCAAGAATATAAACATAGACAATAATTTACTATATAGTCAATAATGCATAGTAAATGTTGGTTAGCAATTAGTAGTAGAGATATATTACTATGTATTGAATCCTATTCATACTGTTACCTAATATAACTATATTATGACGTATAAAGTATCGCCTGCGATGTGGGCGTGGCACTGGGCGTGGCTTTCGGTAACTCGGTAATTTCGAATACGTAATATATACTTTGATGTTTAATTAAGCTGATTATATACGGGTTTATATACAACACTATCGCAGTGGATGACCAGTGAGAGCGGTCACACGCTAGTTAGTCGGGCGGCTAATTAGTGTTTACAACTCACTATTTACATTGTTGTCGCGCTTCCTTTCACAGATTCCATTGACAGATTCCTTTGACAGATTCCATTGACAGATTCCACTGACCGATTCCACTGACCGATACACGTCAACGGATACGGGTAATACAAAGAGATAACCTAGAGGTTATAGGAGGTCTTGGTAATAACTAATTCGCTAATTTGAGAATAACTTTGTTGATTTGTTAGTTTTGGTAGGGGAAAGATGGGTAATGTGGCCACTTTTAGATAATGTTGTATAACTTTATAAATATTAGTTCTAATTCGATAATTTTTTCAATATAGATATATATATATATATTATGATATATAAGAGGACTGTCGAATCATTTTAGCGTATCTAATTGAAATGATTAATGTGGCCACATTACCCTCCATGGAGGCCAGCTATTGCGGGTAATGTGTCCACTTTAAAATGTGGAATTAATCCACTATATGGCGTTACTTTATATCAAGTTTAGTCCAATGATATCACATCAAGTATAATATTAAATAACACACGCAATTGTGATAAATTAATGATTTTTATTTTAACTTTATAAATTACTATATTAATTAATAAGCTATATCCTAGTATATCATTACACTTAATTATTATGTTATTAATATGGAAAAAGTAATTTCAGCAGTAAATGACTGTATGTCATAACAATATGGCGATAAAATACCTAGATAAAATAGTAATTTAGAAAGATAACTATTAATATTATCTGATTGATATATATATATAACGAATCTCCATAGTTATATTGTTATATATTATAATATATTATAATATATATTATATATATATATATATATATATATATATATATATAAATATATATATGTAATACATAATGTATAAAGAATCGAAATTAGGAACATACATTTTTTAAACTATCCCTATAGGAATATATTCAAGATCATCTTGAAGAATATTTTGAAAATGGTATACTTATTATAATTATTACGAAGGAAAATAGTCCTTGCTAATAGCCTACCTAATTATATATATATGAATGTCCCAATAGCACATTGACTTGTATTACCTATACAAATCAATGTAATATCTATCCTACTCAATGTATATGAGTATATCCATAGATATTGAGTAGGCCTCTATCTAATATTTATGAGTATACCCATATACATCTAAGGGGCGAAGCCTGTATAAATATATAACGTCTTTGAGTATACAAAAGCCCGGGAAAGGGCTTTGAGTATACCAAGGACGTGTCCTTGAGTATACCTTATTATAATGTCTATTATCCTTGGTACTAACAATGAAATTACCCTTATCATATTATCCAATCAGATACATAACCACGCCCACTACCACGCCCTCACTATATGCACAAATTTAATTCAGTTATTTTCATTTTAATAATTATTAGTTACCATTTTACTATTTCGTACTTAAAATAATCATCTAAGTAAGGATAATTGAATTCTTAAAACCTTTTTAGTAAGTATTAAGTATATTTATAATTTATAGGGATATTTTAATTAAGTTATTACAATTTTAAATGTATTTAAAAATATGTATATTTCAATTATTGAAATTTTCAATATTATTTTAATATTATTTTAATATTATTATAATGTTTTTTTTTATATTTTTATTTCATGTTACATTAGACTAATGTATACTAAAAATACTAAAAGAATAAACCTATCTCAATTACATAATATAATACATAATCAATAATATAACATAATTATAATGTTTATAATAAAGTTTATTATTTAAAAATTGTTATTAATATTTAATTAGTAAGTAAGAAAGCTACTAGCTGATCTAGTTTAAATATTATAAGTATTATACTATAAATATAACAAGTAACTAATACTATTTTTTAATAAACGTATACCAATTACATAATTATACTATATCAAATATATATCCATAATGTGACTTTGTTATATATTTAATAATTATTATTAATATTTAATTTATTATTTAATAAATATTATTATAATATTATATATTAAAATTTACATTACATATATTTAATATTATATAATATTATATAATATTTAATATTATATTATATTATTAAATATAATTATTTAATAAATACATTAATTAAAAAAATATAACAATGGTACAATAATAATTATTGATATGTACATATAATGTAATACATGTAAAATGTATGATATATATTTAAAAACGTAGAAGGGAAAACCGGCGCTTTATATACAATTAACTTAGCGCTAACATAATTCGTTTGTCTTCAGTATTGTATTACATATGGTCAATTTTTATTTATACTGTTAGTCACTGTAAATCAGTCTAATTTACAGTTACAATGTAACTTACGATGTTAATTCACAATATAGAATATAGTATTGAATATACTACATATAATAGTTATAGTTTGAATAGTGAGATTTTTTGGTTTTTTCAAATTTCAGGTTTTTATTTTTTTTTGTTGTCAAAATATAAATAGCATAACTTAAATATATGATATATTTTATTATATTATTATAATAATTATATACACTTTAATTAATAATTCATTTTAAAACTTCAATTTGATTAAATAAATAGTTAATTAAGCATACTTTGTTTATTTTTGTGAAAGTTGTTTATCTAAATATAAATTAAATGTCATATATTATAATAATAATTATTATATTTAATATAATAATATAATATAATATATTATACATTTAAATGTATTCAATTTAATTCATGTTTATACTTTAATTAATAGAGTTATTAGAGAATATTATGTTTATACTTCTAGTTTATTTAAGTATGTAGCAAAGATACAAATTATATGTATATAATTTAATTACACGATTTTATCGTAAGTGCTTTTTTTGTGACATACTAACATACCAAGTTAGCAAGATTTTTTTTGTAATGTCCCATTTATATTTGTATACATGTAAATAGCAAATTGTACGTTAGTACATAGGCATCTTATAAAATACGAAACATCCCAACGTAACAATGTACCAACGACCTATCTACACAATGGAAATATGGTATATATTATAGATACATTTTCATAGACATACCGACGTCCAAATGTAGCATTTGTATTCATTACATGTATAATTGCGGGCGTTTTAGATGTTATATTGGGAAGATACGTCGAAAATGTACCATCTAAATTTACATGTAAATGAATAAAGATGGGAATTTCGGTATATTACAAAAAACGCACCCTTATACCATATAACACTTACGAGAAATCATGTAATTCAATTTTGTTTACAAACACCTACGGCGTCATTTATATCGGGTTAAATTGAGGAACTATGTGTTTATAATGTAAATTCTTATCAAACTATATACTTTTAAAATGTAAAATAATATGTTTAAAATTTAAATTATTATTTATATAATAAAAACTAAGTGTTAATTGCTGATATATAAAAAAGCTATAGGATATATAGGTTTTAAATGCTATACATATCTATATGGAGAGTAAAAGCTAATTTATATTTCATGTAATTAAATTAATTTAATAGAGCAATGAAAATATTGTTGTATGGAAACCGCGCCGTACCTAAATCTATTTCAGTGAGTCGATACTACTGCTGCTAGCAGGTAGTAGTTATTAATTATATTGCATATATAGGGAGTGTTATATATTTGATTAGAAAAATCTTTGTAAGTAGTAAATTAACTTAATTATTAAGATTAGTTTTTTTTTTAAATATTAGTTTTTGGGTTTTTGCTTAAATATAAATAAAATACTTCTATTATATATAATAATTATATCATTATATTATAAAGAATTATTTTCATCCATATTTATATGTATATAATATTATAATTAAAACATTTACGAATTTTAAGTAAAAATATGCATTATCATACATTATGTGAGCGCGATTAGTGAATAATCATTATTCTCAGTAATCCGATGCTAAAGTCAAAACCATTTCTTTTGTTAAATTTACATGTAATTGTGTATTCTACTTTCTAATGTTTAATTATATCAAATATTTTTCTAATGAAAGATATAACATTTATGAGAAATCGTGTGACTCGAATTTGTACACAAAACATGACAGCGCCACCTATATAGGGTCAATTTTCAGAAAAGTGTGTTGTTTATTTAAATTTGTATCAGTATACACTTTTAAAATGTAAAATAATATGTTTTAAATTACTATTTATATGATGAAAAGTGTTCATTACTAATATATAACAAATGAATTTGATGTGTTGGTTTTAAATGCTATACATCATGTGACGTATAAAAGATAACTTATATTATATGCAATTTAATGGAAAAATTAAAACATTGTTGTATATAAATCGCTATCGTATATATTTCAGAGATTTCGATACTACTACCAGCAACAGCAGGGAGTACACTTAATTACATTGTGTAAATAGGGAGTGTTATATTTTGTGCTTTGCAACATTTTTGATTATATATATATATATATAATATATATATATATATATATATATATATATATATATATATATATATATATATATAATTGTTAATGTTTTATCATATTTTATTTATATATATATATATATAATATGAATACATATAATATTATTAATATTATATTAATAATGGTAAAGAATGAATGTATACAAATAATATAATATGCGTTATATTACTGTTATAATTGCACCTGGTTTAATTTATACATAATTCCACTTATCGATTTACTTTTAAGATATTTATATATTAAATTATAATAAATCACGGTTTTTGGTGAAACATTATTTTTGGTAAAAACCTGTTTTTACAGGGCAAAAGGGTCAAAAACCAATCTATATCATGTTAATTTACAGTAAAAACCGGTAAAAACTGACAAAAACCTAGTACTCATAAAATTATATACGGATACATCCTGCTGCTCTACCTTTTATACATTTAGTCAATCTGAAACGTGGTACTATCTGGAATACGACTACTGAATACAACATACAAGAACTTACAAGAACATACAAAGTGAATCTGCCAGAATACACGCGAATACTCGACGACATTCTGTTTACACGGCTCGGTATCATCTATGATCATCTGCTGTATCGGAGGACCACTCTCCCTGATATAAAGATCATGTACACTCACAATTCGTATTACTATTATCCCGTACTATTATTTAATTCATATTATTATTACTATTAACTTATGTACATATATATATATATTTTTTTAATTTTTAAAAATTTATATATAATTTTTTTTTTTTTTTTTTTTTTTTTTTTAATTTATAATATTACTATAATATTTGTTTCTATATAGTAATTGTTATCCTTTACGAAATATATCATATAATAAGAAAACTATACTAGTAGATTGATGAGATTATACTGATTATATAGACTATAGTATGAATATATAGATGCATACAATTATAGAATATGTAAACGTTAGATAGTCACATCATAGATATAAAATATCATAAAATGAATTACATCTGAAAACTTACATCAGAGTATTTTATAAACATATATCTTTATTTATTTATTTTTTATCTTATACATTTTTTTTCTATATTAATCTCATATTAATTATTTTTCCAATGATTATGAATGCCGATAATTCACGAAAAGATATATTTCAAAATAATTTATATAAACAAACTTTAGATAATCTCGATAATCATTTCAATTCTAGCGATAGTATTCTTTATCATCATAAAAAACAACTTTATAATAGTATAAATAATCAATGTAACTATGATAATATACCAAACCAAATACACACGAATAGTAATATATCCATCATACACTTTAACGCACGTAGTCTGATAAAAAATTTTAATTCTATTACTAATTATTTATATTCTTTACACCATAAATTTGATATAATAGTTATAAGTGAAACATGGTTAAATGAATATAATAAAGATCTATATTTTATATTAGACTATAATAATATACATATAACCAGAAATCATAAACGTGGTGGAGGTACCTCAATATTCGTTAAAAAATCTTTTAAATATATAACTATTGATACACTCAGTACAACATTACCAAATAAATTTGATATAGTTACCATTAAATTAATAATTCCCAATTCTAAATATATTATAATAAGTGGTATATATAAATGCCCCGAATTTGATATCATTAATTTTTCAGATGAAATATATAATTTATTTAATACACTCTCTACTGATAATACAATATTTCTTTGCGGAGACTTTAACATTGATATATTAAAATTAACTTGTCCTAAAGTCTCTCATTTCATTGATATACTTATTTCATTAGGTCTACATCCAATAATAACCAAACCCTCACGCATTACTAATATAACGTCCACCTTAATTGATAACATATACACAAATTATAATCATGTACCAATATCTAATGGTTTATTATATAATGATATTAGTGACCATTTACCCATTTTTTGTATTTATAAATTAAATAAATTTAACAATTCTATTAAAAAAAATAATGAATTCATATATTATATGACACAGAATAATATAAGCGAGTTTAAGCTCTATCTTCTAAATTATAATTGGTCAGCTTTATACAGAATAGATAATGCGCATCATGCTTTTGACTTATTCATTTCTACTTTAGAAAACTCTAAACACAAATTCCTTTCTAAAAAAAAAATATATACAAAAAATTCTTATTTAAATAAACCTTGGCTAATAGGGCCTTAAAAAATGTATAATTAAAAAAAATAAACTTTACCAAAACTTAAAAAAAAAACATTCTGTATCTAATGAAACTATTTATAAAAAATATAAAAATTGTCTTTCAAAAATCATAAATAAAGCTGAACGCTATTACTATAGTCCATATTTTATTACTAACAGAAACAACCCTAAGCAGATATGGAATAAAATAAATACTATTATACATAACAACAAAAATGGTAATATAGTTCCTAATGTAATAGAAGATAATAAACGGTGTGAACAATTTAATGATTATTTTTGTAACATAGGTGAGAAGTTAGCTTCTAAATCAGAAAAAAATTGTAATACCAATAATACATCTAATTATATACATAATAAGTATACAAATTCATTATTTATTACTCCCACTAATCCAATTGAAATAACTAATATTGTTGAAAAAAGTAAACCAACAAATAGTACTGATTCTCATAACTTTTCATTTAAACTAATTATTCAAATCATTTCTTCAATAAGTAATATATTATCATATTTAATTAATCTATGTATACAACAAGGTATATTTCCTAATTGTCTAAAAACTGCTAAAGTCGTAACTAAATATAAATCTGGTAATATTGATGATCCTTCTAATTATAGGCCAATTTCTCTATTATCATCTTTCTCAAAAATTTTAGAAAAAGTCTTAAAATCTAGATATATAGATTTTATGGAAAAAAATAAAATAATTAATAAATCACAATTTGGTTTTAAAAAAGGAGTTTCAACTTCCGATGCATTGACTGACCTAACCGGAACCATAGCTTCAAATAAAATGAAATATTGTGCAGCTATATCTATAGATCTAAAGAAAGCATTTGATTCCATCAGTCATGATCTATTAATAAATAAGTTAGAGAAGTATGGTTTCAGAGGAGTTGCTTTAAAATTATTAATATCTTTTCTTAATAATAGAAATCAATTTGTAATATTCAATAAGTCTAAATCACAAATAAAGAATATTAAGTTTGGTGTCCCTCAAGGATCTGTCCTCGGTCCCCTATTATTTTTAATATTTATAAATGACATAGTCAATATTAAAACACAAGGCCATTTTGTTTTATTCGCTGATGACACTTCTATTATATTCCGTGAAAATAATATTGATTCTATGGAAAATTCCATGAATAAAACTTTAAAAAATCTTGATATATGGCTATCATTAAATAAATTGACAATTAATTTAAGCAAAACTAACTATTTAATATTTAATAATAATAAAGCAAAATTATCTATTATATTAAATAATATTGTCATTATTCAAAAAAACTCAATAAATTTCCTTGGTGTAATTATTGATTCGAACATGAATTGGAAACTACATACTAATATGGTTAAATCTAAACTTTATTATAGATTATCAATTCTAAGAAAACTAAATAATATTTTACCCATCAATATTTTAAAACTAATATATTATTCTGTATTTCATTGCCATATTATTTATTGTACACATATATGGGGGAATAATTATGATGCAACATCAAAACAAATAAGTATAGCTCAAAATAAAGCTATAAGAATATTATATCGTCAAAAAAATAGAACTAATGTGGATAATATTTACAAAGAACAACACATTTTAACTTTTAAAGAAATAATATTCTATAATGCCTGTAAAATTATGTTTAGGATTAAAAATTATCAAATTTCAACAACAATTATAAATTTATTTAAATTACAAGACTCTACTTATAATATGCGCGATAATAACAAATTTAAAATACCTTTAGTTAATACCAATGCAAAAAAGTTTAATATAACTTATTATGGACCCATTTGCTGGAATAATCTACCGATACATATAAAATCATACAATAGTCAAACCACACTTAACCAATTTTGTTCAAAAATTAAATATTTAATATCATGTAATCTCTAATCTATATTAAAAATTCATATCTTTTATAATATTTTGTAATATATGTACATAAGTATTATTAATATGCGCACTATTATTATTTATATTATTATTATTATTATTATTATTATCATTTATTATTATTATTATTATTATTATTATTATTATTATTATTATTATTGTTATTATTATTATTATTATTATTATTATTATTATTATTATTATTATTATTATTATTATTATTATTATTATTATTATTATTATTATTATTATTATTATTATTATTATTATTATTATTATATTATTATTATTATTATTATATTATTATTATTATTATTATTATTATTATTATTTATTATTATTATTATTAATATGTATATTCGATATAAATATCTTGTATTACACCATTTTTGTTATTACATTTTCTTATTTCATAATTATTATTATATATTAAATATTTAATATTGTTGTTATAAGGATATTCTTAATATAAGCTACGTATAGCTTCTGAATATCCTTCTGTATATTAATTAAATATTCAGTAAATAAATATTCATTCATTCATTCATTCATAAGGTATAAAAAAAGTTATATTAAAATTTAAAGTAATATTGATTAATTTATATATAAATGTTATAGCTAATTAATCTAGCAGCTTTATTTGAAAATTTGACCAAACATTTTATCACTCTGCTTTAATTATGCCATTTATATTGGATTTATTTTTTTAAATCCAACTGGATTTTACCAACTTATATTGTAAAATTAACAATTAATGTAAATGTTTCTCTTTATATAGAATATGTATTATATTAGATACTAAAAAAATAATTCAAGTATATTGTAAAAAGGATAGTATATATTTAATAGACAATTAGTATTTATAACTCAAAAAAACATCATTTATAACATTGCTTATATTAAAAATGAGTATATATATATATTATAATTACATAACATGATATTGTTGATATGTCCTTGATATAAGGTTAAGAAAATCTATAATTTTTGATTTAATTTGTCTACATATTCCAATATAATAAATACATTGTAGAACCTATAGAATATAGTAGAATTGTCTGCGGTAGAACACACGGAAAATATGAGTGACGAGCTCACCGTGAAACAATGGAAGAGGACATGCCTCTTGAAATATCTGGGATTAACCGAAGAACAGGTAAATAACTTAATGATAGATCCCCCCCCCCGAGAACCTATTCATAAGTTCATATTCAATTAGTGTGTTGTATGAATGAATTAATAGTATAGCATTCGAGAGAATTTAAGTTTACAAATGGTAGCTAATTTAATTTTATAATTTTAGCAGATAAAGTAAAACAACATAAATATATATAATGTAGACTCTACATTGTAGAGTATATTTTGATTATTTTTATAATATATTCTCTCCTATAAAATACAATTCAAAGATAATTAATATCTAAATATTCTAAGTATCTATTTTCTTTGAATATATAAATTCAATTATTAAAATAGTTAGTTTTTAAATATATATTTATATATTTAATTTATATATTAAAAAAATTAAATTACTTCCCTTATAAATAAAAATAAACCGCTGATCCTACTTATATATATATATATAGTATAATTTTAAATTTGTTTAAATGTTCATGTATATCTAATAGATATTATCTATATTTGTGTGTTCAGATAACTTTTACAATTTAGAAATAATATCAACACACTCCATATAATGTATATTATGATTATATATCAATTAGTCAAATGATTTTCTTTTATATGTATTAGTTATTGTCCGCTAGCCACAAAATGGATTTCGATAAATAAAAATTACTAATGTTATTTAAAATACGCATATTCATAGAATTGTTTACATTAGCTATTTACTCACAATTTAATTAATTTCAATTTACATTTGATCGTGAATCTACGAATACAAAATGCATTTAAATTGAGAACAAAGTTTGTCGTAGAATTTCTAAAATATAATAATATACCCACTCATTTAAACTTATATAGTCTGTATTTATTTATATGTATTGGTGAAAAACAAGGCAATATAAAATATGTTAGTAAAGAATCGCGAAAATACCAACTTAGAGTAAAATGAATTTTAAAATATAATTATCAATATAAAATAAAAAACGTAGTTATAGCAAAGATGGTTCACTCCCTATCTAATCTATGTAATTATTGTAATATAGATCCCATACCAACCACTAGATGGATACACATATACTGTTTACCTTAATAATATTATGTATATATGATCGAAAGTAATTAATTAATTTTAGAAAAATAATTAGTTCCATTACTCTAATAATTTACCTATCGTTGTGTTATATTTTTATATACATATTATAGTTCCTTATACTTGTAATTAAACAGTCTTTCATAAACTATATACAACTCCTAACTACGTACAATATTCGCATTATAGTTAAGTAAATTCAAACGTGATATTTATATTATTTACGAAAAATAATTTTAGGAAAATAACGTCTATTAAGACCATTACTCTAATAATTTACGTATCAATGTTTTATATTATGTTATACTTATTATATATTGCTTCTACTTGGAATTAAACATTCTTTCAGAAACTATATAAAACTCCTATATACGTATGATATTCGCATTACAATCAAGTAAATTCTAATTTAGAATAAATTAAAAACTAAAATATTTAATACAAATTAATTTATAAGACCATTATTATATATAAGACCATTATTATAACAGTTCTCATCATTGCGGTATATTATATATTATTTATACTTTACATTAAACAGGCTGTAAGGGACTATATTGATATCGTATGTATTTATAATATATACATCATCGATATAAAGAAAGTTTCTTTCTTTATATCGATGATATACATATATATTTAAATATACATATATTATATACATATACAGTGTATATTATACACGATATACTATAAACAAGGACTTATGTCCTTTCTATAATTTCCATTCATAAGTTTGAATTCATATATGATTCATATAATATGAATCATAATTATGTATCAAATTAATGCGCGCATCTAATTTGCTTATGTTATGGCATACATCTTGCGCTTTAGTTATGGCGTGAGTTTTGCGCTCGCGCGCACTAGATCGAACTGGGGGATCTGCACTATAGCCGGCGAATTCACAAGAGGTGGGACTATAGGCGTGGCTATATTAAAAATACTATAAACGCTAATTCGATTATATAATACTGTAGATAGTTTTTATAGAGATATTTAATTTAATTTGAATTACTAATTCGATTATATAATAGTTAACAATATTATATTTATTTAATTTATGTTATTTATTGTATTTGCATGCATGACACGTGTTTATTTAAATGTTACATGTAAATAGATAGGTGGAAATAGGTGGTCTTTTAAAAAAGTTACTGGTCACTGAATATTGAATATTTTTAATTAATTTTTAGTATAAAATATTCCCAACATATAGCTCTAATTTATTATTATTATTAAAAAATCTAAAATTAACCTAATATATATTAAAAATAAGTATTAATAATAATCTATATGATTTATGACAATTTTATAAATTTAGTATATATATAGTACTAATAGTTAAGGTTAGTATCTACATTATTTAAGTAAATAAGATAAAGTATCAATATTATAATCTTTATTAAATATATATATATATATATATATATATATTATTTATATAGTATAGTTATATAGTATTTTGAGATTTCATAGTATTATTATTTTATTAAACATACTTTATGTATATATATATATATTTAATATATATATATATATATATATATATATATATATATATATATATATATATATATATATATATATATATATTTAATAAAGATTATAATATTTAGATTATAGTATATATGTAGTATATAATATATACTAAATTTATAAAATAGTCATAAATCATATAGATTATTATTAATACTTATTTTTAATATATATTAGGTTCATTTTAGATTTTTTAATAATAAGAATAAATTAGAGCTATATGTTGTGAATATATTATACTAAAAAATAATTAAAAATATTCAATATTCAGTGACCAGTAACTTTTTTAAAAGACCACCTATTTCCACCTATCTATTTACATGTAACATTTAAATAAACACGTGTCATTCATGCAAATACAATAAATAAAATAAATTAAATAACTCTAACATTTTAACTATTATATAATATAAGTAAAGATTCAAATTAAATTAAATAAATCTTTAAAAAAACTATCTACAATATTATATAATCGAATTAGCGTTTATAGTATTTTTAATATAGCCACGCCTATAGTCCCACCCCTTGTGAATTCGCCGGCTATACTCACTGGTAACCGATCGAACTATACCTGACATCCCCTTAAATATAATATATAATCACTGAATAATGATTAGGATTATAATAATGAAATATTATTTATAGAATATAATTATAAAACTTAATATTAAAAATTAATGTTACAAAATATTAAAATCCTTTGATGTGTTTATAATTTAATTATAATTCTATTTACATAATTATATTTTTGTTTAGAAATTTATATATATCATATATATATTATGTGTATATTAAGATATTTATATATATATATATATATATATAAATATATATATAGTGTATTAAATATACACTATATATAATTAAACATTTTATTTAAATATTATAATATAACTTTATATTGTAATAATGTATTATTTAGAATGTGTACTATAGTATTATATATGTGTAAACATTACTTATATAACAGAGTTGTACAGTTTTGTACAAATATTCTTCTCAAAGTAATTATCTATATACAATTTTTTAAAGTAGATTAAATTATTAGTTATATGTGAACTGTACAATAAATTAGTGCATAAGCAATACCATAGACATATAGTTAAATAGTTTTTTTTAAAAATCAGAATGTCGGTAAGTAAGCTATATAATTAAAAGTAAGCCTTTATATTTTAATGAAATTGGTGAAATTGATGAAATAGTATATGCATATAATATATGCCATATATAGAAGCTAGTGATGATGATACAGGATTAACTGGATAACACTTTCTAAAATGACAAATCGTAATACCGTATAACCAAGAATATATAATATAAGAATTATAAAAATCAATTTAATCTTAGAAAACTATCAAAAAATACAACTATTTTGCGAAGAATTTCACGAAGCAATATTTTGAAGATTTATCCTTCAGAAAATCTCTGATATGAAGTTATCATATTTAATTATAGTAAACACAAACATCTATGGAAAACTATAAAATATACTGAAAATTAAAGTGCAGTTATTATTTAGAATATTATATAAAATATGTATATAATATTGGCATGAATGCAATACCATTTCTTATATGGATGATAGTGATATGGAGAATATATATATATTTATATATATATATATATATATATATATAAAATTTCATGTATATAGAAACACTATTATTATAATATTTAAAAATATCTATTAATATGTACATTTTTAAATCCTAAGTAAGAAATATTCATGATATGGTATCGGAAGTGTTGAAAATAGTGTTGGGTATACAGTAGTGCTGTAAAATTTCAAATCATCGTTCTCAAATATCAAATACTTAATTTTTCGGTTCGGTTATTAACATATCGAGTATTTTATAATATTTGATAGTATCAAATACATTTTTTTATGATTTCGGTTCGATTCTGTTGGGTTTTTAAAATTAATTATCGGTCTCCAATATTAAATTTTGTTTGTAAATATATTTTCATATTTTTGATCAATAGTATTTTCTTAAATTATAAATATACCATATACAGTGTAATTTTATTATAATATGTAAATTATAATCCGTATTTAATATAATTGTAAAGATTTTGCGAAGCAAAGATATAACACTCCCTATGCATGCAACATAATTTAGTAATATCCCCTGCCGCTGCTAGCAGTAGTATTTCAGTCGAAATCACTGAAATAGATTTAGGTTCGGCTCTGTTTGCATACAACAATGTTTTCATTGCTCTATTAAATTACATGCAATATAAATTAGTTTTTACTTACTAAATATATACTTATAGCATTTAAAACATACATATCATATCATATTTGTTTGTTATATATTAGTAATGAATACTTAGTTTTCATCATATAAATATTAATTTAAGGCATATTATTTAACATTTTAAAAGTGTATAGTTAAATACGAATTTACATTATAAACAACACATAGCTCCTAAAAGTAACCCGCTATAGGTGGCACTGGGGTATTTTGTATACAAATTCGAATTACATGATTTCGCGTAAGTGTTATATCTTTCTTTCGGAAAATCTTTGATAATTGTATCAATTATCATTCATATATTAAATATAATATTTATACAATATTAAATATTATTTTTAATGATTAAATTAATATTTTTATAATAATATATTAAATATAATATTTAATTATATAAACTATAATAATTATAAATTATTTATTATTATAATCGGGAATCATCGAGTGAGTGATCTAAATAATGAAAGTGAGATTGTAAATAGATTATGAAAATTGATATATTTGAAATATATTCTATAGATTTGTGTTTTATTTTTTATCATTATTATAATAATAAGTATAGGTTTAAAGTAACGTTATAATAAATTGTATTCAAAATATTAAAAATATATTAAACATCATAATTATGTCGAAAATATGATATAATTTTATACCTAAATATGAACATGAGAAATATTTACATAATTTCGCGATCGATTTAGAAATGCCAATTTCGTTATTTAGAGCATTCACGCGTTATGTCAAATATTGATCATCTTGAATCACTTGATATATTAATGATTTTTAATAATTATTTATTAAAACATAAATTTAAAAATTAAATGTAGTATAGTTAATATAAATTATGTTATATAATCTATATACTACTGATATTATTGGATATTGATAATCTAAATTACCAAATATTGATATAAATAAATATTTACTTGATCCAAAACATGATAAAATATATACAAATTAATTTAATATTGGAGAATCGATAATTAATTTTAAAAGATTTGTAAGTTTAGAGACCTTTTGAAATTTGAAACAGCACTAGTATAAAGTATCTCATATTCAATGGGATGATTGTGGTAAAGTACTACTTTCAATTATCACATGTGTGTTTAACTATTCAATTATTTGTATAAATAAATATTTTGTTATAAACTATATTTTATATTTAGTTGATATGTATCATTACAATAATTCATAGATAAACAAGGCTCTTAATATGATAATATATAATACTTCTTATACTAAATATACATTAGGAGAAGGGGTAGTCAGATAAATTGAAGAACCTATTATTTATGGTATTTTTTTACTAATTTATATTTATTATATTATGACGATATATGAAATAGGAAAACTTTTCTAAATCGATAAAACTTATATTAGTTGATTAATATAACAAATTAATTAACATTCTATACTTCATAGATATGTTATAAGATTTAATATAATATAATTTAATTTAATTTATTATTAAAACATATAATATTAATATTTTATACAAAATTACAATTTGGAAGCATATTTATATCCAGTATATTAATTATTATCCGATCGAAATTATTTCTATATTTACAGTTTTAACATTAATATATATTTTCTATGGGTTGATATTTAGTTTGAATCAAGAATTGTCTATAATATACATTATTCTTCAAAGTTTAGCATCAAGTTTTCTTTCTCCATGAGTTGATTTGTTATCGCTTAAATTTCAAGTACACCTACCATATAAATATATAATATAATATATTTAAAATAGATTTAATAATAGATATATTAATCATATTATTATTATTATATAATAATATATATATTATGTATATTATATGTATATGGCACTTATTAAGTGTACGAATACATTTTATATTGATATTATTTTAACCGAATAACGTATTGTATATTTTTATTACTAGAATTGAATTTATTTAATTACTATATATATATATATATCATATAATGTACATATATATTGTATATGATCATTTAGTTATAATAATCAAGTTTATATAGAAACAATATTAAGTAATCATTTAATACTATTCAATATGTTATTAAACACTCAGATATATTAAACTTATACCAAAGATTTTGCGAAGCAAAGATATAACACTCCCTATGCATGCAACGTAATTTAGTAATAGCCCCAACCGCTGCTAGCAGTAGTATCGAAATCACTGAAATAGATTTAGGTTCGGCTCTGTTTGCATACAACAATGTTTTCATTGCTCTATTAAATTACATGCAATATAAATTAGCTTTTACTCACTAAATATATACTTATAGCATTTAAAAAATACATATCATATTTGTTTGTTATATATTAGTAATGAACACTTAGTTTTCATCATATACATATTAATTTAAAGCATATTATTTAACATTTTAAAAATGTATAGTTAAATACGAATTTACATTATAAACAATAAATAGTTCCTAAAAGTAACCCGCTATAGGTGGCACCAGGGTATTTTGTATACAAATTCGAATTACACGATTTCGAGTAAGTGTTATATCTTTCCTTCGGAAAATCTTTGCTTATACTATAAGTCCTATACTATAATTTATAATTAAAATATAAAATTATAATAATAAGTTATATTAATATTATACTAGATGATAGATTATAAGGTAGATCGATGCGTAGTATAATAATATTAATAAAATTATTTTAAATATAATTTTATTAATATTATTAAATTAATTATACTAAGCATCGATCTAATTTATTATAAATATCATGTTATGTAATTAATAAATATAATAAGTATACACATTATATGATGCTGATAAGTCTTTAACTAACCAGTTATGTTCTATAAAGACGATTCATTTTCAAAACCACTAGTTTATTTAAATTTCCACCAGTGTTATATTATCGGTAAATAACTGATCGTTTATTAATTTAATGATAGATTTGAATTGTTAACTTATAATACTAATGTTTAGTAATAATGTTAGTAATATATCTAAATAATAATTTATTCCACAAGTTAATACTATATCAATAAGTGATATATTAAAGTATTTTAATTTGAATTATTATTTATTTTAAAAATAATTTATCTGTCAATTATCATAATACGATCCCACTATGATGTCACAATAATATTTGTTTATTTATTTAGATTTTTTAAAATATTCCAAAATATCACTTTTAAACTCATATTATTAATAAACTATACATTTTTGTAATTTTGTACATCGACACATATTATTAATTAATTAATATTAAATATATTATGATAAATCTATTTGCATGCATAATATGCTTCAACTAAAATTTGTATAGTATATAAATAATATATAAATAAATAATATAGTTGAATATATCTCTATTGATTGATTGATAATTTAAGCAAATACATAGTCAACAAATAATCGAAAGTATAAAGTATAAATATTTGCTAACGATAATATACTTTATAGAAATAAACAAATAATAATACGAAATTAAAAAATTAAAGAAATTAAAACGTTTTACAGTTACCGTAAAAATAAATAAAAAATAATCTAAATAGAAATAAAGGATAGCGTAAAAATTATCGAAAATATAAATAAAATGCATTACTTTTTAATTGGCATCGAAATATTCAATTTCTACTTTAACTTTATAGATTTCTTCATATCTTTGTACCTTGTATTAGTAATACATTATTAGTTATATAGTTTAATATTTATAGATACATTTTAAATATATTATAAACAGAACATATTAAAAATCAAATAAACCAATACTAGAATGAAACAAACAAATAATGTAATACTTATACAAATCTGTAATAATAGTACATTATTAATTTTATATTTTAATTGTATAATAAATTTGAAACATATAGTAAAACCTCTCTATAAGAAACTATTTTTTTACAGTACTTTTTTTCTTATAGAGAGGTTTTCTTATAAAGAGGTTTTTACTTTTCCAATGATTTTAAGAATTCATTTAGGACCTATAATTGAAAATGCACTATATATAGTGCATAGGGTTATATATAACCTATATGTTATATATATATATATAGTATATTTATTTATTTTTATTTATTTAGTATTAATCAAAAGAATAGTTTAGAAATATGATTTATTTTAACATTTATTAATTAATTTTAATAAATCTATGCATATACAATAACAATTATTAATTATTTTTAATTCATTTCGAGCCATTTATATAATATAAAATATTTGTAAGAAAAAAAGATCTTATATAATAATTAATTTCTATAATTGTTATCAATATACAATACTTCTATTTATATATATAATTATTTTTTATATTTTTTATACAATAAGTTTCTTATAAAGAGGTTTTTCTTATATTTTTCTTATAAGATTTTCTTATAAAGAGGTTTTTTAATGTGGAAAAGGTTGAATTCCAACCAAATTGGTGAAAAATGTTCTTATAAAGAGGTTTTTCTTATAAAGAGGTTTCTTATAGAGAGGTTTTACTGTATATACAAACATAACACGTTAACAATAAAATAAACTATAATATACCTATACACAAACAGAACACGTTAATAACAAAACCAACCAATAATATTATGATAAAGTAATACTCCCCACTTTAAAATCTGTGATAAAAATGAATTATTAATTTTATATTATAGTAGATTTGAAATATAGATATAAAAACCCTACTTTTCTACAACAAAACAATTTTGTAAAAAATCCCGAAGTGATAATGGGATAATTAAGATACAAAACGAAACATAAATCAATATAAATTTCTGTTAAAAAAATGTTGTTTGTCAAATCTATTGGTATGATTATAAATTTATATATATATATATTTAACTGCCTGTGTGGCTCAGTGACTAAGGCGTCAGACACACAAGCAATAGGACACAGGTTCGACCCTCGTCCGGACCATTAATTAATTTTATAAAATGGGTCTTAAAATATTATTTAGAAGTGATCTTATATAATTGTGTATAAATAAATGATCGGCTCTTGTTAAAAACATGGATGCCTTAACATGAGAGCGGCTTCGAAGGGACATTAAAGCCATATATGGTTATAAGTGAAAACTTCATCTAAGTTCCTGGATGGGATGAAAGGACTCCACCAAATAAAAATAACAATAACAATATATATGGCTAATTTGTTGACAAATATTATAATTAATTAATTATGAAAAATAATTAAATTTGATATTATTTATGAAAATTAATTAAATTTAATATTATTTAGATTAAATATTAATTAAAAATGTTTAACTATGTAATAAAGCTATATGTTTTAAATAAGATTGTGTTAAAATGATTAAAAACTTAATTATAAAAAAACTAGATACATTTTGAAAACGTGCTACTTTATCTATACTTTACATGTAATGTGATAAATAGTATCACGTTTAAAGTTAAAATAATTGTTAAAATGATACCGGTGTTAAATGTTGGTAGCCAAAGAATTATGCATATATTACAAATAATATTCCTTATAAGAAATTTAATTATATTTATATATAATATAATATGTAGACCAGCTCAATATGAAAATGAATTGTTAATCATAATTTATATACTATTTATTTAGGTTAACGACGAATTTATTGAAAACTTGATCAAAAGTGACGTGAAAAATAAAGTCATAACTTGCTCAAGTTAATATATTTAATATATTTTATTAATATTATTTATTAATTTATTATTATAATTAGGATGCAAATTGGATATAAAAAATAATAAAATGACTTCCTCAAGAGATAGTGTAAATGGATGTCTAGTAATTTTTAAAAAGTGTAACAAATATTGCTGTAAATTTATTTTAATTATCAATAAAATACCATCGGATAATATCCGGGAAGTAATATATGAAGATGATTTTATCAGGAATGTTAGTTATATATTATATATACATTTAAATGTACTTATTTATACTTAAATATATTTTAGTACGGATATTCGTGTTATCTACTAATCAATAATAAAAAGACGAAATATATTAAAACAACTCAATACATAACAAATATTATGTATACCATGGCGGAAATAGTGAAACATTTCCGAAAGAAATATAATAACAATGGTTAGCTTACATTTTCAATAGAATTCAATATTCGTACACCTATATTCACCATTTATAGAATTCATACTTATGCTATCCATGCTGAGGGTAAAGCATGTCGATAAACTTTTTAAAACTGTAATTACATTAAGCGGCGAAGAAGGGGTGAATTTCATCAAAATTACTGAAATAATAAAAATGGCAACCCAATGTTTCCTTGATCATCAAAGTATTCACGGTGAAAAGAATTTCGTTTGTATAATCAGATTAATCAAATATTCTGTGAAATTATTAATTGATATAATATTACAGTTGAATACAGAATGCAAACCTTTTCTAGTGGAATTTAAGAAAAAAATCAGGAAATACTATAAGATGAAGACAGAATTAGATGAGATTACGGTTTTTATATTTTAATTTTTTCATATTTTTAGTATGTTTAATATAATTAATATATATATATATATTTATATTTTCAACTCTTTTTATTGCTAAGTATTCGTAATTAATAGAAATAAAAGTCATTTTTCTTTTAAGCATTGTGTTATTGTTGTATATAAAATGAATGATAACATTACGCGTACCATTTCGTAATGGTTTAATATTATATTTGATACTGTATTGCAATTGATGACGCTGAATATGTACTGTGTAACATAGTCCTATTAGACGTAGCATTATAAACTGATAATACTCATAGTAATATCATATGCTGTAACATACATTATGCATAGTACAAATTTCTGACAATTTATATGAAGTCCAACTAATCTTGTATACTAATAATAAAGTGAATATAATATATGTCTGACTCATCCACTCGTAAAATAGTTGCTAATACATAAATAATAAATTTATTTATTTTTGATAAATAAATATTACAAATTTTATTTATATAAAATATTGTTTCTTTATAAATACAATGTAATCTATATAATCAATTTCAATAAATGATATTATTGTATGCTCAGATTTAGTGATTTACCTTCATAATATAATATATTAGTTAAAATATAATTAACAGAAATAGATCTTTAATGAAAACTTATTGATTAAATTATGAAACGGAATCACATTCATGCAATTAAAAATAACTATATTACAAAATATTAATTTTTAATTATTACATAAAGTAATACAATATTAATACACATGTAGTCTCAGATTACTTCATAATCCTTGTCTATACAATAAAATACATATCATATGCACATTTAGCAATCTATAACATCTAATCAATCAATAGATGTTAATAGTCGTTATATTGATAAATACTAAGAGTGTATCTACTTATATATATATATATATTATATAATTTAAATCTATATATAAAATTTATTACAGGATATGCTTCATTCGTTTTAAAAGATTAGAACGTGAATTTTCAGTATTCGGATATTGTAAGTAATATAACATTTTATAAATAAAATCAAATGAACTCGAATTATTTATTTATTTCATATGAATTTATTATTTTTATTAATAATATTGATTAATGGATGCATTATTTACGTTATTCAATGAATAATAATCATTAATAGAAAATCTAAAACACATTTTCAGGTAAATGATAACATCAATATATATATTTGGAAAATGTATTAGAAATGTGTTCGTTTAATATTTTGTTCAATATTATTCTACTTTAAATTATTAAATAAAATTCATTATCTTTAATATAATGTATAATATGTTATTTACTTTAAATAATATCTGTATACTTTAAATTATTAAAATAAAATTCATTATCTTATCTAACTATATGATGTATAATATGTTGTTAACGATTAATTATAAATGCATTATAACCATACACTCATACAATACATATTATCATGTAAAACTTTAAAGCTTTATGATGTTTGAACCGTTTGATAAATATTTTAAAAATATTAATTGTTTATAAATAATATATAGCAGATTCAATATAGGTACTTTTGAAAATACAAATATATTGCTTTGATACACTTATAATGAAAACCATAATTTGTTGATCATTTATTTATATTTCAAATAATAGTAAAATAATAAAAAAAAAATAAACAAACAATTAATTCACCCCTTAAATAAATCTAATACTTCTTAACTGTGTTTTCATTATATCCTATAATATTACTAGTGTGTTAGATGTTTCACTATTGAAAATATACACTATATTTTTGTAGAACACAAATTTAACTTTATATTCTTTCACATATTGAATAGCTATTAAGCTAGCTTTACCTGATTTACACGTGTTCTATAACTACATCTTACAACACATCACAAGTTACTGTTCGATTCGTCGTAGATTAATTTGCTATTAATATTATATAAAATAAAATATATATGTATTATTTTGATATTTTCCGATTTAATCAATTAAAAATAGTTATATAGTTAAACAAATTATAAGTTATAAACAAATTATATATATATAAAGTTTGTATATTGATAATTTGTATATATTTATTAGTATATATATATATATATATATATATATATATATATATATATATATATATATATATATATATATCTAACTATACACATTTATTAATAATTGTATTACCATAAATAATTATTATTATTAAACTTTTCCCAAATTACTTAGCTAATATAATGCAATCGTCTTAAACTATTTCATCTCAGATTATCTGTATTCATATTTTGTTTTACTTTTATTTAATTTTGGATCTGAATAAAATATTACATAAATAACTGCGTTTGATTTTTATGTGAAAAAAGTATTTGTATTTGACCACATTCCTGGTATTGAGGTATAGTCATTAAGTTATCTATTACATTCAAAATAGTATATTATAATAATATCGTATAATAATTTCAATATAACACGATTAGTTATATTTGTATTGAATTACTTGCATGTATTTGTAATTGCCACTCCAATATATCTGCACTATTCTTAAACGAATTTCGATTATACTCAACATAGTGTACTATTGTAAATATATGATGGTAAATAACATATGTAGTAGTAAGTAGTAACATCATGGCCAAGATAGATACCATTAATCAGAGATACCATATGGAAGATTTAAAATAAACTTATTATTTTGACATAACTAATGTATACAATATACAAGAATGTTTCGTTATAAAATTTATTTACAAAAGTATATAATATATACTATATGGATAATAATAGTAATAAGTCAGCAATAATAAGGATTATGGATAAACTAGCATGATTAAAAAAAGGACATATATGTAAATAATATATAGTAGAAATTACTACTACTATAGTAGTAATTATAGTATTATATATTATATTAATATTATTATATATTACATTAACTATAAAGTAAGTAACTATTATGTAATAACTATACTATTATACAATAGGCAGTAGAGTAAGTATATTATAATAATATATAGTAGTATGACAATATAACCAAGTTCAAGATGTACACTCGCTATCTGTAAAGGTTACTTTGTGTACTCCCAAATAGATACTTTCAGTTTAGATAGTTTAAATAGATATTTTTCTTTTTTATATTTCAATAATTTAAATCTTTGAAACATAGATATCGAGGATATTTATTCGTCTTCATTAAAAATGGATTCATATATTTAAATTTAATTTTCATATAAATATTATATAAATTATTAAAGTAGGTTATTTAATTAAATTATTTATAAATTAGGTTCGAAGAGAAGGATTTTTTTATATTATTAATGTCGACATTCTATATAATATAAAATTACTACAGCGGAAAATAAAAGTTTGTGAAACTTGTGAAACAAGATATGTGTTAGGTGATTGTATTTATATAAATATATATAGTCGATGATGACGAAACTTATTTGATAGGAATATCATGTAATAAATAGCTGTTTATTTAAAAATGTCAAGTTAATTATGTTTCGACTAATAAGCTTGATATTGAAATGGAAAATATATGAATCCAAATAAATATATACATTATTTTATTTGTATGTAATATCTATTATATATTATTGATTGATTAATTTTATTGTATCTATACATATAAAAGAAAGTTAATTTAAATAGTTATTTATTTATTTATTTATATGCGTTCGATGTTTAAGAAAATGGCTCGACGGATTTACAAAATTTAAATTGCTACTAATTTTCTACGAAAAAAGTATTGTGGTTGTTCGGATGAATTTTTTATTTCCGCCTCTACACCGATCATAATTACATAAAACTGTCCTTTATCGACCTATTTCCCTCTATAGGGAAATCTTTTGATTTTAGAAAAAAATGTTTCACACATGAAATGTATGCGAATGTGAGGTGTTTCGTACAAATGTAATTATATTCACTTTACCATAATTAATGCATTCGTAAATGGCAATAAACGGTGATGACGTTTACGTTTTCGATATATTTAACGAAGAAATTTTAAATTTTTCAATAAACACTTAAATTTAAGTGTTTTTGTTATAAATAAATAAATTGTTTTCTATAAATAAATCTTTGTTTACATCTACATTGATAACGATTAGTTACTATTATACCCGGGCAACGCCGGGTCGTAGCCCGGAAAATTTTCGAGCAAATGAAATTAAATTGAATGATGAACAAAGAATAGTTTATAACAACATCTTACAAAGTGTAAATAACGAAGATGGAAAATTGTTTTTCCTGGATGCCCCCGCAGGAACTGGACACACTTTTTTGATTAATGTATTGCTAGCTAAAATGAAGATGGAAAATAAAGAACATATTGCCATAGCATCATCAGGAATAGCAGCAACTATATTATTGAACGGTAGAACAGTCCATTCCATTTTTAAGATTCCAATACAGTTAAACGAAGATTACATTTGCAGCATAAAGAATAAATCAAAATCAGGGAAACTATTTAGAAGCTGTATATTTATTGTTTGGGATGAATGCACAATAACTCAGAAGCATTAGAAGCCGTCGATAAAATGGTAAGAGACATAGTAAACAAAGATAAGCCGATGGAAGGACATACATTAATAATTAGCAGAGATTTCAAACAAATCCTTCCAGTAGTTAAAAGAGGTACAAAGACAGACCACATAAATTCGTGTTTGAAAACTTCAGTAATGTGGAAAAATATAAGATTAATGAAATTAACTAAAAACATGAGAGTATTCTTATCAAACAATCAAGAGTCATCTCTTAGATATAGGTAATGGAATGACGCAGACAAATAATGGTATGGATATTATCCCGTGCGGAAATATAATGAAAAATATGAATGAACTCATCACGAAAATTTATTAAATGTAGAAGACAATTATTTGGATGAAAATTGGTTTTGCGAAAGATGTATATTAACACCTAAAAATGACAATGTATATATAATAAATCAACATTTACTAAATAAATTTCCAGGAGAGATGAAAATATATAGGTCCATAGACAGAGTACAAAAGAAAAGAAGTTGTATATAATCCCATAGAATTCTTGAATTACATTAAACTTTCCGGATTACCAGACCATAAACTAGCAATAAAAGTAGGAGCGCAAATCATGCTACTAAGAAATTTAAATCCCACAAAATTATGTAATGGATCCAGATTGATCATAACTAATTTACAAAATAATTTGATAGAAGCCAAAATACTAACGGGTCAATATAAGGGAGAAGAAGTCATGTTTCCCAAAATACCACTGATACCATCAGATTATCTCTTTAATTTTAGAAGATACCAATGTTCAATAAAACTGTGTTTTTACATGACAATAAACACATCTCAAGGACAAGCTTTTAAAGTCGTGGACTTAGATCTTGAAACCGAATGCTTCGCCTACGGTCAATTATATGTAGGCTGTTCAATAACACGCAAAGAAAAAAAATGATATATACTGGCCAAAGATTTTCATATGTATTATATAATATATATGAAAATATTATATGAAAAACATATATGTTTATAAATAAGGAAATATAAATAAAATTCGTAATAATTATAATGTCATTCGTAATAGCAGGGCAACATTTAATACGTTATACTGACCACTACAAGTATAATACCCGGGCAACGCCGGGCCGAAGCCAGCTAGTCTACACATATAAAAGAAAGTCTATTTAAATATTTATTTATTTATTTATTTATTTATATGCGTTCGATGTTCAAGAAAATGGCTCGACGGATTTACAAAATTTAAATTGCTACTAATTCTCTACTAAAAAAGTATTGTGGTTGTTCGGATGAATTTTTTATTTCCGCCTCTACACCGATCATAATTACGTAAAACTGTCCTTTATCGACCTATTTCCCTCTATAGGGAATTCTTTTGATTTTCTAAGAAAATGTTTCACACATAAAATGTATGCGAATGTGAGGCGTTTCGTAAAAATGTAATTATATTCATTTTACCATAATTAATGCATTCGTAAATGGCAATAAACGGTGATAACGTTTACGTTTTCGATATATTTAACGAAGAAATTTTAAATTTTTCGATAAACAATTAAATTTAAGTGCTTTCGTTATTAATAAATAAATTGT
This sequence comes from Osedax fenrisi, assembly GCA_964019155.1. NCBI lineage: Eukaryota > Metazoa > Annelida > Polychaeta > Sabellida > Siboglinidae > Osedax > Osedax fenrisi. Next base: position 79,421,691 of record OZ025241.1, read on the forward strand.
TTTCTATAAATAAATCTTTGTTTACATTTACGTTGATAACGATTAGTTACTATTATACCCAGGCAACGCCGGGAAGTAGCCCGGAAAATTGTCAAGCAAATGTAATTAAATTGAATGATGAACAAATAATAGTTTATTACAAAATCTTACAAAGTGTAAATAACGAAGATGGACAATTTAAGATGATTAATTTATTGCTAGCTAAAGAACATATTTCCGTAACATCATCAGTAATAGCAGCAACTCTATTATTGAACTGTAGAACAGCCCATTCAATTTATAAGATTCCAATACAGTTAAATGAAGATTCCATTTGCAGTATAAAGAATAATTCAAAATCAGGGAAACTATTTAGAAGCTGTACATTTATTGTTTGGGAGGAAAGCACAATGACTCACAAGCACGCATTAGAAGCGGTCGATAGCATGGTAAGAGACATAGTAAACAAAGATAGCCGCTGGGAGGACATACATTAATACTTAGTGGATATTTCAGTCAAATCCTTCCAGTAGTTAAAAGAGATACAAAGACAGACCCCATAAATTCATGTTTGAAAACTTCAGTAATGTGGAAAAATATAAGATTAATGAAATTAACTAAAAACATGAGAGTATTCTTATCAAACAATCAATATACAGCCATATTCGAAAATCATCTCTTAGATATAATGGAATGGAATGACGCAGAAAAATAATGGTATGGATATTATCCCGTGCAGAAATATAATGGAAAATAAGAATGAACTCATCACGACAATTTATGAAAATGTAGAAGACAATTATTTGGATGAAAATTGGCTTTGCGAAAGATGTATATTAACACCTAAAAATGATAATGTATATATAATAAATCAACATTTACTAAATAAATTTCCAGGAGAGATGAAAGTATATAGGTCAATAGACAGAGTATAAAAGAAAAGAAGTTGTAGATTATCCCATAGAATTTTTGAATTTCATTAAACTTTCCGGATTACCAGACCATAAACTAGCACTAAAAGTAGCAGCGTCAATCATGCTATTAAGAAATTTAAATCCCCCAAAATTATGTAATGGATCCATATTGATCATAACTAATTTACAAAATAATTTGATAGAAGCCAAAATACTAACGGGTCAATATAAGGGAAAAGAAGTCATGTTTCCCAAAATAGCATCAGATTATCCCTTTAATTTTAGAAGACTCCAATTTCCAATAAAACTTTGTTTTCCATGACAATAAACAAATCTCAAGGACAATATATTAAAGTCGTGGGCTTAGATCTTGAAACCGAATGCTTCGCCTACGGTAAATTATATGTAGGCTGTTCAAGAGCACGCAAAGAAAATAAATTATATATAGGGAAAGTAACCGAATACGGACAGTGCCCGAATACGGACACTCTCGGTATCTCATAAACTATAAATCCTACAAAAAAATGTTTAATGAATAAAATATTCATAATTATAAAAATAGTCTAAAAAAGTATTTTTTATATTAGAATTATACAAAATATTGCTAATATATCCATTAAACTGATTTTTGTATTACGTTTTTAAATTTATGAAAAAAAATGTCAACTTAAAACCTTCTCATGCTTATACAAATGTATCGATATAAAATATAATACTATATTATTTAAAAATAAAGCATTCTAAAAATTGTATTTTTAATTTCTATATTTTTTATCAAATATTCATTAAGTTATCAGCATATATCTAGAGGTCATATAAGTTCCTAATACGGACACCCTAAATGTCTTAATACGGACACCCTATAACCAATCAGCGCGCAGCGTATGAACAATTCTGATTTTCATAAAAATCGCGTGCGTTATAATATTAATACCACCAATAAAGATAATTCTAAAAAAATTATTATTTAGATACTTAAATTGTATTATTATTAAAAATAATAAAAATAAATAAATTATTAACTAATTAAATTACAATATATTTTTTATAAAATTAATTATAAATAACGTAATTTGAATATGTCTGATTGATTCATCAATAATATATATTTTATCTAATGGTATTTAAGGTGTCCGTATTATAACACATGGTGTCCGTATTCGGACATGGGTACCGAATACGGTCACCCCGTTATCTATGGAATTAAAAGATTAAATACAATTTTAAAATTACAATAATATCTATAATCATATAATATTAATATATTGTAATTTTTGAATACAAATAATGAGTCATAAAAAGTTAAGACCATTTATTGTTAAAGTGTCCGTATTAGGTTACTCTCCCCTACTGGCCAAAGATTGTCATATATATATATGAAAATCTTATATGAAAAACATATATGTTTTATAAATAAGGAAATATAAATATAATTCGTAATAATTATAATGTCATTCAAATTTGGATATATTCATGTAAATAGGCAAAACAACATTTCAGACATTATCATTTACCACTACAAGTAAAAATAATATAAAATAAAATAATACCCGGGCAACGCCGGGCCGAAGCCAGCTAGTCTATACATATAAAAGAAAGTCTATTTAAATATTTATTTATTTATTTATTTATTTATTTATTTATTTATTTATTTATATATAGGCGTTCGATGTTTAAGAAAACGGCTCGACGGATTTACAAAATTTAAATTGCTACTAATTCTCTACGAAAGTATTGTGGTTGTTCAGATGAATTTTTTATTTCCACCTTTACACCGTTCATAATTACGTAAAACTGTCATTTTATAGCTATTTTCGACCTATCGGGAAATCTTTTGATCTAAGAAAAAAATGTTTTACACATGAAATGTATGCGAATGTGAGGCGATTCGTAAAAATGTAATTATATTCACTTTACCATAATTAATGCATTCGGAAAGGGCAATAAACGGTGATAACGTTTACGTTTTCGATATATTTAACGAAGAAATTTTAAATTTTTCAATAAACACTTTAAATTTAAGTGATTTGTTATAATTAAATAAATTGTTTTCTATGAATAAATCTTTGTCTATATCTACGTTGATAACGATTAGTTACTATTATACCCGGGCAACGCCGGGACGTAACCCGGAAAATCGTCAAGAAAATGATGAACAAAAATAGAATAGTTTATAACAAAATCTTACAAAGTGGAAATAACGAAGATGGAAAATTGCTTTTCCTAGATGCACCCACAGGAACTGGACAAACTTTTTTGATTAATTTATTGCTAGCTAAAGTGAAGATATGGCAAATAAATAATATATTGCCGTAGCATCATCAGGAATAGCAGCAGCTCTATTATTGAACTGTAGAACAGCCCATTCCATTTTTAAGATTCCAATACAGTTAAACGAAGATTCCATTTGCGTATAAAGAATAATTAAAAATCAGGTAAACTATTTAGAAGCTGTAGATTTATTGTTTGGGATGAATGTACAATGACTCACAATCCAGCATTAGAAACAGTCGATAGAATGGTAAGAGACATAGTAAACAAAGATGATTGGAGGACAGACATTAATATTTAGCGGATATTTCAGACTAATCCTTCCATTAGTTAAAAGTGGTACAAAAACAGACAACATAAATTCGTGTTTGAAAACTTCAGTAATGTGGAAAAATATAAGATTAATTAACTAAAAACATGAGAGTATTCTTATCAAACAATCAATATACAGTCACATTTTAAAATCATCTCTTAGATATAGGTAATGGAATGACGCAGAAAAATAATGGTATGGATATTATCCCGTGCGGAAATATAATGGAAAATAAGAATGAAATCATCACGACAATTTATGAAAATGTAGAAGACAATTATTTGGATGAAAATTTGCTTTGCGAAAGATGTATATTAACACCTAAAAATGACGATGTATATAAAATAAATCAAAATTTACTAAATAAATTTCCAGGAGAGATGAAAATATATAGGTCAATAGACAGAGTACAAAAGAAAAGAAGTAATAGATTATCCCATAGAATTCTTGAATTACATTAAACTTTCCGGATTACCAGACCATAAACTAGCAATAAAAGTAGGAGCGCAAATCATGCTACTAAGAAATTTAAATCCCACAAAATTATGTAATGGATCCAGATTGATCATAACTAATTTACAAAATAATTTGATAGAAGCCAAAATACTAACGGGTCAATATAAGGGAGAAGAAGTCATGTTTCCCAAAATACCACTGATACCATCAGATTATCTCTTTAATTTTAGAAGATATCAATTTTCAATAAAACTGTGTTTTTACATGACAATAAACACATCTCAAGGACAACCTTTTAAAGTCGTGGACTTAGATCTTGAAACCGAATGCTTCGCCTACGGTCAATTATATGTAGGCTGTTCAATAACACGCAAAGAAAAAAAATGATATATACTGGCCAAAGATTTTCATATGTATTATATAATATATATGAAAATATTATATGAAAAACATATATGTTTATAAATAAGGAAATATAAATAAAATTCGTAATAATTATAATGTCATTCGTAATAGCAGGGCAACATTTAATACGTTATAATGACCACTACAAGTATAATACCCGGGCAACGCCGGGCCGAAGCCAGCTAGTCTATCTATACATATAAAAGAAAGTTAATTTAAATATTTATTTATTTATTTATTTATTTATATGCGTTCGATGTTTAAGAAAATGGCTCGACGGATTTACAAAATTTAAATTGCTACTAATTTTCTACGAAAAAAGTATTGTGGTTGTTCGGATGGATTTTTTATTTCCGCCTCTACACCGATCATAATTACATAAAACTGTCCTTTATCGACCTATTTCCCTCTATAGGGAAATCTTTTGATTTTAGAAAAAAATGTTTCACACATGAAATGTATGCGAATGTGAGGTGTTTCGTACAAATGTAATTATATTCACTTTACCATAATTAATGCATTCGTAAATGGCAATAAACGGTGGTAACGTTTACGTTTTCGATATATTTAACGAAGAAATTTTAAATTTTTCAATAAACAAATAAATTTAAGTGCTTTGTTATGAATAAATAAATTGTTTTCTCGAATTAAATCTTTGTTTACATCTACATTGATAACGATTAGTTACTATTATACCCGGGCAACGCCGGGTCGTAGCCCGGACAATTTTCGAGCAAATGAAATTAAATTGAATGATGAACAAAGAATAGTTTATAACAACATCTTACAAAGTGTAAATAACGAAGATGGAAAATTGTTTTTCCTGGATGCCCCCGCAGGAACTGGACACACTTTTTTGATTAATGTATTGCTAGCTAAAATGAAGATAGAAAATAAAGAACATATTGCCATAGCATCATCAGGAATAGCAGCAACTATATTATTGAACGGTAGAACAGTCCATTCCATTTTTAAGATTCCAATACAGTTGAACGAAGATTACATTTGCAGCATAAAGAATAAATCAAAATCAGGGAAACTATTTAGAAGCTGTATATTTATTGTTTGGGATGAATGCACAATAACTCAGAAGCATTAGAAGCCGTCGATAAAATGGTAAGAGACATAGTAAACAAAGATAAGCCGATGGAAGGACATACATTAATACTTAGCAGAGATTTCAAACAAATCCTTCCAGTAGTTAAAAGAGGTACAAAGACAGACCACATAAATTCGTGTTTGAAAACTTCAGTAATGTGGAAAAATATAAGATTAATGAAATTAACTAAAAACATGAGAGTATTCTTATCAAACAATCAAGAGTCATCTCTTAGATATAGGTAATGGAATGACGCAGACAAATAATGGTATGGATATTATCCCGTGCGGAAATATAATGAAAAATATGAATGAACTCATCACGAAAATTTATTAAATGTAGAAGACAATTATTTGGATGAAAATTGGTTTTGCGAAAGATGTATATTAACACCTAAAAATGACAATGTATATATAATAAATCAACATTTACTAAATAAATTTCCAGGAGAGATGAAAATATATAGGTCCATAGACAGAGTACAAAAGAAAAGAAGTTGTATATAATCCCATAGAATTCTTGAATTACATTAAACTTTCCGGATTACCAGACCATAAACTAGCAATAAAAGTAGGAGCGCAAATCATGCTACTAAGAAATTTAAATCCCACAAAATTATGTAATGGATCCAGATTGATCATAACTAATTTACAAAATAATTTGATAGAAGCCAAAATACTAACGGGTCAATATAAGGGAGAAGAAGTCATGTTTCCCAAAATACCACTATACCATCAGATTATCTCTTTAATTTTAGAAGATACCAATGTTCAATAAAACTGTGTTTTTACATGACAATAAACACATCTCAAGGACAAGCTTTTAAAGTCGTGGACTTAGATCTTGAAACCGAATGCTTCGCCTACGGTCAATTATATGTAGGCTGTTCAATAACACGCAAAGAAAAAAAATGATATATACTGGCCAAAGATTTTCATATGTATTATATAATATATATGAAAATCTTATATGAAAAACATATATGTTTATAAATAAGGAAATATAAATAAAATTCGTAATAATTATAATGTCATTCGTAATAGCAGGGCAACATTTAATACGTTATAATGACCACTACAAGTATAATACCCGGGCAACGCCGGGCCGAAGCCAGCTAGTTTATTTATATAAAAATATCAATAATATATAAAATTAATATTCTTTCATAAGATAGCAAGAATGGTAGAGTGGTTTTGATAGCTCATTGATTTGAGAATACATTAATTACGAAGATAGTAAGTTTTTTTATTATTTGTTTTAAAGTCATATGACAACTAATATTAGTATGAGATGTTATGCCAGTTTAGGTGAAGGTAGTGTTTGTAGGACATAAATGTGATATGATTAGGGGGTTTCGTCTGCAATATAGTTTTAATTGATCCATTTAGTAAACTGGGTATATGTCAGGAGGGACGGAGCCGGAAGAAAGTGAAGTGCAGATGATTTTGTGGAGGGGTAAAGCAACGGTGTGGGTAATCTGTTTGAGTATAGGGAGGGAAAGAGGATCAAGGGATGAGGTTGAGGAGGTGGAATTAAGGAGAGAGATTATTCGATCAAGTGTAGGTGAATCGAAAGAATCAAGGAAGACTGGAAAGGTTATGGGAGTGGGGCATAAAGTGGGGGTGGGAAGGGTGGCGGAAAGTTTATCATTGAATACTTTGTCAAAGAGGAGTGGTAATTGTTCGGGGGTGATTGTGGGGAGATGAGCTTTGAGTGAGCGACCAAGTAGTTGGGCAGAGAGTCGGTGTATTGATTTACTATCATTGGAAATTTTGTGGAATTTTAGGGTGATGTGAGTGGCTTTGGCGGTAGTGGTGGTTTTACGGTGGATGTTTTTCAGGTTGTTGTAGGAAGTAAGTGAAGTAGGGGAGGGAAGTTTTAGGTAGTGTTTATCAGCTGTGCGTAGAATGCACTTTTGTTTTAGTAAATATGAGGTGTACCAGGAGGAGTCAGGACGAGTGATGGTGGTTCTAGTGATGAGAGGGGCATGTTTGTCAAGGGTAGTTGAAAGGTATTGATGAAATTAAGCGGAAGTAGTGGTAGGTAGGGAAGAGAGATCAGCTATAAAAGCAGGAATGAGGAGTTTGTGTATTTTTCGTGAGGTTCTGGTGGTTAGGTGTCGAGTTGGTGTGGGATGGCTAAGGTTGAGGGGTATTATGAAGTGGTCGGAGAAGGGTGGTCCGATAGTAAGGTTGGTGATGATTTTGCTAGTTTTGGGGGAGATTATGAGGTCAAGGATATTGCCTTGGACATGGGTGGGGGAGGTGACGTGTTGGATAAGGTTGAAAGAGGTAAGTAGATTGTTGAGGACCGGGTCGAGGGTGGGTCAGGGAAGTTGAAATCACCTAATATAATGGTATTAGGGGATATTGTGTATAGGAAGAGGCGGAATTCATCTAGGAATGGGTCGATGGAGGGAGAGGGAGGACGGTAGAAAAGGGTAGTGTTTAAGGTCCGGGAGAAGGGTGAGCTGATGGCACAGATAAGGGCTTCAGAGTGGGAGAATGAGTGATAGGAAATATTAGAGATAGTTAGAGAAGATTTGTAAAGTATTCCGGTGCCGCTACCGGGATGGGGAGAGTAGCGATGGGTGTGAAGCAGTAGGGGGGAGTGTTAATAGCAGCAATGTGAGGAGAATACAGAGGTGATAGCCTGGTTTCTGTGATGAAGAGGATGTCGAGGTCATGGTCGGTCATGAGGGAAATTACTGAAGGGATTTTATTGCGAAGAGAGCGTACGTTGATAAGAGCAGCATTGAGGGAAATAAGGTGGGGTGGAGGGTGGTTAATTGTGGGTACGGGAGGGGGGATAGTATGAGTGAAGGGAAGTGAAGGAAATGAGAGGGGTGTGTTGGGTGAGGGTGAAATAAGGGGAGAGGTATTAGTAGGGGGGTTTAAGATATCACGATATCGGGTGGGACACATGAAATTAAGGCGATGTGAAAATTGTTGGTGCCGTGGACCACGTAATTGAAGTTGGGGATGGGGTGTGAGGAGTTCAGGTGATTGATGGTGGATATGCAGACCTTGCGAGCAATAAGTTTGGAATTGTTGAGGGGTTCACAGAACCTGACTTGAAAGGATGAGTTTTTTAGGAGGTGGAGAGAGCGGATAACAGTGTTTTTTGAATGATGATCAAGATAGGTGATGGATAGGGGTTTTGGTAGGTTGGAGGAGGAGTTGGGTGAGTGTGGGATATGGTGAGAGTGTATATGTGGATATTGATGGAGGCAAAAAGCTTTTTCAGGTAGGCTCTATCGTTACCTGTTTCATTGGCTCCAATGATTGTGTGGGAGATAGTTGGTAATTTACCGACAAGAAAGTTAATAAGTGGAGTGTTGGGGGGGTTATTAATGTTATCAGATTTTGGGGGGAATAGGGGAGGTATGCATGAGCTGTGAAGGTTATTAAACGAGGGGGTTTAGCTATGCAAGTGATGGATTGTAATAGTTTAGTGGTAACAGGAGATAGACGAGTGGGGATAGAAAGGATCCTTTCTATCGATGGTAGGAACAGTGGATGAGTTAGGGGGTGACTGGGGTACGGAAACTGATATAGTTTGGGATGAAGGGTTGGGTGGTTGGGTGAGTGGTGAAGATGTAGAAAAAGTGGGTTGTGGAGATCGGTGGGGTGCAGGTGCAGGAGAATGATTGTTATAGATGGGAGGGGAGCTCATGGGAGAGGTTTGGGAGGAGCTATTGGAGAGTATCTTACGTTGGGACGGTCTAGAGTCAGTTCTACAGTTGGTGCAAAACCAGTAGAAACCAGATTTTTGGAGGGCAGTCATTTTGTTAAGGGTAAATTTGGGGAGTTTGGAACATGATTGGCAAAGCCACTTATGGCAATAGTTACATTCCGTGAGTGACGTGGCTATAGTGTTACATGAGGAGCATGTGAAATCAGTGTGGATGGAGTCAGTCATAATCGGGGGTAGAAGTAGTTTAGTGGAAGTAAGTGGTAATAAATATTGTACTTAGCTTTATTATGGGTAATAAAGTTAAAATTAAATAATTAAAAATTTGTTAATTTAAAAGTTGTTGTTGTTATTGTTGCGTTGTCATGCGAACAATAATATATAGTTTATCTAGTGGTATATAGGGTGTCCGTATAATATAACACATGGTAGCCACGAGGGGGCCTGCGGGGGCAAGGCCCCCCCTCAAAATGGATATAGGCTATGGCCTATAAGCCCCCCTGAGATTAGGTAGGCCCCTAAAACTGTTTCATATTAAGTTTTTTTCATATAGTATTTACTAGATATTCAATATTTTTATTTTATAATTTTATTTATATTATATTTATTTATTAGAATGTATGTATGTTAGTCATATAAATTATAGTGAGGATCCAATTCAGTATTTATGGTTTGATAACATATTTTCTAAATTATGTTAAATATTAAAAATAAATTTTAATAATTTAATGTCATTTGATCTCTGAAATGTTTGTCCTAAATGTACAAGTAGTATAGCAATTTTGGAAATAAAATAAGAATATTTACCGATAATATATATTATAATATTATATATATTTATATATACAAAATAATGCAAAAGTTTTACTGGGTATTACTGATACTTGGTTAACTACTGATGATTCTGCTCTATAGAGGATATATATAGATATAGATATATATATATATATATATATATATATATATATATATATATATATATATATATATATATATATATATATATATATAGATATATATATTTATAGATATATAGATATAGATATATATAGATATATAGATATATATAGATATATATATCTTCCCAACATACCTCTGATTGTTTTTAAGTATTGCTTACTAATAGGTCGACCTATTAGTAAGCATGTAGATCTACATAGGTAGATCTACATCACATCGTGTTGATTGGCATTGTTATTCTCATCGGATCCTCGATGCTCTGTTCTTGGCCCTATTTTTTCATTATTTATATTCTTCCTATAAAATCAATTTTCCACAGATATCCTAATATTAACTATCATCTTTATGCCGATGATCTTCAGATAGGCCTATATAGCCCTATATAGCCATTTTATAGTTCTAGTGATTCTGGCCTGATTCAAATATTTATGTTTAATTGTATTACTGATCTCACTCATTGGTTCTCTCATAACTCCATTTCCTTAGATATGACTATAACTAATACTATCATATTCTCAAGACACAGTTAACTGTGTAGAATTCTCCTCTATAAATCACTCATATTTGTCTACTATATATTCCAACTTCTCAATCTATAACTATCCTATGTTTCACTATAACCTCTCAACTAGACTAATCTCCACACATTAATAATATGATACGTACTGATAATTATTTTCTATATAATATTAGAACATATTGTTATAAGCTTACCTTGCCATGACTATATGTTAATTCACTCGATTGTATTCAGTAGACTTATATACTAATGTTATTATTATATACCTGTTAACCTGATCCTACTGATTTATTTTATTGTATTATATGCATACATTTATATTTATATAGTGTATAATATACACACACAGTGTATTTTTATTTATTGTTTATGTATACCCTGAGTAATTCCAAAACCTCCTATAAACTCGAGGTTATAAGAGGTCTTGGTAATTCATATTGTGCATCAATATAAGTAATAGGTGATTCTAGTAAATTACTAGTAGTGATATTATTACTAGTATACTAGTTTATATTCATTGCATTTTAGTTTTTAAATTTTGTGGGGCCTTGGTATATATTTCTGGCTACGGGCCTGATGGTATCTGTATTCGGACATGGATACCGAATACGAACATCACCGTTATCTATGGAATTAAAAGATTAAATAAAATTTTAAAATCATAATAATATCTATAATCATATAATATTAATATATTGTAATTTTTGAATCAAAATAATGAGTCATAAAATGTTAAGACCATTTATTGTTAAAGTGTCCGTATTAGGTTAATTTCCCCTATTCTAGATAGTGTATAGCATAATTATTGTGTAATATCGTACACATATTTTCCGAAGGAAAGATGGTTCACTCGACTGCATTATTGAAATAAAATGACACCTAATCAAATTCGAAGGGTAGGAAAACTAAAATCTATTTTTAGATTTCGTATGTATTTACATGTATGAATTCACTTTTGATATTTCCAAATATATTTTTACGTAGGACTAACACTTATTTGGAAATATCAAAAGTGAATTCATACAATTATTCAAGGTAGATCGATTAAAAGTAGACCGATTCAGTCATTGTTATATGCCTATTCTGTCAATACCGTGGAAAATGTCATAATTTGAAAATATATTTTTTTAAATATAATTCATATATCTATTAGTAATCAAAAGTATAATAGTCTTATATTAGATTAATTACCTTATGAATTATTAATAGTAAGTATAACTTATAATAATACATGTGTATCCATCTAGTTGTTGGTATGCTAACTATATTAAAAGTATTAGGGGAAAGTCTACGATTACCGACCCCTAAATGATTATTTGTAATAACTTATTCAATATTAAATATATTTATTTGAAATTTTGTAATTATATAGGGGAAAGTAACCTGCTACGGACACTTTAACAATAAATGGTCTTAACATTTTATGACTCATTATTTTTATTCAAAAATTAAAATATATTAATATTAATATGATTATAGATATTATTGTGATTTTAAAATTGTATTTAATCTTTTAATTCCATAGATAACGGGATGTCCGTATTCTATTTTCTATTGACAATTTATCCTGATTAAAGCACTTTCCTTGTTCTTCACTATAGTCAACACAGTTATCAGACAAATAATCTTGATGTTCTCTGAGAAAATGAATGTTTATGGACATACGAGATCAGATATCTATAACACATAGAAGCAAGTCTTCCACAATTTTTACATATTCTATAGTCCTACATCTATGATTTTAGAAAAATGTTTAATAATTGACTCTAATTCTAGTCAGCTCTTAATTCAATATTTATCATACTACAATTTTAATCAAAATTAGTATTTCTCATTAACTCTCTATTTATTGGTCCATTATAAATTACCTACTTAATTTAGATTCAATGATATGTATACATATTTTTTATAAATGAGTAAAATCATGCACCTACTTATCCAATACTTTTACAAAATTCTTCATTAATCTAAGTTTAATGTGTAATGGAGTTAATAGGATATAATTAATGGATAAATAACATGTGTATATTAATACGCGATTATGACTTAGCCTTGTATGAACCATGCTACAATAAATTAATAAATACTCTGTAACTGACAAATCACGTTATGTACAATGATTAGCATAGGCACGACTATCTCACAAACAGAGAAAGCTTCGATATTTTGTATAGTCTGCTAGTTGTCCCAAAAGTATCTATATAACCTTTAAGTCTCTACATATATTCCAAGTATGATCATTGTATATTAATGAATTAAGTAGAATAAATATGTTGCTATATCTTTCAGTCAATTGTAGCGAATATCCCTGGTGAATAAATACAACAGTATTACAATTATAGAGCAATACAGCTTTTCAACTTGTATGAGTCTATGAATAGCATTTATTATAGTTCATAGGATATGCTCATTAATTCAACTACTCCATTTACATTATGGCAATATAACGATGAACCGTCTTTAAAAAATATCTTTATTAAATATTTGTGAAAGTCACTTTCACGATGACGTGAAAGTGACGGCGTGAAAGTAAGCGTACGCCGTACGGCGTACTGTACAAAAATATGGAAATAATAAATTTTAGATATTGAATGAAATAGGTGTTGTATTAGAATATCAGTACTATGTGGTAATGGTCATAATTCTGATGGAATATTCGGATATTTGTAATGTATGCTTATTATTATACATACATGAATATACTTATTATATATTTATACATATAATATAGTATATAGTATATACTTACATTAATTATTAAAAATAATCTATACAAGTTATATATAAATATAAATATTATATATACATATATATATATATAAAATATATAATTAATATTTAATTTAATATAATAAAATTAAATATTATAAAATTATTGCATTCTTTTATAATACATATTAAAAGTATATGTCATATTTCAATATATATAACATCAACATAAATAATATTATGTTGGGTACCAATTAAATTATAATGAAGTTTGTTATAATATGTGATGTCATTTAAATATATACTTAATATACCATATATATATATATATATATATATATATATATATATATATATATATATATAGCGAAGGCTCTAATCCCATCATATTTAGCTTATAATTTAATCTATTCGAAATGTACAGGTGTAATTATTAATCGGCAGGATATTTATTACCTACGTGTCATTTTAGAAATTATTTTGTCGTCTGCTTTATTTAAATTAAATTTATTTTAATATTTATTTTAACTTAGATAACAACAACAACAAATGTTATATGGTGACTTCTAGATGGGTAGGTATTATATATATATATATATATATATATATATATATATATATATACAGGGCCGGCTTAAGCATACTATGGGCCCCGGGCAAAAAAAACACATGGGCCCCATAATAATTTGTATAACATATTAATAGGGTCATTCTAGCAATAACTAATATATTTATAACTATTAAATTTATATATATATATAAATGATATAGGTTATATTAATATTCTATGCGTAATACAATTATGTACAAATATTTAAAATCTTTAAATTTTGAGTTTTATAAATGTTAGTTTTTCATATATATTTACATGTTTCGTGTGAAGGAGGTACCCTTTAAGATATGTATAATATATAGAGGGGGAACTCATTCCCTTTCTATATATTAATGGACATATATATTAAGTTGCACCCTTACATTCATTGCAATATAATATTGTATAAGATAATAAATTAATTAATTAGTATAAAATAAAAATTATATAAGTATAATTAAATATTTATATTACTCGATTTCATCTCTAAAAAATGAGTAGTATGTATTAATTATAATTAGCTTTGATTATAAAGATAATGTATCCGTACTTAAAAGTATTTATTATGTCAGACAATGTCATAGAAATTTATTTATAAGTTTAAGTTTCGAGAAGCTTAAGCTATTATCTCTCAAGTGTAATTATTTGCAATTAAATACAAGGTATATTCGGATGAAAATATCCACATTTGTATATACATCTATCCCACCATATATTGTATAATAGTGTTTGGATAGTCCATTCCTTTGAGGTGTATATTAATACAGTATAATATATATTAAAAAAATGTTATATACCTACTTATCAATTAAATTGTCAAATATTGGTAGAAAAGAGTTATTTTGAACTTGCATATGATGTAAATTCAATATTTGATCAAGTGATATCATTATACTAATTCTGTTGTAATTTGTTTTGTTTGTATATATACAGTGAGTGGAGTATACTCCAATAAAATCCTCATAATCATTTATTTTCTCGCCTATGTATTTAATGAGTATATAAATATTTGTATTACTGCTATTATTTTCTCAATTGAACCTAATTGCAATACTTTCATGATCGACTTTATTCTACAAAGTAATTAGCTTCACATTTTTCATAATATTGAAGTATAAAATTCTTGCATTTTACTGAATAAATACATTGATTCTATTAATGTAATTTACGTAGAGTACATATATAATATCAGATATATATCGTAGTTATATAACTTATGTAATAATAGGAAGTCCACAATATAATGCACTATAGTTATTATATTATAATGCTATAGCTTGTATTGACCATAGTATATTCGATAATTCTTTTAATATAAAATAGTATATATACTATTTTAAGGATATATCCTTTCTTTAATCTAGATGTTAAAATATTATATATTTAGGTTTGCTAAATAAACTAAATTTATTTTGTATGAAACCAAAAATATTGCTGCAATTATAGTTGATTCAACGGTATTTTGCCTAACTAGATTTAACAAAGGCTCAGCTCAGGGGGTCCGTATTGCCAATAGACTATGGTTTATTATGAAATATTGCATTTCATTTAATATTCCAGACATATTGCTGACATTGTCATAATCTTGAGCTCTATAATATTTTATATTTATATTATTATTAAAAAATATTCTAAATATTTACCACTGTGATAATTAATCTCTATAGATTAATACCTATAGGTAGGGATTAGGTATATATCCTATCCTTTTTCTCCCAATCTCATTCTTACATCAATAAATATTAAATAACCATACCTTACTTGGCATATATGATGAAGATTGTTAACTGATCTATATGTGATATATCTTGAGTTGAGTCCACTGATATACTATATACATGTACTATATAATATTTTGAATTTTTATTTATTCAATAATTTATATCTCACCTGTTCTCATTTTAATATCGTCATTGTGGGCGTGTATATGTAAATAGATATACGAAGGTGATGTTAATATAATAATTCATTTGTAAGTAGCCTACTAGTTAGCAAATTGCAAAAAAAAATCCTTAAGTTTTATATATATAAATAATATCCTTTTCAATAAATATAAATATAATTTATATATGTAAATATTCTAGTAAAAAGATAATAATTTTGTTTACAGAATTTCATTAATAGGTAATTATTAAAAAAAAAAAACTATAAAGCAGAATACTCATATTTGAATTTAACTATATACATATATATATATATATATATATATATATACACTACAAAATATAATAATATATACACTATAACAAGATACATATTTTGTTAATACGCCCGCGTAAATAGAGAAAATTTAATTATTTTGAAAAAAATAATTGTAAAAAGATATTTTATTAGTCTTAATTACTATTATATATCTATATAAAATACAGTTTTTTCGTAATTTATAATCAATATTATTCTTTAAATATGTCAGAAATGATAGTTAATATATGTTAATAAAGTTAATATATGTCTGAATCATTTTAATTTTAATAAAAAAAACGTTAATAAATATTTTTTTCTCGATGTAGTTGTTAATAATCCTTTAATACATGTATCTAGTATCATTAATCGCTTCCCGGTTTATCAATCAAATATTTATCAATTCGTTTCATACTATTTAATCTGATAATCTGATATGTGTGAGATAGTATATGGTGTTCACTATTAGCATGTGCTCCAACCTATTCATTTACGTGTTACCGTAATATCTTCATGTAAATTTAGAAATTTTTGTAATTCATTTTTCTTAATTGCTTAAATAACTCGTATTTAATTAATTTATTATATAATTATATAAAAATTATATTTTATATTAAATAAAGTATAATTCACTATTATAAAATTACTAAATACTAACATGTAAACAATACTAAATATTATATAATGTATGATTTATTTTAAAATCAATATAATGCAATAATGAAATGAAATTCTACTATTTGAATAATAAGTTGAATGATTTATTTTTTTTAAATAAGTAAGGGTTACAACTTAGAATCTCATTTTATTTATATAAATACTCTGAATTAACTATGAAGTTGGTTATTAAACCTAATTAGTTATTAAACATATTAATAATAATATAATATATTATTTTTAATTATTTAAATATTAGTTGAATTCTGAATGCCGAAGTTATCGTGTTGATTTTTTCATTCATTTAACATTTATACCATTATACATTTATATTTAAATTTTATATATTTATGCATTATTTTATGTGTTATTTATATTTAATTTTCTGAATACCAGGGATTTATAAAAAAATATATTTTAATTTAAATTTATTGTGTATACCTACCAGATTTTTCAATATTGATTTTATTATACATTTATTTTGTCTGGATATTACATAATTGTTGTTATCTTCTTTATAAAATAAATATTGATATCAATATATTATTTGTTTATAATTATTATTTATTATTTTGATTTATTTATTTTTATAATACATAAATATGTGGTATGATAATATAGATTTTTGTATAGTTTTAGCAATATAAATATATATAATATTATATATATATATATATATATATATGTATATATGTACATAAATACATATACGCATTTATATAATATGACTAGATCAAGTAATACGAGTATATCATTACATAATTCAAGTATATTGCTAATGATAATGTTGATGATATAGTTTTAAAGATAACGAATATATTTAATGAACAAATAAGCAAAATAAAACGTGACAATGAAATTATTATTAAAAAATTAAATATAATCATAAATAATCAGAATGATATTATGAAATATTTACCCTTGAATATTAATGATTTAAATATGCATATATGCACATATGTCATGACATATAGTTAAGTAGTATTATATTATTTGTGTAGAAAGAACTTTGATAGTAATATATTTGAAAAAATCTTATAACAGGTTAATAGGTTAATACTAAATATATTAATATTGTTAAAATAGATCATATATTACACCTATCAATATTAAATATTATAAAGATAATCTAAATCTAATATCCACCTACCTATACCTTGAAAATTGATATTTTGTAATTTCGAATTCAAGAATAATTGTATGTCTCAATTATCCAATCTAAAACATATTGAAAATAAATTCTAATAACAAACGAGTCTAATATCGAATACAAAATATAAAAAATATTATTCTAGAAGAAATGTTAAAATTAAAAGAATATGGTTATAAGTTTATCATATGTTTTTTAAATAATAAATTTAATTCAATTAAAGCAAAATTAGATAATTAACCTATTAGTAATGAATTATAAGTTATTATCCATTGATTCATATAATCATGGAGATATAATTCAAATATTACAATAAGAAGTGATAGGATATCGATATTTATTTTAATATGTAGGTTTAGTACACGGTTTAGTACGTTTAATATCCTAGTTTTAGTACGAATATCAACCTTCTTTATGTAAGGAGTTCCAGTAAACTCGGACCAGGTAAACTCGGACCACTTTTGAGGTAAACTCGGACCACTTTTAAAGTAAACTCGGACCACTTTTTAAAAACATAAAGTAAACTCGGACCACTTATTAAAAACATAATGAAGATTCGGACCACTTTTAAAATAACTATATTTTGTATATTTCTATAATATAATATGATTTAACTTACTTACCTTATATAATTATTTATATCTGTTAAATAAATTATAAAAAGAGTCATTTAATATGATATTTTTTTGGAATTATATACTTAAATAAGTAAACATTTAATTTGAACTCGCACCACTTTTGAAGTAAACTCGGACCACTTGTGAAGTAAACTCGGACCACTTATTAAAATAACTTATATATTGTATACTTATATCTTAATAAATATAGCTTCTATCGTGGGTCTCGTCGGTGATATACATAGGGCTAGAGAGAAATTTCTCTCTAGCTCTGTGGTGATATACGACAATTTAAATTATGTTAAGTTATTAAATGTTATTAAAGTTATTAAATGATAAATTATGTATGTGTAGTAATATCGGAATACTCGCAATATCAACCTTTGACATTTTAAGTAGTTCTATTGGAATTGTTAATAATAATATATATTATTTGTAATTATATATATATATATAATGTCTTTAATAATTAAATAAAAATGTAAATATAATTATATATACACCTACAGTGAAATTATACTTTTAACTTATAAGTTAAAGCATATTACATGTTAGAAATATACAATATATAGTTTATACGGTTGGTCCGAATCTTCTTTATGTTTTTAATAAGTGGTCCGAGTTTACTTCACAAGTGGTCCGAGTTTACTTAAAAGTGGTGCGAGTTCAAATTAAATTTTTACCTATTTAAATATATAATTCCACAAAAATATCATATTAAATGACTCTTTTTATAATTTATTTAACAGATATAATATAATTATATAAGGTGGAAGGTAAGTTAAAGCATATTATATTATAGAAATATACAAAATATAGTTATTTTAATAAGTGGTCTGAGTTTACTTTATGTTTTTAAAAAGTGGTCCGAGTTTACTTTAAAAGTGGTCCGAGTTTACTTCACAAGTGGTCCGAGTTTACCTGGTCCGAGTTTACCTGGTCCAAGTTTACTGGTACTCCTTACATAAAGAAGGTTGATATTCGTACTAAAACTAGGATATTGATAGTAGGTACCTATATATACCTACTACTTTTAACAGAAACATTGTTAATAAGTTATGATAACCTTTCAATTTATTCTCCTACTTATAATTTATTCCATTTAAATCGTTTATGTAAAAAAAGAAGCGAATTTATGGAGTATTAGGATTGATTGATAACAGTTTGTATGTACCTAGGATATATTGTTGAATAGTTAACTGTAAATAAATACATGGTGATATTGATATGTTGAATATTAAACTTAAATTGTTTAATAACATATATGTTATTAGAAACCTATAGGAAACATGATAATAAGCGAGTAAATTATAATAATTAATCTTTTTTATTTTATTGTTGGTGATTTTAATATAGGTATGCCTATAGTATAGTACGTATACGTAATATACTATTTATAAGATAAGTTATATTCTCATGAATTTGTTAATATTCTAAATCAAGTAGGATTAATTAGTAGACTTAATTAATTATTCGAATATTTATCTGGTAATCTTATATAATATATACCATTCACCTTTATTTTTTATTTTTCTTAAAATTATTCATTTAATCATTTATTCATTTATTCATTTAATCAGTCAATAAAAACTATTAAGAATAAACCTATTTATTAAAAAACATATTTATTTAAAACCTATTTATTAAAAATAAATGTGTCCACGCAAAATATTATTAATGTTACTAATGAACTAGCTGTATATAATTGGTCTACAATACAGAGTAATAATAATGTTAATAAAGCATGTAACAATTTTATAGTAATTGTCAGTAATCTATATGAAAATTACCCATTTATTTCACATAAGAAGAATAATAATAATAACAGTAGGATTTGTATATAGGATTAATAATTAAATCAAAAATACTATCAAAAAACAATTTCATCGAGATTATCTTACCTTTAAAAATACAGTAAGCATTGATAGATATAAGAGATTTAAAAAAATGTAAATGCCATAATACGCAGACAACAGGATACTACATAAAAACCGTGTTTCTGTATTAATAATTGTTCAAATATGTGGGTTAAAATTAAGAAATTAATTGATGATAAAAATATAATTCCTGATATCTTTTATGGCAATAATATTTTTAGTAAGTAAAATAAAAAAGTGCATTCAATACGTTTTTTGGTTCAATAGCTACCAGACACATTTAAGAGAAGTTATTAGTGACAGTAGATAATCCCACGGGAGATATTTAAAAAATCCTCAAAAAAATAATTAGTAGACTAGGTTCTGACCTATAGGTCACTGTCAATGATATGTTGACTGTTATTGAGGAGTATCCGAATATGCATTAGATTTTTAGTAATATTATTATTAATAAAACCACAATTATTTTTTATTTTATTTTTGATCCACTTATTACAATTTTTAACTTAATAATTTGGGAATCTATTATTCCAGATTAAATAAAATTATCATTAATACCTTATTACTAATACCACCCCCCCCCCCTTTTTAAGATAGGAAAATTGTGTGATATGAATAACTATAGACTGAGAACCTTAGTATCTCATTTTACAAAGATATTAGAGAAAATAATTTCTAATTGATTTCTATAATTTATTGACAAATATAATTTATTATCAGAAATTCTTTAATTTCGCACACATTCTATGATCACTATAATTCTATTGATCAAGCTTAGAAAGAAATAATAAACCAGCATAGTTATTTATAGATCTAGAAAAATATTTGATCTTGTAGATCATACTATTTTGTTAAACTAGTTAGAATATTATGGTTACATAAATTTATTTAGTTATAAGTTATAAATTGATTTAAATCATTTAATTAAGAGCTATCTACTAGATAACATGTAAAACTATAATAGATAACCTAATTTCTGAAAAATAACACTTTTTGGGTACCTACCATGGGGAACCATTTTAGGTCCCTTACTTTTTATGTTATGTATTAATTATATTAATACCTATATATTAATATAATTAATATATAACATAAAAAGGCAATATTGCCTTAAATAATTAATATATAAACTATGACCTTATACTTCTTGCTGACGATACATCGGTAAGTATTAATGAACTAAGTAATGGGACCTACTACTCTATATAATAGTTTAATTTTAGTTATTTTAAATATAAGGATGCATCTACATAATAATACCTACATGAATAATAGTTCACAAATATTAGATTAATTATTAGAGTGATTAGTGTTAGTATTATATCAATTAATTCAAATGAAATTATATTATTATCTAATTATACTTTTCTTTGAGGTATTTTAGGTACCAATTTAAATGTAAAGAACGTATAAGACAAATAACATTGAAGTTGTCACATGTTATTTATATATTAAGAAAGCTAAGTTTTTTAGCAATAAAGTTAATTTATAAGTCCTTATTTTTACCTATTATTGTTTAGAAATTTGGGGAAATAATTGTAATGATACTTTTCAATGTGTTTCAACTCTATAACAATTGCAGTACAAATTGTATAAGTTATATTCTATTATATATAAAATTTAAAGATTTAATAATTTTTAAAAATATTGTATTCATGCATAATTTACATTTAAAGAAATTTACAAGCAGTAGGTATATAATCTACAGCAGTATTTATACCTATATCATCATTATTTCTAGATATAACAATTTATAATTTCAATTACATTATAAGGTAATATTATAAATATATAATCTAGCCGTCGTCATAAATAATTAGAATTTAAAGGGTATAAATCATGGA
Source organism: Osedax fenrisi (assembly GCA_964019155.1). Lineage (NCBI taxonomy): Eukaryota > Metazoa > Annelida > Polychaeta > Sabellida > Siboglinidae > Osedax > Osedax fenrisi. The sequence goes on from OZ025241.1 coordinate 79,443,928, forward strand.
ATAGTTTATTCATAAACAAATTATTATTTATTAAAATTTATATATAATTATAAATTATAAAAATTATACAATTATAAAAAAATATCAACATTTTATTAAAAATATTTAACAAGTGAAAATCAATTAAACAAAGTATTCGCTAATTATATTTGTTTACTGATACTTAAAATTTCTATTATTCAGTTTTTTTTTTAATTTTTATTTTGTTTAGCTATTATATATATATATAGTTTGGCATTCAGAATTCATCACTTCTGTGTTTTTTTATATAATTTATTTCTAAACTAGGCTTATAAATATATATTTTATATTATTTGTATTTTAATTATTTAATTAATTTTTAAACTCATGAGAATATAACTTATCTAGAATATGATAATTGGGGAATTGCTCGAAAAAATAAATATGTTTAATAACTTTTCCATTATGTCATGCTTTACAACATGACATAAAAATATGATTACAAATAAATCAGATTTATTTATTGTTTGATAGTTTTAAATAGTTATTTGTAGGATATATATATATATATATATATATATATATACATAGGGGAAGTTTTTTACTCGCGAACGATATTTTGTATGGGGGCTATTTATTTCTATTTTATATTATATTTCAACTGCCTGTGTGGCTCAGTGGCTAAGGCGCGCCAGACGCGTCAGACACACAAGCAGTAGGACACGGGTTCGACCCTCGTCCGGACCATTAATTCATTTTCAAAATGGGTCTTAAAATATTATTTAGAAGTGATCTTATATAATTGTGTATAAATAAATGATCGGCTCTCGTTAAAACCATAGATGCCTTAACATGAGATCGGCTTCGAAGGGACATTAGAGACATATATGGTTATAAGTGAAAACTTCATCTAAGTTCCTGGATGGGATGAAAGGACTCCTCCAAATAACAATAACAATAACAATATCCTATTATGTATTACTAATATAATTACTAATTATATCTTACTAATATCGTATACCTCTTTATGTTACCGTCTATGCTAACCCTTAAATATGCAATTAATAATATTTAATTTTTATAACAATACTTAAGTAGAAATATATTAGAAAATAAATAATAAACATTACATAATTTATTATTATATAAATATAGATTTTTATTTATAAATATATCCATCTCAATAGTGAGAATTTTTTTTTGAATTATATTTTCCAATATTAATGAATTTAGTCTACTATCTAGCATAGTAGACCGTAGCAATGTATTTAGTATTCGTAGCTTGCTAAATCCACGCTAACATGACACATAACTTGATGGGCAAACCAATAGAAGTTTGATCAAATCTATTATGCCGGAAAATATTTTTTGAATTTTAGGAGATTGTTCCATCATGTATAGGTAATACTTATACACCTATAACACTTATGTTTATCCTCGTCAGATGGTATTGAACTTATTGATTGATTTGAAAATATGGAAATTCGACCTTTCAATCGTTAATTCTTCATACATTTTAATTAACATCTGTTTAGTGTATACAATTAATAGGATTAATAAGATTAATCTAAAAAACAAACCTTTTTTTTCATGAATTATATTATTTGTAGGTCTAATAATGATTCTTTAAAACTACGATCAAACAACTCACTATATTTTATTCTGTAAATATTAATGATAACGTATATTAATTGATCATATCTAATCACATTCTTATATTATTTTATCTAGATGAAGTACCTTATATAGTCTTTTAAACTTTCATTACTATTCATCTCATACATATTTATGATAATTTATATTAAAGGTCATATTATTATTCTATGAATTAGATATACTTAGAAAATTAAATTAGATGTATTTAAAATTAAAATAAATTATTATACTATTTTATTATAAACATTTATTATAAGTTAACTTAAAACATAAAATAATTATTTTATATTTTATAAAATGTTTTATATAATATATTTATAAAAGTAGGTTATTAACCTTAAATCAATATAAAACTTGTATATATAAATATAAAATACTTGTTTCTATATATAGAATATCTTCAATGATATATTCGGTATATTCGAAAATATATCTTCAATGAATGTGTGCAAATTATTTCTATCATTATTCAATTTAATTAGAATCATCTTTACTATTATCTGATCCTTAAATTTATTTATTATTGATTTTTATTATGATTATATATAATTATAATCATATATGCTTTCAAGTATATTTTTTATAAATGTTACCTTCTATAGCATTTGTTGGTATCATGAAAGCTTATACCTTCATATCCAAGCTTTCAAATATAAAACTTGAAATATTCATAGAACAAATGTTTGACTTATTAATATGTTTTAATAATAAATTTGCAATATATTTGTGGTCATTGGTAATATATTCTAATATTTATATTATTTCAGTGCATCGATTATATCACTATATTGATCTAATGTTGTTTTAATACATGATTTTCGCAGTTCATCTTGTTGGGCATAATGGTTTCAATGTCTTTGCTTTGTTATTATTAGTATTATATACAATCCGGAATTAGATAGTTTGTTCATATAATCCCAAATCATGAACCACTCTAAAGGCTTTTCTTATATTTATATTATTATCTAATGATTATCCTATTAAGTGTGTACGATGAGCTCCACATTATGTATAAAAAGTTAATGGATGTCTATTCTTTATTATAGTCTTTACACCATTATATTAACCAGACATATTAGCCGCACCGTCATATAACTGTCCTCTTAATTTAGAAATAGACAAGTTAAGATGTTAAAGTTCAGATAACATTAAATTTTCTATATTTAAGTTGTATCCTCAGTCATATTGCATATTCCTATGCATATTTCTTTTATTTCTATTTTTTATGTCAAATAACGAACCACCAAAATGTCCTGCTCACTTCCGGATATATCTTGAATTACATCACATTGAATTGATTCCGATTAATATTTTTCAATCAAATATTTAATAATTCAGATTTATATAGTTGAATAATTTCATTCTTAATATCGCCAGATAATATGATTCTCTCATGAATATTATCACATTTCATGGATAGGGGGGGGGGCAAACAATAATTAGCCCCCCCCCCCACATATGTTTGGTAACATTCTTTAGCAAAAATGTGTATTAACAAAGACAATATACTAGATTTAATATATATAAAATGTATTAATACACATTTCATGGGGGGGGGCAAAACATACTTAGCCCCCCCCCCATATTTTTGAATGGGGGGTCCGATACCCCCGCCCCTCCTTCCGACGCCCCTATATATACATATATATATCGTCATATAGAATAATGAAGTATACAATATCTGTATAACATATAAGGTTATTATGAAACGTGCTATTTATAAATTATTTAGATATATAGCATCCCATATATCCACATATCTATGTATATCAAAAAATTGGTATGCCTTTTTCTAAAGGTCATGGGTTATATATTATGTTATAAATGTCATGTATTATTCATGCTCATAGAAATGCCATATAAATCGAGGCTAAGAATAGGATAGCAATGAAATCGAATATTTTTATTTTTCATCGTCAAGTTTTTATAAAATACACATTTACACAATAACTATTCGGGATAACAAACGTGTGCATTACATGATACCGCGTGATTTTCAGTAGGTCACGTAAGTGTGCGCACACGATATTATGCTCTCTACGAATAGGTCACCCACGTTGATGTGATGATGGTGAGAGGGCAGGGTTTGTTCTGATATCTCACGAGATATAATAATAATAATAATAAATAAATAGATAAAAAGAGAGATATTTAGAAATGAGATGTCTTTTGATGATGATTACGCAATCGTTAACATTAATACCAACGTAATGATTACGTAATCGAGTAACACGGATACATTTGATACTTACACGCACACACAGATATGCGTGCGTATAGAATATCAAGTTAACTGTATTCCTCAATTAACGGATCTACCGTTAGTCGAGAGGTTCTACTAAGGGTAACATAGTGGCGCTCGATAATTGGGTGTAAGGAGTTTAAGTGGTGATACACATAATTAATACGGGGGGGGGGGGGGGGGAGCGATGTTCTACTCGCTTTGCTGTTAAGCATGATTTCCTAGATGCGAAGACTGCATTCTTTAGATGAGGATACCCTGTTTACATGTAATCATATATCGTATGTATATAATATACCCTATAATATATAATATACAATGAACTTTACATTATTAATTATACACAATATATTATTTAAGTTATATTTAATATACGTGGATCGTACATTTAGAATCGGTTTATACAGTTCACGTATATCAACAGTTAAGTAGGATAACGTGACGTCACGGCTCACAAATATGACATCATTGGCAAGTGATTCATGGTAATTGTTAATGGAGGTAGAGGTGACTCATTGGATTGTTTGATTATTTGGGAGAATGGCTGATTCGTTATAAGTCGGCATGTAAGGAAGTATACATCCCTAGAACATTGGAAGAATCACTTAATAGATGATGTTGTTGCTGGTGATGCTGATGTTGCTGATGTTGATGATGTGGGTGGTGATGATCCATTTGATTATGCATCATTTGTGATGGATGCATGAGCGGCGCGTGATTCAAGCTATGCATGTCTAATGATGACGCGGTGGTATGTCCTAAATGCATTGCTTGACCAGCACTGGCAGCCATCAGTGCGGATATCGAGGCTGAAGTACTACTGATATCGCTCAGTCCGCTAGGCGATAGAGGAGCCCCGCCCCCTATCGCCCCACCCATCGACGCCCCGCCCACTATAGCACCGCTGCCATCTAGTGGCATACCGGTTGAAGCCGGACCATCCAGACGTCCGGATGAACTAGAACAACTATCGTCGTTCAAAGTGGAATTCTGATGACCGGAAGTTCCTAGAGGGTCACCTGATGCAGCCGAAGTTGCTGGACATGCCGCTGGGTCGTTGACTGCCGCGCCACCATTTTGTTGTTGTTTCAGCAGATTTCGTCTGTACTTAGCTCGAGCGTTTTGGAACCAAACCTGTTTGCATTTACGAAATATTAAATTTAAAAATAAAAATGTGCGAAGAAAATATATAACATTCCACATCTACGCAACATGATTAATAGTTCACCGCAACTACTGTATTAGTATATTGCTAGTTATACTATAGTATCGACATTACTGAAATATATTTAGGTTCGACGCGATTTTCATACTATAGTATACATTGGATACCATGTTTTCATTATTCTGTAAATATATATATTTTATAAATATTTATATAAATATATTTATTAAATTACATGAAATACATGATAGATTGCACTCACCATATATATATATATATATATATATATATATATATATATATATATATATATATATATGTATAGTTTTAAAACGGTATAGTTTGATACGAATTGTCATGAAACAATATATTGTTCCGAAAATTGAACCTATATAGGTGGTGATGTTCATGTTATTTATACAAAATAGAATTATAATATTTCGCTGAGTATTATATATTTGCATAGACAAATATGTATACATATTCTATATTGGTTAGGTTTATTTACAGAGACGCCCTTGTTTTATTTTAAACAAAATAATATGATTTTTTTCCAAATAATAACAAAGTTATATCAATACATATGTTACAAAATATCTATTCATTTTACATATACAAATATATTTGTAAATGTACATGTATGTATATATATATATATTATATATATATATATATATATATATATATTATATATATATACAATATATAATATACATGTATACATTATATAAGATAATATAGTGAATATATATTATATTATATTATTATATTAATTATTATATATACATATATTATTATATTAATTATAATATATATATATATACATATATTATATTAATTATTATAAATTATTATATATATATATAATATAGTATATCTATTTATTTATTACATGTATTCATTTGTGAGGGTGCATATTAGTGAGTATGTATGATATATAGTCTATATTGATTTACATGTTAATATATAGGCCTATATCATTATTTTGTCTTACTGTATACAGTATATATATAACATTATTCATTATAATTTTTTATTAATATTAGTATTATTACATTTTGACTAATAATATTTAATAATTATATTGTTATTAATAATCTAGTTTAAATAAATTGTATTGCTATTTAAATACCAAAACACGAACACAAATACCCAAGCACATATACATACACGCATATATTATATATTATATATCATATATATATATAGAGAGATCGTATTATTTAGAAAACATTTGATAGCGTGCATGTTAAACTACAGACCGACAGTTAAGATATATTAAAATTGTGTAGCCGCGGCTTTGTACCGTTACGACTGTAGACCGGAGTTTTAATCCCTTCTGTGAAGTCCTTAATCTCCAGTAGATATCACTACGCGACCGCCGCTTACAAATCACCGCTAATCCGAGTAAATAAATAGTTCTCGTTTGTTTACGATCGCTTTGCATGTCGTTGTATTTATATTTACGCTTAGTCGGCAGGCAGGCGGTCAGATAGGGATGGAGCCGCGCTCGCGTGCTTTGACCACATCGGTGTTGCACTGTCGCTGATTGACCAGCGAGGCCGGTTGATTTACGCGTATGTCAACGACGCAATCATCTCTGACACCCACTATCGGCTATGATTTATTATAATTTGTTTATAATAAAACTTGTAATCGAATAAATAGGGAATCTTTTCGCGCACCTCTATTCCCACCCGAGCTTTATTTCGTTGGGTTAACATGTTTATTACCATTTTAAATTATATACATATATAAATATATTCGATATAACCAATAATCACTCCTCTTTATAATAACTCAGAAGTATTATAAATCCTAACAAATAAAAAAATCCTAACAATAAATAATGTGTTACAATAATAATATAGTATAATAACTATATAGTTTTGGCATATGATTTTTAATGATGAAAATAATATTAAATTAATATTAATACTCAGAATTGTCTAAATATGTATAAATAATTGGATTAATTATATAATTAATAACATATAATATTAATACTAGTTAAATATTAATATATAGATATATACATCTATATATTAGTATAGTATTACTTAATACGAAGAGTATGATACTAAATTATAATATTATATATACTACTATATATAACTACAATTATATATTCGTTATATGATATATAATTCTATACAAATGTTATACTATATACTTTTTTAGTATAATACATAAGTAATATATTACTATATTATAATATACATTTTATATTAACAATATTATTATAGACGTAATATGTAGTAAATATTATTTAGATATATTAAAGACTTATATAAATAACCAAATAGTGTAAACACTATAATAATTATAATATTATACTAATTATATCTGCATATTTACATAAATTAAAAAATATACAAGATACAAAATATACTAAATACATAGTTGTCTGTATAATGTATTCAATCTCTATATATAATCTCTCAAGGTATGTTTCAAAAATATTATTGCGTTTATTAAAATTATTATATTATACTTATTATATCTGCATATTTACATAAGTTACAAAATATATTAAATACATAGTTGTCTATTTAATCGTATTTATAAATATAAAAATATAAGTATAGGGAGAGTTCTCGAATACCGACAAAACTATAAAAATAAATCACCATAATGTATTATTTCTCAATTAAATATTTCAAATTTTATTTATAATTATTTAGTAGGTATATACATATAATAGCTATTTTTAAATTTAATTTGGTTTGTTTAACGCTGAGATAATAAGTGTGTATATATTATGTGCAATTAGGGTGAAAATGTATGTTGCTTGGGTACAATTTTATAACTTTGTAACACATTATGAAAAATACAAAATATTTTCGATATATTGTAATATATAATTAGATTTTTAATATTTAAAATACCTACACTTTTAAATGATTGAGAATCAATATTGTACTTAAACAAATTTCATAAATTCAGGATTATTGTTGTTGTAACGAAAAAATCTGTTTTTTGTTTATGATTACAAAAATATAAATACTAAAAAAAAAGTATATATACAAGTATACTTATATGAATTTGGATTATATTGATTAACATTTCATACATTACTTATTTTTTGACTGGAATTATATTTTAGGAGATCTCTATAGAGAGTGTCCCCTATAGGGTTTGATATTATGTGCATGTTGATATTAGAACTCTCTCCCCTACTTATATTTACACACAAAAAAAGAAATATTTACCTATTATATAATTTTAATATATTATAATATGTATTCCATATTTCATAGTTTGTAAGTTAATTATAGTGATTCACTTTGTATACATGATAATACTAACTTCAAGTGTTAACTACATATTTCATAGAACACTCATACCTTGAGAGAAATAATTGTAAGGTAATGCAAATAATTCTAATTATGATCATGTTGAGAATATTGTGATACTTTTAAAATATGTGCATTGAACACGTGACTTCATGTATTCAACCTGTATATACAATGCAAAATCATGTAATAAATGTTAGGGGAAAGTAACCTACAGTTCCCGAATATGGATACTCAGTAACTCAGAAACCATAAATCCTACAAACCAATTTAATGAATACCATATTCATAATTATATAAATAGTATAAATAAGTATTTTTTAGTTGTTTTTTATCTATTCAAAATTGTGCTGCTATTTACAATAAACTGATTTTTTTATTATATTTTTAAATTTATGAGAACAAAATATCAACTTAAACCTCCTCAATAATATAAAAATGTATAGATATAAAAGATAACATTATATTAACAACTAAAGCATTCAAAACATTATATACATAATTGATATATTTTTTATCAAATATTAATTAAGTTATATGTATATATCTAGAGGTCATATAAGTCCATAATACGGACACCCTATAACCAATCAACTCGCAGCGTGTGAGCTATTATTATTTTCATAAAAATCGCGTGCATTATAATATTAATACCATCAATAAAACTAAATCTAAAAAAAATATTATTTAGATACTTAACATGTATTATTAATTAATAAAATAATTAAAATTAATAAATTAATTACTAATTAAATTATATTAAATTATGCATACAATTAATTATAAATAATGTAATTGTAATTTATCTGATGGTATATAGGGTGTCCGTATTATAATACAGGGTATCCGTATTCTGTACCAATCAGGGTTGGCGGTTTTTTTGGTTTTTTTGTGGTTTATTTGGTTTATTTGGTTTTTTTGGTTTTTTTATAATTAAATTTTCGGATTATTAATTAGAAAATATTATATATACCTAGATCGATTATTAAATGTCTGTGCAAAACATACATATATAGAGTAAGTATAAAATATACAACACTAATGAATATTATTTATATATATTAATTATATATATATATATATATATTATTAAATTTTCAATAATATATTATTAATAATAAATGTTAATAAAATTATTTTATTAAAATATATTTATTATAAAAATAAAGTAAAATATAATAAAAAATTAGTTACAAATTGTAACAAAATAATAATTAAAAAAAATAACTACAGTAATTAGAAATATAATCAATATAATTCTCACAATAAAATTACAAGTTACAAATTGTAACAATATAATAATTTAAAAAATAATAATAATAATAATTATATGATTTCTAATAGAAATATAATCAATATAATTCTCACAATAAAATAACAAGTTACAAATTGTAACAATATAATAATTTAAAAAATAATAATAATAATAATTAGATGATTTCTAATAGAAATATAATCAATTTAATTATCTAAATAAAAAAACAAATTTTGCAGCCTTATCATTGTCTAATCGATTCCTTATTTTTGATTGAACGCTTTTATAATGTTAAAAAAACCAAAAAAACCAAATAAACCAAAAAAATAAACCATTGGTTTTTTGATCAAAGAAACCATTAAAAAAACCGACCAACCCTGGTACCAATAGATACATATATTCCCGAATATGGATAGTGTACGTAAGACACACCCGTTATTTATTGAATAAAAAGATTAAATAACATTTTAAAATCACAAAAATATCTATAATCATAAAATATTAATATATTGTAATTTTTGAATACAAATATTGAGTCATGAAATGTTAAGACTATTTATTGTTAAAGTGTCCGTATTAGGTTACTTTCGCCTATATATAATTATTATATATAATTGAACTATTTTACAGTGAACAGTGTACACAACCATTTTATGTAATTATTATCATACATTATCCTACCAGGTCGAGCTTGCTTGACAGAAAGTAATTATCAATACAATTAATATTATTAAACCTATTATAATAAATAACTATAGTTAGTTATAACTATACTATATTATATTTATGATTAACACAATGTATATACATTATATATAATTATCTATATCTAATATTTATATAAACACGAAATTACGGGTTTAAATCCTTATAGAGAAAACAGTATTTAAGATTTATAAAATAATATTCTATAGAAATGAAATAATTTCAAATATATCCTTATATATATAAAATATAATTTAATTATATAAATCGTATATATCCCGGACATATGAAATTATTACGATTTAATATATATATATATATATATATATATATATATATATATATATATATATACTATATATCGTATATTGGTATACTGCATCATATCAATGATAATATGGTAACATCATTGTTACCATTATATATAATGTATTATAATGTATTATAATACAATTACTATAAATGACTATAAATGACTTATAAAATCTCTGTATTTAGTATTTTAGAATATAATAATAATACGCGATAAATTATATAACGAATATTATATATTTAGATATATACGCGTATACGAGTATATATATACTATATGGGTACACGTCATAGATGTGTATTTGACCTAACTGGTAAACTATAAATCTATGGTAAACGTACACAGTATACTATATGGGTACTGGTTTGCACAATATATATACACAATACTTTAGAACACGGTAAACTCTCCATATATAAACTATAGTTCATACACAATGTGGTTATCATAATGCCGTGGACAGGTATTAGCACAACTCGTATGTAGAACCGGTGTCTGGTGATCTATGTAACATCACAGCGCTATAAACAACTACTTGAAACAGGCATATAACGTGTACCCTTATATCACTAGTTGCACGAAATATTGAAACACTCAATGAGAGAATAGAGAGAGAGAGGTCTCTATTGTATCTGCTATAAATAGATTATGGTTTATTGTTACACAAACAACCTGACACTTTAGCTCATATATATGTATGTGTACTTTAAGCGAAGCGTTGAACCATTGTTGTTATTATTATTGTTATTAATTATATTGTCACAAATACAATGTAATAATAATCTTGTTAGTAATAAAAAATATTCAGTTGAGCCGATTGTAATAGACATATATATAATTATATACATACATATATAGTATCTACATACACACACATATATATATATATATATACATATATATATAGCAATTGCTGGCACAGACCTTGGTTTATAAAATGTCCTTGTTATTATTGATGAAATAATACTTGATAAGTATAAGTATACAAAAATAGAATAATTAACAAATATATGTACAATGATATGTAATATATATATATATATATTTAGCGTGACTATACTAATTATTTACCTCATCTTGACGTTATAACTATAGTTATTATTACATTAGCTATAGTTAGTGATACATTAGCTATAGTTAGTGATACATTAGCTATAGTTAGTGATACATTAGCTATAGTTAGTGATACATTAGCTATAGTTAGTGATACATTAGCTATAGTTAGTGATATATTAGCTATAGTTAGTGATATATTAGCTATAGTTAGTGATACATTAGCTATAGTTAGTGATACATTAGCTATAGTTAGTGATACATTAGCTATAGTTAGTGATACATTAGCTATAGTTAGTGATACATTAGCTATAGTTAGTGATACATTAGCTATAGTTAGTGATACATTAGCTATAGTTAGTGATACATTAGCTATAGTTAGTGATACATTAGCTATAGTTAGTGATACATTAGCTATAGTTAGTGGTACATTAGCTATAGTTAGTGATACATTAGCTATAGTTAGTGATACATTAGCTATAGTTAGTGATACATTAGCTATAGTTAGTGATACATTAGCTATAGTTAGTGATACATTAGCTATAGTTAGTGATACATTAGCTATAGTTAGTGATACATTAGCTATAGTTAGTGATACATTAGCTATAGTTAGTGATACATTAGCTATAGTTAGTAATACATTAGCTATAGTTAGTGATACATTAGCTATAGTTAGTGATACATTAGCTATAGTTAGTGATACATTAGCTATAGTTAGTGATACATTAGCTATAGTTAGTGATACATTAGCTATAGTTAGTGATACATTAGCTATAGTTAGTGATACATTAGCTATAGTTAGTGATACATTAGCTATAGTTAGTGATACATTAGCTATAGTTAGTGATACATTAGCTATAGTTAGTGATACATTAGCTATAGTTAGTGATACATTAGCTATAGTTAGTGATACATTAGCTATAGTTAGTGATACATTAGCTATAGTTAGTGATACATTAGCTATAGTTAGTGATACATTAGCTATAGTTAGTGATACATTAGCTATAGTTAGTGATACATTAGCTATAGTTAGTGATACATTAGCTATAGTTAGTGATACATTAGCTATAGTTAGTGATACATTAGCTATAGTTAGTGATACATTAGCTATAGTTAGTGATACATTAGCTATAGTTAGTGATACATTAGCTATAGTTAGTGATACATTAGCTATAGTTAGTGATACATTAGCTATAGTTAGTGATACATTAGCTATAGTTAGTGATACATTAGCTATAGTTAGTGATACATTAGCTATAGTTAGTGATACATTAGCTATAGTTAGTGATACATTAGCTATAGTTAGTGATACATTAGCTATAGTTAGTGATACATTAGCTATAGTTAGTGATACATTAGCTATAGTTAGTGATACATTAGCTATAGTTAGTGATACATTAGCTATAGTTAGTGATACATTAGCTATAGTTAGTGATACATTAGCTATAGTTAGTGATACATTAGCTATAGTTAGTGATACATTAGCTATAGTTAGTGATACATTAGCTATAGTTAGTGATACATTAGCTATAGTTAGTGATACATTAGCTATAGTTAGTGATACATTAGCTATAGTTAGTGATACATTAGCTATAGTTAGTAGTACATTAGCTATAGTTAGTGATACATTAGCTATAGTTAGTGATACATTAGCTATAGTTAGTGATACATTAGCTATAGTTAGTGATATATTAGCTATAGTTAGTGATACATTAGCTATAGTTAGTGATACATTAGCTATAGTTAGTGATACATTAGCTATAGTTAGTGATACATTAGCTATAGTTAGTGATACATTAGCTATAGTTAGTGATACATTAGCTATAGTTAGTGATACATTAGCTATAGTTAGTGATACATTAGCTATAGTTAGTGATACATTAGCTATAGTTAGTGATACATTAGCTATAGTTAGTGATACATTAGCTATAGTTAGTGATATATTAGCTATAGTTAGTAATACATTAGCTATAGTTAGTGATACATTAGCTATAGTTAGTGATACATTAGCTATAGTTAGTGATACATTAGCTATAGTTAGTGATACATTAGCTATAGTTAGTGATACATTAGCTATAGTTAGTGATACATTAGCTATAGTTAGTGATACATTAGCTATAGTTAGTGATACATTAGCTATAGTTAGTGATACATTAGCTATAGTTAGTGATATATTAGCTATAGTTAGTAATACATTAGCTATAGTTAGTGATACATTAGCTATAGTTATTAGTATACTAATACTAATGTATTAATCATCAATAGTTATTAGTATATTATTTATAGTTACTGTAAATTAGCTATATTTATTAGTACATTATATATAGTTATTAGTATATTAGTTATAGTTATTAATATATTAGTTATAGTTATTAGTATATATATAGGTATATTAAAGCATATACATAAGCGCATTTACGCATACAAAATGAATTCTTACCAAACTGTTGACAAAAATAAACGTGGGTGCCAATAATACACATGCTATATTGATCCCACTTACATGAAACGCGCACTAATCACACATACACATACGTGACCTGTAATATTCGTTTACTGAGACCGGTTTTCTGAGCCAGTTGTTTAAGATCTTTGGCGTCCGGGTTATGATTCAGCGAGAAGTAGCTCTTCATGGTGCGGATCTGGTGATGTTTGAACGAGGTACGCATCCTCTTCTGTCTGGCAGCAGCAGCAGCGGCCGCCGCAGCGGAAGTCACGTTACCCGACGAACCGAAGTCTCCGCCCACTAAACCAGAACTTGCGGAATAGTCGGCTCCGGCCGTGGCACCGCCTCCTATACCGGTAGCGTAACCCACGTCTATCCCGTTGTGGCAGTACGGCATTATGACGTCGCTGTCCGGCATGCCCCCCTGCGTACCTGTGATTGCGTAATCGTGTATGCGTTATGTAATATCGTCGCACGCGTTATGCGTACACCATCGTAAAGTGTATCGAATATGTTAGTTGTCTAGATTAAGGGCAGTTTATGTCCATTCGGTAATATCATATTTTCAAGTTAATAATGATCCATACATGTGTATGATGATTATGATCAATTACATATATACATGCTATATACTATATAAATTACTATTATAATATATATATATATATATATATATATATATATAATAACATTATTATATTCTATTGTAACATGATGATACATAAAACTCATAAAGAATTCAAAGATTTAATTATTTATTTTAATAATATTATATTTGATAAATATATATGTTACATACATATATATATATATATATATATATATATATATATATATAACAACTATAATTGTACAATTTCATATATATTGTTGTTTTTGTTATTTTATTTGGTGGAGTTATTTCACCCCATCCAATAACTTAGATGACATGTTCACTTATAACCATACGGCTACCTTCGAAGCCGTTCACATGTTAAGGCATTAAATCCATTGATTTTACGAGAGCCGATCATTTATTTATACACAATTTTATAAAATCACTTCTAAATAATATATTAATGGTCAGGAAGCGGTTTTAATACGCGTATCATACTTATTGTGTGTCTGACGTCTTAGCCATAAATATATATATATATATATATATATATATAATGTTAGGTTAACTTATATCATTAATAAAACTGTTTATAAGTCACGTGATAAAATGTATTCACACATATATATATATATATAGTATATTATTCAAAATCAGTAACATTACGTGAAGTATAAATATATATATTTATACATATATAATACACATGATCGTATACATTATAATACACAAGTGTTAGGCAACTCGTCACGTGGTCTGTAGTAGCACGCGGTGTTAGCAAGGACACTTGTCTTTGGTGTTAGGCGAGGCGTTGATAAGAGGTATAACCAGCACTACCTACTTGCCACCTGTACCTCCCTATAGGTCCTTCCTCGGGGGAGTATGGAAACTACGTACCTATAGAGCTATAGCTGGCACACATGTGTCCCATTCCTCGCGTATACGTAGTAGTAGTAGTAGTAGTAGTAGTAGTAGTAGTAGTAGTAGTAGTAGTAGTAGTAGTAGTAGTAGTAGTAGTAGTAGTAGTAGTAGTAGTAGTAGTAGTAGTAGTAGTAGTAGTAGTAGTAGTAGTAGTAGTAGTAGTAGTAGTAGTAGTAGTAGTAGTAGTAGTAGTAGTAGTAGTAGTAGTAGTAGTAGTAGTAGTAGTAGTAGTAGTAGTAGTAGTAGTAGTAGTAGTAGTAGTAGTAGTAGTAGTAGTAGTAGTAGTAGTAGTAGTAGTAGTAGTAGTAGTAGTAGTAGTAGTAGTAGTAGTAGTAGTAGTAGTAGTAGTAGTAGTAGTAGTAGTAGTAGTAGTAGTAGTAGTAGTAGTAGTAGTAGTAGTAGTAGTAGTAGTAGTAGTAGTAGTAGTAGTAGTAGTAGTAGTAGTAGTAGTAGTAGTAGTAGTAGTAGTAGTAGAAGTAGTAGTAGTAGTAGTAGTAGTAGTAGTAGTAGTAGTAGTAGTAGTAGTAGTAGTAGTAGTAGTAGTAGTAGTAGTAGTAGTAGTAGTAGTAGTAGTAGTAGTAGTAGTAGTAGTAGTAGTAGTAGTAGTAGTAGTAGTAGTAGTAGTAGTAGTAGTAGTAGCAGTAGTAGCAGCAGCAGCAGCAGTAGTAGCAGCAGCAGCAGCAGCAGCAGCAGCAGCAGCATCAGTAGTAGCAGTAGTAGTAGTAGTAGTAGTAGTAGTAGTAGTAGTAGTAGTAGTAGTAGTAGTAGTAGTAGTAGTAGTAGTAGTAGTAGTAGTAGTAGTAGTAGTAGTAGTAGTAGTAGTAGTAGTAGAATAGTAGTAGTAGTAGTAGTAGTAGTAGTAGTAGTAGTAGTAGTAGTTGTAGTAGTAGTAGTAGTAGTAGTAGTAGTAGTAGTAGTAGTAGTAGTAGTAGTAGTAGTAGTAGTAGTAGTAGTAGTAGTAGTAGTAGTAGTAGTAGTAGTAGTAGTAGTAGTAGTAGTAGTACGTTTAGAAGTGGTTGTTGAAGTATTTAGATAATATTATATTATCGACGATCTATATTATACAATACCACGAAGTATTATTGTAATGTACAATACGCATATCACTACTAATCTACATCTCCATCCCATTCCCTCACTCTCTCTCTCTCTCTCTTAAACATTTAAATTTATATTATATGTATAAATATACAGGTGGGTAATTGCATGTATATGTGTATACGTATGTATCGGTCTATGTATGATTATGTAGAATTATATAATTATTAATTACTACAATTATTAAATATATTTTATTTAGATATTATATATATTTTAAATCTCTTTTTATTTTTATATTCAAATCAATAAATATAAGTCTAATAACTAAAATATAAACTAAATTATATTTACATTAAATATTATTATTAATTATAAACATAACTAATATTAATATAATTACAATTTGTATTATATTCATTACTATTTAACTAATTATACTTAATATACATAAATTTGTTTATGTTGACATTTAAATGTATAATATAATATAATATAATTATGGTTTAAATACTATTATCATAATTAGAGATTTAATTAATATATACTAAATAATAAAAATAAATGAAATAAAATATTAAACTAATTTATAATTAAATTAATTAATATTAATTAAATAGATAATAATTAAATAAATTTATCATTTCATGATCGTTTTGATGACATACCTATTCTGATAATAGATTATTGTGTATGACTTAATACCCTACTACTGATCGGCTAGGTATACAACCTATAGATATTCTACTGGTCTCTATATTCATATTTCAATCACCCAACATATCGATGCAAAAGGGTAAATTGTGAAGGAGAATTTTTATATCTGTGTGACATTTTCATTTCATTGTTATATCACCAGTACCATTAAAATAAAAACAAGTAATATATACTATAAAATTAATTGTAATTTTGTTGGTAATTTCATTTTTGTAAATATTTTGTTATACATATATGTATACTTAAAGTATACTTTATAAAATTGTGTCTTTTTAAAATATTTATAAATAAAATATAGATATTATATTACATGTACGTCGTACACTGTACATTATATGTCGTACACTTGACGTGTGGACGTGTACGTGTACTTGGAAGTGTTATGTTGAATGTGATTAATACATATTCAAATAATATATCTATTACATTAACTATTCGAAGTAATGTGATCTATAATATCTTTTATAATATGTCTGATTAGATGTATATATATATATATAAACCTACATATTTTATCGTAGATGTAATGACCACATTTTAATAATTCTGAATATTAGATTACCTAAGAACTTGTGAGGTGAATGTAAACCATCGATATCAAGAAACTTTCTTTATATCGATGATGTACACACGTATGCATACACATACACATACACATACACATACACATACGCATATACGTATATTAGATAGTTATCATTATTATTTATGTTCGACAGAAAGTGGGTGTGGGGGGTGTCCAGCACTTCTTTCATCGTCTCAATTGTAAGCAGACATCGCGGGTCCGACGCGTGTATAACGAGCTAGCGTTCCTCCCTCTATAGAGAGAGAGAGACGGGTAACAGGAGAATGTGAGAGCAGGGGGCATCACTACTAACACGCGTTACGTAACTCTATACCCCTCCATAGGATGATGATGATACGTATTCGTACGCCATAGAGGATGGTGAGAAGGAGGAGAGGAGGAGGAGGAGGAGGGATACGTTCTTTAGATTATCTGGTACCCCCATAACGTAAATTATTCGAAAACGCCACCGGAATAATATACCCCAACTAAAGTGTATGTGTAACAATTAAATAATAATATAAACGAACAAATATTGAGATCAATATAATGATTTCGGTTTATAACTTCAAAGTAATAGTTAATTATAATAATTCCTATGCATATATGCTATAGTTGACTATAATAATCCTTATGGGGATTTATATAGTTAAATATAAAATAATAATGATATTAATAAGATCATGAATTTATATAGATCTACTAATACAATTCATATCATTATTTATATAGTAAAATCAATATGTTACTATAATTATTATATAACCTATGTTATAATATATACATTTAATGTGTAACTTATATATATCTTAAATACCATATTACAAGATAACAATAGTATTTAATCATTTGAATACATAATTAAGTTGTATATATTTAACATCCAGGTATTACACTTGTATCTATAGGTACACCTCATATATAATAATAAAAATAATAATAATAATTTATTAGAAGATTTGTTTTTTTGCTATAATAAAACAATTATATTAAAACATTCCAGTTTTTATCTTTTCTAAAGGGGTTACAAAAACTACTCTTTCCTGTTGTTGTGGCCTATTATTTATATCCTGATGTATATGATTGATTGGTTTCTATACTTACTATACTTACTATACATTATATAATTACTAGTAATAAGAGTCAGTATAACAATATAATAAATTCGTAATTAATTTTTCAATATATTATCATATAAATATATAATTTATAACTGTTGTATAAATGGTATATAAAGAGTTTACCATATACTTACTACAACTATAGTTTGTCTATGTGTGTAGACAAATATGATCGGTTTTTTTGTTTATGGACTCCTTTCACCCCATCTAGGAACTTAGTTTAAAATGTTCACTTATAAGTTATAACATAATATACTATATTTTAGAATATAGTATACTATAGTATATATATATATATATATATATATATATATATATATATATATATATATATATATATAGTATACTATAGTATACTTATTATAATACGTATTAACAATTTTAACAATAGTATGCTATTGTTCTAATGTATTTTCTATAATTATTATTATAATATTATTATTTTTTCGTACCATGTTTTATTGTTAAATTGCGATCGAATGACTCCTAAAGCTATTTCATGTATCTAACTAACCATTTATAATCATCATCAATAATCATCACCACATATATATATATATATATATAATATATTATATATCATAAAGTTCACATGTATTGTTTCAATCATAACATACCGG
Organism: Osedax fenrisi; assembly: GCA_964019155.1. Classification (NCBI taxonomy): domain Eukaryota; kingdom Metazoa; phylum Annelida; class Polychaeta; order Sabellida; family Siboglinidae; genus Osedax; species Osedax fenrisi. The sequence continues at coordinate 79,463,597 of OZ025241.1, forward strand.
ACACACACGCACACACATCCCTTAATCGCACACTCACCAGCCATGTAGTTAACTATAGTATACTAGCCTACGTTTCCGCATAGTAAAGCACACACCGCACACCGCACACAACGGTAACGTGATACCACTTCGTGCAGAGATATCAGAGCTGCTAACAATGATCTTAGACGTGTTCTACATTATAATCTTTGTATTTACACGCCGCCAACAATAGGATACCGTTATGCAATACAAGCCCGAGAGAGAGAGAGAGTGTGAGTGTATACATATGTGTGTGTATGCGTGGAAAATACTTTGCAAATACTATAATGGGACGAATTATTATGAATATATAAACAATTTTATATATATATATATATATATATATATAGACTATATATATATAGACTATAGTCTATATCCGATTTATACATGTGTTAATAGATTTTATTAATTTCCTTCTCGATAAATTCTATAAAATATTATTTGTACATTAATTTATTAAATTATTTGCATTATTATGTATATATATATATATATATATATTCATATAGTTAACTTGAACACAACAATCGGTTAAATGATAGACTCACAGCAGCGATATAAACATAATATAAATATATAATAATAATATATATATATACAGAGACCAATCAATAATCGTAATACTACATACTATATATCACGTGATTATAACACTAGCCGTAGTTAAGGCATCTATATAATCTAATTAGAGGTTCTTATCTAACGTCGTAAGTCATATAGTCGTGTGGCCACACAGCCACACCGGTCGACACACACACACGTGCCTAAGTGTTACGTAAGCATTATCTAGTGGTCATTGGTCAGTGATTTACTGGCAACCGTACCATCGTAGTTCATGTGTGCGAAGCGTAGTTCACGTTAAATGACATTTTTATAGGCGGCACCCTTCGCGATATATTAAACAGTATTACCTCACCCAATACATCGGGCGATACTGCTATCTCATATAATGATAATATTACTTCACAATGTAACATCCATGCATGCATACGTTTAATACTATCTAGTTAATTATAACCTGTAGCCATTTAAGTGACATGTCTATATTATATAACATTATATAATATTAAATATACACACGCGCACATACTCGTATATGTGCACGAGTACACATACGTATCATATACACACACACATATTTTAATAATATTGAATATATTTAAATAAATTAGATATATGAATAATATTAATGCACTTAATATAATTATATTAATGATAAATATAAGATAAATTGAAGTTACATTTTTCAATTAATTTTGAATTGGAAATTTCTTTTAAATTTATTATATATAATAATATCCTATATATTTATCCTATCCTATCTTATCCTATCCTCCCCTATCCTATCATATACTATACATATAGGAATGTAACTAAAACTAACCAATAATTTGATCACATCTATCTATATCAGGGGATGCTATTTTCCTTTTTCTAGGCCTTCCTTTCTGGTGAACTGTGTGTATATTTAGCATCAATTATAACATAATATATATATATATATATATATATATATATATATATATATATATATATATATATATATTTATATCATTATTATTTATGTATTTTATTTAAATAATAAATATAGGATAACTATCATTTGAGAAATATTATATTTAAGATTCGAAATAATGGATCCATTATATATACATGTGTTTGTTTTGTTTTTAAGGAGGTACATAATGTACATTGTGCAGTGTAAATATAGTATATAGTTTATAGGCTATAAAGATATATATATATATATATATATATATATATTGTTATTTTGTTATTTTTATTTGGTGGAGCCTTTCATCCCATCCAGGAACTTAGATGACGTTATCACTTATAACCATATATGGCTCTAATGTCCCTTTGAAGCCGCTCTCATGTTAAGGCATCCATGGTTTTAACGAGAGCTGATCATTTATTTATACACAATTATATAAGATCACTTCTAAATAATATTTTAAGACCCATTTTATAAAATTAATTAATTGTCCGGACGAGGGTCGAACCCGTGTCCTACTGCTTGTGTGTCTGACGCCTTAGCCACTGAGCCACACAGGCAGTTTATATATATATATATATATATTAACATGTACATGTAATTCAATGTAGACTATATACCATAATATATTATGCATAGATGCACTCTCACAAAGAATAATATAATAAATAAATAGACATATTATATATTATAGATATACTATATATTATATACATATATATATATATATATATATATATATTTATTTATTTATAATCATATCATAAGTAAATATTATGAATAGGTGTATATCTATGCTATATTATTACATAATAATAATGCAGTTTAATAGTACGTCAGGGGCCCAATTAAGCTAGATAAAGATGTAGTCCCCTGTGGCAGTAAAGGCACCTCTTGCGCATGATTTATCTACACTGCAGTTTCACACTGTTGGATAAACTCTCTCTCTCTCTCTCTCTCTCTAGCTAGCTCTATCCTACAGTAGACACCTGTCAACCGGGCACGTGACACGCCCACACGCCTATTTAACCACGCCCCACTTCGCCTCATATCCCGCGTAGTATCGTTGATTTAACTGGAGGCTCTTTCTCTCGAGATGGAGAGGGAGGTATGTATGGGAAGATTATATATATGAATATATGCTATAGAGGAATATGTGTAAGAATAGGTAGAGGGTAAAATACATACATGAATATTCAAATGATTATGTTGATGATACATAATTTGTAAACAATAACATATTAAAGTACATATACCTATAGACTTACTGCTATCAGATTACATAGTCCTCAATATTATCTATAATTATAATTAATAATACATAAATGAAAATTAATATTGGATATATATATATAGGATTATTATATACATAGGAACAATAATATTCCTATATATGTAACTTACTAATACATCCATATATGAATGTATTATTATGTTATTCAGTGTATAGTTAAATATAAATATATATATATATATATATATATATATATATATATATATATATATATATATATATATTATATAATATACTATAGTATAGTTACTATATATAGTTACTTATTATACTAGTTAACTACGATAACTATAATGAATACACGTAGTAAGTAACACACGTAGTTATACTACCTAAGTAGATTAATACATGAATTAGCTGTGATCACCTGTGTTATTACTCATGGACGGAGGGGCCCCATACATGGAGTTTCGTTCATCGAGATTACACGTGATCAAAGATGGCGGAATTGATGACGGAGATCCCATTGCTGATCCTGACATCATCATATCGGTATCTGGGATCGTGGCAGTGATGTTATGTCGTTATATTGTTGTTAATAATAGTGTATTACATAATGAAATGAGTTTATTTATAATTCGCGCACAATGACCGCCGCATCTTTACTTTAATCTAGTATATTATAATATATTATAATATATTATAATATATATATATAGTAATTATACTATCATCTATACTTATAAATATGTATATATATATATATATATACTTATTAAGCATATTTATGCGTGAAATCTTTGTGAAAACTAGATTAAAGCAATATAATAATATATATTATTATGTAATATATACATATAGTATACTATAGTATATAAGATTTTGTGAAGCAGAAAAAACGTTGCTATATATATACGCATATTTAATAATTCTAAACTCAAGTATATATACTGTATACAATTTTACAAATTTATAATATATTTCATTTCTTCTTACATTGATCATTATGATCAATATTTAAACGAGCAACATCCTATGGTAGTTATATCATTGGATTAAACTAGCATATCTAGTAATACACAAATCAATACATACATACACGCTCACAGTGTGCACCGCACAGTGCTCCGCACACCCTTCCATCCATACATATACACACACATGTGCACGCACCTTGCGAGCATGTGTACTCTCGTACATATATATACCATACTTACTGTTTGTGTGTGTGTGTGTATACTATAGTTTAATATGTAAATGTATCACGCATTTTTATTTTCATATATGAAATATATGATTTGTATATATAAACAATACCAACATTATTGTATATTATATATATATATATATGTCATGTACTTAAATTTATCATAATATATACATCCATAAATATAATTTATTAATTTTATTATTACTAATAATATATTTTTAATATTTATATATATATATATATATATATATATGTATGTGTATGTGGGAGGGTGTGTATGGGTACCTTATTTTAAGTATTATAGTATCATTATAATCATTCTAAATAAGATTTTAGGATATAATTTATGAATAAAATAGACTTTTTATAAAATATTTTTATTTAGAAAATATAGTTATATAGATCTATAGATATATTGACCAATATATTACATGTACATTGTACATTGTAAATTATACATAGCAACCATTATTTCTATATTAGATACATACAATATTAACCTATAACGTAATATTCATATTTTAATATTATTATCAATACATTTTTATTACAAAAGTTAGATTATATATTACAATATATAAATAATTTGTATGATTTTTTATTATATAAATTAACATATTTAATTTGTTATTATATGTAATAACAAATTAAATATGTTAATTTATATAATACAAATTATATGCAATAACAAATTAAATATATTAATTTATATAATAAAAAAGCATTGTATACAATAAATATTAAGATGAATATAAACATTAGATTTATTACGAAAGAGTACCGATTACATAAGTAATTCAAGTCAGTCTATTTACTATTAAATATTATCGCAATAATTAATTTAATTTATACCAATAAATAATATATATATATATATATTACTATAATATTTACAAGATTTAATATATAAATTAATTTAATATAATTATACATGTATTTAACTATTATTTTTAACTTTTTATTTAACTCTATGGATTGATTCTTATGTGTATATATATTATGAATATATTGTCCTGAGTATAACCTTTACCATGTGTATGTGATCATAAAAACACCTGTGAGAATTCTCTCCCTCCCTCCCTCCCTCCCTCTCACTACGCTACCATACATATTAACTCTCGCGCGCGCGCGCACACACATACGCACACACATACGTACACAAATACGCTCACACATACGCACACACATACGCTCGTACGTCATAACACGATGACCACTCGACGGAACATGTTGCAGTTCATTGCGTAGACTGTTATGCCAACAACCACACGGCTATTACGTATGCTTCGGTAGTCAATGTCAACAATAACTATACGTGTATATATATATATATATATATATATATATATATATATATATATAGTTTAATTTTACGGAAGTACAATCTTTTAGAATTTATATTATTATTTTCATTTACATAATTTTAATAATTGCAGTTTATTTTTCTATTTTATATTAGAATGTTAAAACGGTTAGAATATTACTCTATAATACAATAACTTTAATATATACATATATTTTATTTATTATTTGTTTATTGTTATAAATATATATATATATAATGTAATAGTTAGTATACTTTAGACTCGTGTCTTAAAGTATACTTTATTATAATGTACGGTAGGTGTATACAAACCTGCGATTTCACTGGCCATACTGATGTAATGTTCGGCGCACAGTACCCTGTCCGCCGTATTCAGACCATACCGGTCACCGGTGCACAGGACGCACAGACACACCGAGCACCGGAAGCACGACACGTGGAACACTAGGTGGCGCGCCCGCATCACTAGTTCTCCGCAGCCAATCGTTACTCCGCATTGCGTACACGACTGTTTCGTCGCGAATTGTCTGCAAACATTCATAATCATATATGATTATTATATACAGTATTATATACGACTGTATACAGTCGAGCTAATCTTATATATAAATTATATATAAATATATACATATATCTATAGATATAAATTTAAAGTTGAATATATTATTTTATAATTATATATTTATGTATACATAATAACATTATTATTTAAAAAGGTTATATATAGGTCATCCCAGTGAAATCGAAAAATAGGTCCCACATGACCATTTATAATTTTTATGAAAATTTCTCAGATTGTTAATTTGATAGAAAAAATTAGATACCAAATTATTTACCTCATGAGGTACATGTTGCAACAAAAATAGTCCTCTAGAGACATTTGAAAACATTATTTGTTAAATATATATTTGTAATCATCAATAACTATTTGATTATTGATATTTTGTTTTATTTAATTATTATTATCCTAAAGTTGAGATTATTCTTAATATGGCTTAAATATTGATATATTAATAAATTTATTTTGTCAAAGTTCATTGATTTTAGATTATTTATAATATTTAAAATATTTAAATTGTATATAATAGAATTAAATATTTTAAATATATAAATATAAATTTCAGATCTGATTAAAATCGATTTAATATAATATTATATTATTTTATAAATAATTTAAAATTTGTTATAATATTATAAAGTTTTTGAAATATTAATATATATTTTATAATAATCATTTATGAGAATATATTTTTGAGAATAATTCTTTTAGAATTAAAAACTTTTTTATACATTTTTTAAACAATATATTAAATTTTCATAAAATAGAATGTCATGCGGGGAATTGTCCTAACATTTGCTGATTTCACCTGGAATTACACATATACCCATATATGGGATGGCTTTATCTATGATATATTGGTTATGTTAGTTATGAAGTGTATACTGTAGTATCATAATCCATTAAGAATCTATTCTTATATACCGTATTTACTTCATACAAATTCGTAAATCCAGATACACATATATAATGCATAAATACATACAATACATATATATATATATATATATATATACAATCAACTCTCGGTAAGTCGGACTATGGATAAGTTGGACTTCTCGATAAGTCGGACACATTTAGTTGGTTTTGTTGGATTTGTATCTAGTTCCATGTTAAATTTATCGGATAAGTTTTATTGGATAAGTCGGACTTCTCTATAAGTCGGACACATATTATTATTATTTTTATGATTTTTATACTGGATAAGTCGGAATTCTTATAAATTGTCAGAAATGTTTACTTTAAATAATGTATATTATAATGTTAGTAATATTATTAAATACAACATGTTATGTTATTGATTTTTGCATAATTCCACATTTCGGTAACCCTTTAACTCACGCTGCGCATCTAATGTCGTATTTGCATGATATTCTGAATCTCGGATAAATCGGACATCTCGCTAAGTCGGACACTTTTCCCGGTCCCTTGCGTGTCAGACTTATCGGGAGTTGACCATATATATATATATATATATATAGGTATGTGTATTCATTTACACACGTGTATAATACTACTGTTGAAACTATCAAATGTTTCCTTATTTGTACACTATATAGCCAGCTGGACATAGCCTTGCGATTATTATTCGCAGTGTAAATATATTCACAACGATAACTACAGCTAGGGGGAAGTAACCTAATACGGACAGTGCTCGAACACGGACACTCGATATCTCAGTAACCATAAATCATACACAAAAATGTTTTATGAATAAAATATTCATTATTATATAAATAGACCAAAAAAGTATTTTTTATTTTTAATTATTCAAAATATTGCTAATATATCAAAAAAAAATTCAACTTAAAACTTTCTCAAGAATATACAAATATATCGATATGTAAATATAACACTAAATTATTAAAAAATAAAGCATTCTAAAAATTATATATATAATTTCTATATTTGTTATCAAATATTCATTAAGTTATAAGTATATATCTAGAGGTTATATAAGTCCCTAATACGTACACTCTAGATGTATTAATACGGACATCCTATAACCAATCAGCGCGCAGCGTATGAACTATTCTGATTTTCATAAAAATTGCGTGCGTTATAATATTAATATCACCAATAAAGCTAAATCTAAATAACATTTTATTATTTAGATATTTGAATTGTATTATTAATTAAAAAATAATAAAAATAAATAAATTATTAACTAATTAAATTAGAATAAATTATTCATAAAATTAATTATAAATAATGTAATTTTAATTTGTCTAATTGATTCATCAATAATATATAGTTTATCTAGTGGTGTATATGGTGTCCGTATTATAACATAGGGTGTCCGACGGACACTGTCCGTATTCAGACATGGGTACCGAATAAGGACACCCCCGTTATTTATGGAATTAAATGATTAAATACAATTTTAAAATCACAATAATATCTATAATCATATAATATTAATAAATTGTAATTTTTGAATAAAAAGTAATGAGTCATAAAATGTTAAGACCATGTATTGTTAAAGTGTCCGTATTAGGTTACTTTCCCCTATATAGCAATCATATCAACAATAAACATTAGTTTATTATGAATCGGGAGTATCCACAGTGAATATATTGTATAATCATCGATATAGTTCATCATATCATAGTACATGTATCTAGTAATCGATACCTACATATAATGTGATCTAGCGTGATCTCGCGATGTATATCGTAATCGTAAGGACAAACTAAAGGTGTCTTAGATAATATAAGCATGGCATTACTTCTCGAATATTAGTATATATATATATATATATATATATATATATATATATATATATATATATATGTGTGTGTATTATGTGAGCTGACTATATAAATATATATATATATATATATATATATATATATAAATTGAAATTTATGTAAGCTGATTTTCCAGCATTAAATATACTCTAATATATTTATAATATTTACATATATTATATAACTCGTTATTATAATAACATATATGTATTAATATATATATATATATATATAAGTTAATAATATACAAACTGTATTATATAAAATACAATGATCTACATTATACTATAGTTAATACTAGTATTATTATCATTATTATTATTATTATTATTCTATGATATATGCATTGTTTTATTGGTTTCGACACCATCCTTCCAATTATAGCTAGAAAAACACCTGCGAAACGTCTAGTTAGATCTGGACCTCTCGCAGTCTTTGATCGTAGACACTTCCGTTGCTAACGAGAGAGCACGAGATACAAGCGCGCATGACTAACACATTATTGTATCATTATCGTAACGTATAATTAGCGACAATATATTTATTAGTAATACTCGTCAAAATCATATGCGGAAAATTGTATATTCATAATGAACCAATTAATTTGTATATATATAATAACATATTTGAAGTTCACTGTTCAAATGTCTATTCGTAATTGTTATCAAAAATAAAGAACAACAAAATGTAATATTTAAACTTAAAGAATAGAATTGATAAATAACCTGTACATTTTGCCAATGTATATATAGAGAGAGAGTGTAGAGTATATATATATATACTATGATACTATATATATATACTATAGTATATACCCTATATATATACCCTATAGGGTATACCCTATATATATAACCATATATTGATGTAAACTAACTCACATTTAAGTTTATAACTTTTGTATTTGCGAACTTATATTTATTGAATACTTATGAATATATATATATTTATAAATATATCAATACGTTGAAATCAAGTTCGAATAATCAATACTCTAAAATGATGTCCGTTATAATTTATAACCCAATTATATTAATACTAATATAATATAATTTTATATATATGTATATATTACTCAAATTTAATAATATCTATAATATATATTATGACTAAATATTTAATAATGGTAATTATAAAAAAAACATTATAAAGTGATTATGACAAATATTAAACAATAATTATTAATATTATTATTAATATTAAACAATAAAATAGTTTATAGTAGCCCTCCAGTACATCATACATACCTAAAATATACAGTTAACTGATCAATTCTCACTGTTATCCGTGCCTGTAGGCAATATATTAATATGTTCCGTTTTATAGTTTGCGTTACACAATTTTGTTTTTACTAATAACGCTTAATTTGCATGGCACAAAGAGTCATTTAAATTAAATTAAGTAATACAGTTGTCAATCAATAAAGAAACGATACTGGTGATTATTAAATATAATTAATTTATAAAGATAATAATACATCAATGATTAATATAATTAATAAATATACAACTAAAGATTGATCGAAGTATTATCTTGGCAACATTTTATTCGAGTATATAAACTTATAACCTATATCACACATACACATATAAATGTATATCATAGATTTATAGTTATAGCATATAGATATATAATATATATGTACGAATACATATATATTCGTAATAACAATAATATTTATATGATTTTAAGGATATTTATTAGACCGGATATATGATAACAACATAATATTTTATAGAATATAAACAGACACGCAAACACACACCCACAGTTCGTCACACACACACACACACACACGCGCACACACACACACACACACACACACACACACATACACATGTATATCATATGTATATACTATATACTATATAGTACATTACATACGAATATGTACATTATATAAATCTATAGATACATGAATCGTAAAACCGACTGTAATGTTACTATATTAATTACGTGTACATACGTATATGTATGTATATATGTATGTATACGTACATATATGTATGCGTATACGCATATATGTGATGTGATATTAAAAGCAGCGTCTATCCTCTAATAAGCGTATAGTCACGTTCCTCTCTCTCTCTTTCTCTCGATCTCTAGCTATATTATATAGTATCTCGCATAGCCTCAGCTTCTCTCTGTTCTACGCTCTGTATTGTTACGTAATGCCGTACAATACAGCTATTGTCTAATATATACAGCTATTGTCTAATATACAGCTATTGTCTAATATACAGCTATCGTGTAACGCCGTACGAGTTATTCGATACGGTGTAGGTGAGTGTAGGTGAGTGTGAGGCAGTACCAGTCCTACGTAGCAGGCGCCGCACACAGTAATGCACGCACACTGCAGTGTGCCAGTCGAATACGTTACTTATAGATATCTAGGCAGGTTCACACGTGCATTCTTATATCGGAGAAGGTATATCTTATGTTACGAGAAAGAAGCACTACTATGTGAAGATTATGTTAGGTATATCTATAGTTATTTAGTTCGGATTCCACACACACACATACACATACACACATATTGATAATATCACACATTACCAACTAAAAAGAAACCTAAACTTATTCGGCTCTCATATATACATAGTATAATGACCTTATCAATATATGTATACAACACGAATTTAATTTCCATCGAATATTAAAGGACCTAATAATTACTCCAATACTAAAAAACCACCACTAAACAAATAATTTCCCGAAAACTACAGACCAATATCAAATTTATCTTTTTTACATAAACTTATAGAACAAATAATCGTAAACCTTATTACCCAACATTTCATGAATAATAAATTACACAATCCGTGACAAAATAAATATAAACAAAATTACAATACATATAATTTACTATAGTAGTATACTGTAGTATACTTGACATAACAACAAATATATCTGCCCATATTAATAATAATCATTACATTACATTACTCATCCTCTCAGCCGCAGTTGACCACACCATAAATTATAAAATAGTTTAATCAAAACTACAATACATCGGGATACACCACGTGAAAATAACAATAATAGGATCATACTTAAACAAAATAACTTTCACTTTAAAATCCAATAAACCGAATTAGGGGTTCATTAGAAAACCTACAACTGTCCTGTATTAGGAGTTCCCCGAGGTAGTGTATTAGGTCTACTTTTCAATATATAAACATACGATATTAACTTCATATTAAATTCACACAATATTAACTATCATATGTATGCAGATGATATCCAATTGTATATATCTACTACTTTAAATGATCTCACACAAACCCTAACTAAATAAATAAATGAACTACTGAACTGGCAATACATTTCCTATTGGTGTTGATTAGTGTGTTGCGTACAGGTGCGTATTTAAAGAGAGGACAAACCTATAATAGTCTTCTTTACAGAATATGTTTCCGTTTCGTTCGAAGCACGATAACCTACTGTCCAGCGCAATGCCACACTGGCAACAGGTCAGACATCCGGTATGCCACCTCCTGTCTACAGTCTGCGTGTACGAGTGTCGGGTTATATATCATGTTGAGGCTGGGGTTATATAACACATTGAGGGTGGCTAGAGGGGTAATCCCGATAAACCTTCACTCTCTATAGACTCTATAGAGTCAAGTTGAACACGATCTATTTGATTTCAAGAAATATTGCTAATAAGGTGTATCTGGTAAAATAGATCATTATCTATATAGTTAATAGAAATCAAATTTGTCTATTCATATATATTATTGATATAAATAATATATATATATATTCCTTAAATATAATGGTCTATTTTTGAATATTTCTTTTGTTGCATATACTATTTGATAATTTATCGAAAGGCTATATATAGCCTTGAGCTATAGCTCTGTATCCAGTTAGCTAATAGTTTAGGTTACACGAAACTTGACCAGCCTGAAGATAATATCGTTCTTCGATGATTAGTCCGCATCCGGAACAGAGATCTGGTGAGGTCAAGGTCAACGGTGTCAACGAATTGGAGTGAAGTTTCAGTGAAGTGGGGGTACTTACGGATCTCTATAGTATTGGTATGAGGCGTGTTATATATATATATAGAGATATAGTTGTATATGTACAGTTGTGTGTATATATGTATGTGTGTGTGTGTTTGTATGTGTATTTATATATATAAATATATATATATATATATATATATATTTCTTTAGAAAATATGTATTTAAACTTTGATCAAATATGATATACATGTGTGTGTATTCTTATTTTATTATAGTGAATAGAATTGGCCTAATAACAAACCGTCAGACAACAATTACATATCATATTCTGTTCTGTAAATGTATATATATATATATATATACAATACTCTTATCAAATTGAATTAGAAATTCTAAAATAGAATGCACTAGTTATATATAAATATATACAATATTTTACGCATGTATATTTACATATGAATATACTTTGAATATATTATATATAATACACCAACATAATATATATATATTTATAATTCATCGATAATAATTATAAAATATAACATAAATATTTACTTAATAACAAATAGATTCATATATAAATATATATATATATATATATATATATATATATATATAAATATATATATATATATATATATGTGTGTGTGTGTGTGTGTGTGTGTGTGTGTGTGTGTGCGTGTATGTGTGTGTGTGTACTTGTACTTGTGTCCCATATTATTGGTATATGTATGTATGTGTATGTATGTGTGTATGTAATACATACTATGTATGTATGTATGTATATTTGTTAGTGTATACACTATAGTATACTAATACACCACTATATTATATTATAATAAATATATATATATTACTTCGAATAATTTGAAATAATTTGAAATAATTTGAAAAACTCTTCAAATATAAAATAAATTGATAATTTAAGACCTATATATTTTAGTATTAATAATATATATATATTATTAACCGTGTATATATATATATATATATATATATATATATATATATATATATATATATTAATGTTTTAAATTATATCATATATGATAAATGTAACCATATATTATTAAATTTATTATTTGAACTATTTCAGGTTTTTAAAATATATTGTTCATTAAAAAAATAGAATATTTTTTATAATTACCTAAATGGTTTAGTTTTATTTAAAGATATTCGAAAATTGAAACACTTTTACCTTTACACTTTGAATGCCCTTATTTAATTTAATTTTAAATATGTTATGAAAGCAACGCCTTAATAATTAATCCGAGAAATCAAAAAGAAAACAAATAAATGATCAATATTATAATACCTTATATTTAAAATAAAAAACTTTAAAAAAAACATCTTTTATTAAAATATGAAAATAAATTAAACAATTGATTACCTAATTTTATTCTTTTTTACGGGTACTATATATCTTGATTTTATTTTTATTTTGTTATTTATGTTTATAAAGCTATAGTTATTCTATTCCATATATAGCATTTATGGCATTCAGAATTCAATTCGTTACTGTGATTTTTTATATAACTACATAATTTATTTTTAAATTTGACATATTGATACATTTTGATATTCTTTACATTTTACATCATTCTTTACCTTTTACACTTTTTAACTAATGAGAATCCAAATTATCTAGGATATAGTGATTGGGGAAGATCTCGCAAAAACAAATACATTTTTTATTAACTTCTCCATTAGCTCATTCTTTATAGCATGCAATAATAAATTTGATTTATGTATTTATTCAAATGCGTATATACATATTATACGTATTCAAATTAAACTATTAATATATATATATATATATATATATATATATATATATATATATATAAACAATTTGTATTCAATTAATGTACTAATTATAGTCTACCATTCATGGTAGTATGGCAGTATTGTATAATGATGATTGTATAATTATGTAGAACATTATCACGAATGTAATGACGAGGGTAATATCCAGGGGATATAATTAGTGGTAGACTTAATTCGATACATTTGTTAAATAATAAATATTAAAATAAATATATATATGTATATATATATATATATATATATATTTATATATATATATAGATATTTATATATATATATATATTATATCAACATATATTAATGTTAATATTAGAACTAATATTATTAGAAACTATTTAGATTTAATCGTAACTCATGTAGATTATTAACTAAATATAGTGTATGGTTAACGTTATATAAAAGTATACTTTAGTATATATACTGTGCATATATATATATATATATATATATATATATATATATATATATATATATATATACAGTACATTATACTAAATAATTATTTAATTAAATAAATTTAATATTATAATAAATATTATATATAATATTTATTTGAATATAAATACGATTAAACTTAAACGCGATTATTTTATATAATTAATGTATACATATAAAGTACATATATATATATATATATAAAGTAAAAGTATACAAGTAAAGTATATATATAAAGTAAATATACTAAAATAATATTTATTATAGAATTATCAAATATATATATTTAGGGGAAAGTAATCTAATACGGACACTTTAACAATAAATGGTCTTTAACACTTTAACAGTAAAAAACGTTAACATTTTATGACTCATTATTTTTATTCAAAAATTACAATATTAATAATATTATAGATATCATATTTCATATATGATTATAGATATTATTGTGATTTTAAAATTTTATTTAATCTTTTAATTCCATAGATAACGGGGGGGTCCGTATTCGCTACCCATGTCCGAATACGGACACCTGTATTATAATATGGACACCCTATATACCACTAAATCAATTATGATTGTCTGCATGATGTCTGCAGAGAAATTACATTTAAATTATTTATAATTAAATTTATGAATAATTTATTCTAATTTAATTAGTTAATACTTTTATTATTTTTTAAATTAATTATACAATTTAAGTATCTAAATAATAACATTTTTAGATTTAGCTTTATTGGTGGTATTAATATTATAACGCACGCGATTTTTATAATAATACAAATATTTCATACGCTGCGAGCTGGTTGGTTATAGGGTGTCCGTATTAAGACATCTATAGATCACTATAGAACACTCTATAGAGTGTCCGTATTAGGAACTTATATGACCTCTAGATATATTCTATAACTAAATGAATATTTGATAACAAATATATAAACTATATATATAATTTTAGAATGCTTTTATTTATAATATAGTTTTATATAATAATAATTATCGATACATTTGTATATTTTTGAGAATGTGATAAGTTGAAATTTTATTTCATAAATTTAAAAACGTAACAAAAAAATCAGTTTATTGGAAATATCAGCAATATTTTGAATTATTAAAAAATAAAAAATACTTTTTTAGACTATTTATAACATTTTGTATATTTTATTCATTACAAATTTTTGTGTATGAATTATGTGCACTGTCCATATTCGGTTACTTTCTCATATATGATAAGTATACTTTAACGATATGCATACCGCTAAAGTAGGGGAAAGTTAACAAATGGAGGATTGGCATCGGGAAAAGGATTTCATAAAAAAATAAATAGAGGATCGAGATAGGGATCGCCGATCCAGAAAAAAAGGATCGGTGTCCATCACTGCATGTTACACTACAATACTAATATAAGGAATTATTGAAACTCGGTATAATTTAGTTTTTCAAATATAAAATCGGTAAAGTATTGGGTAAATAAATATAGTTATAGAAGTAATTAGAAAGTATTGAATTCAAATGTATTGAATAAATAAAAGGAATGGATGCCTTCATAAAATATCGTTTTATGATATTTATCATTTATATTTTAACTTGAAATGTTCACATCTTATAAATATCATTAATACATTAATATAAATGAACTATAATAATTAAAATAATAAACAAATATATAGAAAATTTAGGACCATGAATATCCCCTTATCAATGTAATCCTTTTAATCAATTTATGAACACATTTTATGCATACAAATTATGTTAGAAATCTTCTTCATATCTATATTAAGAATTATTAAGAACTATAGTTCCACTATGGTGGATATTTGTATGATCATGTATCGGGTATATATTAACAATCATATAATAACAATCACTAGATAATAATTCTATAAATGATATGAACTAATACCAATATATGTATATATAACTATAGTTATTCATATGTATAATATATGTATCGAATCAATAGTATATTTCGCATATATGCAATAAAGTAAACCATATATAGATTACCGCTATTCTCTCTATCTATAGAGATATCTATATATATATATATATATATATATATATATATATATATATATACGGTATACCATGGACTATATAGGTAGATACACCATTATAGTGTATTCATTGCATTCATTAAATATTATAAATATAGTATACTAATACATATATAATATACTAGTAAACCTATATGATAAACATATTAAAGTATCTGATATAACTGCTGCTTCTGATAAATTATAAAGTTTAAATTGTTTATCTATTGAATATAAACCTATATATATATATATATATAATTATTATGCAATATATTATTGATACTAGAACATCAATAATGTCTTCATATAAATTTATTCATTATACTGACTTAAAGCTTTTTATAAAGGTTATATATCTAGATATATGTATAGATTGCATACATGCGCAATGAGATAAGCATAATGTTATGACCAAATTCGCTATAGAATGGTCTATCTCAGATTCATTATTATTGTTATATTATTATATTTTATAATTTTTGTCTATAGACATATGCAAAATGTTGTCGTATACGTCTATATACGATACTGACATATATTCATATTAAGTTATTGTCTTCTACTATTAAATAGTTTACTTATTAATGATTGTATTAAACATAAATGAGAACCATTATTGTTATATTTGCATTTAATAATATATATATATATATATATATATATATATATATATATATTTCGTATATACGGTATATATATATACCGTCAATCTGTATATTTACCTATCTATTCTCAGAGTAGCATAAACATTATGTGTATTAATATTGGCATTGATTATATAATTACCTATATTCATATATTCATATATATATATATATATATATATATATATTTATATATATATATATATATATATATATAATATGAGAATTATATACAGAGTAGTGCATGCTAATATGAAATAAACTAGATTACACAAGAATATCACATTTATAGTGATCATAATTCTATGAATCATGAATATGTATGCACATACATAGATGTATATATATATATATATATATACACAAATACACACAATCACATACACACACCCACACACACCCACCCACCCACACACACACACACACATATATATATATATATATATATATATATATATATATACTTATACGTATAAATAAACTATAGTTTAACCTTTGTAAACCTTACTAGTACATATTACATAATTTGTATTATATAAGTAGTCATTCAATGTATTCATTACATATTCATTAATGTGTATTTAATGCACTATAATATACAAACTAACACTACATATATATATATATATATATATATATATATATATATATATATATATATAGGTAAAAACTAATATACCTGACCCCATCGTACCATCATTCATCTTTAAATGTTTACATACATCTGAAGTTAAAATTCTGATTTATATATATATATATATATTATGTAATAAGTATGTCACTAAATTATAAACACGTTTATTAAGAAAATAATTAAATATAGAACATACATTTACAACGTACGACGTTTACTATATGAATTATATAAACTTACAATTATCGACTACTGTAATATTGACTTAGTACATCTCAATAGTATTACAGATATACAGATAACATTGATATTCTTACCTCAATCAAATATATGTGTATAATATCGAGAAATTCTGAACATTTATGGAGGTCAGAGATATATGAATTACGCGGTAAGCTTCTAACACAATATCGTAATAGGAATGCAAATAAATCTACTATAAATAGAAATATGTATATAAAATATAAAATGAATAAATATATATTATCTAATATAAATAAATATACTATAATAATATAATATTGATATATAAACATAAAGAGAAGATAATATATACAACATTTGAACCCCTTCTCTCGATAACTTGATAATAAGTAAATTAATGGTAATCACTGACATTATTAAACCTGATACAGATGATAAACTATTAAATTTAACATATTAACAACGTTGAAGATGAAATAAATAAAAATAGAATATTATAATAAATTATAATGTCGGACTAAACTATAATCATACTTATATCGCTAGAAATTATGTATATCATCCGAATGTATTACTGAACTTAGAATTTATCAATTTCAACTTTACAGAAAAATAACACCACATTAATTACATAAGTGTTCATTAATATATATATATATAATATCAGATGCATTGATGACCGAGATCAAAAAACCAGGTATTGTATAGAAGTTCTATTGAGCTTATCGAGATACCAACCTGATCTTGGTAATGAGAGAATTAATACAAAAACGAATAAATATAAAGAGTATAAATATTTTGCAATTATATTTTGTTCATTCGTGTTCTGTCTCATAAAAAAAATCAATACAATACAATCAAATCTATCTCTCAATACTAAGAAATAATCATGTATACTAATATAATCATGTAACAATAAAATAATATAACTATAACAAATAAAATAAAAAGAAAGACAAAAGTATACTTATAATTTTAAGCCTTAAGGCCTTATATAGCCTTATAAGGCTAAAGATAACAAATATTTATACAATACGAACAATTTAAAAGAGCTAAAAAGAAGAAAAGATGACCATGTAAATAAAATAACAAACAACACATATAAGGTGTAAGTGATTAGATATAATTATTTAAAAGCATGTTTTTAATATGAATTGTAAAAGTATTACAATTATTTAAAGATGATATGGTAGTATTTAAAGAATTCCATAAACATGCGCCTTTGTAACGAATATTAAATTTCTCATGATCAAATCTTATTTTTGGTAATATTTAAGAATGTTCTATTTTACCGAAAAGTATATAAGGAGAAATTATAGATAAATAACTTACAAATTGAACTATGCATATAATACTTGTTATATATCCTAAACATATATTTATAAATATATCTATAGATATATTTATTATATCTTTAAATTTAAGAATGTTATGTCTTAAAAAATTTAATCAATATTGGTTTTGTAATCAAGTTTATATATTTCTCTCATACATTTATTTTGTAAAATTTGAATGCATTTTATATTGCTATGGTAAGCAGTACTTACTAAGTACTTTCCCATAAAATAGAAGAATAATTAATATACTATGAAAAAAATAAAAATATAGCATAACTAAAGTATTAATATTAAATTTATTTTTATAACTATGTAGTAAACTAAGTCCATAGTAAAGTTTATTTTTAATATTATTTATTTTCATTTTCCAATTGCGATATTCGTCAATTAAAATGTCTAGGAATTTAAAATTTGTTGATTGTTTTATGACTATATTATTTATTTTGATGTTCAATTTATTTTCAACTATTATGCGATGGAATAAAATTAATTTTGTTTTATCAATATTAAGAACTAGCTTATTACCGCAAAGCCATGACTGCAGTCACATATTAAAACTATAGTTTAATATAATATTGTATAGTTTATAATTAAGGTTATATTTATAGTTACATTTAATATTCAATCTATAGAGTAGAATTTATTTCATTTTCTAGATCATATACATTATGAGACTTACATGTTAAATAGGTATATATACGTCAGCCAAAAGAGTAAAATTGCATTTATTATATTAGGTAATAGTTATATTAGGTAAATCATTTATGTACATTACAAATAATACTGGTCCAAAAACTGAACCTTGTGATACACCACATTTAATCGGAAGTATTTTAGAATTGGTATTACAAATTTAGACCTTAAAAGGTAACTAATTAGTTAAACTACCATACTAATATACCATAACATAACTGGATTAACTTATTAAATTATATTATCATATTGATTGAGTCGGTTCAATATATAATCTTTAAAATACAATGTAGTTCATTTGGTTTTATTCTATTATTTTACCCATCTGTCATTACTTCTATATATATATATATATATATATGATGATGATGATGATGATGATGATGAAATATAGTTTATTAGGTACCGTTACAAAGTGATAACACTCCTCGTAAGTGCACGTAAAATAAATAATATAAATAAAACAACCACAACAACAAAGTGAAATAAACTAACTAACAATGTGGAAGTAATAATAATGAAATATAAAAGTTAATAATAATATAATGAAATTAGATACTGGATAAATATGACTTGAGATGAGAATTAAAGGAGGTGGGAGATTGAATAGATCTTATAGATGAAGGGAGTATATATATATATATATATATATATACATATACGAATGTAAGGATTACGGTAATATATACATATCAAATGGTACCAGATATTTCAACATAGTATTATCATTATATTATTAATAATTAACAATTGTTATTGTTTTTTTAAATTCCTGATTGATACAATTAATATATTTTGTATAAATTCACTATCGTAAACATAAATACATATATATAGACAAATTATAATTAGTAAACTTAAAACGTACGTGCGCGTTATGTGTACAGTTATTATTGACGTATACAACTAAGCATATCTGGAGATGTGTCGAGACATCAGCTATGTTACCTATAGGCTCCGTAATATATGTGTGACGCATTCTACATTCAGCTAGCTCTCTGTAGAGATATATGCATTTCTCTCTACATTGATTTACTCCTTGTATGATATATATATATACGTATATATATATATATATATATATATATATATATATATATACGTACACTACACCACTCACTCAGGTACGTCGTATATAGATGTATGTGTATATTATATATTGCACGCATACTTGTGTATAATTATTAATTTACCACTAAATTACTAAGGTAAAAGTAGAGTGGTTGATTGCAATACACAAGTACACACACAGTATAATGTAGGTAGACGTTATGTGGGACATGTTCAGTATGTGGCCTATAGTCTTATGATGAGTCTATAGTTGTAAAATTAACTACTTTAGTTAGAAGGAATTATTGATATGTGTATATATGTACATATATATATATATACCCATCTATATATTCATT
This sequence comes from Osedax fenrisi, assembly GCA_964019155.1. NCBI lineage: Eukaryota > Metazoa > Annelida > Polychaeta > Sabellida > Siboglinidae > Osedax > Osedax fenrisi. Next base: position 79,485,386 of record OZ025241.1, read on the forward strand.
ATATATATATTTCTAAAATATATCGTGTATATACAGTGTATATTATACAAATGTATACAAAAACATACATACACCCATGGGTGTGTGCACCAACACATACACACACACACACATACATACATACACACACATCCACACATCCACACACACATATCCACAAACACACACACATATACTTACACTTAAACACACACACATATATATATATATATATATATATATATATATATATATATATATATATATATATATAACTCGTAGGTATATATACCGTATACTGGTCATGTGGAAATTACATCCAATGGGAGAATGGGAGTTATTCGTTCATCTATCTGCACAGTATTTGCATTTAGTATGCACACGCATGATCTAAGTATACATTCTTTATAGAAATAATGCCGCTGCTGCCGACATATACGTGTATATGATTGATCAAATTGTAATCTCTACACGTTTATTTATATATAAATGTAACGTATACGTTATTCGATATACGCATGCGCAAGAGTGCTGCACTATGTGTTTAGTCTTCTGTGTGTCTCTCACACACACCCGCACACACACCAGCCCACACACCAGCCCATACATCCGCACACACATCCGCACACACATCCGCACACACACATGTGAACATACGGCGGGTATGGAGTGCATATACACACGTTGTACATCTTTATATATGTACATACACACATACGCACGTAAACACTCGTATATATATACCCGCTCACACATTTAGTCGCATGATATATAGGTATATTATAAATAATTATTAACTATATATAGTTAATGACGCATACATTATACTATAATAGAATATTAATATTACCTGGGAGTTATCCCTGATATTATATAATGTATTATAATAGAATGTGTATGACGTATACGACATACGTCATGCTTTCTTTCGTAATTATAGTGTATATATATATATATATATATACACTAAAGTATATATAAATACTTTAATATATTAGATTAGTATACTATAATGGTAAACTCAAAAGTATTAATAGAGTGTTAATATTATTACATATTATAACAAAGTTATACATTATACATTATTAACACATTAACAAATCAACCTATTAGCAGAATTAACGAATATTGAATTAGCAACAATTTGTTCTATAAATAACATAAGAATGAAAAAAATAATGTTTATATATTAAATATTATAATAAACAAAATCATAATATATATATACACATACATATAGGTATGTATATGTGTATATGTTCATATATGTGTAATATATTATTATATATGTATCATAAAAAACGATAATAGTAAATCGTAATATTTACTAAATATACACTTGCGGTATGTTATTAATAATCGTGTGTATAGTATACACTGTATACATTATAATGAAACTTGAACTTATTTAATTTAGCCGTAAATATTAAATTTATATTATTATAATGTCAACATTATTTATACATAATTTTTAAATATATATATATATATAAACAATATATTTCGGAGTAATATAATATTTTACAATCCATTTAACTGTAATTACAGTAAATTGATATAAAAAAGCTTATCGATTTCACTAATTCTCCTTAGAAATTGTCTATAAACTGATGTAATGTATTCATTAATCACGATGTGCTAATATTGTATTGTAATACATAACAAATATAGTTGTTATATATTATATAACCATATATGGTTGCAATTATATGATTTATAAATTTGTTTTCATATATGTTTTTATATATAATCGTGTATACACGATTATATTTCAAAAATTATTCGCACTTCACCATATTTAAGCTGATTTGTTTGATATTGTTTTTATGATACTTATATTATTGGATTTGTTTTAAAACTTTCTATCTTATAGTGGTGTTAAGTATATAATACAAATCTGAAAACAGATTATTGACGAGGCGTCAAACGAATATAATGTACACATTTTAAAATTATAAAAATAAAATTTTAAATATTTAATAAAATAATTATGAATAATTAATTATTATAATATTAATAATTATTTATAATTTAAATATTTAACAAATAAAATAAAATAAATAATATATATTTTATATTAATAATTTTAATATAAATAAAAATATCATCAAAAATATGTTTTAAAAAACTAATATTACAAATTATATCAATGTATAATGAATGCTTGCGTAATATATTGATTATAATCGATATATAGTTAATAATGCTAGACGGTAGAATGTCAATTAAGAGAACTTATATATTAAAATAATAATAAAATAATTTGAAATATTTATCAAATTTCTTCTCGTGCGAATTTCTGGCGAAAATATAAATTTTAAATAGTTACGTACAAATCAACAACAATCTGTCTATGGAGGAAACAACCGTAATGGTTTAGATTCTACAGTAACCATGTTTACTATATATATATATATATATATATATATATATATATATATATATATATATATATATATATATATATATATATATGTTTATACTATATACTATATATATAGTATATAGACTTTAAACAATCACGTTTTTAGGAAGTATTATTGTTAATAATAATAAATTGATATGTTACATGTAACATGCATGATGATGAAACAGTATAACAGTGCGAAATGCTCTATATATGCTTTTTATATGATTATATATATATATATATATATATATATATATTTCTATTTCTATAGAACTTATCAAAACTCATAGAACTAAATAACAACACATAATAAACTACACTTGATATGGCATATATGTATATAGAGATGATTTGTATTGTATATATATATTGTATGTATACAATACTAATCATATTTCGCGAGACTTCTAAAGTTTTTATTTAAAAAGTTTAATAATTCATGTATTAGTATTATACTACTACATTGAATATTCTACAATATATATATGAATATATTCATATATATTAGATAATATATGATGATGATGGTGATGATGATGATGGTGATGATGGTGATGATGATGATACGTGTAAAGTAGCAGTACTGATACTTATAATTATAATGTTAATTATAATGATAATAACAATTATTATACAAATGATGATGATTTGGGGTATTAGGAATCAAACAAAGTGAATATAAACACTTCTCGTATGTGCATACAAATTACACTTAAAATAAATAAAACGATAATAAAAATAACCTACATATATATATATATATATATATATATATATATATATATATATATATATGTATTATCCTATAGTATATACTATGGATATACCTATAGTGTATACTATACTATAGTATGTATACTATAGTGAAGGATGTTTTGGAATGAATATATAAACGGAGTTATTTCCATAGAGATGGTACGTATAAGAAATAGTATATATATATATATATATATATATATATATATACCATTTAATTTAGTACTAAATATGTAAACGCGTATTTCCGGAATGTAATGTTTAATATTAAATATATTCTATGTATACATTATAGTGTATTATTACTTTAATTATTTATTTTGACGGCTAATAAAATTAATTTTATATACATGTATACACATATATATATATATATATATAAATATATGTGCGTGTGTTTTTTGTGAGTGCCCTTCTGTGTATATATGATATATATATAAGATGAGATATATTTCAGTTGAATAAATCTTCAGACACACAGTTAGTATGACGCGTGTGTCGTGGGATCTACGGCGCTAGTCCTATCCGTGTCCGCACCATAACAATAGGTCTTAAAATAACAATTAGAAGTTATCTTATGTAATTGTGTATGTAAAAATGATCGGTTATAATAAAAACCATCGATTCCTTCACACGAGAACGGCATCGAAGGGACATTTTACCATTTGTGTATAAGTGAAACTTCATTTAAATTATTGGATGGAAGGAAACAACCAAAATAAAATAAAATAGCAATATATATATATATATATATATATATATAATATTATATATTAATATATTATATTATATACATATATATATATATATATATATATATATATATATATATATATAAGTATTTAGTATTTAAAATATATATTATATATATATATATATATATATATATATATTTTTTAAATATATGTCGTATTATACGACTCGTATGTAATATATGTTATATAATATACTATATATATATATAGAATGCTTTATTTATATTAAATAATATGTAAACAATAGACTAATTTATTTATTATAATTTCTAAATGATAAAAAAAGTTCATAAAATAAATATGTAATAGAATACTAGTTATTTCATAATGCTATTAATAATAATATTATATAATATGTTAATTGATTTAAATAATGGTTTCTAATTTTCAATTATATTTTCAAACAATTTAAATCATTATAAAAAAATATATATAATATAATTTTATATAATTCACTAAATAAATTAATTACATAAACAATTTTTTATAATTTATCGGTTATATATGATTGTTTAATATCGAAGATCAAAGATAAATTAAATACATTTATTATTATGTTCTAAAAATCTAAAATATAATTAAATATAATTAATATATTTATTTAATACAAATTATTTCCATTTAAATATAATTTATATAATAAATTAATGTTTGGTTGACAACTAAAATATATATGGTAAATTTAATTATATATATACATATATGTGTGTGTGTGTTTTACGTATTTTAATTAAATACATTAAATTATTATTATGTTCTAAAAATATAAAATATAATTAAATATAATTAATATATTTATTTAATACAAATTATTTCCATATAAATATAATTTATATAATAAATTAATGTTTGGTTGGCAACTAAAATATATATTTTTATTTTATTTTATTTTAAAATGTTTTATTGACTACAAACTCACGTGGTGATTATGGGCCTAATATATGGTAAATGTAATGATATACATACATACATATGTGTGTGTGTGTTTTTACGTATATCATGTGTAATACATTTATAATATATAATATATATAAATAATAAATATATAACAAAAATAAAATGTTTGCATTATCAAAACCGTGAAATTATGTACGATAAATTATACTAATATTTATCATTTATAATGTGTTGGTATTATCATATATTATTATATGTGTATACACACATACACATGTATATATACATATAATCATTTTTATTTCTAATTTTTATTAATTCTTTATTTCTAAAATACCCTTCTTAATTTAAATAATATGTTAGGTAAAATATATATATATATATACAAATATTGACTTTTAATATTACAAATTTAAAATGATTATTATTATTAAAATATATTATAATATAAAAACAAATATAATAAAAGTATATTAATATGAAAATCTTAACATCATTTTAAGCTTAGAAAAAGTCATGAAATACAATTACAGGTAACAATAGGTAGCTATAACTCCAATAGGTAACTATAACCCATATAGGTAACTATATATATATATATATATATATATATATATATATAACTTATATATATAACCTCTATATATTTCTAAATATGCATATCACTATATTATCATTATTACACATATATATCTATAGATATAAATATAAACATATAAATCATATTCAAATACGAATGTAATCACACGTGCATACACAACTACACACATTCATATCGCAGTATCGCATACGTGTGTGTGAACTACATACTGCACAGGCGTATACTTATATATACACTTGTCGGTCGTCAGCATAGAAAACATATTGATCTGAAGCCCTTTAGAGGAAATAATAACATAAATAATTATATATTTCATACGAAAAAAAATGTACAATTTAAAACTTCTAATAAATATGATTATTATTATTATTATTATTATATATATATATATATATATATATATATATATATATATATATATCAGAGGAGTATACGAGTATGATACGGATGAGTAACTTACGGATTGTTCTACTTTAGGTTCCCTCGGATACATACATCCATCGGTATCGGTCAGCAGCATGGTGCTAACGCCGCACTGGTCAGCGCCACATTCGGCGTCCGTTGCTAACTCCCCGGTACCCTCGCCCGGCTCCCCTCGACATATTAACATTCCCAACGGTATACCGGAAGTGCTACTGGTCGCGGTCGTAGTGCTCGACTTCTCTATCATGTGTATTGATCGCGGTTTTACTACGTCCACTCGGTGGAATACCAGCTATAGACTACTACTACTACAACTACTGGACTCGTATACGGAACGATCATCTGTGAATCAGGCGTAGCGGTGCGTTGCCGATGTATATTTGTCGGCCGAGTATGGGTGTGTCTTAAGATTTCGTCGCAGGATGGCGGGCGTGGTCTATATTCTCGTATGTGGGCGTGGTTTCCGAATGGGGCGTGTCAAAACTAGTGAAGCGAGCGCTTACCATCGCCTTCGACCAATAAACCAACGATTCCTGGATGTAGTTAACCACACAGATAGTAGAGATCATCAGCGGTACTAGTAGACACGTAACAATCGTCTGCCTCACGCTTTTTATACGTATCGCTACCACGCAGTGGGTCCCCGACTCGCTTTAATTTATTGCGCTGGTTCGTCAATCTAACGCAGGTATTATTCGCAGGGTGGCTGATAATTCATACTTTGTTTAGTACTTGGTCGGGCGTATCGCGGCGTTTCAATTAGTATCCATGCGAGACATTCGTATATACACGTGGCCATATCACGCGGTCAATTACTTATTACAGGTAGCATATACCCCTTAATATACCCCCATAGTATACTATTATGTATGTGTATACATATATGTATACATTTATATGTATTTATAAACGCATTCATTATATAGTACATACGCATAATATATAAACACGAATATATGTATATATATTATTGGTAATACATTATTATATCGAACATGTATATGTATATAATATTGTTATGCATAGGATAATGGGATACTTAAATAGGATACCTGAACTAGCCTGACCAATTGTATTTATATATAAATAGTATACTATATCAATAATGATAAAATTCATAATTATTGAAATATATAATCCTATAAAAAAGTTCGACAATCTATAGATGTATCTATATACTATAGTACGATAAATCGAACCAATTGTTATGTATACATAAGTATATAAATTTAAGTCACACTCATATTCGACACTCAGATACACTAGTTTGAAAATCAAGTATACTTATCATATATGATACGATAATCTAATTTTACAATCAATTTTGACAAACGAGTACGACAAATCGAATCGAGTATGACATTCTATACATTATAATCCGATAAACAGATTCCACAATTAAGTACGACAATTGTTTCGGCATCATCTCAGAGTATAACTCATCGGTGCAACGAACTGATACCACATAATGTAGACACACTTATTTTCTTATAAAATAACCTTATATAAATTTATTTTTTAATATTATATACCTTACGAAACATATTTTATGATATTTTTCGAATCGAAAATTTAGGATGTTTCAGATGTTTCGAAACATATATTTTGGAGGTTTCAGTTTTTTCGAAGCAGGATATATTGGATCGCTTATATACTATATATATTATATGTTATACTATATATTATATAGTGTATATATATATACTATAGTATATATAGTATATATACTAATATATACTATATATAGTAAAACACTATAATATTAATATATTAATATATTAATTTAATAATAATTAATGTATGATTTAAAGTATTTATGTATACATATATACATGTATACATATGTATATATATATATATATATATATATATATATATATATATATATATATACATGTGTATCACAATTAAATATATGTAATTAATAATATATTAGTATTATATTATTATATATTATTAGGTATACGCGTTATAATAATAATTATTCAAATAACGATACGAAGGTACACCATAAAATTATTGTAATTTAATTAATTACATTATTATTAATTATTAGTACGGCAATTAATATTTTAAATATCATGTAAGTATATTTAAACATGAATCGTTATGTAATTCAATTATAAACTGCAGTTTATATATGTATCTAAAAATCTGTTATCAATAAAAATCATGTATATTAAAAATTGTATTGCATAATAAACATGATAATTTATTGTTGTCTTGTATTTCTAACTTAATTTACCAATTGGTAATACTAATTATAATACTATATTATAATATTATTTATTATACTGTAATATATTATACTATGATATAATTATATATGATGTAATATTCTATATTCTATAGTATATTATATATAATATAATATATAATAATAATACACTATAATATACTCTATAGAGTATTATAGTATATATATATATATATATACTATCATATACTATAGTATACTGTAATATATTATACCCTATATGGTAGATGCCAGTATTCGGACAATCCCTAATACGGACCACCACCATTTTTACACTTTATGTTTCATTTTATAAAAAATTCAAAATATATTTTGTATAGAATATATATAGAATGTTTTGTTAATAGAATATAGTTGTTTATATTTATTAAATAATTATATACTATATTTTTAAAATTGAATTATAAAGGTTTATATACATTACTTTTAAGAATGTAAATTAATATAATATTAAAACATTTTTAATTTCATTACATATGTCATTACTTTTATTATTTATTAATACCAAATCTTATAATTTAACATTAAATAACATTCTATTTAGTAATAAATAAAAATATAATAAAAACTTAAAAATATATATTATTTTATTATAAATTATTTAATTATTTCAATTATAAATATCCTTAACTTATAACTTAACTATAGTGATTCTCCTAATTCGGACCACATAACAAAATACATGTCTGCCAACTATCTCCATATTTTAAAGGAACACAAAATAATTCTACCTGTACTAAGAAAGAAATAATAAAAATTAGGTACTATGTAACATAGCAGAACTGGAAGCATGGAAGATTTAAAAAAAATAAAAATTTTACAGAAATGAAAAAAATAAAAACAAAATACATTTTCTATAGTAATATGTGAAATGCTATCGATATATTGATGATTACATTTAATCAAGTATTCACCTACAATGTAATAATTTGTTTCATAATATGTGTGTGACAACGCCTATATAATTGTATTAATGTATGTATTGACTTGCCTAATCAATTTGTATTATGAATGTGTAATCATTTATAACCTAATTATATATGTATTAATCATTAATTTTTATAAAATTACATTATAAAAATAAATGTTAAAAAGGTAATAATAAAAATGTTTATTTTTTATAAATAACAATTTATCTGTAAATATTTTTGTGTATGACAATAATATAAATGTATATATCTTTATATAAGTATCTGAATAAAACAAAAACAACATTTAACTAATATTAATTATTAAAGGTTCATGAACCTCTTATAATTTAATACTCTGTATTAAAGTAGTCTTCCCTGTATTATTTTAATGTAATGTTATATTAAATTAAAGAATTATTATTTTTTTAATTGTATTGATAATATTATTTAATTAACCATTTTAAATGTTATATTATATAATATAAAATTATAAATTTGATTATTAACATTATATCAATCATTTATAATACAAATATAATTTAGATAGTACTTATTTGTATAAAGATAAATATATATTTCAGTATTATATTATATATAATGTAATAATAGTAATATAACTCTATTTGTATATATATAAAACAAATCTTACAAATATACAAGTAACAACTACTGAAGTAAATTATTTATACTTTAAATTCATGTGAACGTTTTATCTAGCCGGAAGACTATCGGAGTCTTTGATCAAACAATGCGTCGCTGATTGGTGGAGAGCGATTTCGAGTGTTTCTCGAGTACATCTAGGGATGTATCGCGATAGGTAAGACTAGAGGATAGAGGGTGGGGGAGAGGGTGGGGAGAGGGTGGGGCGTATCGATCAAAAGGTAGGTATTACGTAATACTACGGATGGATTCTCAGGTATCAATCGCGTGAGATCGCGTTTCTAGAGTGCTGCATTGTTTCCAAGACGATCCTATAGAATATAACAATAGCCTCTTTCCAACGTATAACGGATTGTATTTAATCAGCGTATTATATATATACAAAAATGTATATATATATATATATATATATATACATACATACATATAAATACAAATTAATACATATACATCCATGTATATAAAGTATAGTTTATATGTAATGCATTACAATTACCATGGTATATAAAATTATATATATATATATATATATATATATATATATATAATACAATGGGTGTTGCATAAACTTAATAAATATTACCTATCTATAGAATCATTATATAATGATTACAATATAATTATTATATATAATTATTATATATGCATATATGCATCTCTCACTCCTTGAACATCCTATATCTATCTATTTTACCCTCTATCTATATCTCTATCTCTCTCTATATCTCCTCTTCTTTCCTTATGTATCTCTTTATCTCTCTATACATCTACCTCTATCGCTATCTATTTATTATCTCTATATATATATTTATATATATATAATCTCTATTTATCTATGTATTTATCTCTATCTATATCCCTGTCTATATCCCTACATATATATCACTTTATCGATCTTTATTTCTTTTTGTATCTCTCTCTTTATCTCTCTCTATATATATATTTATATGTTTGTGTATGTGTGTATGTATTTTATATGTATAATTCACAATGTCATCTTGTAATAGTAAATAAGAGATTAGGTAACATCACTAAATTAAATAACGTTTTAATCCACAATTATCAGTCACATGATTGCACGTCTTATCCTCCTCCTCGTGCTCCTCCTCCTCCTCCGCTACTGCTGCTGCTGCGACCTAGAGATGACCACATCGGTCAAAGGACCCCGCCGCCCCCCGATACCGTCGTATCGAATTACTGCCAGACCAGTGGTCAATTGGACTCGGCGCAGCGCTGTCGTTTAAAGCCCTCCCCTCTTAAGCCGACTTCTAAAACCTTCCCGCCCGAACCACTATTACCACTACTACTACTACTACTAGTAGTAGTAGTAGTAGTAGTAGTAGTAGTAGTAGCAGCGCATCATCGTCACGTGATATAAACATCGTTGTAGATGTTCGCTTAATCCATATCTACACGTGATGAACTGTGTTATAATCGTGTACTACATGCAATATTATGTAATATACATATGTGTGTAATGTTAACGTTGGGCTCGTATTCATAATTTATATATATATATATATATATATATATATATATATATAAAAAAGATATATATATATATATATATAATATATTATATATACAACATTAAATCAATAGATAAATAAATAGATAATTAAATGTACGTTGACTTTTATAATAATATATTTGATATATTCAACGTATAAGTTTAATGATAAATAAGCCTATGTGAACTTACTGTGATAAGTTATATATAATACGTGTTACTTAGTATACTATAGTATATCATTTGTTGATGTATTGTATATTTTAGATATAAATCATATGATACATATATGTGAGAGTATGTGTGTGTAAGTGTGTGTGTGCGTATGTGTTTGTAAGTGTATGTTATAATATATAAACATGTTATAAGTTATAGCTATAGCCAATATGTATGCAACATATGTATTATTACCTATTATGTATATATATATATAGTATACTTGAGTTCTTGTAGTAACCTATAGGTACATATATATATATATATATATATATATATATATATATATATATATATATACAATACATATATATACAACCTATATATACAAATATATCAATAACAAATGTATACACATACACACCTAAACTTGACCAACATTTGTTATGTACGTAAGATGTGTGTAATGTGTGCCTTCATTTCTTACTGACTTGATTAATACATTATTTTATATTTATTATATATTGGCGTATACTATATATATATATATATATATATATATATAGTATATTATATTTTAATATTGTATTCATATTTTTATTATTAGTTTGCGTTTATTATATTTTATTTAGTTTGGCTCAATATATTGAATAATTTAATATCAATATATTTATCTTCATCATCGTATACGATGATGAAGAGGTCGACAAATTCATTTTTAATATTCAATATATTTTATATATATATATATGCTATACGATTACTTCTCATAAACATAATAGTTATACTATAGATTATAAGCACTCAATCGTTACACCAATACTGAACAACTATCAGTATACTGATAGCTATAGCTTAATTATGATTAGTGCTCCTATGACCGATATCGAATTTATATTTTTTCTAAAATCATACAAAAAAATAATTTGAAATAATCTCACCCAAAATAAATTAAATAATCCAGATAAAGTGAATATAGAATAAATCACAATAAAAATGCTTTACTGCATGAATTAACTAATCAGTCTCTTGGTCACATAGCTGATAATATACCATGGCATACGCCTCCCTAATTTATATTGTATACAATCTATAGATTACAATAGATTATAGTAATATATCAAGTATAAGCTAAGTTATAAATATATAATTATTAAATATTATATATATAAACATATGTATTTATATTTATGAAATACTCTTATAATAACTGATATATTTAACTGATTAATCTCCTAATCAGCAATTCAATGCATGTTGTAATATTGATATATAACACATATCTAATTTCTAATTATGCATCACTAGACAAATGTATTTAATGACACCATTAATTTATGTTTCTTAATATTTAGTGATATTTCCAATAATGTAACATCCTATACAAATTAAAACCCCCAAAACCGTATGTGATCATACTAACACCGTTATAGGGGAATAGAATATATATATATATATATATATATATTGATTCAGCTATTGAACAACAATACCCTTACTACTACTTAAGTTGAACTTTAAGGCTCGTCATGTATGCCTATGTTATAACATTTTAACATTATATATAATGTTATAACATAATGTCTTCGCAGAGTCTTCATATAATATATATATATATATATATATATATATATATATATAATAACTATGCGCGTATACATACAAATATAGGGATACAATAGAATAACTAAATCAACACTGACTTTGAGATTGATCACTATTTCGATGTACATAAAATGATATATATATATATATATAGAAATATAAAAGTAACAATCAAGAATGAATGAATGGATAACGAAAATAATGGGTAATATTATTAAAATATTATTAAATTAAATTCTCGCTATCGAGATCTCCTAGCAATAGTATACCTACGAGACTTTGATGAAGGTTTATTACATAACTCGAGTTAGTAGTCATAGTAACCCGTATACGAGGTCACGTGTGTTGTTACGGTCATCACGTGGTAGTGGTGTGATAATAATGGAGATAATACCATCACGGGTAATCAGATCAATGCATAACATACGTATTGTTAAATGTGTAGATATCTTAGGCGGAAATGATTATGTTATATATTATAGTTTTTACAAGTATATATCATACGTATTAATATTTATATATTAAGTTTATACAGTACTATTACTAATATATATATATATATATATATATATATATATTTCTACTATTACTATATATAGAATACTATATACTATTATATAGAAACAATACATTTAATATTTATAAAAATAAATTATTTTAAATTTACCCCTTATTATAGAAATGATAGATATTATAGACTATTGGAACTTGGAATGTGAGAACACTGAGCAGATGTGGAAAATTAGAGGAATTATCAAGAGAACTCGATCGCTACAGATGGGATGTAATTGGATTGGCAGAGATAAGATGGATAGGAACTGGAGAAGAAATAACTGATCACGGACATAAATTCTTCTATAGTGGACATGATAAGTTAAAGCGACACGGAGTAGGATTTTTAATCAGGAAAGAGTTAATTAATTCCATACTCAACATTAACATGATTTCCAGCCGAATTATCTCCATACAGTTTGCAGCCACACCAATGAACATCACCATAATACAGGTATATGCACCAACTACAGATTACTCTGATGAAGATATCGAAGAATTGTATGAACTCATAGAAGACACAATATCAAAAATACCTAAAAAGGACTTCCTAGTAATACTTGGCGATTGGAATGCAAAAGCTGGAACTGATGCACGTACTATATGGCCTTACTCTATTGGTCGCTTCGGCCACGGTTCTACAAACTCTCGTGGTGAAAGATTATTGGAGTTTGCTGAAAAACATAAGATGGTTCTCGCTAATACACTTTATAATCACAAAAACTCTAGAAGAACTACGTGGCACGCTCCGAATGGAAGAACAGATAATCAAATTGATTACATATTGACGCCTCAGAGATTTAAGTCGAGTATAATTACTACAAGTACAAGAACATATCCTGGTGCCGATATTGGCAGTGACCACGACTTAGTATTATGTAATCTCAAACTGAAATTGTGTATATGGAAAAGAGCAATCACGAACAGGATAATATTTGACCTAGATAAACTTGAAAACGCAACTACTGTTAATGATTACAAAGTAAAACTTGATCTTGAGCTTTCGCAAGTGAAAATAAATGAAAATGATATTACTGAAAATTGCAACATGGTTGAAAAATCTATCTTACTAACAGCGGAAAAAACTATTGGAAAATATAGGAAAAAGAAACAACCGTGGATAACACACAATATCCTTGACTTATGTGATGATAGACGTAAACTCAAAGCGCTAACAAAAGTAAAACCAGTAAAACCAGAATTGAAAGACAAGTACAGACAGATAAATATCAGAATTCGTAATTTGATGAAGGAAGCAAAAGAAACATGGATCCAATCCCAATGTACTAGTATAAATGAAGACATGGCAAAGGGAAGAGTTAACAAAAAAGCTTATCAAACATTGAAAATACTCACAAAGACAACCAGACGTAAAACAATGATCATCTCAGATAAAGATAATAAGCCCGTCAATGAAAATATAGAATTGATAAAAACATGGACTGAATATTGTAAAGATTTATATAATTTTAAAATTAAACCAGACAATAATCTACTAAAACCGAATATAATGAACAACAATGAAGAATCACTCCCAATACTTGAATCTGAAGTCCGTAATGCAATTCGGACTCTTAAGAATGGGAAATCGCCAGGTCCTGATAATATTCCTGGTGAACTTCTAAAACACGGAGGTGAAAGTCTGATCAAAATATTCACCACAATATGTCAACAAATATGGAAAACAAAGAAGTGGCCAGACCAATGGACTAAATCACTTATAATACCAATTCCGAAAAAAGGTGACTGACGGAAATGTTCAAACTACCGCACCCTGAGCCTTATCCCGCATGCAAGCAAAATACTTCTAAGAATAATCCTAAACCGTCTAAACCCACAAGCTGAAACAATCCTAGCAGAAGAACAGGCAGGCTTTAGAAAATCCCGAAGCACAATTGAACAAATCCTCAATTGCAGAATTCTCATGGAAAAGCACATAGAAAACAATAAAGATGTATATCACAACTTTATTGATTTTAAAAAGACTTTGACCGTGTATGGCATAAATGTTTATGGCAAAGTATGTATAACTTCGGAATATCACAAGATATCATAGAAATAATAGAATCATTATATTCTAGCTCTACTAGTGCAGTCCTTATCAACAATGTAACCGGGAGCTTCTTCAACACAACTGTAGGAGTCAGACAGGGATGTTTACTCTCTCCAGTATTGTTCAACATCTTCCTTGAACAAATTATGATAAATACGCTCGATGAGTATACTTCAACTATCTCGATTGGCGGTCGAAAGATCAGCAACCTTAGATTCGTAGACGATATCGACCTAATAGCAGGAAGCAATACCGAATTACAAGACCTGACAAATCGACTAGTCGAATCTTCAAAAGCCCACGGCATGGAAATAAGCCAAGAGAAGAGCAAAACGATGGTAAATTCAAAGAATAATGATAAGTGCGCTAAAATCTACATGGATGGAATACTACTCGAAGATGTAAAAATCTTCAAATATCTAGGAGCGACCCTAAAATCGGATGGAGCGTCAGGTAATGAATTACGAATTCGCATAGCTACTGCTACATCTGCAATGATAAGATTAAACATTATATGGACCAGTACAAATATCAGCTTTAAAATAAAATTCAATTTATACAGAATGCTAGTTCTATCTATACTACTATACGGTTGTGAAACCTGGACGCTAATGTCAAATGAAGAAAAGAGGATCTCGGCATTTGAAAACAAAGCTCATAGAAGACTTCTTGAAATCAATTATCGACATATGAAAACTAATCAATATGTAAATGAGACAATAATAAAATTGGTAGGCAAATTCGAACCTCTGCTGACAACCATCAAAAGAAGGAAAATGTCATACTATGGGCACATATGTCGCCATAATAGTTTGGCAAACACTATCATGCATGGAAAAGTTGAAGGTGCAAGAAGCAGAGGTCGCCCAAAGAAAGACTGGATGTCAAACATCACTCTGTGGACAAACAAGTCGTTAGATGAACTGTTGGAGAAGACGAGGGATAGAGACAGATGGAGAAAAGTTGTTATTGTTGCAAGCAACATGATTCCCCCTACGATGCATGCGTCACGGGATTAAAAGTAAAAGTAAAAGTAAGATATTATAGAAATTAAATAATTTAAATTAAATTTCAATTCATCTATATTTATTAGTATAAATATACATAGTTTTATAAATATAAACACATAATATTAGTTACTATCATTACTTTTATAAAAACCACTTAGAAGAGTACAACTTTAGCAGTATTTTAGGTACACATGCATGATAATATTATTATTATAAGTGCTTCACTATGACAAAAATAATATTGATAAAATATATAGTGTTCATTATCAAAGTTGTTTATGAATTCGTAACATGTACATTGTACACTGTAATGATCTTACTAATTATAAGGGAATATATATATATATATATATACTCATATTTATAAATAATATATATATTATTTATTTAACAATGTAATACATAATATATTAACCATATATCTAATATACGGCATACACAAATCTTATTTTATGAGTATTCGGCATAAAAAATAGAAATATAACACTATATATATGTATGTATATATACATGTATAGCTATGCACATATATACAATGATAAATAGTAGTTGATCTATAGTTAATATAATTCACATCGAGAAGAGAGTACTAGAGAATCATTGAGGGGTGTGTCAACCGCTATGATGTATTGTTATGTTGCTGTAGTGGTCAGTAGTAGTAGTAGTAGTGGTCTTTAGTAGTGGTAGTGGTCAATAGATATGTCCGAACTCTGTAATTAGCGCCGCTAATGATGCGTTCTGCCGCTAGGTGTTTACCTACTTAAGCGCATGCGCGTGTTCTCTCGTGTTTTCACACACACACAAGCACGCACGCACGCACGCGTGGAGAGCGCGCCACCCTATCGTATTGTCGGCCATTGTCTGACGACGGGCGGGTAGTTAGAGTGCGCGGGGTAGGTAGAGAGGGTGACGGAGACGAGGGTATTGTTGTGCGGCTAGATAGGCTGTATACAGATAGATAGGTGTCGCCGCCTATTGTTAACGGACTGTAGCGTGTGCTTTACCGATCGGTGATCACGTGTGTTGACCACGTGTGAAGTTCAAGCGCGAGTATCACGTGGTAGAATGTTACGTAATCGTGTTTAGCGTGGTATGCATGTGCGCGTTCATCCCATTTATATACTTATTGGGCCCGCCCACATTCACGTGTACCTGCGCATCTTTATCTGTTATACGTCCACACAAACTACGCGTATATGAATGCATTCGGTTTAGAGACATAGTATAAGGAGGATCAGTTATCTAGGGATCGTGTCAATCACTTTATTATATGTATACATGTATAATTGTATACATGTATAATATATGGAATGTGTATTACGAAGTATTTAATATAATTGCCAACAATTGCGAATTTAAAAATGTAAGGTGTTCTGTATACATATATGTATAATGTAATTCTCCTTATTAAGTTCAGTATATCATAAGTACACTTATTTTACAATATATTTTGAATTTAGTAATACATTCTATTTAACTTTTTAGTTTTTATAATAAATAATTATTTATTATTATTTATTATATTATTATAATAATATAATTTAAAAATCAATTATTATTATACTATTATTTGAATTAAGATGTGTGTGCAATATATTGTTTATATATAATATTATAATATACTATATAAATGTATATATATATGAATTAATTAGTTTATTTAAAAAACCCCTAATGTATCGCTCTCACTGGTGTATAACGTAAAGAACATACAAATACAAAAAATAAAAAAATAGACTTAGAATTGATTCAAAGTATTGTAGTCAAACAAGTTATAATTTATAAAAATGTATTATACATAGTTTAGATGATTTTTCAATTTAATATATATATTGAATAAAATTTTATATTATAATATATAATTTATTAAAATTGATAAAATACTATTGAATCTATAATATATATAGGGATACTATAAAGTAAAGAGAAAACGTTCTTTAGACATTTCAGAGTCTAGTGAACATTTACTATTATGAAATGTAACCTAAACGTTCTTAAAATACAGCTGTATGAAGGACATTTATCATAACTGGTATACCCGAATTCGGACCAGCCCTAATTCGGTCCACCTAATTATTACGCTTTACAGTCAAAAAATATAGAAGTTTTATATTTATTAAATATTATATTTTAAATATTGAATTAAAAAGTTGATATACATTCATATTAATATATATATATATATATATATATATATATATATATATATATATATATATATATAATATATAAGAATTTGAATGAATATAATATATTATTATTTTGAAATAATCTTATATTGTATATGTCACTATTATTAATTATTGTATCGTTTATTATCTGTATACACAAACCATGTGATATATAAGCAAGAGTTAAATATCAATACTTCACTATTTTATATATATATATACATAAGAATATGGTGATAATTAAACTATAATTATAAATTTTCCGGCGTAAATGTAATGTAAATATGTGATAATTACTTTACGGGCAATATTTCCAGAAATAAATATTATATTGAGGATAGGGGTAATTGTCTCGATTCGCAACACTGCTTCTATAATTACCCTGGAATTGCCTAAATCTGATAATAATAATAATAATATCAAGTTTTGCTATTGCAAGTTATAGTATAATCCCATTACATTGTGTATTACTTTTATTATGTGTTATATAAGTATTATGATAATGTATCTTCATTTATATTAATATAATAAATATAAATAATTATATTTCTATATTATCTCTTAATATATATATATATATATATATATATATATATAATTTATATAAATACAATTGTTGATATTCACGATGAAATAAAATGCAATGATTGTTGTTCGTTAGATGAATGCTTACGTTTAGCATTACTAGTTTAGGCACCTGACAACATCTCTTTAATGCAGCCACTCACCCGCACCCAGTTGTGTGGCGCACACCAATAGGTGCGCGTACACAGTAGTCGTATTCTAACGATGGTAATTACGCACATCGGCGCGAACCTAGCCGAGTCCTACGTACGGCAATGGCCGCCGCCTCAGCCGCTGCGTTTGTTTATTTACGTGGTCACGTGATGTAAATATTGAATCACGTGGTGGAGTTGTCGAATTTTAGTTAATTATAAAATTGATATAATTTATAATTAATATTAACAGCCATGTACATATATATATGTAGGTGTGTGTATGTGTGTATATGTGTATGTATGTATGTATATGTGTATGTTTGTATGTATGTGTTTATATTACATATGTATATTATATTATTAAAATTGCGTATAATTGAAATACGTATCACAATTTTTTTATATATTTAGATGTTGTCGATATAAGCTCATGTATAAGTCAATATAAGAGAATACTTTATCACCGTAAGTTATCGTGATAACAACTATATCACGTATACGCCTATCATGTGAGAGATACACGTATTCTCGGTTAACAAGTGTGATAAAAACTACACGATAAACAACATTAATAGAAATAGTATACGATTTATTATTCATAAATGAATTACGAATATTTCGTAATTCATTATAAAATATAATTTATCTTCACCATAATCACGTTAAAGGTTCGTAGTTCGAATAGTATTTATTAAAATCAATATATTTAAACAAAATATAAACATTATTATAAGAATATGAAAATAATGTTTGCGCTTATAAGTTCATTATAATTAATTAAAGATGAAATACTTCAATGTTGCGAATATTATTGCTTACACGCCACTCAGGGAATGTATTGGTTGTTATCTGATCACATATGTATTATTATAATATGGAAACTAGGTCACTAGGGGAGAGTGCTCTATTCATGAGACATGTCAATGCATTCATGTAATATCGACACCCTAAAGATATCATAAAATATAATTCCGATATTTGATATCAAACAATAAGTAATGTATGAAATGTTAATCAATATAATTCTAATACATATAAGTATACATTTTTTTTTTTAATATTTATATTTTTTTAATTATTTACAAAATACTGATTTTTTCGTTACAACTCAAACAACTAAATTTATGAAATTTTTGAAGTACAATATCGATTATCAATCATTTAAAAATGTAGGTTTTTTTAATATTTAAAATAAATCTTATAGATCTATATTTTACAATTTGCCGAAAAGAGTTTGTATTATTCATTATTTGTTACAAAGTTATAAACTTTTACCTAAGCAACATAAATTGTCATACATTTTCACCCTAATTGCACATAATATCGACACCCCTGTTAAAAAACTAAATTAAATTTTAAAATAGCTATTATATGCATATACATGTATATACTTACTTAATACTTATAAACACATCATATCAGCGCAGCTTAACATACAATGTACATTGTACATTGTACAATCTAAACGTTACATACTCATATGGAAGTTAGTTGTGATATACGTTGCAATCATACACCTTCGACATGTTACATCCCTAGTGTATACCAACATGTCTCTATTAATACAATAACATAATTATAATTCCAAATAATTAAATTAAGAGGGGGAGAGAATTAATAACGATATTAAATTATTAATTATGTATATATATATACATACATATGTATATAGTTACGTGGTATATTAATTACGTTATCCCGTTTAAGTGGTATATAAATATACGAGAAAACACGTATATGCAACTATATATATATATATATATATAATCAATATTTGTATTTATATTAAATGCATAACATATATGTATATGTATACATTAATTAATAATTAAGTGTAATCTATATTTTAATATTAAATACACATAGTATGTGTCACATAGACAAATATATTTCTTGTATGATATAATGTGTATTACGACATATAAAATCACCGACATTACATGACATGTAATAGTTTGCCACTGTATTGTTTATCGTTGAC
Source organism: Osedax fenrisi (assembly GCA_964019155.1). Lineage (NCBI taxonomy): Eukaryota > Metazoa > Annelida > Polychaeta > Sabellida > Siboglinidae > Osedax > Osedax fenrisi. Next base: position 79,506,792 of record OZ025241.1, read on the forward strand.
TTACATAACTCATTCTATTAATAGAAAGTGTTGAAGCCCTCGAGTGACTCTCTTGAAACAATCGCAGTATGATTTAATCGCATTGAGTTAGCGTGTTTTTGTGTTTTACGAGCCATGAATTATGTGTGCGTCTGACACACATATTACCACCGGTGTAGATATGGTGTGTTTGTCGGTGTGCGAATGTGTGTGTGTGCGTGTGTGTATGTATGTGTGTGTGTTTGTATGCGTGTTTGTGTATAAGTGTTGACGTACGTCGTGCATTCGTACGATCATGTTTGTATGCATATATATTCATGTATATATATATATATATATATATATATATATATATATATATATATATATATATAATATAGGTATATATTTTTATAGTTACCTGACAGTTTTCTAGCGCATATGTATATGCCCATGTGTTCGTTTCTTTTACGTATATATATTAACGTTAATGTATGTCATACGTCGTATGCATATGCATTCGTGTGAACTCTTGTGTGTCCTTGTGTGTCCTTGTGTGTCCTTGTGTGTCCTTGTGTGTCCTTGTGTATACCCTTATGTACAGGAAGTACTCGTACATTAGCGTATGTATGCATTAGGCTGTGTCGCATACGTGTTTGTGTGTGTGTGTGTGTGTGCGTGTGTGTGTGTGTAGTAGTATACTAAATTATAATAAATACAGTAACATAAGGTGTGGGTGGATATTGAGTTAGTAATTAAGTTAGTCAGTATGTAAATTTAGTAAATAAAGTTAGTTAAGTTCAAGTAAGTGTCTGTGTATTTTTGTTTTAAATGTAGTTGATAGTTTATTATTAGTAATTTTCTTGGGGAGTGTATTCCATAATGATGTATGTAATACATACTATGTATGTGTGTGGATGGGTGGGTATGTGTGTGGGCGGGTGTGTATATGTGTGTGTGGGTGTGTATGTGTTGTTAACAGTATGTATTTAAACACATCATTAGTAATAATAATTCTTTAATTGTATCGAAAAATATATATCACATATAGATACAAATAGCGAATGTATATAATTCGCACGATAATATTACGATGCGAAACGAACATCGATGTTGGGCGATAAGAAATTGTTTAATTTCTTTTTAAGATATTAATCGTTAGATTTGTATTTCTAAATCGCGGGGGTAGTTTGTCACATATAATTGATAATTGATAAACAATAGGTAATCTGTTGGTGTAGTTTAATGGCATTTGTATTACGTAAAAGTCTAGTGTTTTGTTTACTTTTTATTTTGTTTCGTAAATTATAGGGTAAGTATTGTATAGTTGAGTTCAGTGTTTAGCCAGTTAAGTTTGTTACGTAAGTCAGTAATGCTAGTTGTATAGTCAGTCTTTTGTATACCGACTATAGGTATATATTTCTAATTGAGCGGTTAATTATTTGTGTGTGGGTGGGTGTGTATATTTGTGGGTGGGTGTGTATGTGGGTGTATGTATATATGTATGGGTGTGTATGGGAGGGTGTATGTATATATGTGTGCATATGTGTGTATGTCTGTGTGTATGAATTCATATGTGATATGTTTATATGCATTCGTATATGAACCATAGTAATTAAAAAACACATAACAAAAGCGATTACAACAAACAATTTACTATAGTACTATATTGACTATATATAGTGTTTCTATAAATACGCTAGAATTAATGATGTAATTACGTTATGTAAGGTATACGTTTATATATATATATATATATATATATATATATATATATATATATATATATATATATATATTACAATATTATTATATGTAATACATTATTCCTACTGGAATAACAAGTATGGTATACTAGCCTCGTTATATATATATATATGCATATTATATATTGTTGCACTAAATATGCTTATACTGCAATATATACTATACTATATATATATGTATATACTATACACGTATGACAGTTCTCTCTTGATCAAGCTTAAATAAGTTATAATCGTAACCGTTATGCATCCGGGAGAGATGTCAGCTATAGCGTAAAGGACATGTATGCCCTGCGTTTGATTGGGATGCCTGCTTCCTGTGAGAACAAGATATAACACGAATAACTAACCGACGAAAGAAGTGGGCCTAAGTACTGTACGTAGTTCTGTTTTCAATCGCCAGGTTTCACTCACGTGGTATCAGTTTGACACTTTGTACCCACGGGCAATTATGATAAATTTTAAAATATTACTATAAGTAAATGTATTATTAATATTATATATATATATATATATATATATATATATTAATAATATTTATATTGTAATACTAATAATAATTATTTTTATTAATATTAGTATTATTATTATCATTATATATTGATTTTTTATTTATTCAAATATATAATCTATATAAAAAACTATAGAGTTGGTAATTTTCTAACGATAATATACGTTATTGAGATAAAGTTATAATAATAAGAAATTAACTAAATACACGTTTCACAGTTACCGACAAACTAAACGAAAAGTATAGTATGAAGTATAGAAAATAGAAAATATAATATTTATGTAATATATGTATTTGAAAATGAGATCATCGAAATATTTCTAAATATCATTTGAAACTCTAACAAACTAAATACTTCTTAAATGTGTACCTAATAACTTGTAATAATTTGTAATAATACTAAATTAATAATTACATATTTAGTATTTTAAAGATAAATTTTAAATTTATATTACAAACAAGCCATGATAACATTAAAACAACTCAATAATGTAATAACACTTAATGTAATGTAATACTCATCAGCCTAATTAGGTGACATTAGGGGATACCATTCGAATGCTGTTCGTGGGTAGAGTAAGTGGTAGAATAAGTCAAATTAATATTACAATATTAATTATTACAACATTATTATATATCTATATACATAACATTTACATGTATATAATATATATCTTCATTTATAAATAAAATAAAATTCTATATTATAATATTTGTTTATACAAATCTTAAGGTCATTTATCGGTGAATTTCAAAATTAGTAGATTATTTCTGAGTACGTCAAATATATAACGATACTTTATTTATTTAAAATAAATTGATAAATTACTTGTTAATGCATAAAACGACTTATTTGATATTTAGATATAACAAATATAATGTATTATGTTTAATAGATACACCCCGTTAGAAAGGAAAACATAATATATTCTACCAACTTATAAATCAACCAATAATTAAAAATCTATTGACCGTTGATTCATTAAAAATAAATATTAATATTATAAATTATTATAAATTATCATGACAAATATTATACTATTATTAATTCTCTATACTTTTTATATTTAAAGATTTTCTGAAGGATCAATATATATTGAAAAATAACAACCCACGACATTCGGATAGTTTTCCCTGTATGGTATATATATATATATATATATAGTATATATATACCATACATATAGGGTATACCCATTATGAGGCATACCTTAACATCTAATAATAATGAATTACGAATTTCATATTTAATATATTTCTAATAAATTTGAAAAATATATATATAAACAAAGATTGTATGATAGAAAAATATAAATAAAATATGAGAATTTACTAAAAAAAATCTTAATAATGTAATATAATTATCTAATATTATCCATATATTGATCAATTTTTTATTTGTTATGCTTTTAATATACATTATACATTTCATTATTTATAATTACATTTAGTTCAATAATTATTATAATGATACATATAGTAGTTATCAAATATAATTATATCTGTGTAATTATAATTAATTTAAAAATTGTGGTGATATCCACAAAATAGCTCTATAGAGATATTTTGGATCTTCTAATATTTGTATAATACATTTTATTATTATAATAAACATATTATTAATATTATTAAAAATATATTAATAAAAAATAATATAATTATTATTATAATATATATATATATATATATATATATATATATATTTCTCTATATATCATATCATATACTTACGTCACTATTAAAACATAACAATCATATGCCATCACATGTACTAGCATGCTATGGCTGCAAGCCACGAGTGTTGCATAACTACCTGATGAAGTAACACTTTGTATGCAGAACTAGGCCGATGTTCTATACGATGGGTATTAGTATTTAATGCTGTGAAGTAAATATAGCGGGTAGTAAATCAAAGTATATAGATATATATATAGTATATAGTATATATTATATACTATTGTATACTATTTATTTATATATATATATATATATATATATATATATATATATATATATACATATATACCTATATATATATATATATATATATATATATATATATATATACATGTATATATGTATATGTATATATGTATATATATATTTATATTTATATAATCAAATACTTATATAATATATAATATATAATTACAAATGTTATAATTACGTATGCCACAATTAACGAACGCAAGGTGTTAACTAAAATCAAGGGGGACACACGTCACGACGAGGACATGCTTTAGTCACGTGCTGATACCCGTTGTTATCGTTACGGGTAGCCACCGCATTGTTTAGTGGGGGGGAGCGTGTGTGTGACGTTTGTTTAGAGGCGGTGTCGTGGTGCAAAGATCGTAGAGTGATGGTGACCGTGGTGGTGGGGGTGGTGGTGGGGTGGTGGTGGTGGTGGATGGTGACAGCTAACCCGCAGCTACTACCGGTAGTAGCGACGATATTGGCCGCTGGGTGGAGCTACCAGCGCTCGCCACGTAAACAATCCATTACGTAAGCAGCTCGACGTGAAAACAATCGTGCGGACCTCCGCTGCGCTACCGGATTACCACGTCGCCGCGTCTATAAGACCACACCGGTCATCGCTTGACCACTACCGCCACCACTAGCTTGACCACTAGCTTGACCACACGGCTAGCACATTGACCTGTAGCCAGAGAAGACCCCACGCCGCGTATTAACACCTCTCAACCTACACTAGTGATGGAATTACTTACGTGGGTGAGCGCGCTTACGTTGCTAGATTCAGTGAATATCTATGCTTGTGTGTATACCATAATACCATAACGTATACGTCCTTATATTATTTGTATTAATATTCATTTATGAAGACTATTTGTATATAAGTATACAAACACACACACATACACATACACATACACACACACATATACACATACATACACACACACTTACATGCATACACACATACGTATACATACATACATACACACAAAATCACATGTATATTTATTATAAATCATTTAAATATAATGTTGTAATTGTACTAAAACCACAGAAGCACTTGACTCACATACATACTCAGTTAAACTTAAAGATAAACTTACCTTGTAGGTAGATATACCTCGTAAATAAATTAAAAAAATGTATAAATGTATAAATACCTGTATATTATACAAATATACTATACAGAGTTTGAAATTCAATTAATAAATATTTGAAAATCACTATATTGAAAATGTCTATTTTATATTCAATATATAAATAAATATTTTAGATAGCATTGTATATTAGCTAATATGTATAGATTATTTATTTAAATACAATTATTAAGGGTAGTACTTATAGGTAAATAAGTACCTATAGTACCTATGATATACCCTCGAGGAATATCTGAAATTAAGAAACAAATTATGTTTCAAATGTTTTGTAATATAATATTATTAAAATATTAAGTATTATCTTTAAAATGATATATAAATTATGTTTTATGTCAAATATAACTATAAAATAAACACTTTAAAAGTATATAATTTAAATAAATTATAATAATAATTAAGAAAAAATTAATTACATTTTATAATCTTCATAATGTAATGAATATAACATCATTTTTAGAATGTTGACAACTTAAATAAAGAATATTATGTATACATTTGTATAACCAATATTCATAGATGGCTATAGCCCTACATATATTTATTTATAATAACATAATGTGATAAGCTATCGTCTGTATATATATTTCATACATTTTAAATATTTCGAAAAATTTACTCAGAATAATTATTTTGACTAATTTCGCTCATTCAAAAACTATTAAGTCATTCAATAATGCTTTAAATGAATTGATATTATCAGATAATATAGAATATATATATAAATTCATAATATGTGCATGTTTTTAATTTTAATAATTAGTAACTTTTAAAATATTCATAATTTTACTTTTTATTTTCAAAATAATAATTATTTATTAGTTAAACATAATTTTATAATAAATATTTTCTATTCTATAGAAAACTATTATAATATATATAATATCTATTGTTAAATATAATAAATTAAAAATTAGCTATTTCACTTTTACTAGACAACTATTTTTCCTACATGTCAAAATCTATTTATATGCGGCCTCTATAGAGGCCGCACCTATCCTTAAGTAAGTTAATATCTATATATATATATATATATACTCGTTGATAAATATTACGAATATTATCTTACTTAAATATAATATATAATATCTCTTAAATTGCATGCAATGGAATTTAATAGGAAATACCATACGAAGTGCCTTGAAAGTAATTAAACTTTTTTAATCGTAATCTATAAATATATTAATGGTTATTTTTATTAATTGATTGACATGATAGCGTAATTACACGTCTGCCTCGCTAATTAAACAAAACAACCACTAATTATAGAAAGCATAATCGTCTGCAGAAATGGCCCAAACAATGGAGGATAATAAATAAATTACCTCTCGATATTGACGAGACAGATATATTTAGTGTACTGTGATGTATTTTCTTTACGTTAGATATGATGTAGTACCAAGGTCCAGCATAGTAGTACGTGTTTATGTTAAATAAATATTTGTTGTGATTAAACATACCTATATATATGTAATATACATATAGGTATAACTACTATTATAGGTAATAAATTAATAAATAAACATATATATATATACTTATACTTATATTACTATATATATACTATATTAAATATGATAGAAGACAACTACTTTAGAATATAAAAAGGATACTCAACAGTTAATGTGTATAATAATTAAAAGTAAATACATATTTTTTATATTAAAAAATAGGACATTAAAATAGAATTTAAATCGATAATTTGTTTAAAAACTAGAAAATAAATAAAATACATAACTCAACTACTAGGTCAAAAAATCAATATTTTATTATACTATTTTACTATGCTATTTGTAATGAATACAATTACAAATAAAACAATTAATTTTTAAAATAAATGTCGTGTATACTTTTATGATAATATGATAACCGTATTAGTTACATATAAATATATACAGTTATATAAATATATTTATAAAAATATATAAAGTACAGTAAAGTAAAATTTTCGATAATTCGCGGCAACTCTCTATTAATCTGATATCATTTAAATCAATTGTTGTTTGATATTGGTTTCCATTTTAGTTACATATTTAAAACTTATATTATTAATAGTATTAATAATCATATGATGTATTATAATATATATATATATATATATATATATATTAACGACCAACATTATCAATACTAAATACAATTGCACAATAATAATTCGAATATTTAATTTATTTCCATGTCATGGCATGCAAGATTAATTGCCATGAGAACTTGACACAAATTATATTTTATGCTCATTGATAAAGTATAAGGATCACTTACTAATTAAAAATATATATATATATATATATATTATAATTCAGAATTTGGTATAAAACAGGATATATTTTGAGGCAAAAGCTGTTAATCACCAGTTGAAAACAAAATCATGAGAATAGATTAAAACATCCTAGCAAAATTAGTAAAATATTCACACAAAAATCAGAATTTGATAATTGAAGCAAACAATTACGAAGGCAACATTGACATCACTCGTTCATCATGCTACACTTGCTACAACCATAATATATAAATGTTAAGGCCCAGAAAACTCAAGCATTAGAGTATAACATTAATATTTTAACATTCATTCATCGATTAAAAACAATACTATAGTTGTTCACATCATTTAATCAAATGGGGGAAAGTCTCCAATTACTGACCCCTAAATGACTATTTATAATAACTTATTCTATATTCAATAGATTCATTTGAAATTTGTAAGTAGGTTAATATTAAGGTTAATATTATAGCAATAAAATACTTTTAATTTTTTATATAATTGTATTGCCAAGAATAAACAGGGGTTGGTTATTATATACCTTCTTAATATCGCCTCCTTCTCCTATGTCCGATCCCATAAAATACACGAGAATAATATACCTATGGGAGTATTTTATCAAATCATATATAAATAGATTTAATGAATTACAAACGTAGACAATTTATATATCATTACATTTCAATTTTTAATATTCATATTAAATTTATAATTGAACTTTATATTTCTAATATTAAAATTTAAATTATCTGACAAGAATCATTGTATAGTATTATTGACGTTGTTAAAATACCCGATTGACAGTAAATTAGTTATACACAAATAAATAATAAAAAATGTCAAAGTAAATCACTAATCTATAATCGTGGACCTAATCAAAACAAACGCATAGACAACTGCATTAATAAAGCAACTATCAATTCATTCAGCAACAGAGTGAGTACGGTTTGGAATTCACTTCCTCCTTCTGTGGCTTCGGCTTTGTCTATAAGCATATTTATTACAAATATAGATACTCTTAATATTAATAGCAAATTTTATGCTCAACATGCATAAATGTAATGTCGTTATTTTTAAAATTTTATTGTTTTTCTAGTTTTCGTATTCGTTTTGTACTTTATTTGGGTATTTGATCTTACCTGTAAAATCATTTGATATTATAGGTGTGGAGAGATGTCAAACAGCTATAAGCAGGGACCCTCCATCCCTCAGGATTTATGGGCATATAATCCTATACGGGTCTGACCAACCCGATACATCTTCCCTAGTTATTTGATGATGTGTTCAGCACGTTTGATCAACATCCCAAATATTGCTTTTATTATTATTTTATTTACTTTCGGTGTGTGTAAATCACAACTTATTTATATTTGTTTACTATTATTTATATATTTCTGTCATATTATTTATTGTTACCCATTATTTTGAATATATTCAATAAACTATTATCTATCTATCTATCTATATATTTTTATTATATATTATAATTCACATGGGGTCGGTATTAGGGTAATTTAGGGGGTCGGTAATAGGAAAAGCATATGGGTAACTATAATTAAAATACCTTTGTTAATACTTATTCAAATTAGTATATTTTAATAATTGTAATGAACTTAATTAAAGTAATCTACAATATTATGCATAGAATTATGTTTTATTTTAATTTATACATTAATTACAATTATTTAAAAAAATATAATATTCAAATATTAAAAAAGTAAAACAAAATATTACATTTTATCAAATACTAATTGTAGGATTTAGTATTTTGAAAAACAAAATACTTATTCATATTTAACTTTAAATCACTAATGATTTATACATATACTTTTTTGTATATCTCTTATAGTTACTGAGATACGAGAACTCTCGTATACCGACTCCAGGAGTCGATACTTGAATTATTCCCCCTACAATGACATACATTTAATAATAATTTATTTATATGTTACCAATTATCATAATATTATAATAACATGTCATAATTATATAGTCATAAAATAGTAATGATAAAAGATAAAAATATAATATAATAAAATATGGAAAGAATATTAAATTAATATATTAAAATAATTATTAGATATAAACAAATATAAACATGCCAATAATATATATATATATATATATATATATATATATATATATATATATATATATATATATATATATATATATATACATAAATGTATACTGTATTGTATATACTATATTGTATTGTATTGTATTTGTATATTAGTAGATAAATCATATCTTTATAAATCACATGGGGTCGGTATTAGGGTAATTTAGGGGGTCGGTAATAGGAAAATAATATGGGTTGCTATAATTAAGATATATTGGTTAATAGTTATTCAAATTCAATTATTTTTATAATAGTTATAAACATTTTATTGTTCTACAATATTATGTACAAAATCAAGTTTTCTTTTAATTAATAAAGTATTTACAATGATTTAAAAAAAGTTATTATTCAAATATTAAAAAAAATAAAACAGAATATTACATTTTATCAAATAACAATTGTAGGATTAAATATTTTTTAAAACAAAATACGTTTTCATATTTATCATTAAATTACTAACAGTTCATGTATATATTATTTTTTGATATCTCTTATAGTTACTGAGATACGAGAAGGGGTCGGTATTAGGAGGGGGTCGGTAATCGGGGACTTTCCCCTATAGCATATACATGGTAAATATATATTATTTACTATATATGGCAAACATTTTTATTTAAAAATAATATAACATTATAGGTATATCTATATACATATTTATTGTTTATATTTTAATAATGCGAAAACTTTAATTACAATATAGTGTGTGTAAGTACTTATACAATTTAACAATGCATATTATAATTTCAAATGGCAAAATAAGGGAAAGTCCCCTATTACCGACCCCCTCCTAATGCCGACCCCATACCGTATCCCAGTTACTATAAGAGATATCAAACAATTATATATAACATATTAGTAATGTAATGGTAAATATGAATAATATTATAGTAATAATAACAATATTTTGATTATCAAAATATACAAAATATTCAATCATACTAGCAAGTGTTATTTGATAAAATATAATATTCTTGTTTTAATGTTTACATATTTAAATACTAACTTGTTTTTAAATCATTGTGAAAACATTATTAATTAAAAGAAAACGTAATTATATGCATCATATTGAAATCAATTACATTTTTATCAACATTATACAAATAATTTAATTTTAAAACTATTAATATATCTTAACCAATTATAACAACCCATATAATTACCCATATATGGTATATATATATACCGACCCATGTTATTTAATATCCATTAAAAATATATATGTATTATATTTTAAAATATGTCGTAAGTTGTTTGTGTATCATTGATATAAATTTAGGTTTCATGATTCCAGTCTATTATATGCATACTTATTAATAAATAAATATTAACTAATAATATACACTATTTTAATATAATTACTATAAAGTTTATTTTTAAATTTAATATTAAAACATAAATTCAATAATAAATAAATGTCGTGCATGTTGTAATTAATTATATATATATATATATATATATATGATTATATACTATTTTGATTGGATATTATAATACTACAATTATTTATATAACGATTATTGTATGGAGTCGGTAATAGGAAAAGGGCACATGTATCTAATTACTGACCCCCTGTTTATTATTGTCAGTATAATTATATAAAAATTAAAAATAACCAAATTATTCATTCCTATAATATTACCCTAATTTTAAAATTTCAAATAAATATATTGAATATTGAATAATTTATTACAAATAATAATTTAGGGGTCGTTAATAGGGAACTTTCCCCTGCATAATATTATGTAAGTATACTTATATATATTAAATAAGTTTAAAATAATGATATTTAGATAAGTAGGAATAGTTAAAATTATGGCTGAACTAATAAGATTTAAATCTATGTTTATTGGTAAAGTAATATAATGAATATTTTATATATTTCAAAGGAATGTATTTATTTACTTATAGGAATTTATTTATGTCATTCATTTAAATTCAAACTAAATCTAAATGTTGGCCTTATCGGAATCGATAACATGTAATCTTGGGTTATTATTTTGTAATTATTTATAATAATAGCTGCCATAAAAATATAAATATTTCTATTCCTTCTATATCAAATATACGTGGATAATATAGTTTAATTTAAGCATATATATACAGTATTAAATAAAATTGAAACATTTATATCATTCCATGGATACCATTCATATTATCAATCATACCTATTGAGATAATGTATACATATATTTATAACCAGGTGTATATATATACATATATATAAAGTCAAAGCTCGATAACTCAACATTGACAGGACGGAGTTTTCATGTTGAATTAGCAAGTATGTTGAGTTATCGGATATATAAATTAATGACTTAATTAATGTTTTGTTCACATAAATGCATTCAAACTAGTACTCGTATGATAATATAATAATTGTAATTGTATTTTTACGTTTATATATTTATATCCATATATTATTAAATAAAACCATGTTGAATAATGTATTACATGTAAAAGATACGAATCCAACCAAATATTGTTTGGATGTTGAGTTATCGGCAATGTTGAGTTATCGGCATGTTGAGTTACCGAGCTTCTACTGTATATATATATATATATATATATATATATATATATATATATATATATATATATATATGTATATATTTAAATAGCTATTAACTATATAAGTAATAATTTTGAAAATATTTACAAACTATAATAAATAAAAAACAGCAACAAATAAATAATTATTTTACTAAATAATAAAACATGTTATTCTATTATTGTTCCATTATTCTAGTATTAGTATTATAGTTATCATTATATATATAATATATTAAAAAAATATTGTATTTATTTTATAATTATATTAATTTTATTTTAATAAATAATAGAATAATCTTACTTTTAATATTAAAACTATTTATAGTCTATCATACATGTATGCATACTATTAGAATCATACATGAATATATAAATAGTAAATTTAACTACTGTAATTTTATATACACATTTGTATTCCCTCCTTATTTTAATATATATGTTACTCTATAGAGTAAATGTTGCTAATAGTTGCTACTATAGACATTTACTATTTGTGTATATATGTTTGTGTATATGTGAGTGTGTATGTGTGAGTGTTTTAATATATATATATATATATATATATATATCACGTTTTATCTATGGGAAGATTACTAAATGGTAGTATTTAATTTATGTGAATATTGAAATTAAGGCATAGAATCGATGAAGTAGGCGTATACAAAGATACCGAATACCAAAGACATTGGGATCGATATTTTCACGTGACAAGTTAAATAGCTTCGTTATAGATAGTCGCATTTATAGACGCGTATGCGCAGTGTATACGTTTAAATAGATACTAGCCTACTAGGGCATACGTCTTTATTTATTGTGCACACAATCGTTATTATATAATAAATAATAGACATAATAAACTAATTAATATCGCATGGCGTAGACATAGTTATTTATATAAAACATCGGTACCTGTGTGTAACGTACCTTTTCCGTGCAAATACTTAATGTAGACCTATTGGCATTTTTAATGATTTTCTCATACTCGCACGATTATCAAATATTGGTTTTAGTGATTAGTTAGATTAGAGATGTACTACTACTACTACTACTACTACTACTACTACTACTACTACTACTACTACTACTACTACTACTACTACTACTACTACCACTACTACTACTACTACTACTACTACTACTACTACTACTACTACTACTACTACTACTACTACTACCACTACTACTACTACTACTACTACTACTACTACTACTACTACTACTACTACTACTACTACTACTACTACTACTACTACTACTACTACTACTACTACTACTACTACTACTACTACTACTACTACTACTACTACTACTACTACTACTACTACTACTACTACTACTACTACTACTACTACTACTACTACTACTACTACTACTACTACTACTACTACTACTACTACTACTACTACTACTACTACTACTACTACTACTACTACTACTACTACTACTACTACTACTACTACTACTACTACTACTACTACTACTACTACTACTACTACTACTACTACTACTACTACTACTACTACTACTACTACTACTACTACTATAATCGGAGTATTATCTTATTTGCAATAGTTTAGCTGGTGCTTAATTTAGTCTGTTTATATTATATTATCATAAGTCGATGAATAAATACGAGTTAATCTATTTAAAGTATTCACTAACGGTTTTAATATAGTTAATTTACATGTTTAGTTATATTAAATCTCAAAATAATGTATATATATATATATTATGGAATGTTAAATATTATTATATATATATATATATACATATATGATAAAATAAATATGAACATATATATATTTATTAACATATTTATACATATATATAAATTATATACTTTTCATATATGAACAGTTATTTTTTCTGACTTCCAGAATATAATTTTATTTAAATAATATGAATTAATAATTTATGATATTTATATATTATGTTTTATATAAGTAATTATATGCATGATTATATCCATGGATATTGTATGTATATTTAATAATTATATATATTCATATAACTATTATAATATTATTTTTACATTTTAAGTTACTTACATGCATATGTACGAATTATATTAATATTATGTATTAATTGTTACAAAAGTAATTATTTACTATGATGATTATAACTAATAGTTAGTAGTAATTAAGATTATAATTAAATTATATATATATATATATTTAATGTATTTAATATATATATATATTTATTTAAGAAAACATCAAGATACGTGTAATGAAAGAGGAAGAACAACTGACAAACATAAACAGTATACCAGAAATGTCCGTTGAAAGTATACACGAGTAGTGTTACAAAATTATCTATATTAATAATTATGTAAATTTCAATAATTAAATATTATATTATATTCTATTCTATATATATATATATATATATATATATATATATATATATTCTTGTAATTATAAATACTTATTAATTCTCTATATTAAATTAGCACATCGTATATGATATAACTAGTATATTATACTTTAGTATACTGAATATATTCTTGAAAATATATTCTTGCATACATATATATATATATATATATATATATATATATATATATAATATATTTTCTATAGAGAGTACATGAAATAACATGCAACCCATATACGCCGTATAACGGAATATTTAATTAGCGATAAATATTTATACAAGGGAAGCCGTGATGATGAATCACTTTATAATAGCGGGTCCCATCTCCCCTATTCCTCATCCCTCCTCGTAACAATGAACCATCTTCTTCTTCCGCTCATTTTAATTGTTCTCCGCGAGCCGGTTAAATGCCTTCGTCTTTGTTTCAACGATTACGTAGTCGTCGTCACTGTTTATTATGAGGACAGGTGCTGTGTCAATCACGTGATTGGTTGTGCGGTTACGTCACCCGTCAGTCGGAGATTCTATTGTCTTTGAAGTCAGTCGTTTAATGTCTCTTTAATCTAGTGTGCGCGCGCGTCCGGAGTGCGCTCCAACGCTCGCGCACTATAGAGTGTACGCGATTCTCTATAGCGCGGGGTGTGCGACATTTTATTGATGTGTATGTGTATTATTAATGTGCGCGCACAGTGTGCGGGAGCGTTTCGTTATAGTTTCCTATAGGCTGTGTGGGTGTGTGCGAGGATTGAGGTATATGCGATGGTGGTATCGTATCTGTTAAGTATTATTAGGAGCTATTTATGCACACAATAACATACATATCATAATGTGTACTAGTGATAAAATTAACTTTTTAAAAAACCTAATTAATTAATAGATTAGATATCGCTATTAAACTTTAAATATTATTTTACTTTATTTCCCGCGTCCACAATTGATTTGAGTACTTTTCTGTTTATATTATTTTAAAATACATTTATCTATTAAATTTATATTTGTGTTTTAATATATATTACTATGCATATATGATATTTCATATGTATGAAGACAATAACGTATAATCAATTTAACATTGCATTTGCTATTTAAACCAGATATTATATAAACATAACTAACCTGAATATTATATTTAATATATAAAATAAGTATATATACACAAATAAAATGTCAGCTCGTAAATACACTATTTCAATTCTAAAATGATTTGTAACAATGTATCTTTATCTATAATTATACATATATGTTATCTTAATTTAAAAAATGTTATTCATATTTTAATTGTATTATAATTTGATCATGGTTTAATATCATCATAATTTAAACCTTATATATTTATATATTTATTAAAAATGTGTATCAATTTTCATATATAAAATTTAATAATATTTTATTTTTAACTTCGATTTACCATATATGATTTTTTTTTTACATATATAACATAATTAAATGAACTCATACTAGTAATATATTATCTATATATAGATAATATTGTATACAATATGAATTTATATTATATGAATAAGAATAAGAATGATATTGTATACAATATCATTCTATATATTCATATTATTTATATCAATTAAAATATAGTATAATAAAATATGGTAATATTATATCTGTAAATAAAATCATAGTCTATTATAATATGTTGGTATGAATATTGTATTATTATATTTAATTTAAACTATGTATCATGTTGATATATTTCAATTTATAATTTATAATAAGTCGGACACGCAAGAGACCGAGAAAAGTGTCCGACTTAGCGAGATGTCCGACTTATCCTAGATAAAGAATATCATACAAATAAGACATGAGATGCGCAGAGTGAGTTAAAGGGTTACCAACATGTGGAATGATGCAACAATCAATAACATAACATGTTGTATTCAATAATATTACTTACTAAAATTATAATATACATTATTTAAAGTAAACATTTCTGACAATTTATAAAAATTCCGACCTATCCAGTATAAAAATCATAAAAATGACAATAATATGTGTCCGACTTATAGAGAAGTCCGACTTATCCAATCAAACTTATACGAATTATCCAATTTAACTTGGGACTAGATACAAATCCAACCAAACCAACTAAATGTGTCCGACTTATCGAGAAGTCCAACTTATCCGTAGTCCGACTTACCAAGAGATGACTGTACTTTACAAATATTAATATTTTCAGATTTAAAAATAAGCAATGCATATTTCTGCTCGAATATTCGATTTAAAATGTGGAATGGTTACAGATAATTTATTCGATTTTAAAAATAATTTATTTCACATGAATAAATAATATTTCTAAGACATTTCCCAACATTCATATATGATATACACATTCAAAATTAAAAAAATCATCAGAATAAAAAAAAGTGCAATATATATTGGTAATATAATGTAAGAATAATAAAATATAACTAACATTGTTTTCACATACTATTTTCTTAAGAATGTTATTAAAATGTAGTGGAACGTCTCCTATTACCGACCCCTAAATGAATATTTGTAATAACGTATTCAATATTCAATATATTTATTTGAAATTTTGTAATTAGGATAATATTATAGCAATAAATAATGTGGTATTTTTAATTGTTGATATAATTATATTGACAATAATAAACAGGGGGTTCGGTAATTTGATACATGTCACTATTACCGACCCTCTAAAATAATCGTGGATTATAATATACAACCAAAATAGTAGATATACATATATATAGGGTTGTTAAAAAACGCGTTTTTTATTAATGTTTGTTTAAAACATGTTTTAAACGGTTTTTTTCGTTTTTAATACGTTTTATTCGTTTTTTATCCGTTTTTTTCTGAAAAATAAAATTATTTAAATAAAGTAGATATGTTGTTAAATAATAAAATAATAATAAAGTAATTACATATTATATGAATAATCAGTAATAATTCAAATAATATATTATCTGTATTATTAGCATCATTAAATCATATGGTCAAACTATACATTAGTAGTAACAATTATAATTATTATAATATTTATTTTGTTACAATATAACACTGAGTATTTCTGTATTATTTAATGTTATAGACATGGAGATTGTATCACAATCTATAGATATATGTACATTATATAATTAATATTATAAAAGCTGTATGAACTTTCATATTTATTTTATAATAAATTATTATAAATAATAAAGTAAAATTAGATTTCTTTTATGTTCTGATATAATAAATTATATAATAATATATATTATAAACTTTTATATTTCTTTTATATATTAATATATTATTATTAAAAAAATATAAAAATTCCATAGATATAAAGAAAGTATTCTATTCTTTTTTATATAGATGGAAAATTCATACTATTTTTTATATAATATTAAACATAATATATATTATTATACAATTTATTATATCAAAACATAAAAGAAATCTAATTTAACTTTATTATAATAATATTATATTTTTATATATTTATTTTATAAATTTATTAAATAATCATTCATTTTTCAATTATTATACAATTTATTATATCAAAAAAAAAGCAGATAAATTATTATTTGTCAAATTAAATTTAAATTAAATTTAAATATTAACAATTAAATAAATATATGTATAAATGTATGATTCTTGTTTTTTTTCTGTTTTTTTCGTTTTTTATTCTATGTTTAAAACGGTTTAAAACGCGTTTAAAACGTCTGTTTAAAACGTGTTTTTTATTAACTCACAACCCTACATATATATAATTAATTACAACATGCACGACATTTATTTATCATTGAATTTATGTTTTAATATTAATTATAAATTAAAATGTAAACTTTATAGTATGAATATTAAAATATTGTATATTATTATTTACTATTTATTTATTAATCAGTAGGGGAAAGTAACCTAATACGGACACTTCAACAATAAATGGTCTTACAATTTCATGACTCAATATTTATATTCAAAAACTACAATATATTAATATTATATGATAATATATATTATTGTGATTTTAACATTTTATTTAATCTTCTTATTCAATATATAATGAGGGTGTCCATATCCGAATACGGACACCCTGTGTTATAATATGGACACCATATATACCACTAGATAAACTATATATTATTGACGAACCAATCAGATAAATTATAATTACATTATTTGTAATTTATTTTATGAATAATTTAATATAATTTAATTAGAAATTAATTTATTAATTTTTATTATTTTATTAATTAATAATATAAGTTAAGTATATAAATAATAACATTTTTATATGTAGCTTCATTGGTGGTATTACTATTATAACTCACGTGATTTTTATTAAAATCAGAATAGTTCACACGCTGCGCGCTGATTGGTTATAGGGTGTCCGTATTAAGGACTTGTATGACCTCTAGATATATGCTTATAACATAATTAATATTTGATAACAAATATATTAATTATGTATATAATGTTTATAATGCTTTAGTTTTTAATTATATATGGTTATGTTGTATATTGATACATTTGTATATTCTTGAAAAAGTTTTAAGTTGAAATTTGTTATCATAAATTTAAAAACGTAATAAAAAAATCAGTGTATCAGCACTATTTTAAATAATTTTTTTAAAATAATTAATCAAATAAAAAATACTTATTTAGACTATTTATATAATTATGAATATTGTATTCATTAAACATTTTTTATAGGATTAATGGTTTCTGAGATATCGAGACAGTGTAGGACAGTGTCCATATTCGGTTACTTTCCTCTATTTATATAATCGACTGGAATCATGAATCCTAAATCTATATTAATGATACACAAACAACATACGAAACATTTAAAAGTAAAATACGGATCTATTATAATACAAATTTGTATGGATATTATAAATCACATGGGGTCGGTATTAGGGTAATTTAGGGGGTCGGTAATAGGAAATTATATGAGTTGCTATAATTAAGATATATTGGTTAATAGTTATTCACATTAAATTATTTTTATAATTTAGATAACTATTGATATACAATTTTATGCATAGCATTACGTTTTCTTTTAATTAATAATGTATTTAAAATTATTTAAAAAAGTTATTATTCAAATATTTAAAAAGGAAAACCAGAATATTACATTTTATCAAATAACAATACTTATTCATATTTTCCATTAAATTACTAATATTTTATTTATATATAATTTTTTGATAACTCTTATAGTTATTGAGATATATCTCGTATACGAGAGGAGGTCAGTATTAGGAGGGGTCGGTAATATGGGACTTTCCCATAATCCTGAAAATTCCGTATAAGTTATACAAAATAAGTTAAACTAAATATATGATTGTTGAGTTCCTAAAGTATTATATACATACATTAATAATAAATATATTTGTATATATTAACTTTTTCAATAGAAAAAGTAATAATGTTATTGTTATTGTTGTTATCTCCATTTTAATTCCCTGTCTCTAACGTGTTAATATTCAAGTGGTTAGCGAATCCCAATAGGGGATATATCCAAATAATTATACTATTCGTTAACATATTAATTAGTAGATATATTCTGTATACACATTATTATTAATTTTATTATTTTAAACTTAGTTCTCAACACTCTCTCTCTCTCTCTCTTATTGCGTACACAATGTACGACGTACATCGCGTCGTACATTGAATACGTGTATAGTATATATATATATATATATATATATATATATATATATATATAGTATCGTATACACTGTATACGTGTGTGTGCGAGAAGTATTAATACATATACATATTATATTTTATTTTATGGGCAACAACAACAGAAAATAGGCATATTATTTTGAAGCCCTTTAGAAGAAAACATATAAATATTATTATTTTTAAAATTCTTCTAATAAATATTATTATTATTATTATATATATATAAGCGGTTGTATAATAAACTCGATTACATAGGTTATAGACATAATGGATATAGGAACAACTAATCTAGTTATAGACACACGCCCCTTCTATAGATACATCTAAACTATCATATCTAAACTCGTACCTACTACAATACTGCATATAGTATTCCGCTTGAGTTATCGTTACTTTGAAGTTAATACAGCCACAATCCGCCAGGGGAATCATAACCACGTGGTGTATACATGCTCTAATTGCGGATGAGTAGGGTATGAACTATTACGTAATGGATAGGCTAATGGAAGTTAGGCTACTATTGTTACGTTCGTTGTTTATACTATTAAGTAATGTCATCAGGTTATTATACACTTGTGGTCAGTACACTTGTGGTCAGTATACTTTAGCCTGTATACTTGTGGTCATTATTCAACTACATGTTTACCACTATATCTTATTACTTTTATTAACGATCTAATGTGCAGACGATATGTACACAATATAGTATACTTAGAATACACTGTAGTATACACTGTAGTATACATTATAGTATACATTATAGTATATTTAGTGAGGTAATGTGTATGCTACTAAATACACTCGCGTGATGTAGTATCATTTAACATCTACGGGTGATTCTAGCCTAATCTGTACACATTAGTATACATTATATAATTAAGAAGAAAATATATAAAGATAATTATATCTCGAATATTAATTAATTATATATAAGTAGTATATATATATATATATATATATATATATTTATATATATATATATTATAAAACACGTATTTATAGTATATTAATTTAAATACATCCTATACATCCTGTTACATTTTATAAAATATATACGTTTTATAATAAAAACTAATATAGGTATTCATTTTTATTTATTATTATTATAAAAAAATATATATGCATAGTTATAAATTATATTATAATTATATTAATATGTATATAGTTACATTTATAATAATGATATAACTTTATAAATAACGGTGGATGGTCTATAGGCCATTATAATATAATACAATACATTATAATATAATACAATATATGTCGTTGCTTGTATTAATATCGTTTAATAATATATTGATAAAAACAAGAGAAAAAATCAAGAAAGTATACTTTGATTCTTAAAAATTAATATTCGTTATTTAAATGTTGTAATCATTTTTTATCAATAAGTCAATTAGGCACTATATTGACATGTATCGAAACTATGATTTAAATCTAATATCTAATCGAAATATAATATAGAATGTAGACATCTGATCTTAATGTTTATAGTCTCTGAATATATGTATATTCCTCAAGGTCCTATACCAATCCACAATATAGTAAGATATACATATTTAACATCGGCATAAACTGTGTATAAGCTTACTTCATAATTATATAGATACAGCTGATATCGACTATTACCCTATATATTATTACCCTATAGGGTAATATATATATATATATATATGTATATTAGTCATATTATTAAGTTATATAGCAGTTAATATAACAGTATGTTATATGACACAAACTTGTGTATAACGTAAGTACGTAATGACCGATATATAACGTAAGTATTGTATATTAAAATAAGATTTGTATTTATATATAAGTTATATATAATCTATATATTTCATATATATATTTCATATATATATTTCATATATGAATATTATTTTACATGAATAAAGCATATGAATATTGTTATCCACTAGATAATAATGATATGTTTTCAATTGGATTATTATTAAATACGTTATCGTGCGATATCCGATATCGCACCGGTGTGCGGTGTGCGGTGTGCGGTGTGCGGTGTTACGTAATGAGTGATACGGATACGTGATATGTAATCACTGCGCAAATATGTATACACCAATTACCGTGTTTTAACGAAGCCCTTGAGTAAGTACCCGCAACGCCAATACCACTGCTACTGACCACTGCTACTGAACACTACTGACCACTACTGACCACTACTACTGACCACTACTACGGACCACCACCTACACTAGCCCTCCAGTATCTCGTTCGTGTATTGATTCTTGAACGCGTGGTTTTAATGAGGCTCGGCTGCAGGCTATGGCGTAATAGAGTAATAAACTAATAGTATAATAATCATAATAATCATAATATTCATAATAATAATAATAATAATAATAATAATAATAATAATAATAATAATAATAATAATAATAATAATAATAATAATAATAATAATAATAATAATAATAATAATAATAATAATAATAATAATAATAATAATAATAATAATAATAATAATAATAATAATAATAATAATAATAATAATAATAATAATAATAATAATAATAATAATAATAATAATAATAATAATAATAATAATAATAATAATAATAATAATAATAATAATAATAATAATAATAATAATAATAATAATAATGATAATAATAATAATAATAATAATAATAATAATAATATAAATTGTAACGCAATTTACATATCTCATGAACAGAGATGTAAATTATTTGATATAACAAAATTATAATTCTTCTATAATTATAGGAGATTTTAATTTACCAAATTGGAAATATATATATATATTTCCTAGTTACCCAAAAAGTGATGCATTACTTTACAATTCGATTATTAAAAATTCCATTTTCACAATTAATAAATAAGCCAACTCGTAATAATAATATATTTGATTTACTTTTTACTAATGAAAAACAATATCTATCTAATATAAATATTGTAGACTATTTCGGAGTATACAAAAATATAAGTGACCACTATTATGTTTCATTTAATGTAAATATTGAAAAATACCCATGTATACAGATTTTATAATCAAACAATTTTGATTTCAATAATGCTAATATAAAATTGATTAAATATCATCTATCTAGATTTAATTGGGCATATCTAAATTTAAATGATTATAATATCGATTAAAAAGTAGAATATTTTAATAATGTTCTAAATAAATTATTTATATCATATGTTCCTAATATAAATAATACAATAAAAAGGTACTTCCGAAGAATATACTGAAATTGAAGTAGCAAGTGAAAAAATGTATTTCGAAAATATAAATATATAATATAGTATACTAAACTAACAACTATAGTAGTTATTATATATATATATATATATATATATATATATATATATATATATACAGTGATGGGCACGATCACGATCGTCGATCGTGATCTTGATCGCGATCGACGATCGTTTGAAAATGATCGACGATCGTTAGAAAATGATCGAGTAAAATGATCGACGATCGTCAGCAACTGATCGCGATCGACGATCGTGAAAAAAAATTAAACATAATTTATATATATTTATAGGAATCAAGAAATAACAAAATAGTTGATATAATAATAACTTTTATTTATGAAAATGTTGAAATACGATCAAATTTATAATAAAATAATAATAATATAATTAATTTGCTTTCAATAGAACTAACAATGCAAAGTTAGTATCATTTAGTTTATTGCGTTTCGGTTTATTTATATTGGTAGAAATACTAAACATTCTTTCCACCGGCGCGGATGATGGGAGTATAGAATTGTATTTTATGAATAACATTTTTATAATAGGATAATTATTTAGCATATCTAAATTAGTATTTTTACTATTTATATAATTAAGTATTTCTATTTCTACCGTTGATTTAGAAGTGGATGGTCCATTATCATCAATAACATATGAATTAGTTTCGCTTTGTTCTGGTGTATTTATATAAACCTCGTTATCTGGGATATGTCTATTAGGCCTAACATATTTCTTAAATGTAGAAAACAACATATCTTTTTCTTCTACGTAATTACTTAACCAATTTAACTTAAATTGTGGGTTAGATATTGTTAATATAATGTCACTATTGATAGAATACTCAAATGAAAAATAATCGTTAAACCACGTTTTAATCCTTCCTTTAATACATCTAATAATGGTTGACAATAAACTAATTTAGCATCCATTTTTAATAAGCGGGATACTATTGAAAATAGTGTTGGGAATAAATCTCCATAAAAACTGTCTCGCGCGGTAAAATATTACGATTACATTAGTAAAAAAGATACATTGGTATATATATATATATATATATATATATATATTGATATGACGGCTCCTATGGGTGAGTACTCGCGAGTACCGCGTGGATCATTAGTGGTGCATGCAGCAGCCCGTAATTCATACGCTTATATACGCTAATAATACGATCGAGATCACGATCGGCGATTGATGATCGAGATCGCGATCGACGATCAAAATAATTACACGATCGACGATCGACGATCGTCGATCGTTAAAAAATGATCGAGTAAAAAGATCGACGATCGTTAGAAAATGATCGACGAAATTGATCGACGATCGGCGATCGTGAAAATTCGTGATCGTGCCCATCACTGTATATATATATATATATATATATATATATATATATATATATATATATATATATATATATATATATTAATACGTTACTTTTTCACGTATAATGAATTTTATAATTCAAATAATAATAATTTCTCACATCTCATAAATACAAATAAAACATATAATCTCAGAAAACCAGATAGGGGAAAGTCTCCGAATACCGACCCCTAAATGATTATTTGTAATAACTTATTCAATATTAAATATATTTATTTGAAATTTTGTAATTAAGGTAATATTATAGCAATGAATGATGTGGCTATTTTATATTTTTGATATAATTATATTTACAAGAATAAACAGGGGGTCGTTAATCGGATACATGTGCCTAATACCGACCCCTTCTCCTATTACCGACCCAATAAAATAATCATGGTAACAATAAGTGTAGTATTATAATATCCAATAAAAATAGTAGATATACATACATATAATTAATTATAACAAGCACGCAATTTACTTTTTATTGAATTTATGTTTTAATAGTAATATTAAATTTAAATTTTAACTTTATAGTAATTATATTAAAATAGTGTATATTATTATTTAACATCTATTTATTTATTAGTATTTATATAATCAACTGGAATCATGAATCATACATCTATATCAATGATACACAAAAAACTTAAGACATATATTAAAATTATAAAAAATTAAGACATATTTTAAAGTAAAAAAAAAATCTATTTTGATTGAATATTATAAATCACATGGGATCGGTATTAGGGTAAATTATGGGGTAGGTAATAGGAAAATCATACGTGTTGCTGTAATTAAGATATATTGGTTAATAGTTATTCGAATTAAATTATTTTTATAATAGTTATAAAAATATTATTGTTCTCAATATCATACGCAGTATTAAGTTTTCTTAATTAATAAAGTATTTACACTGATTTAAAAAAAGTTATTATTCAAATATTTAAAAAGTAAAAACATAATATTACATTTTATCAAATAACAATTGTAGGATTAAATATTTTTAAAAACAAAATACTTATTCATATTTATCATTAAATTACTAACAGTTCATGTATATATAATTTTTTGATATATCTTATAGTTACTGAGATACGAGAGAGGGTAGGTATTAGGAGGGGGTCGGTAATCGGAGAATTTCCCCTAATATATCTATATATTATATATATTCAAAAATAATGTTTACCTACATTAATAATGTAATATATACATGCATATATCCCATGGGATAACCATTATAATAACGTTACAATTGAGATAAGAAATATATTTTTATAAATAAAACAAAACAATAACAAAATTAAATTAAATATAATAAAAAAAAAACATTACTTTTACAGAGTACTTTTTGTAATACTACTTTGATCACTTAACTATACTTCGGACTTCCCGTTATTCCCACCACATAACCATAATGCAGCCATTAACAATTATATCGAGAAACTTGCTGGTAGATGATTGAGACAAAAATAAATAAAGAAAAAAATAAGAAAAATTACCTAACTCAATATAATGCAATTCAATGCAATTCAATTCAATTCAATATATAATCTATAATATAAAATTAATAATTCATTATTATTATAGATAAAGTGGGAAGTATTATTTATTTTTGTTTGTTCGGTATTACATATATGTTTGTTTTATATATATTTCGTAAATATGTTTCAAATGTATTATATTACTAAACTACAATATTAATAATTTTCTATTATTTCAGATTATAGTGATAAGTATTATATTGTTTATTTCGTAATATTATTGGTATGTTTTGTTATTAACTGTTTGTGTATAGGTATATTAGTTTATTATATTTGTAACTTGTTCTGTTTGTATTTATTATATATAAATTATATACAATTAAAATATAAAATTAATAAAGTACTACCTACTATTATTACAGATTTTGGTAAGTATTACATTATTTGTTTGTTTCATTCTAGTATTGGTTTATTTTATTTTTAACATGTTCTGGTTATAATATATTTAAAATTTAACATTTAAATATTAAACTATATAACTAATAATTTATTACTAAAACAGGGTACAAAGATAAGAAGAATTCTATAAAGTTAAAGTAGAAATTGAATATTCCAATGCCACTTACAAAATAATGTATTTTATTTCTATTTTCGATTATTTTTACGCTATCTTTTATTTCTCTTTTGATCATTTTTCGTTTATTTTTACTATATGATTTATTTCTACTATCGATTGTTTTTCGTTTATTTTTACGGTAACTGTAAAACGTTTTAATTTCTTTAATTTTTTAATTTCGTATTATTCTTTGTTTATTTCTATAATGTATGTTATCGTTAGCAAATATGTATACTTTATACTTTCGATTATATTTTCGGCTATATTTGCTTAAATAAATTATCAATCAATATATATATATATATATATATATATATATATATATAGGGGAAAGTCCCCGATTGCATACCCCCTCCTAATAAACCCCCGCTCGTATATCAGTAACTATAATAGTTATCAACAAATAATATATACACGAACTGTTATAAATTTAATGATAAATTTGAATAAGTATTTTATTTAACAATATATTTAATCCTACAATTGTCATTTGATAAAATGTAATATTCTGTTTTTACTTTTTAAATATTTGAATAATACCTTTTTTTAAATTATTGTAAATACTTTATTATTTATAAGAAAACTTAATACTGCGCATAATATTTTAGATCTATAAAATGTTTATAACTATTATTAAAATAATTTAATTTGAATAACTATTAACCAATATATCTTAATTATAGCAACCCATATGATTTTCCTATTACCGACCCCGTGTGATTTATAATATCCAATAAAAATAGATCCGTATTTTACTTTAAAATATGTCGTAAGTTGTTTGTATATCATTGATATATATTTAGGATTCATGATTCCATTTGATTATATACATACTGATTAATAAATAAATATTAAATAATAATATACACTATTTTAATATAATTACTATAAAGTTTAAATTTAATTATTTAATATTACTATTAAAACATACATTAAATACAAAATAAATTGCGTGAATATTATAATTAATTATATTTTTGTATATCTACTATTTTTATTGGATATTATAATACTACAATTATTTATATCACGATTATTTTAGGGGGTCGGTAATAGGAGACGAGTCGGTATTAGGTACATGTATCCGATTACCGACCCCCCCTTTTATTCTTGTAAATACAATTATATCAAAAATTTAAAATAGCCACATTATTCATTTCCATAATATTACCCTAATTACAAAATTTCAAATAAATATATTTAATATTGAATAAGTTATACAACTAATTATGTAGGGGTCGGTAATCGGAGACTTTCCCCTATACTATATCACAGATGAAATATTTCTGACTAAATGTAATCAGAATTATTTACTTTGTGTATGTATTTATAATATATATCAGTTTATCGTATGAAGACCTATCGTATGTAGACCTATCTATAGATACACCCTATAGATGTATACATCTAAACATAGTACATATTAATGAACAACTTCATCATTATAACAATCATCAGCTTGTGTGTTTGACTTATCTTTACTTATCTTTACCTTCCACATACTTATATTAATGTATAATTGTCCGCATTAGTTTACGAGAACGTTTTGATTTACCTATGGAACGTATTAACTGTACACTGTACACTGTACACTGTACACTGTACAGTGTCCACAGTGTACAGTGTACAGTGTACAGTGTATACGTTACTAATATAGTTATATTATAGCTATAGTTATACTAATAAAATATCACATTCCACCTAACATATAATCATGTACACACATTTATTAGTTATGAGAAATAAAATATTAAAATAAGAATTCAAACCATCCGAATATTATATTTTAATTAATATGTATAATTAAATGTATAACAATTCGAATATTTCGAGATGATAGTATTATACTATAAACAAAAGCATGGTATATTGATTATGGGAAGTAATTTGATAAAGTTTATCGTAATTTGACTAAGTTCAACTATATTAAATATAGGCATTTCTATGAATATATTATCATGAATGTAAGGCCTATTTACCTAGAAGAACGTATTGGACTAAAACCTCCTATGTAAGCATATATTATCATCAATATTCCTTTATTGATAATGATGTTTCCATCTTTTTATCTCGACAGAAATAAATAACTTTGTTGTAATAATACCATGATTAATTATTATCACTTTTTTATTGGAATATATGTATGTTTATACAAATATGTACACTGTACTTTTTATTTTTTTTTGGTTTTAGGACTATAGCGTATATTATATAAGTATACCCTGTGCGTGATCAATCGGCCGTCCGGAGTTATATATGTACAGCGTACTTTATACACACGTATATATGTATACACACACACATATATATATATATATATATATATATATATATATATATATATGTCGTCTAATTACATTGCACTCAGCACCTAGAAACCTATAGGTATCATGAGTTTACTCCAATGAAGATGCGGGGTTAATGGGTTCTGTGAATACGCTAAAGTTTGGAGCAAACTCGGAAAGTGACGATACACTGATTGCGGCAGATACCACGGGAACCAACTCGCTTCATTTCTTACGGCAATACTTCATATCGTATTACCTTCAAACACAAACTGGAGAAATACCTTTAACTCGCGTTATCTAAACTTAATCGTATATGATATCATCAACTTGTATGTATTAGTTGTATCACTAATACTGTCTATTTACTCTTTTAAACTTAATGGTGTTTCCACACATTTGTTTTTGACTCGCACACTACGTGAATTGTATTATTAAATATAGTTTAAATAACATCACCCATCTATGCGATATATTTGTATTGTAATTATATATTAATATATTAATTATTAATTATATATTTACATTATCATTTTTTAAATAAATAAACATATATTCTAAATAAAATAATTTATTAATTAATCATATATAAAATGCACTTAACACTAGTTTAAATCTGTGGTATATTAATTTATATATATACTTAATATTTACACTATATATTTTAAAATATGGGTAAATAATTACTTTGAACAGTACTATTATGAGTAATTAAATATTTAAGAAAATAATACATATATATTCTAAATTACCGATTATTAATATTATAACTTTTAAAATTAAACTGGATAACATGAATATAACATACACACGCGTAAACAGAACAATAAACATTAATAAACCACCATTCCATGTACAAGTAAGTAAAGTATATATATATATGTATATAGTGTATGTTAATACTGTGTTACATAGCGCGTACACGTGTTTTATTCTCTTTTCTATATAGACGAGATCAACTTATACTGTAAAACTAAAATAATATATTGTATATAATACATATAATTTAATATATATACATACACTGTCTACATAGGAAACTGACTCGGATTCGTCGTTTAACGCAAGCGACCTAGTGTTCGTGATAGCGGTGGTAATCATGTGGATTTTACTCGTGATAATAGCGCTAGATTACGTGCTACCGAATGATAGTCGGGCCCGCCTCCTACCGGTACTGTCACTCACACATAAGCCACGCCCCGCCGCCGCTAGTTACGCCTACTCCGAGTCGGGCAAGGAGAACCAGTCGGACTCGTTGCGAGTTGGCAAGGTCGCCGGATTCTGGCATAACCCGCCCGATAAGCAGTCCAAGGTCAACGCCGACATCGCGATCGTCAGCAGCTGTAACCCAACGGTAAACACTGCGCACTCGACCGTGACCGCTGAACGAGCCGGCGACAAAGCTACGACACCGGAAGTCGTCGGACAGGAAGTGCGTAACAAGTGACGTCGTCGTGTTAATTAAAGTGTTGAATATACATTTCTCTTGTTAATTAAATAATAATATACTTATAAAGTATAGCAATATTAAATACATATACAGTGAAAGCCGTCACGTATAGTAGGCGTCACGTATAGTAGGCGTCACGTATAGTAATTACCTGTCATAGTAAACATTTTACATGTGAGTTTCATCGGTTATAGTAAACATCGCTTATAGTAAATAATCTGTTATAATAAACCATGTTTTCTCATAATTTGGATTTTTCATCGCTTATAATAAATATATTAGCTAAAATGTACTAAATATATAAATATATTAATCATATATGACGATTGTTATGAAGGTAATCATTCGTATTCGTGACTGCATTATTTACTCATGTTTGAATTTTAAAATAGAATATTTACTTATTGATTATTATGGACCTCCCATCGTGGGCGTGTCTTAAATAAGTATTGACCTCCCATCGTGGGCGTGTCTTAAATAAGTATTGACCTCCCATCGTGGGCGTGTCTTAAATAAGTATTGAAGGATATATAATATTGATAATTGTTAGTATCTAAAATGCGTAAAATTACTACTTATTATCATATTTTTTCTAGTAAGATGATAATAAGAGTATCTCTATGGTTATAACTAAAGTTAGTCAACGAGTTACCTCGGGTGGACTGCTAGGACAACTCCATGATTAGTTCTCGCGTGTTATCGCGTAATATCACGAGACTTAACGTTACTTAGCGAGATGTGTATTACGTGTCGTAAGTGCGTGTCCCTGATAGATAAGTGAGCCCTCCCCTTCACTTAGGGGCGCTGGGACGATGGTGTATGTAAGGGGGACCAACCAATCAAAATGTATGTTGTGGTAAAAGTGGGCGGGGGACCAATACACATCGGAGGTCCCCCTAGATTTTAAAGTGGGGGGACATATCCCCCCGTCCCCCCATTTCGCAGCGCCCCTACCTCCAACGCATGTCCTTCATCGCAATGAATACCTATGGTCCTGCAGCCTCCCTCCCTCCCCTATAGTGTATTAGCTATAGAGTGTATCAATAGCAATAGTTGTGTTCGCCGCCTCCAGGGGGAGCTGTTTGTAGCGAGTACTGCGCATGCGAGCCGGCTCATGTGAACCGGAAGCTACGTCCACCGATAACGGAAACAAGCGAGCGCGAGTTACGTAATGCCCCCGCCCGTACTACAATAGAGTATGACGTAATAGCACACCGCTGTTTGTAGTACGAAGACGAGGTGGAGGAGGGGGATGAAGGGGAGGGGGAGATGTTAATAAGTTATACGTCATGTGAAACCATTGTACATATACTATAGTATAAAAGTAAGATATATATATATATACATATATATATATATATATATATATATATATATATGTATATATATATATACGTATGTATCTATACAATAAATATAACTGCAATATATTGCACATACACGTACTTTTAATGTAGGGATATAATTTATATATATATATATAGATAAATAGTTTACGTAATAAGAAAATATATATTTAAAATTTTATAATATTAATATTTATAGTTTTTATAATTTATTTATGGTTATTATTATTGAATACTATTTTACTATACATGTACAAATATAAATATATATATATATATATATATATATATTTACAAAGTTTTGCGAATATTGTTACTAGAATAATATATGATAATTAAATACTGCAACATTTATATACTGCGCAGTTGACCAGGACATCAACAATACAAAATAAGCTAATCTATAGTGATAAATGTCTCGAGATGTGTATTGGCGCTACATTCCTGCAAACAGAGTGATCTGTTAAACAGAAATCAATAGCTCGGATGCAAATGGTTAAGGGAGCCAACATTAATCCAGTTCCATAAAAATACAGTATAATTGTCGCACTCCAAACATTAGATGTAGTCATATATATATATATATATATATATATATATATATATATATATATATATATAAGATAATATGTATTTAATGTATATATAATAAATTTAAAAAGTAAAATAAAAAATAAAAATAAAGGTTAAGAATGAAAATTATAAATAAACAAATGTCGTAAGTACATTGTATGGATTCTACGTTTTTATAATATATAAAAAAAATGTTATACTGTTTTTTAATAATGTTATATTTGAATACTGTTTATAATACTTTCATTTTAGAATTGTTATACTGTTTTAATAATTTTTAATATAATACAATTTGTATTAAATATATATTTTTTAAATTGTTCAAATATATTGATCTAAAAAAATGTATGGTTTTTTTCAACATATTTATATTATTTATAGAATTATTTTTTAAAAAATTACCAAACATTATATTATTATACAGTTTTGGACCTCTAAAAATATAGTGTTTTGAAATTGGGTTGTTCTAATGAGTGGAAAATGTTTTTATCTTTATTAAATATAAAATATGATTTAAAATCAATATTATAATTATCATGAGTAATATTAACGAGAAATAATATATTTCTACTTATTAATAAGTCGTCAAATATTAAAATATAATGTTGTTTAAATAGGTTAGTTGTATGTGACATATATATGTATTAATCGTACATATGCGTATTTATGGCAGAAGTTTGCGATCAACAATATTATTGTTTATTATATATAATAAACGTATACGTATAGCTTTTTTTTGGATTTAATGAATGTAATCTATTTAATAGTTATTACCCCATATTTCAATACCATAAGAAATGTTAGATAACAAAAAAGTATATGATAATATACATTTTTTAAGTTGAAGCGATAATTTTATTTAAAAATATATATAATTTTCTTTAATTTAATACACAACAAAACAATATGTAATGAATATTTAAGTTTGCTATCAATGTAATCTACAAATTTATAATAATTTACTAATTTAATATCACATTATCTATTATACTATTCAAAATAATGTTATTAAAATAAGGCAATATTTGTGTTTTGTCTCAATTGTAGGTTATTAATAATGAACCAATGAACAAGTGTACCTATAGGTAGGCTACATATATTCCATATTTAATAATCAGAATTAGCGTGGATAGTGATATGTCATCGGCACATAAATTTAATTTGATTTTATCATTTTCGTTACAAATATTTGATATATCATTTATAAAAATAGTAAAAAATAAAAGTCCTAAAACTGATTCTAGAGGACAACCATATCTTATGTATCGTTCTGATGATCTATTATTATTAATTGTTATTATGATTTTTCTATATAGTATATATATATATATATACGTATATATATATATATATATATATATTATAATGTATAAATATAACACATATGTACTACTGCAGTCAACTCACGATAATTCAGAAACCAGCTAACTCGGGATGTTTATAAATGCTAGTTTAGTTCGTTAAATATAGGTACCTGTACCTTATATGTATATGTATATGTATTTGTATAGGTATAGGTATATATATAGGTATAGGTATGTATAGGTATATGTATTTGTATAGGTATAGGTATATATATATATATATATATATATAGGTATAGGTATATATAGGTATAGGTATGTATAGGTATAGGTATATCCATTTAATTTTAAGAATAATTAGATTTATCAGATATACCTGTATACAACAACAATGTATCATACGTTGTATCAGTCTGTTCGAGTCAGAGTAAACACGCGGGAGTATTCAAATAATATACATATGTGTGTATGTGTGCATGTGTGTATGTATGTGTATGTATGTGAGTGGGTGTGTATTTGAATGTATATGCATTTCGTTGAGTTGAGTATATGTTGGTGTGAATGATAAACTTTGTACGATTACATAATTATATTGCGCAATTTGAAATGTTACGAGCATAATTATTAATATTACGTAACTGGGTTGTTATCGTTCGCTTTCGCTCTCGACGAAGATATCCTGTTACTTCCGGTCGATGATAACAAACTCTCTCGTCTACCCTTTAATTATATTCTCGTTTACAGCCTAATTAACGACTTACCGCACGCGCATTACGCAACGGGCCGCCACATACAAAAGAAAAGCATCAATTATATCTGCTGCGGCAACCCTGCCCGCCTATCTCCGCTCGTTTCTACCCCATCGCTTTCTCTCTCCGTCTCCCCCGCTATTTTTCTAGTCTACGATATGAATATACATACACATACATATATATATATATATATATATATATATATATATATATATATAGTATGTGTATATGTATATGTGTGTGTGTGTTTGTGTGTGTATGTGCGGCACTTACTTATATGTTGATATGGGTTTTTAAATATGTTTATATATATATATATATTTGTATATTCGTATACATATATGTATGATTGCTACCTATTTACTAAGACATGATTGTGTGTATATGCTACATAAGTCATGTGATTCATCTAGTCGCTAGGTAGATACGTATGTCTATATGTCTAATGTGTATGTATGTTATACCTAGAGCATATATGGGCATATCTCGCATTACGTAATATATTAAGTTATATATATATATATATATATATATATATATATATATATATATGTGATTAATGTTACACTTTGTACATCTACATTTAGTTACAACTAGTTTTTACTAACTGTAAGCATGCGTATACATATATATGATGCATGCATCTGATGTAAACTATAGTTTACATCAGATGCATGCATCATATATATGTATACGCATGCTTACAGTTAGTAAAAACTAGTTGTAACTAAATGTAGAATTGTATTATATATAATAGTTATAATGTGTTCGAGGAAAGTTTACTTCGATATGTATATATATATGTAAACTTATAAATATATATATATATATATATTGTCATTATTATTTTTATTTTATTTGTGGTTGAGTCCTTTCATGCCATCCAGGAGCTCTGATGAAGTATTTCATGTATAACCATATATGGCTCTAATGTCCCTTTGAACCAATTAGCATATTAAATCATCCGTTGTGTTAAAATAAAGCCGATCATTTATGTATACACAATTATATACTATTATTACTTATAAATATTATTTTAAGAAATATTTCATTAATGTCCATGCTAGGTTCTAACCCGTATATTATCTGTACGTTGTCTGACTCCTTATATGGCTATATATAGTTCTCTATAGCCAACTGAGCCATATAACAAGTTATTAATATATATATATATATATATATATTATGGTATTTAAATAAAATAAAATTTATTATATATGAATTGATAAATAAAAAATAAGGGATAAATTATAAAAAATAAATCAAATCGTACCACACACACTCAATTATTACGTAAAGATTGCTAATTTATTAGAAACACAACGTCGCGAGAAATCTATTGTGTTTTTTTTTGTTTCTTTCTCTTTCTCTCTCTCTCTCTCTCTCTCTCTCTCTCTCTCTCTCTATCTCTCTCTATCTCTCTCTCTTTTTCTCTCTCTCTCTCTCTCTCTCTCTCTCTCTCTCTCTCTCTCTCTCCCTCTCCCTCTCCCTCTCCCTCTCTCTCTCTCTCTCTCTCTCTCTCTCTCTCTCTCTCTCTCTATCTCTCTCTCTCTCTCTATCTCTCTCTCTCTCTCTCTCTCTCTCTCTCTCTCTCTCTCTCTCTCTCTCTCTATCTCTCTCTCTCTCTCTCAGCGCCAGTCTCACCTTCTTAGCGACATGTTTACGACGAGCAAATCCGCTAGAACCTTCTCAGTCGTCCGAGGGTACACGTTCCGACGCACGCCTCACCGAAAGGAGCAATAGTTTACCACTGAATCGGATTGCGGTGGATCACGAGAAGTGGGCGCGGGTGCACTGCTCGCGTAGACCCCAGAAGATTTAAGACTTTCTATCGTGACAGGTTACCGTAACTCTTATCTTGACCTTGTGACCCCATACCTTGTGGCGAGGGACTTTATAGACCCGTGTAATAACTAACGTATACGTTATAAACTATAGTTTATATCACTATGACGTCATTACGATACATTTTAAACTATATATCATCCCGTGTATTGTTCAAACTTAGTGGAATTCGTACGATTATGTAATAACGTCATCCATTTTGTTATGTTACATTGTATATACGTATTCTTATTTATTTATATTTATTAATATAATATAGGTCATAAATTATATGTATATATTTATATATACATTGTATATATATATATATATATATATATATATATATATATACAAAAGTAAAATTATATAGGGATACAAATTTTAAAGGGATTTTTCCCAATTATTATATATAAGCTGTATACAGCAGGGTATACCCTGCTCGGAATTGCCGGTTAATAACGCTTATATATATATATATAAATATAAATATATCCTTAAAATATTAATAATAATATATAAATTTACATTCTTTAAATTATAATTTTACACATTTTTTACACATAATTTTAATTTAATTTTAATATTTTTTAATTCAATTTTTAAAATATAGTATTTACAAATGATAAATATTAACAACTTCTATATTTTGTGTTTTGATCAAATGATTTTAAAGCGTACTATTAGAGATGGTAAGAATACGCGAAGTCAGCCCTATCTCTAAACTAAATATATAAATATAGTTTGATAGAATTCCAAGTATTTCTAATTTAAAGTTTATGCATACATATATTTGCATCAATTACTTACGTTTATTAATTACACAAATACTTAGTAATGTGTCTATATCGCACACCTTGATTTCGTTGATTAAGCTTTAGTCTACCGCTAGGGTGTGTGTGTTTACGACTGTGTGGCTTTAGTGATTTATGAAATGCGATGATGATAATAAACACATGTAATCACATCGTGTTTGTCTGACTTAAATAACGTGTTTACGTCATCTATCTTAAATTGTATTATATACGTTATTTTAAATATATTATATTATATTAAATATATTTTAAAAAATATGCTTATTAGTATAACAAATAATGTGAATTATTAATATAATGCACAATTTTTAATAAAATATATATCTAATAGTAATATTATTAAATACATTTTTTTAGTTTTAGTATTTTATTCTCTTTAATAGAATTGATTATAATGATAATGATTGATTGATTGATAATTTATTTAAGCAAATACATAGCCGAAAATATAATCGAAAGTATAAAGTATAAATATTTGCTAACGATAACATACGTTATAGAAATAAACAAAGAATAATACGAAATTAAAAAATTAAAGAAATTAAAACGTTTTACAGTTACCGTAAAAATAAACGAAAAACAATCGAAAGTAGAAATAAATCATATAGTAAAAATAATCGAAAATAAACGAAAAATAATCGAAAATAGAAATAAAATACATTATTTTGTAAGTGGCATCGAAATATTCAATTTCTACTTTAACTTTATAGAATTCTTCATCTTGTACCCTGTTTTTAATGATGATAATAATTATATGTATACTATATTATATATAATGATATCTAAATATTTAAAAATAAATAATAATAATAATAATAATAATAATAATAATAATAATAATAATAATAATAATAATAATAATAATAATAATAATAATAGTAATAATAATAATAATAATAATAATAATAATAATAATAATAATAATAATAATAATAATAATAATAATAATAATAATAATAATAATAATAATAATAATAATAATAATAATAATAATAATAATAATAATAATAATAATAATAATAATAATAATAATAATAATAATAATAATAATAATAATAATAATAATAATAATAATAATAATAATAATAATAATAATAATAATAATAATAATAATAATGATTGAATAAGAAGAAGATGAAATTAAAGAATTTATTTTGAAAATCTAAAACCTGGAATATAAAATATAATTAGATAGAAGCAAACAAAAATTAAAATTAAAATATTTATATTTCAAGAAAGTGATAACGGTGATAAATTCAGAAAATAAATTAAAATTTTATATATGTATGAAAACAATTTAAAATCTGTAGTTTCTCCTCTAATGATATATAAAATACCACTATTTCATTTTAAGATTTCAACAAATCAAACATATTACTTAAATACATATTAATTTCAATTTAATAAAATTGCAATTTTTTTTCATGATAATAGATATATACTAAAATGTTATTAAAATATCTAAAGAAAATTGATAATAATTTAAAATTTTATATTATTGAATTAAATCATGAAATTTATTTTTAAATGGACTTCATTTTACTCTTATCTGTGGAACTTATGGTATACCAAATTATATTATAATTTAATATCTAATGAATTATGTAAGACATTATTTTTATTTATTTTTATCGAGAGGTAGGTATATCTAATACCCATAATTTTGAAAAATTCAATAATCTCACAATTTAAAAAAAGGTGATCAATAAAAGTAATAAAACTTATATAATATGTGTAATGTGTAGAGTATTAGTAGGTACTATGTATAACAATTAATGTATTAATAACAATTATTTTATTTTTATAAGTGACAAATTAACAGAATCGAAATAATCAACATTTTTAAATTGTGGTATAAGGAATTGAATAAGAAGTTAAATAAGATAATAATGTTATAATAACAAATTCATCAATATAATATATTGTGATTTTGCACAAAATATTTAATGTTGTATCTTATAAAAATAATATTGAATAAATCATACGTATGCATGAGTATAGGATATAATGTATAAGGGTTCGAATAAATACTAATAAATCATGCGTTATATATATATATATATATATATATTGTATACAATATGAAATATTGTTATAATGTGTCATCGAATATATAAGAAAAATGTCGGTTCTTTAACCGCAAATGGTTCTTCAAAGTACCATCTGTTTTAAGAGTGTATATCAAATTAACTGATTCGGACTTATTTTGCGAGTATTTCTATTTTAAAACATGTAGCCATTGACCATTAACTCCATTGATAGGTTTAAATTCCAATTGTATTTGTATTATACACTAATGATCTTCCAAGTATATTCTCTTCAACAATTCATATTGATTATAAGTAGGTTATACATTATACTAAAATATATTTGTCTTACGCATAGAGTATTACGCCTATGTTACAAATATATGAGATTGAAATAACACAATTAAACAAAAGAATTTATATTTAAGTTCATAATATGGAATGTATGATAATGTATAATGTAATTTAGGAATTATTATACATCAACATTAAATGGCATATATGTATACATTATGAGATCCAGCTATAACCAATACTATGGTATTGGTATTACATATATACATATCGTATACGACTAGCTGGATCTCATAATGTCTCATAGTGCACTATATTGATCATAACCTTGTTATATTCTATTATTAAGAACCACGCCATGCTATATTTAAATGTAATAAGTATATTAATAATAATAGTAAATAACAAGATATGCCAATAATAAAAAATAAGCGATTGTTTATTAAATTAATAATCTGTGTAAGCTTTACGGATATAAATGTAACTTATACCATACAACACGTAATAGGAGAAAGTAACCCAATACGGACACTTTAACAATAAATGGTCTTAATATTTTATGATTCAATATTTGTATTCAATAATTACAATATATATATATATATATATATATTATATGTATTTATATTATATGACTATATGATTATTGTGATTTTAAAGGGGTATCAAATATTTGTATTCAATAGATATCGAGGGTTTCCGTATTTGGTACCCATGTTCGAATACCGACACCCTATATACCACTAGATAAACTATATATTATTCATGAACCAATCAGGTAAATTAAAATTACATTACTTATAATTACTTTTATATAAAATTCATATGAATAATTTAATATATATATTATAATTATATAATTATATATAATTAGATAATTATATAATTATATATTATAAGTTAATTAGTAATTATTTATTAATTTATATTATTTTATTAATAAATTACAAGAGTAGTGTTAAATAATAAATACGAAACTTATTACTAAAATAGTAACCACATTGCATGTATTAATAGTAATACAGTCAACTCTCGGTAAGTCGGACTACGGATAAGTCGGAAATCTCGATAAGTCGGACACATTTAGTTGGTTTGATTGGATTTGTATCTAGTTCCATGTTAAATTAATCGGATAAGTCGGATAAGTTGGATTGGATAAGTCGGACTTTTCTATAAGTCGGACACATATTATTGTCATTTTTATGATTTTATACTGGATACATCGGATTTTTTATAAATTGTCAGAAATATTTACTTAAAATAATGAATATTATAATTTTAGGAAGTAATATTATTGAATATAACATTTTATGTTGTTGATAGTTGCATCATTCCACATTTCGGTTACACGTTAACTCACGCTGCGCATCTCATGTCTTATTTACATGATATTCTGAATCTCGGATAAGTCGGACATCTCGCTAAGTCGGACACTTTTCCCGGTCCCTTGCTAGTCAGACTTATCGGGAGTTGACTGTATATATATACAAATTATTAATATGTTAATGTAATAATTAGTAATAATATAATATATCAATTAATAATATTTTAATATATTAATTATAAATATGTTAATATATTAATTATTAATAATTATTATTAATTATTATTTTTAATTATCAATTTTTATTTTTATTTTTATTATATTAATAACATTACTATGTATAGTTTCATTGATGGTATTAATATTATAACGCTCCCGATTATTATAAAATCAGAATATGTGACATGCTGAGCTCTGATTGGTTACATCGTGTCCGTATTAAACTGTATCAAGACTCTTGATTCAAGAGTGTTCGTATTAGGGATTTATATGACCTCTATATATATGCATATAACTTAATTAATATATGATACAAAATATAGAAATTATGTATATACAGTATTGAATAAATTAGTTATTGATAATATATGTGTATGTGTATATTAATATAGTTTGATCTACTTGAGAAAGTTTTAGTTGACATTTTTATTCATAAATTTAAAAATGTAATAAAAATATAAAAAATCAATGTATTAGATATATCAGAATAATGGTGATTAATTCAAAAATATAATAACATATGTATTTATACTATAGTCTATAATATATAAAATATAAAAATATATTTATATAATTATGAATATTTTATTCCTTACAAATTGTTTGTAGGATTTATAGTTGTTGATATACTATAAGTGTCCTTATTATTGGATACCTTATTATATACATTATTAGATACTTTATTATATACATTATTAGATACCTTATTAGATACATTATTAGATACCTTATTATAGCACTTAGCACTTAGATTTTCATAATTGTTTACAGATAATTGTAGAGTTAGTAATATTATTATTAAATCTCAATATTGATGTATTTAGTTTACCGTTTTCGTGTACCGTGAATAGACATGCTAACCGTGTTTACTTGTTCAGGTTGTCGTTATATACAATGTTCTTATAACGGGATTATTTTATAATATTATTATTCAATCTATACATAGTATTATAATAAATCTATTATGTGTATCTTTATAATGAGGTTTCTAATTGTATTTCATATATCTGTAAATATATATAAGCTCATTACCAAGAGCAGGTTGGTATCTCGATAAGTTCAATAGAACTTCTATATCATACCTGAGTTTTTAATCTCGGTCATCAACTGAATCTGATATTATTATTATTGTGTATTATTATATATATAAATATATATATATATATATATATATATATATATATATATATATATATATATATATATGTGTGTGTGTGTATGTGTATGTTTGTGTGCTATACATTTACGTATGTATCTCTATAGATAAATTGTACTAATTATGTAACTGTAGTTACAGCTAATTCTCTCTCTCGAGAGAGAGAGAAGTAAATGTATCGAGGTAATATAAAACGTACGTAAACATATAAATGTGTCTTTATTCGTATTATTAATATACATGTACGGTACATGATGTACCTATAGTTATGTAATGTACCTGTATATCCGTGTACCTATACCATATATGGTACAATAGGTACATATAGGTACACCTATAAGTAACACACACATATGTAAACATACTTATTAAATAGATTCTAGGTACCGCTTATATGTATAACTCATGTTACGTATGTAATAAAACCAGCTAAGCACCTTATAAGGAATTGTTTACCGCTACTTATACGGTATGTTACTACATCCGGGTAATGGCACTTCACCGTATAGAGTACCCGTTACAACGACTGGCGACCTAACACCCGTCTAACACACACACACATTCGATGCGATCAATCAAGTTAAATATAGAACTATATATTTATTCATTCATATTTATCATTATTATTGTCACTGATATATATATATATATATATATATATATATATATATATATATAGTAGGCATTTGTATATTTGTATTTTTATACCTTCATACATGAAATTAATTTATTATATTACAATGAGCGATATAAGAGCTATATAAATGTGAATACAATAGTAGAAAATAGTGTACGTTAATAGTGCTTTAGTTATGCAATGAAATATTGGGCGATAAAGCAAAGAGATGTAAAGTTATTACATATATTGTTCTATAGAATTGTGTTGTAGTTTTGTTATATTTAGATTTGTAATTTACTGTAATTATACACGCATATTATTTACATATATATATATATATATATATATATATATATTAGTAGCAGATAATAAATACTCAAGAATACTTCAAAGTTTGAGTATGTATTTATTTGACACTCAACTACAATATAATACACTTATGAGAAATGTTGGTAAAAAATGTTATAAGATATATATATATATATATATATATATATTTGTGAATAATGTTGAGATATGATCATTTATTATATCTAAAATATATTCAAAAAGGGATTTTGTTAATGAATTCTCTTCATATCTATGTAATACAATCTATAATCTAAGTGAATACAAGATATAGACTGCAATACATTATATTACGATTAATTTAAAAGACCATTGAACATATTATTATGAATATCGTAAAACAAAACCGTGTCGTCAAACATAAATCTATTCAGCGTGAATAACAAAGCCATCAGCGACAGGAATTAGCTGTTACTTACGTTGGGTACACTCATACAAATAACTTGGTCAAGTGACTTATATAGGGGAGAGAAGGGTATTGTGGCCGATAACGATATTTCAAGAACTATTATAGTTATCAAAAAATGATATATATGAAACATGTAGATAATTTAATTCTAAGAATGATAGTGTACATCATTTTTTATTTATATCAATATTAATTATTGATTTTCGATTAGAGAAAAAAATCAAATAATCGTAATTTTTATCGAAAAAAAAC
This sequence comes from Osedax fenrisi, assembly GCA_964019155.1. NCBI lineage: Eukaryota > Metazoa > Annelida > Polychaeta > Sabellida > Siboglinidae > Osedax > Osedax fenrisi. The sequence continues at coordinate 79,550,832 of OZ025241.1, forward strand.
GTAAGGTTTACCTTTACCTTATTTTATAGGAAAGTTATTGCATAAAATTATGTATTTTTAATATATTCAGTTAAGGTAATAAATAATATATCAGATTACATTTATAACAATATTCAATAATAACATAATGACATAGTAATCTGTTATTTAAACCAACAAGTGCGAGGCGGCTATTGTGGCCGATGCGTGGTGGATATTGTGGCCGATTAATAACCAATCAGCATCGAGATAATTTCAATGCGTAAGCGTATCATAAAAATAGTATATTTAGATATATTCTTTATAAAATCACTAAAATACATTTATTATACATTTGCATTAATAATGTGAGACATATTAAACTAATTAATTAAAAAATAAATTTGTAGCTGAATATAAGTAAAACTAAATGGGATAACGATTAATTATTTTTATATTTAATATAAAAGTGCGCGTGTTTCTTGATATCTGATACAATGTATTTTATTTTCTAATTATAAAAATAATACGTATTTGAATAAATGACGCGATCCTAGTGGCTATTTCGGAACTATCGACAATAATACCCGCACAAGTGTATTTTATCTCTATGTATACGGAAAATTTGCTTTTTAATAAAAATCAAATGACTTGAATACAAATAATTAAATGAGTAAATGTTAATAGCCATTATTTAGAACAATATATTGTAATTGTATTTACAATTTATTGGATCATAATATCCAATATTAGTATGATATATTTTGTTTCTTGTAATGTAATAAAAACATCGGCGATAATACCCTTCCCTCCCCTACTATATTAGGTTAGTCCATCGACCCATATTTAAATAAAATTGTTCAGTTGACCAATATTTATTTTTGAATGTAAGTCAATTTGATATTATTTAGTTGATGTATCTATAGATTGTGCTAGTTATTTCATTTGAGGTAAAAATATTGAATATTATTACCGATAACCGGATATTGGCTATGACCTATGACCTATGGGTCACAAGTAAGTCTTAAGTTGTATACAACTATACTGTATAGTCTATAGGTTATATTAGGTAAATAGGTTTTCTATGCATGGTAACTTATTCCCTGAAGCACCTATATTGAATAGGTTTGATCATAGAAAAACAAATTTAACTTTATCAAATTCCCTCACATATATGTTATAGCCAAAATAACTTAATTTATTGTATCATATACCTGATCTTGAATATTCGTGATTTTCATATATTTCCTTATAAATGTTAATTATATGAAATATGAAAATGTAATATTCGGGTGGTTATCATTCATATTTTCATATTTTATTTCTTATAAAAAATGAATATTCGTAGAATATTATATTATAGGTGGAATGCGCCATTTTAATAGTATAACAATAGCTATAGTATAACAATGTGATCATATCTTAGTAACATGTACACTATACACTGTACAGTGTACACTGTGGACAGTGTACACTGTACAGTTAATACGTTCCACAAGTAAATCAAAACGTTCTCGTAAACTAATGCGGACAATTATATATTATTATAATTAGGATATGGAAGGTAAAGACAAGTTAAACATAAACTGATTATTATAATGAAGTTGTTCATGAATATGTACTATTGTTAGATGTATACACAGGGTGTATCTAGAGATAGGTCTACATACGATAAACTGATATATATATATATATATATATATATATATATATATATATATATTATAAATACTTACACCAAGTAAATACTCCATATTAAATTTAGTCAGAAATATTTCATATATATATATATATATATATATCATTCCCTAAAGGGAGTTCTATATCTTTAATATTTGAACTCTTTGATAGTACTCTATCTAAATTGGTATAAGATCTATGGAAAAATTAATATATGCTATATTAAAGAGTATACAATATTATTAAAAAGGGTCATCATATTAAAAAGGATAAGAAAATGGTAATATCTATATAAACAAAATAAAATTATAAGAGAATTAATGTTTAAATATATACCTCAAAATTATCATAAGTTCAATATAAAGAAGATATAAAAAAACGATATAAAAATGTAATACTATTTTTAATATAAAAAATAGATATGAATCAAATATAAAATAAATATAGAATCAAATATAAAATAAATATAGAAACTAATAAAATTAATAGGATTACAAGTTTTAAAACATTATTAACATTATCAAAAGTTAATAATATTTGTGTTAATAATATATAATAAGTATATATTTAATAAGTATATATATATATATATATATATATATATATATATATATATATATATATATATATATATATATATATATATATTGAATTTAATGTCAGTTTGTTTTAAAGTTCACGAAAAAGGCACACATATCGAGTAGATCTATCGAAACACATACATATACAGAGTACATATTAATAAATAAATATCACTTTAGTATAAATAACTATAATATACATTATTTATTAGATACCATCGGTTATAGTCTTTGGGAAGTAATATTTAAATATCATATTCGATGCAGTAATATATGGTGAAGAGTTTCATAATTAGGGAGCAGCGTGTCTAAAGTGAATTGCAGTATATTATGAAATTAAATAAAGCATATGTATGATTTTAGTATAGTCACTATATAATATATATATGTGTATATAGTTAAACTGTCTGTGTGGCTAAGTGGCTAAGGCGTCAGACACACAAGCAGTAGGACACGGGTTCGACCCTCGTCCGGATCATTAATTAATTTTATAAAATGGGTCTTAAAATATTATTTAGAAGTGATCTTATATAATTGTGTATAAATAAATGATCGGCTCTCGTTAAAACCATGGATGCCTTAACATGAGAGCGGCTTCGATGGGACATTAGAGCCATATATGGTTATAAGTGAAAACTTCATCTAAGTTCCTGGATGGGAAAGGACTCCACCAAATAAAAAAATAAAAATAAAAAAATAAATATATATATATATATATATACTAACAAAGTTCGAGTAGTGGAAATTAGAGTTATAAGTTGGACGTACCGATGTGGCATTAACTGTGAATTAACAGATAATTTGTTATACTATATGGTGTGCTAAGGGGTCGTTAAGTTAACGACGTTAACGAGTGGGTCGGTAACATGACGTAATAGTATGACTTACATCATGTAGGTTACACGCATAGCTTAGGCGATGGCTTAGGCGATGTGGTTAGAACATTGAGATATACACTTACAATAATTATTCAAGTTTCAAAAACAATATACATGAATATAAACAATATGTATATACAGGTACAAATAATGTAATATATACAAAATGAATAACGTAATGAACATAATTTTAAAGATAATATTTTAAATATTATAATTTTACATTGATACAAAAATTGTAAATAATGTGTGGCCGAAAAAACGAATGTAGTGCGTCCCCTTATATATAAGGTGACCCTATAGGGTGTTCATACGATGCGGGGTTTACTTGTCGTACGAACAAATGCTGGACCGATATGTTTCGGTCCAGAATTTAAAAAACAAGAGTTGTCACACGTCGCGGGGTTAAATTGTCGTAGGTACCAATAAGTTTTTGGCAATAACTGACAGCGATAATAAAAGATAAAGTAAATAAACAAAAATTGCTAATTCAAATAATATTTTAATTTATCTATAGATAAATTATATATATATATATAATATATATAATATATTATAATTACATTTATTATACGTATGGATACTTATTTGGATACTTATTTAAATAATTTATTATGTTAAATAACTGGCGAAATTGCATTGGATATTTCGTTATAAAATAGCAGAACGAGAACTATATGGGCGAATAATTATTTACAACAATTCTCGATATTTAAAGCATTTAATTAAACTACTTTATATTATATCTTTACTAAGTTGTGTTTTAATAAATTACGCTACAATTACGATTACGATATAGGATATGAATAAATAACGTAATATTAATCATAATTCGATGAATGGCGAAATGCAGCTCGGCCCAAAAATCCTTTAAGGGCGGGTGGGAGTGGGGGAGGGCGGGCGGGGTAGTCGTATCGTTATACTAGCGGAGTTGGTTGGTTTTTGGGTTGGGTTTGTGTTTAGCTATACAGTTCGTATACCCCGACGTTGTTATGGTTATGTTCTCCTCGCCTATATAATAGGTCAGCTGTCGTATCCTCGATGCAGACACACGATCCGCTTATCGTTAGCCACACCAAATTGACAAGTCGCCTTCGCTGTATTCCGTTATCTAATTCATATAGATATTGGTTGGGTTTGGGTTTGGGTTTGGGTTTAAGTTTATGTTTGGGTTTAAGTTTGAGTTTGGGTTTGGGTTTGGGTTTGGGTTTAAGTTTGAGTTTGGGTTTATGTTTGGGTTTATTTAATTATTTGAATTATTTGAATTATTTAATTTTATATATTCTATATAATTCATGTTTATATTGTATTTTATAATATGATTAATAAATTTCTAATAATACGATTAATAAATTGTTCCTTGCAATAATGTTAAAAAACTAAATGTCTCCGATAAGATAACTAATGTGTGTAAATCAATTAATTATCAATTATATAAAATACATCAATAAGGAAATTCTTACCTTTTAGAATTTCTAAAATGTTAATAAAATTATTAGTTATGTCACGTATAAATTATTGTTGTTCTCTATATTATGGCCTTCCTGCGATTTATAATTTATTTTATGATTTATAATTATTTCCTGCGAATACTAAATCCTTAGATAGCGTCATTAGATCATCGATAAGAGTTTTACATCGTGTAAAATTATATGACCATTAATCAGTCAATTATCACTTAGTTAATTCTAAATGGTTAAATATGTATCAGAGATCTACCTTCATATATTTAAAACTAATTGTTAAGGTACTAAATAATCGTCTTCCGAGTTTGAATGGCATCTTACAATTCAAAGTTTACAAGAGAAATCTAAGAAACGCGTCTATTCGGTTATTATAAAAGAGGAATTATAAGCTGTCGAGAATTGGAAAACGTTCTTTAGTGTATACAGTAGTACTTAGTCCTAAATACTTAGTCCTTGGTAGTTAATACTTAGTCCTACAGTTAGCGCATTCCATAGGTCGGCTGCAGAAGAACTAAGAACTAATGTCAATTATTCCTATTTTAAATCTAATTTATTGTTATAAATTCGTAAGAGAACGTCTAACGTTATTTTTGTGTATAAATAAACATTCATTCATTCATTAATTAATTATATAAAAATTATTCAGTATAACAATTTTATAAAATATTGTAAACATTACCAAAGATAATAAGATATTTCGGTCCAGCATTTATATTAGGATATTTTTCATTTTTGCTGTACGACGAGAAAAATAGGAATCCGAGTAAATTCTTGACCGAATCTATGATGTTGAAGGATATTGTCCAGCATTGTTCGTACGACAAGCAAAACCCGCATCGTGTGTACACCCTATTAAGGGGAATTAAATATTCGCGATAGTTTATCAATGATTAACTAGCAGTAATGAATGGAGATACCAAAGATAGGAAGGTGATACCAAAGATATGAAGGTGATACCAAAGATAGGAAGATGTCCTACTAAAGCATATTTCGTGAAACTATTATTTCCCGCGCGAGTGCATGTATCGTATAAATACAATGGAATCAATAGATGTTAACTATGTTAAAATCAATTGATGTTAACATAGTTTATATTTATACAAATATCAATGTATATATGGACGGCTGATTGCTTTATAAACATAGTTTCGCAGTCCGAAAACCGAAAAATGTAAATGTAATGTAAAGACTCGTTTTTTAATCAATGATTTAAATATAATTATATTAAATTCATAATATAATTTAATTTACATTGTATTATTTAGAATGCTGACATGAATACTATAAAAAATACATCGTTCAATTCAAACATAATTTTAAATAATTCGTATGTTTTAATAAAATATTTATATAGAAAATTAAACATATGAAAGCATTTTGTTCACAAATAAATCAATATCTCTAATATAATTGATACAAAGATTGAAATCATTGAAATATCACTGAAAAGTACCAAGTTGGGAGTACAAAAGTAACCGTTGCAAAGATAACTAGAGGACCACCTGTCCTTGAGTATACTATAGTAACCTTATAAGGAAGGCTTTGTTTCAGTTGTAAATAATGACTTTCAAATAATGTCTATTATTGTTACATTAACTGTTTTAGTAATGTAAGAAGTAAAATAAGTATAATAATATAGTCTCAGGAGAATAGACACATATAACTCAGTAGTGAATATACATGACACATTCATTACGCTGAAATATTGTAGCAGATGGGATATATTACATATATATATATATATATATATATATTATATATATATATATATTTGTTATTTTTTGTTATTTGCTATTTTATTTTTTGTGGATTCATTTCATCCCATCCAGGAACTTAGATGAAGTTTTCACTCATAACCACATGGCTCTAATTTAACATTAATATCCCTTCGAAGCCGCTCTCATGTTAATACATCCATGGTTTACGATAGCCTATCATTTATTTATACTCAATTATATAAGATCATCTCTAAATAGTATCATCTAGTACGTATGGATAAGAAAATGTTGGGTGACTTTAATCGAAGCATATGACGACGAGTTAGAGCTATATAAATGTATTGGTATCAGTCGGATCTCATTAGACATATATGTTATCGAGTCGAGCTCGCATAATTCTACTTACCTATATGATTAGTAATATCGTAAAATTCACAAAAGATTGCGAGCAAGTTTTATTTCTTATTTATCATTTTCAACTATTCGATGTAAATATTAATAATTTCATGGAAGATACGGAGATTCACGTATGAGTTTTCTCGAATAGTTAATCACAACATTATTGAAGGCATTTTTTGTATTTATAATCTAGATCCCCAGTTATATTGGCTAAGTTAATTCAACTAGTAGAATAGCAGTGGAGATTATATACTTATTCGACTACTTTATATTCTATAAAACTGATTCGTCTTTACTATTAAGATTCATGAAATATTTATTAGTAATTAAAAGTTCAAATAAACTACTAAGAATATGTACCTTTTACAGACAATGAATAGTTGATATTGTTAAATTGAATGCATTAAACTTGTAATTTCAAAGGTTATATGTAACGTATCCTATAATTTATATTATTTAAATTACGTATCGCATATTTCAATATTTGTATAGAAGAGCATGACACGAATCGGAGACAAGATCATCCGGTAGTAAAAGGTTCAAGAGAAGTATGAAATATTATACTTAAAAATCTACGCATATCATGACTTCGAAATGGATATATCGTGCCTAATAGCGACCTATTGTCTCGGTGAGAGATTCGCTCTTCTTCATAGAAGTCCTATAATCATGTCAGCTTTAGTACACTTACCATATATGTAATACGCTGTTTAGATAAAATAAACGTTGTGTTACGATGAGGAGCATTTCGTAATCTATACTGTACCTCGATATACCGCCATAGCAGGTGAAGTTATGGCGGTGTATATAGGTAGTGTTTTGCATGTAGAGTCGATACCGTTATAATGTGTCTATAGATATAACGTAGTAATTAAACAGTACGTAGTATGCATTGCACATTATTGAATAAGTATCTACTACTACTACATCTACGTATGTGATACTGTTATAACGCTAAAATATCTATTTAATATTTAAACGTAACGTTTTGCGTGTAAAATTACATTTAAGCTTTCTAGGCACAACTTGGTAATATCTATATGGGGGAAGTCTCCTATTACCGACCCTTAAATGATTATTTGTACTTATTGAATATTAAATATATTTATTTTAAATTTTGTAAGCAGGGTAATATTATGGCAATGAATAATGTGGCTATTTTAAATGTTTGATATAATTATATTAACAAGAATAAACAGGGGGGTCGGTAATCGGATACATATGCTTAATACCGACCCCCTTCTCCTATTACCGACCACATAAAATAATCGTGGTATAAATAATTGTAGTATTATAATATACAATAAAAATAGTAGATATACATAAATATAATTAATTATAACATACACTCAATTTTATGTTTTATTGAACTTATGTTTTAATATTTATATTAAATTTAAATTTAAACTTTATAGTAATTATATTAAAATAGTGTATATTATTATTTAATATTTATTTATTAATCAGTATGTATATAATCAACTGGAATCGTGAATCATAAACTAACTTACGGCATAATAAAAGTAAAATACTGATCTATTTTGATTGGATACTATAAATCACATGGGGTCGGTAATAAGAAAATTATATGGGTTGCTATAATTAAGATATATTGGTTAATAGTTATTCAAATTAAATTATTTGTATAATTGTTATAAACATGTTATTGATCTACAATAATATGTGCAGTATTAAGTTTTCTTTTAACAAATAAAGTATTTACAATGATTAAAACAAATGTATTATTCACATATTTTAAAAGTAAAAACAGAATATTACATTTGATCAAATAACAATTGTAGGATTGAGTATTTTTTTAAACAAAATAATTATTCATATTTATCATTAAATTACTAACAGTTCGTATATATATTATTGTTTGATATCTCTTATAGTTACTGAGATACGAGAAGGGGTCAGTATTAGGAGGGGTCGGTAATCGGAGACTTTCCCCTAATTAAGACTATTTCTATAGCGTTGTGTATACTACTACTACTACTACTACTGCTACTACTACTACTACTACTACTACTACTACTACTACTACTACTACTACTACTACTGCTACTGCTACTACTACTGCTACTACTACTACTACTACTACTACTACTACTACTACTACTACTGCTACTGCTACTACTACTACTACTACTACTACTACTACTACTACTATTTCCGTTATAACTGAAGTATCTATATGATACTGCATTATAAGTAACTACAGCATATCTCGATATAATATTGCACATGTTATGCAATATTATTTTGAAGACTTCAACAAATAAGTGCATAATTATGATGAGTCATGAATGCAACCGTTACATTGTCATATATATTCACGATTATGTGTTACAAGTTAATATTTACACAAGCAACAAACAAACATACTCATGTATACACTATACACACACATACATACATACATATATTATTTCGTAATATAATTGATATACTATTTATAGAATATTATTAGTTAGATTATGTTCACATCGCTGACCGATGATGACCACGTGATATTGCCAGTGTCACGTGGTATTACAAGTGTCACGTGGTATTGCCAGTATCACGTGATCACGTGACCATTACGTATAACCTGTTTACGATAGACGATTATTAATAATTGAGAAGACAATACTACCACGTTATATAATGTTTTTTAATACATATAATACACAAATAATTCTTACATATTAGTTGTTGTATTTATATATTGAATTATAATACATTATATGTTTTTCTTTTTAATATAGTGACTTACATTCTTTTTACAAATAATACCTATACTATTTTAATATATTTTTTGTTTAATATCAAAAATCAAAAAAATAATTGTACGACGCAACCTATAGGTAATATAGTACACATTGTGCACTATACATGCAACCTATAGGTAATATAGTACACATTGTGCACTATACATGCAACCTATATTTGGGACACTTTATAATTTGTTATTGCGCGAAATATTTTTATTCATTTTGATTATACATAAATATGTATATCTGAATATACATTTATTTAAAATTATAATTTCATATATATAATTTCTTCATAAATATACAGGTAGATTTATTTATATATATATATATATATATATATATATATATATATATATATATATGCGTGCGTGTGTGCATGTGTATGTGTACGTATGTGTAAATTAACCTGTACTTGACTAATGTATACATAGCTCAAATTATCCACTCAGACAGGAAATAAATCAATAAATCAATAACAAGATTACATTAATATTTTATGCAAATAAACTTGATATTTGAATTAAATTGGAGTATATTTATTTAGAACAGAACACATTTCGTATTTTAATGAATCATTACCTATACGAATTCAATACATTAAATGTATCATCTACTGAAATATAGTAAACTTATATTTAATACTGACCACAAGTAAACTATATATAGTTAAAATATACATACATACTATAGTAGCAAGTTGTACTATATTATAAAGGCATACTATAGTGTACATGTGCATTATACATCGGATACGTGTGTATAACGTAGTCTATAGATACAGTGACACACACCTATAGTGACATCACACATTCGTCATTGTACTATCGGTAGTATATTGTTAAACGCTTTCGCATTGATTACTGTCACATACTATATATATAACTATGGTATTAATATATATATATATATATATATATGACCAAAATAAGTGCTTTTCATTAAGGTTGACTGAAGTAGATGGCGAGAAGTTGTTTCACAATCCATAATGGCGTCCCTACGACAACCCGAGTTCATGGGATAAGTAAAGGTAAACGTAATATGATGATAACCGGTTTATTAAGCACTATAATAGAGTCATGGAACCCTTCGATAGTGCGGAAAGAAAATAAGTATAAGATAACACTTTATAGTTAAGATTACACTTTAGGATTACACTTTATTAGTTAATGATAATAGTTAATAACAATACGTTGAAGATAAAACGAGACAAAAATAACGAATACAAAAATAATTAGTTGGCTGATTTAGTGATTAGAGATAGATAGGACAGAAGAAATGAGATTTATACATATTTTGTGGGATATAATAGAACGGATTGAAGGATGGATGTAATTCCATAGAGTGGGGTATGACATTTTAAAATCTCTAGAATATAGGGAAGTTTTACTAGAGTTCTGGGAGTTAAGGAGAGGAGAATTTTGGTAACGAAGAGGAGGTAATATTGTATGTTTTTTAATTAGATCAGAAATATAGCTAGGGGTAAAAGTATATATTTATTTATGAATTAAGAATTTATGGATTATTGATAGTATACGTAATTTACACCTGAGGGAGAAGGGTAGCCACATACGAGATGATTGATGAGATGTTATAGTAGAGTGATACAGTCGTATTATGTAGTAAGTTGTACTTATTGAGGAGCGGGTAATGAGATGTAGTGAAGCGCTAGCGCTAGCAGGAAATTTAGTAGGGAAGAACAGTAGTCAATTCGGGAAAGTACAAGAGAATTCATTAGAATTATCGTAAGGTTTCTGGAAAGTGAAGTCCGTATTTTTTAATTATGAATAGATGAAAGTTGGATGATTTTGTTATGGATGATATGTGATTCTTAAAAGCTAATTTGTCATAAAATATTAATTAATATATATATATATATATATATATATTATATCCGGTCCCATAAGAAATTAAATAAATAAATCTAAAGAAAGATCTAATACCTTAATAAAGTGTCTCTATTACTTATTGTATTTGTCATTATTGTCTTCCTTCCGGTTTATTATATTATTTTAAATATGTCAGTATTACAAACTTTTATATTTTTATTACTTGTAAAGTACATTTTTGAGAAATTATGTATACCTCATTTAAGTTTTTAATAAACATTCACCATATATATATATATATATATATATATATATATATATATTATAGTGTATAAATATATTATTACACAATTATGATCTGTTTATATAAGTGATATACGTTTTTATATCACTTATAAACTATAGGCGTTACCAAAGGCGTAGTCACCCGCACAGTGTGTATACTATACGGTGTGTACGGTGGACAGTGCACACACCTATAGGGTGCACTCGAACATACTGCAACATAGGCGCGATCAGTGAAGTGGGTATAGCATTGTTTGCGCACTCGTTAAGTACTTAAGTACTTAAGTAGTCGTTGCGCGGGGAGGCCGTTACATCTGTATTAGGTACACTGTATCACTCGGTAGTCGTAGTAGAAGTAGTCGACGCGGTAACCTTAGCAACGACATGAATATCTGGACTGCATTACTGGTCACTTTAGCCGTGCATACGGGTTAGTTTTAAACGTAAATATTGTGTACGTATAGGTTAGGCTATACTTAATCGTGGTTAGCTTTACGATGCCACATACATACACACGCGCACACACACATATACGCACGCACACATATACGCACGCACACATATACGCACACGCACAAACATACACACACTCACATATGAGCACACACACACATACACACACATATACGCACACACATACATATACGCGCACACACACACATATACCCACACACATACATATAGCACACCCACACACACACACCCACACACATACATATACACCCACACACATACACACGCGCACACACACACACACACATACACACATATACACACCCACACACATACGTGGTTAATATTAAAATGATTACGTAATAATAGATCTGTAGCGCAGGTGTAGATGTTGTTGTCGGTTTCATAGGGTTAAATAATACTAATTATCTTTGCAAGTTTCGTATAATTCTTAAATATACACACACATATATATATATATATATATATATATATATATATATATATGTATGTATATATATAACTGATTATGTGGATCAGTTGGCTAAGGTGTCAGGTACAAATCCAGTAGGACACGGGTTCAAGACCCGTCCAAACCAATAAATAGGTCTTAAAATAATATTTTGAATAGATCTTATATTATTGTGTATAAACAAATGATCGGCTATCATTAAAACAATGGCTGCATTAACATGAGAGTGGCTTCGAATGGATATTAGAGCCATATTTTTATAAGTGAACATTACATCTAAGTTCCTGGGTGGGATTAAAGGAATCTATCAAAATAAAATAACATTAAAAACACTGACAATAACAATAACAATAACAATATATATATATATATATATCCCTAATTTCATATAAGTATACTTTCTTAATGAGTATCGTATTGTATCAAATTCCTTTTTGAGGTCAATCGAAACAATAGAACATGTGTATATATATATATAATAATAATAATAATAATATTAATAATATCAGAATTGGCATAAATCATGGATTATCAAGTCATTCACACATTAAGATAATGAGGAGAACAATTTAAATAACAAAACGAAATAAACGAATGTAATACATGATATAAAATGAATAAAGTAAAAATAAAAAAAATAAACATTTTTGAAATATATTTTAAAAAAATTCTAAATAAGCAATTATAAAAATAAATTGTTCTTAAATACTGGCCAATTCAATTGTTATACTTCAATACTTTACTAATTAGTTCCCAAGACTTACCTTTGAAAAAATAACATTATTGTATACAATATATGCTATTATTGTAAGCATTTTCTTTCCACCAAAAACTAAGCATATACACATAAAACTAAATAGTCAATATACTATTATTAAAATATCAAAAATGTGCTAATTATTATATACAAATATTAAAGTATATATAATAATATATATATATATATATATATATATATTATTTAGTGATTATTTAATATATATATATATATATATATATATATATATATATATATATATATATTATTTAGTGATTATTTAATATATATATATATATATATATATATATATATATATGTATGTGTATGTATGTATGTGTGTGTTTATTTATGAGGTATGTGACACTTTGTTAGACTTATTTATCATATCTAAATAAAGATATCTTCTATAAATGTTTAAAATATATACAAGGCTTATCTATATTTTCACAGATACAATGGTTATTGCATAATCATAATGTTTCTATACCTTACATTAATGCATACAAGTAATGCGTATATTATATATGTATATAGTATATACTATATATATATATATATAGTATACTACTTCTTGTACCACGATTGCATAAATATGTGTAGTGTCAAATATGTCCGTAGTTGTGTAAGTGTCACTTTTGATCTATCACTGACACGCTATTATGTAACATATTACAGTGACATGCAGGGAACCATCGATAGATCAGATTAGTGCTGTAAGATACACTATCGAGAACTTTAGATGTTAGTAATTTAGTTTTTTATTATTATAATAACTATCAATGTAAAACCATATAATATGCGTTTTCCTTAAAGTATTAGTAATAATAATATTACTAATAAACCTGATATTCCCTTGTAGCTTTTAAAAATGTTTACGACACATTAAATGAAATACATTTCGAGGATACTGGATACACTTTGCATCCTGGTGCTTTTTTGCAACACTGTTAGTTACGTCACATCGTTACGTCATCTCGTTACGTCATCTCGTTGTTATTGATTAGTGTGTGTGTGTGTGCTACTTATTTATATCGCACTTCCATAATATATTACATTACGTAATTTACATGTATGAACAATTTATATATGTGTGAAAGTTGTTTTAGCGATAGTATTTGAATAATAATAGGTAAATAACTAATACTTACTACCCAGAAAACAGTAAGAGCAGCATAATAGCAGCATAATAGACATTTAAAATTAATAGCAGCATAATATCAGCATAATAGCAGCATAACAGCAGCATAACAGCAGCATAATATCATTACAAATTAATAGCAGCATAATAGCAGCATAATAGACATTTAATAGTAGCATAATAGCACAATGTAAACATTTGAGGCTTTAGCATTTGCTGTTATGCTGCTATTATGCTGCTCTTACTGTTTGCTGGGAATAGGTAAATAACTAATACTTACTGTTACCTAATAGTAATAACCGCGGTTATAACAATAAGCTAATGAAAACAATGGCGATGTGGGCGATAATGTATAATAATGGAGGTTAAATAGTTTAATGTGATAAAATATTTGTATCTGTAAATTAACTAAACTATAACCTTTGTCCAGTTGTAGATGTACAAATTCTGTACAAAATAGTAAGTGCACATCCATGAATTTCTTATTGATGTGAAATAGTAAGTATGTTTCAGTCTCAGCGTGGGTTTGATCTATCTATTTAGTAATCAGTTAAGCTGCGACAATATAGGGAGTGTCGTATCGGTTAGTATCGAGGTTTCGTAGTGTAGTATGTATATGTTATAAAGTAAAGGGTTTTGAAATCTATTATATGAACTCATAAATAGAAACCCTTTATATATGCAAAGTTAAGGTATTAAAGGGTTTCGACAAACCGTTTAGTTTCATATGAAATACGATTAAAGGGTTTGGTAAACGAACCCCTTTACGTATTAATATTGTATAAAGTAAAGGGTTTTGAATGCTATTATTTTTAACAGTGTCGCGATTATTAATATTTCGGTGAGGATTCGGTAGTGGGTAATTAGACATATGGTCTTATTTTCCGTAACTATATTGATGATATGAGTTTTATTTGATAATTAGTGAATTGTTTTCAGTCTATAGACTTGAACATATGCAAGAATGTATGGTGATGTAGAGTTATTTAATGTATCTATGGGAATAAGTGGTCATTGCCAATGAAACTTATATTGAAATTAGATACCTCGGAGTTATACAGATTATTAAGTTAACATTGTTAAGTAGTTCTGTATCGGTGCAGTTTAGTAACAAGTATTTGAACGTTAGCCATTTGAAACACGTATTAGGTTCGGCCGAGAGATATTGATGTTAACATGCTAATTCGCGTGTAGTTATGTATTATCATCGTACAGCGTAAGCCGTACACTGTGTACACTGTACGGTGTACTGAATGATAGGGAAGGTAGTAAAGAGATTAGTGATAGTGATGATATCACGTAGAGAGTATCGGTGACAGTACAAAGATGTGTGGCGCTCCCGATATGATTGACAGCTGAGATGTGGATGGTTATTTTTTATTTTCAAATATTAGTATTGTTAGATTTAGTTGGATAACTATGTCGGGGTTATATCAGTTATGCCACAGTATAGCTGGACACACGAAGCATAACTTGAATGGATTGGTTGTATACGTATAAGTCTGCCAAAATTATTGAGTCATCAATAAGTGAAATTACAGCAGTTTCGCTAATTTGCTTCAGTATAAAGTCGTGCTGTATTGATGTGTACTATTATTTATGTAGTAGATCGGTTATCTTCATATAATACATGTATTAGTTTAACAGTATGTTTAAGTGTGTTGGTATGTAAATTGTAATATAGGGCACCCATTTGTAAATATATTATTGTCAGAAGTTTTTTTTTCAAGAACGAATGGATAAAGTATAGATCTTTTGATTTGTACGATGATTGATCCAGTCGTTAATGTGAGGTTAATAAGTAAATGGATCAGTTGGATACTTTTTTACATTAAATAGTGGATATATGAAAATTGTGAGGTAAAGTTTTCTAGCGAGTATAACAGCGGTGTTCTATGGGTAGAAATATCAATACTTGCGTGGTTATAAGATTGTATTTAGGGGAGTGAGTATAGTGTATTTTTAAGTATTTTATCTGAGAAAAAAACAGATTAATTTTCAAAAATATATAATCTGAAATATCACGGTGAAGGCTTGCATCCAAATAAACGATATATTATCTTATGTAAATTTATATAGTCATTTCTAGCGACAGCAATGTTAGTAGTATAGTTGTAGTAGTAAAATGTATCGGTATTCGAGTTACGAGTAATGAAAACTGTAATATAGTTGTACGTTGTCGGTAATATTATTTAGAGTAGTAAGGTTGCGTATGTATCTTTTGAGAATATATAGATATGAAGCGAGCCGTGGTGTTTTAGTGCGGCCTTTAAGTTACGAGTGAATGAGTCATGCAGGTCTTAATGAATGAGTCGTGCATGTCATAATGAATGAGTCATGCATGTATTACGGTTGTCATGTATGGCGGTTTCGGTTAATACATAAATCTTCCTCGGTTAATTATTTGGAAAAGGTGGTGGTAAACTTAATATTTCAGAGAGAGAGAAAGTATAATGATGGCGATGAAATAGACGCTGGCTGAATGTGTGTGTATCTGACGAGGTACAGGCGTAGCATCACGATACATATAATCTATATTGCACATTATATCTATTATATATGTTTCTTAATTTAATTTACTAATTATATATTCTTAATATATTACAATGTCAGCATACAAGAATATTCACTGCAGGGTTTTAATACGCATGGATGTACACACGTAGGCATGCACGACGTGCATTGCACGTAGGCTTGAACGTAGGCATGAACGTAGGCATGAACGTAGGCACACATATAGACATATTACATATTTATGTATATTTATGTATATTTTTGAACTATATAAAAATAATTGTTAATACTTTAATTATTACAGTTTACAGCAAAAATGAAGATTCAAATATGCACAAATCAAAGAAAAATCCTCACAATATAGGTAATTATAAAATACCTATATATAAATATTTTATTATATATATATATATATGTATTTATACTTATAAATATACCATTGATATATATCATTGACATATATGTTATACCACAAAAGTTAGGTATTATGTAATCAACTATTGTTAACATCATGTTGTATATTTACATATATATATATATATATGTGTTATTATTATGTATATAAATGTCAGTTCTTTAGTTTTATAGAATATGCATAGCCAATATAGGTTATAAGTTATAACATATATTGGCTATGTATATTCTATAAAAACTTATAACGTATAACATACACCTGTATTACATGTAATTGATATACGTGAATGAACATAAAGAGATGAGATAATGATGAAATAATCCTACTTAACGGGTAATTGCGCGTGTCAATATTTGTGATGAAATCAATGTTAGCTTGTTTACTTTGTGCAGAGAAATCTAGAACATATCTAGAACATATCTAGAACATATATTACTTCGTAGTGTTTACTTTATATTTACATTTTGATGTTGATGATTATAGTGTAATACTGGAGATGTATTACAAAGTATGTGATCACATTAAATTATCATATATATACTACCCTTTTGACTATGAGATTGCGATGGCCTTCCTTAAATAATATCATTGTTAATATAACTATAATTTTAACTTTTTAAAAAAAATCAGAGTAATGAAATACGTTATAATATGTGATACGATTAGTCTCCATGTCATGCATATCACGTAGTAGTACATCTGTAACTAGTTATACACATTGTGCCCTGTATACTTCATACTAACATCGGCTATCACTGAACTTAGATCACTGAATAATAATTAACATTAAATCGTAATTACCCTTATTAATAAATATAGCGAACTCGTTTACTGATTGCTCGGCGGAAGTACGCTACCGTTATTTAGTATCGTTATCACTTCCGTTACACTGCCACACCTCTACTACCCCGCAGTGAAAAGAGGAATGTCGGTAGATCCCCGAGACGGGTCATGTGACGGCGTCTTCTACATAAAGAGGCTGAACGTATGCTGCTCGGGTCGAATTCACAGAATCAGAAAGAAGGCGCTCTGTTGCGACACCGCCTACTACCTTCCTAACAAGCGGGTTAAGTGCGTCGACGACAAGCTGGTGGTTAAGCTCGACTAGACATTCGACCTTGCCCGTAACGACCTTGATCTTAACGACCTTGACCGTAACGACCCCTACGAGGAAACTTCCAATTCAATATTACGACTATTTACTTTACTACGCGATAATACGTTACATGCTTAGTACATACGCACCTGTATACATATCGTGTACGCATACGATTATATATAATTATAATATACATCTATACTATACATATCAGATAAATGTTATGTCATTTCGATATATATCGGTATATATAGATAAACATTAACTACACACGTGTGTTCACTCTATCGACGTTGCGTAATCGGTAACAAATAAACATATTACGCAACGTAAACTGATTCTTCTGAAACGGCGTGAAATTACATAATATATTATATTATCGCTCGTGGTGTATAATATATTACTCTCTTGATTGACGGCCGTGTTAATATCGCGTGATTATTATATTTCATCGTATCGCATTCTGTCTATCGATCAATGGAATCCAGGCTACATATTACATATTCGGGGTATATATTGTATAAGTATTACATATAATTATAACTTAATATTAATTTTTTTAAATAAAAAATTATTATGTAATTTATATACTATATCTAAAACTATATATATATATATATATATATATATAATAAAATAAATAATAAATATTGTTTATTGAGATATAACAGTTCGTATGAAATAATAAATATAAGATATAAATTATAATGTATAGTTATTTTAAATCTCAAAAGGACATAGAGTTAAGGTTCCGTTGAGGTCCTTTTCTGGTCTATCGCTGGGATATATATATATATATATATATATATATATATAGTGCACTCTCGATCTAGCAGAAAATATAGAATATATGAAGAAGAATATTAAATATTATCATTATTATTATAATGGTATAAAAAAGGTATATAATGGTATAAAATATTATTTTAATTGTACGAAACGAATGCAAAATAAAATAAAATAAACTACTTTGAATTATTTACAAAAGGTAAAGTAGTTTGCCTTTTATTATTATTACATACTATACCCAAACGTTTAGATAATAAATGTAATAGATGTATATCATTTGAATCTTTGGAGTGACATTCAAAGTATGCCGTTAGTGATTCAAACCTCTGTCTTGCTTTCTCTGATGTTGGTGGTGGATTACCAAATAGCGCTTTATTTCATAATAATACATACGCATAATAATACACATGCACTTATACGTCCTATAGGACTCCTAGGCTAGAAGTACTAGTACTTTAACAAGTACTTGTACTAGTACTTGTACTAATACATGAGCTCATGAGTCACGAGTATATACTATGCGAGTGCATGCAATATAATAACAACACTTACTCGCAATTAAGTATGAATCATAGTGAGCAATTGTGTTACATCGATTACAATTCGACTTTTGTGCCGGTACATCGAGCATTATTAACATTGAATAGATAGGAAAGAAATCGGTGATTCAGAGATGTGCCTATACAACGCGATTGCCGGTACATCGAGCGCGCACTATATATATATATATATATATATATATATATATATTTATATGTATATGTATGCGTGTATGTATGTGTGTGTATGCGTGTGTATGCGTGTGTATGTGTGTGTATGTGTGTATATATGGCACTATATTAGCGTGCTTTTGGCTAAAGTGTGACGTCAATAGTATGACGTAACAATGGTATGTCGACGTAACGAGGAAGCATACAAAGGAAGTGTTGCCCGGTGTTGTAGAAGTGGAGGAGGATGAGGAGGGTGATAGGGAGAAAGGAGGAGGAGGAGGAGGAGGAGGTGGAGAGAGGTGATGGTTCGTGACTAGGCAGACACTCCCGGTGCATTGTTTCCGACACGAACACATCTCTCTCCCTATACTTCGCTCTACCTAGTTCTCTCGGTCACGCCCCCTTCAGTCTCACGTGACCGCGCGCGCGAGAGATTGCGAGATAATTCGTGACCGCGATGATTCACGTCTAGTGTGTGTGTGTGTGTGTGTGTGTGTGTGTGTGTGTGTGTTATTATCAAGTATTGTACGGACATAGTACATACATATCGGCACTAATTGTTCACACTGATAGCCACCACTGTATACATATTCATGTGAACACTATTGCTCTTTATATACAGTTATATCTTCTGTATACGTATACTTAATTATTATGTATGTATTATTAGTAACACAATTTAATTAAAATCTATTAATCTAATGAATATTATATGCAACCTAATGTATTTGTATACTAATAATATATAATTAGTGTACTGTGTATATAGTATAGAAGGTAATTTAGTTGTAATACTTACAGAAAGTGGCAAAGTAATAATGGGATAATAATAGTGACTACAATTCATTAATATAATGATGAATACATTGAAGAAGAAAATTAAATTGACAACAATATAGAATAAATAAATTTAGAATAAAAGTAAGTTCGATGTGGTGCGAACCTGCATTATTTAGTAGTTCTATAGAACAACCAAGTCAAAGATTGTACTTGACTATATTCTCAAATAACTAAAATTAATATATATATATATAAATAAATAAAACATATGAAATACACGAGTAGACGCTGTTTCCCCAGGCACGTGGTGTTCTAAACGTTTATCCCTCGTGTGGCAGTCGTCATCGTAGTGCTAACGCCACTCTCTACTGACCACTCTCTACTGACCGACCGTTAGTGACCGCGGTGCTGCGGACATCGCTTCAGGCGGCGTGGGCAGGTGTCCGCGTTAACCGGTCACGTGGAAGGGGGCGTGGTCATGCGAAATAGTGACGGAGGCGCTCGGTAGGGGACGGAAGACATCGACGGTAGTGGAGGGGAGGCGGGCGGGCGGGCGGGTCAGGAGGGGTAGGCGTGTTCACTGGATCGTAACGCACCTATTGCGTAATATAAACGATAGGCCTCCGGTTAATAATACTAGCTATGACGTCATCGTAAAGCTAGCTGTTACGTCAGGTGGTCGTTAAACCAATACACACGATTAATACATTGGTATTTGTGTAGTGGATTATCGTTGAGGTAGTGGGGCTAGTGGGGATGGTGAGGTTTAGGATACTAGGGAGTTGTGCTGGTGGGGCTGGTGGAGCTGGTGGTGTTTAGGATACTAGAGGGTGGTGATGGTGGGGCTGGTGGGGCTGGTGGTGTTTAGGATACTAGAGGGTGGTGCTGGTGGGGCTGGTGGGGCTGGTGGGGTTTAGGATACTAGGACGTAGTCATGGTAGTGTCAGTAGTATTGGTGGTTGTAATGTTTGTAGTGATTCGGGTGGTACTGGTTTTGATATCATTACACTAACTATAGTATAGAATAGTGTGGATACTATAGTAGTTGTACTATAATATAGTACGCTAGATAATAATGCAATACTGAGATAATTGAGATGTTCTCCTGTATACAGTAATTCTCCTGTAATATATATATATACATGTATGTGCTTTACGTGAATATACTTAATATAAGTACTTTACTTCTATAGATCTACATGTATATTATTATATTTTAAATGTAATATAAAATTTAATGTACAAGCAATAATTAAGTATATTTTAATACTTACTATATAGACAGGAAATGTATAATGTTGTACAAACATTATATAATGATTATTCTTTATTATAATAATCTATAGATACATGTTATAATATAGTGTGTTATATTCTAATGAGTATATATGTATATATATATATATATATATATATATATTTAACATTTATTATAAATCCATTTATTTTCGAAATCAACTAAATAACTATATTTATTAACAATAGTATTATGTTCTAGTTTATATGACGTATACGACGTTTAGCGAATGCATGTAATACATCTACTTGCATGTACATGTTGCTATAGCTATGTACATGTTGCTATAGCTATGTATATAACTCACGGCAACTTACTATCAAATACTTTTTATAATTTAATTATTATTTATATATATATATATATATATATATATATATATATATTATTTAGTGATTATTTAATATATATATATATATAATCAAATAGTAATTGTAAACAACACGGATGAAGATGTTTTAGACATTAAGCTCTCATGGTATGAACTAATATTCCATATATATATATATATATATATATATATATATATAATATATATATATATATATACGTATATATATACGTATATGTACGTGTATGCATTTCCATGGCGAGTCAGTGTTACTATTACGTAATAAGACGTAATCGGGTGAAGCTTACGTCACGTGTAACAAATGGGTGGACAAACGGAAGTAGTCTGAACACCACCACCACCACCACCATGTGATTCACACCTCGTGATCATGTTAAGTATTCGCTTACTCTAATGGGATTAAATAACCACGCTTTATATAATATATATATACATATATATATATATATATATATATATATATATATATATATATATATATTGCCGTAATTACAATTTAATGTATTATATAATCTATAGTTTATATATTTTCGTCTATTTAATCTTACAGATTTGTAAAGTTTATCAATTTCTAATACAAATTTACCTTTCAAATATTATTAATTAAATGTTACTCTATCATTAATAATCAATACATTTTGATTATTGTATTGTACGGCTACATGAATGCACATAATGTATCGTTTCAAACTGTTATTTTACAAAATTATATAAAATCATATAAAAAATACAATAAGTTGAACACATTTTTATTTTTATATTGATAAGATAAATGTTAAATTCAAAATAATCTGTATACATGTATATATATATATATATATATATATATATATATAGGGGCGTCGGAACAGGGGGGTCGGGGGTATCGGACCCCCCCCCCCCCCCCCATTCAAAAATATGGGGGGGGCTAAGTATGTTTTGCCCCCCCATGAAATGTGTATTAATAAATTGTATATATATATATTAAATCTAGTATATTGTCTTTGTTAATACAAAAGTTGTCTAAAGAATTTGACCAAACATATGGGGAGGGGCTAAGTATTCGCCCCCCCCCCCCCCATCCATGAAATATGATAATATGAGAGAATCTCTGAGAGATACTTGTTATCTGGCGATATTAAGAATGAAATTATTCAACTATTTTAATCTGAATTAATAAATATTTGATTATAAGGATTATAAGATATTAATGGAACTTTCTCAATTCAATGTTATGGAATTCAAGATATATCCGGAAGTGAGCAGGACATGTTGGTGGTTCGTTATTTGACATAAAAACTTGACATTAAAGAAATATGCATATGAATATGCAATATTACTGAGATATCAACTTAGAAAATATAGCAAATTTAATGTTATCTGAACTTTAACATCTTAACTTGCCTATTTCTAAATTAAGAGTACAGTCATATAACGGTGCAGCTAATATGTCTGGTCAATATAATGGTGTAAAGACTATAATAATGAATAGACAGCCATTAACTTTTTATATACAATGTGGAGCTCATCGCACAAACTTAATAGCATAATTATTTGATAATAATATATGAAAAGAAAAGCCTTGAGAGTGGTTCATGATTTGGGATTATTATATGAACAAACGATCAAATTCCGGATTGTATATAATACTAATAATAACAAAGCAAAGACTTTGAAACCATTATGCCCAACAAGATGGACTGCGAAAAGCATGTATTAAAACAACATTAGATCAATATAGTGGTATAACCGATGCACTGAAATAATATAAAGAATTAGATTATATTACCAATGACCACAAATATATTGAAAATTTATTATTAAAAAATATGAATAAGTCAAATATTTTTTCTATGAATATTTTAAGTTTGATATTTGAAATCTTGGATATGAAGGTGAAATCTTTCATGATACCAACAAATACTATTGGTAACATTTATAAAAAATATACTTGAAAGCATATATAATTATAATTATATATAATCATAATACAAATCAATAATAAATAAACATAAAGTATCAGATAATAGTAAAGATCCTAATTAAAAGGGTAAAGATGATTCTAATTAAATTGAATAATGATAGAAATAATTTGCACACATTCATTGAAGATATAGAAACAAACATATTTTATATTTCATATATTCCTATATAAATTTGTATATTGATTCAAGGTTAATAACCTACTGTTATAAACATATTATATAAAACATTTTATAAAATACAAAATAGCGTATAATAAATGTTTATAATAAAATATTATAATAATTTATTTTTATTTTAAATATATCTAATTTAATTTTCTAAGTATATCTAATTCAGAGAATAATAATAAGACATATAATATAAATTATTATAAATATGTATGAGATGAATAGTAATGAAAGTTCAAAAGACTATGTAAGGTACATCATCTATTTAAAATAATATATGTATATAATATCATTGTTAATGTTATGTTAATATAAGAATGTGATTAGATATGATCAGTTAATATGTTAATATACTTTATCATTAATATTTACAGAATACAATATACTGAGTTGTTTGATAATATAATGAGTAAAATTAAAACCAAATTTTATACTAAGGAAACATTATTTATATATTCTTATAAATTAAAGGAATCATTATTACAAATAATATAATTCATGAAAAAAAGGTTTGTTTTTTTAGATTAATCTTATTAATTTACTACACTAAACGGATGTTATTAAAAAATGTATGAAGAATTAACGATTGAAAGATCGAATTTCCATATGTTCAGATCAATCAATACTTTCAATACCATATGATGAGGATAAACATATACATGATTGAACAATCTCCTAAAATTCAAAAATATATTTTCCGGCATAATAGATTTGATCAAATTGTATTGGTTTGCCCCTCAAGTTCTGTCTCATGTTAGCGTGGATTTAGTAAGCTACGAATAATAAAGACGTTTTTACGATCTACTGTGCTAGATAGTAGATTCAAAGCATTAGTATTGGCAATTGTCAATCAAAAATAATTCACACAATTGAGATGGGTATATTTATAAATAAAAATCTATATTTATATAATAATAAATTATGTAATATTTATTATTTATTTTCTAATATATTCCTACTTATTGTTATACAAATTAAATATTATTAATTGCATATTAAAGGGTTAACATAGACTAAAGAGGCATACGATATTAATAAGATATAGTTAGTAATTATATTAGTAATACATAATAGGATATATAATATAAAATAGAAATGAATAGCCCCCCCCATAAAAAATATCGTTCCGACGCCCCTATATATATATATATATATATATATAATAGCAATATATGATAATACATATAATAATTGAAACAAATACTTTTAGAAAGAAGGTTATAAACGATACGAGCAAATTATATAAACTATTATAAACTATATGAGAAAAAATAATCATTATAACTTGTCGTTTATCCTAATACGTATGTGGTTGTAGGTCATAAAGGTCATAAAGGTTATAATGGTCATGTCCTAGATAATAGATAGGTATCATTGAAACAGTCAGTAGATTGCATAATGTTTGCATAATTCTATATCATTTAGTTTGGAGGTATAGAGGTATAGTGGGAGACGAGGGAAATCGTGCTAGAGAAAACAAGTAATTAGAAGTCTCTTAAGGGGCGGCGAAACCTTGATTAGTTTAGATGTAAAAGATGAGGATAAAAATGGTAAAAAGCTAATTTAAACTACTATAATCATCGCGTCATCTCTTAATATTTAATGTTGTATATCATATTTATATATATATAAATTTATTTAATGCCGATATTGTTAGATGATGGTAAGATGAAGATCATGAGTATTTAGAGGATTTTAATGATAACATTATTCATAAATTCGAAAATATATATGTTTTGTGATATTATATAATATATTTGTATCTAAAGAATTTATGTATATATTTTAATTATCTAGCCTATTATTAGAAATATTATATATTTACTCAGAAAATGTCATAAAGACCCATCAAAGGGTTCAAATTGAGGAGAGTTTAAATATGGGTGTTGTTATTAAACAAGGAACCTCTTAATGACATCCACTGTCGTGGTGTCAACCTTGTCATTACGTATCATTACGATGTTATGCAATAGCGCGTACTCTACCTACGATTTCAATACGTCATTACATAATTAATAAAACCTAATTATTCTATTGTTATCACAATAAGTGCATCAGTAATTAGCGTCAATAACAATACCAATACCCGCTCCTCCTCCTCCTCCACCTCCGCCTCCCTGTCCACTAATTAGACAATGGACCGAGATTACGTAACAGAAGCTCGGCTATTGTTCTCTCTAGAAATACACCTCGTATCGCGTGATCTAAAGGAGGAGGCGGTGACGTCACTTCCCGGAATCACGTGACCACCGCCGCTACTACTAGCGCCGCTCGGTGGTCGCTAATTGCGGCGTTATATTACGTAACGCGGCGGCGGACGTGACGTCATACAGGTGTACGTGCGTGTGTGTACTAGGACACGCGCGCGCGCACACACCTGCGCACCAACATCTCCACCCTCAACCCTCCGCCACCCCTCCGCCGCCCCTCCGGCTCCGTTTAATGGGTCCACTGGGACGATACAATAACGCTATTGTGTTCAATTAGATACCGGTGTTAAATATAAATATTCTCCGGGTAATATTGTTATCGTTAATAAAGTATTTATATGTATTCATTATTAAATAAATATACAATTTTTACTAGATAATATATTATTTAATCATAGAATTATTAATATATTATTTAATCATAGAATTTGTAATATAGAAATTAGTATCAAATAATACCTTATTCAAATTATTAATCATCACAGATTAAATATAAAAATAAGAATAATGTATATACATATAAGTAGTTAATTTAATTAATTTACATATTTTTGGGGAGATCTCCCCGATAATAGTATTGACCTAACTAGATCAATGTGTAAACATATATGCGGATTGGGGTGTCAGGATTATTTACAAACATGAAATCACACATTTATGTAAAATTAATGGATGCAATGAGTATAGAAGTAAATCTATAAATACAAATATCTCCATTGTTTGAAAAACGGACATTATGTTATTTATAATTGTTATATAAAATATGTTCTTCATGTTCTTTGTATTAGCCAGCACCCGTGACTTGTATAATCGAATCAACAAATATACGTAGTAATACATTATAACAATTCGTATTTATTAAAAATAATTATAATAATTAAACAAATTAAATTACATGTAGTTCACATATATATGTATATATATATATATATATATATATATATATATACATTATTTCTATTAAAACTTGTTTAAACTAATTTACTACCAATCCCGAATATTATCAATTTTTAGATATTAATATTATGATATTATTATATATATATATATATATATATATATATATATATATATATATATATATATATATATATATATAGATATCTGTGTTTGTGTATGTGAATGAAGCTATACCCAATATAGATAAATATATAAATTACATTTAAGTGAGGCGATTTAAAATCTAAAAAAATATAATATATAGGGTAAAATCCCTTATTACCGACCCCCTTCTAATACTGACCCCCTCCTAGCTCAGTAACTATACGTGATATCAAATAATTACATATACATAACATATGAGTAATTTAATGATAAATATGAATAAGTATTTTGATTATCAAAATATGTAATAATACAATTATTATTTAATAAAATGTAATATTCTGGTTTTACTTTTTAAATATTTGAATCATAACTTTTTTTATATCATTGTAAATATATTATTAATTAAAATAAAACGTAATGATATGATAATATTGTAAATCAATTACATTTTTATAAAGATGATAACAAATAATTTCATTTTAATAACTATTAACCAATATATATTAATTATAGTAACCCATATGCTTTTCCTATTACCGACCTCCTAAATTACCATAATACCGACCCCATGTGATTTATAATATCCATTCAAAATAGATCCGTATTTTACTTTAAAATATGTCGTAAGTTGTTTGTTATCATTGATATATATTTAGGATTCTTGATTCTAGTTGATTATATGCATACTGATTAATAAATAAATATTAAATAATAATATACACTATTTTAATATAATTACTATAAAGTTTAAATTTAAATTTTTATTAATATTAAAACATAAATTCAATAATAAATAAATTGCGTTCCTGTTGTAAATAATTATATTTATGTATATCTACTATTTTAATTGGATATTATAATACTATACTTATTTATACCACGATTATTTTAGGGGGTCGGTATTAGTGACATGTATCCGATTACCGACCCCCGATTTATTCTTGTCAATATAATTATATGATAAATATAAAATAGCAAACTTATTTATTATTATATTAATTACTTACAAAATTTTAAATAAATATATTGAATATTGAAAAGGTTATTAAAAATAGTCATTTAGGGGTCAGTAATCGGGAACTTTCCCCTATGTATATATAATCAATATTTAGAATTAAAATATGTTTAATATTTTTATTTTAACAGTATTTTTTTTATTAAATATTTTCAATGTTTAATATCTTATAAGTATATTTATATTTTATTAATATATTTATAAATTTGTAAAATTTCTTAAATTATTTTATGTACATACTATATTTATTTAAATTGTTATTATGTTTTACATAGTAACAACATGTACATTTCTACCTTTTTATTATTATTATTTGTATCTGAAATTTGTACTGTAAATATATAACATGTAAATTTATATGAATATTGTAGGGTGTATTATTATATATTATATTAATTAAGTAAATAATGATAAACTTGCATTTTAATGAAAAAAATTAACAAAAATATGTTACTAAGTGAATCTATTTTTACACAATTTTAAATTAATTATATTTATATAGACATAATATATATGATAGAGGTAAGTATCTGTTAACTAAACAAATTATATAATTATCTCTATTTGTTGTGTATCCCCTTAAGATGGTGCTAACATAACATTGTCTGTGTGAACTTATCCCCATGTTAGTAGTAGTATACTACTATGTATGATACTATCCTCTGTATTATAATACACTCTAGTGTAGGTAATAAATGTAGTGTTAATATTAAGAGTATTAGTTGTGTTATTATTAGTGTTGTATTGGCATCGTTAATAATAATTCATATTTATAATATAGTATAACACTATCATATATTATCATAGTAATACCAAAGCCCTTGGGCTTTGGTAATACAATGAAACTAATGTATGTGTAAATAATTACGCTAAAAATAAATATTAATTTGAATATTTTGTTAATGTAAAGGGTTTACATATATAGAATAGCATATATATCTTAATACATATATTATCAAGTATGCATCCTCCTCTCCTTCTGATCCCATTAACATGTATTTACTTAATAAGTTACTAGTTTTCTATCATCTTATACACGTTATAATATTTCATCTCCCTATTTTATGCAATTGTTCCATAACATTTAAAATACACCAAACCTTAACAAATAATATGATTATGCTAATCTTGCTCATAGTTACATATATGTCAATCATTCAACCGTAACATCTTTAGTGAATTGACATACGTTAAAAGTAAAAATATATTTTCATGAGTCAAATATATTAAATAAAAATGTAAACTAAAAATAAATACATTACAATAGACTAAGTATTATATATAATTATTTTAAGATTTTTACAGAATAATGATAAAGAATGGGACTTTTTATATATATATATATATATATATATATATATATATATAAACTTAAATCATTCCAAAGATTAGTCCGAATGTAAGTAAGGTATTATGCATATAATTATATTTAAAACAAGGTTAAATAAAAAACAGTTACTCCTGGTATTAAATATTTTTTAGACGTAAATTTAGAATGATTTAAAATAATAGGATGGCACATTTTTTAGAATATTTAATACGTGTATATGTAAGTGTTGTACTTATAAATATCATATAAAGATAATATTTTATTTTCCTTAAATAAAGAAACAGTTGAAAAATCATTTGGTTTATTAAGAATTATTTAAAAAATATTTGTTTGAATCAAATAAATGCTATTTAGGTTTGATACATAACTATACAGTAATTTAAATGTGGATAAAATAAATCATATATGATTTATTTTATACTATAGTATAGTTTTATAATGGCAGATGTATTTATAAAGTATAAAACATTTGTTATAATCCATACAATTTTCAATAATTTATTTTTAAGATAACCTAAATGACATTTCCAATTTAACAAGTATCTAGATTTATTCAAAGATATTTTGTAGAAGTTACTTGAGATAAAAGTGCATTATCTATATTTATATTAAATATTATATAATTTTTAAATGACATACAGTGCGTTGTATCTATATGTACGGATAATTTATTAAGTTTAGACCATATAAAAATGTCATCATATATTGATTTTAATTAATAATTTAGATGATTTATCACTAATAATTACATGAATAGGTATCATCATCACTCACCTATCATCAGCAAATAATATTAATTTATTTTCTGGAGAACATAATATAATATTATTAATAAATATAGAAAACAGTAATGATCTAAGAATAGAACCTTTGGGTACACCATAACAAATATTATATATATATATCAGATTTACTTTCAGTATATTGTACGAATTGATATCTGCTGTTAATATATCTATTCATCCAATCAAGAGGTTTTACTCTTATTCCATAATAATCTAGTTTCTTAATTAGAATTCAATGGTTGACAGTATCGAATGCCTTTTTTAGGTCTACAAACAATCCTACACAATATTTATGTTAGTCCAAATAGAATCTTAAGATTCTATAATTTTCTTTTGTAATGTTTCAATTAAGTTCAATGTACTTATATTTTTTCTGAAACTAAATTGTTCATTATTAATAATATTGAATTTATTACAAAAATAAAAATAAAAGTATTTTTGAAAATAATTTTTCTAGAATTTTTGAACATTGTAATGTTAATGAAATAGGTCTATAATTATTAAAATCGTTACAATCAACAGATTTAAAAATAGAGATAATTTGAGATATTAAAAAAAAACTAGAAAATAATCCATAATAAAATTATTTATTAACAATATACATTAAAGGATATATAATAGAGGATGATTTTTCTTGAATAAGTTGCATGGATATGTCAAGTTCATCTCGAGAAACTTTAGGTTTAAAATTATTAATGCCTAAATAAATGTCACTAGCTGCTATAGGAGATAAAACCATAGAATTAAAATTACGATTATTTAAATAATCAATAAATGATTTATTAGGTATATCATCAATTTTATCAGCTAGTTTATTACTTATTTGAGTAAAATGGTAATTCATTTTAATAGAAATTGTAGTCTCACTGCAATCTTTTCCATTAATCTGTATTGTAATTTTTAATAAATTGGGTTTGCTCGGATTAATTATAGAATTTAAGATAGACCATGTATTTGTAATCGTCTTATATCAAGTAAATATATTTACATATATGAATAATAATTTGTTTTTAATTTTCGTAGTATTACTAGTAAGCTTATTTTTATATGTTTTGTATCGAATAAAATTTTTAAAACTTCTGTCATTAATGAATTTAATATATAATTGTTGTTTTTTTACAGGAATTTTTAATATTTATTGTAAACTAGTGGCAACTGTGATTTTATATGATTATTTTTTAAATGTTTAATTTTAATACAAGATTTATCATATAATTTGAAAAAATAATTAAAAAATAACTCCATAGAATAATTCAAATCATTTGATTTTATTAATGACCAGTCTGTTTTTATTACTATTGATATATAATACCAAACCTCCATAATATTTATCAATTGTAGTTGTATGAATCTAAATATACATTCAATATTATATAATTGTAAATTATATTGATCAAACCATGTTTCACAAATGGAAATAATATCACATTTTTAATTAATTGTAGTTAATCAAATTTGTAAAGCATCACAATTTCTAATCAGACTTCTATCATTTAATTGAAGAATTGGTAATATATGATTAACATGTCGACTATTATTAAAATATGTAACTGGCAAATATGGAGAAGATATATTAAAATTAATATCAACATTATTTGGATCACAATCAATTGTAGGATAACTAATCAATGTATCATTCATTATTTAAATATAAAAAATAGATAAAAATGAAAAATATAAATTATATATATTAAAATAATAGGAATTAAGATCAATATAAAAGTAATATTATAAGGATAACAGTTGTATAAGTTATTAAAATAATTAAAGTTTATCATTTTATCAGTTTATATATATATATATATATATATATATATATATATATACTATGTATCAGCTTTAGTATTACCCATTTCATGATGTTCACAACAATATGTAGGGGAAATTTTACAGCGTTTGGCACTCGCTGCATTTTTCCGTGAGGTCTTGAATGACTTTGTTCAATTTCGGCCAGTAAACACATTTCTTTGCAAGTAGCTTGGTTTTAACAATTCCGAGATGTGGAATATGTAGGTCTTTAAGTATGTCGGGCCGTAGGGACGTCGGTATTAGTATTTGGTTTCCTTTAATGACCATATTGTTTTCAAATATAAGATCGTCTCTGTAGGGCCAGAATTATCTTAGGTTATGGGGTATAGTTCTCCTCTCTGTTGGCCATCCATTATTGATGATAGTGAATACATCTTGAAGTTGTTTCTCGTCCTTGGTTTCGTTCTTAATTAGGGTCAATCTAGGCTCGCTGAAGCGGGTATAGGATATCTGTTTATCGAATAATAGATCATTGTTTTCTGGCAGCGGCTGTCTGGAGAGCGTATCTGGTAGGGGTAGGTTTTTTCCTGTGACATATTCTATGTTGATGTCGTATGATTGTAGAGTGAGAAGCATTCTTTGGAATCTTGCTGGGGCGTTTTCTATATTATTCAGGATAATCATGGAGAGGTGTTTGTGATCAGATTGGACTGCACACTAGACCTGTTCGTTCGATTCAATTTTTAATCCTTCATATAAAATATAATACATATCTATATTTTAGTATAATATGTGTTAATAATTTTTATAAAAAAATAGTTACCTTTGGTCACGAAGCATTTAAAGTTTGAAATTTAAATTATTATTTTAAGATAAAATCTATAATATTCCATGTATAATAGTAATGACACCATCTTATTATCTTTGATGTTTATAAATATTTAAATTAATATTTAATATTAATTATGTATTTGTATTATATTTAATGAATTAATATAATATATACCATTATTTATATTTATTATTAATATAATATCTATATTTCATGTTTATATCTACAAATTACCAATATTAATGTCTCCTAAAACTCGAGAAAATACACCATTTTACAAAGTATTTATTTCAAAATAATTCAAAAAATAATTAATTTTTTAAAATTAATATATATAATTATACTTTACATAAATTTGAGTGATCAGATTGTATTGAATTGTGGATATAAGTTAGATATAAATGTCTTTATACAAATATAATTAAAAAAATTAAAAAATATGTAAACTTATTTTGTATTTCATATTTCAAATAAAAATCCAAAAAAATTTAAAAATGATGTTCATTTTTTTTCTAAAAATAATTTTTAATTTTTTAATAATTAATTTGAATTGTATTATTATTATCTATAAATTATATATTTTAATTTTTTAAATTAAATTGTAATAATTTATTTATATTAAATTATACGATTTTTAGATATTTTTTTTGACTAAAATTATTTTATAAAATTTGGCCATCTAGATTGTTATGAAAAATATTTTGTACTGTTAATACTACTTGTTATATATGTTTCTAGGATATATCCATAGTTGGCTTAAAAAAAATCATCCAATTTTATAAAAATTGAATAAAACTTATTTCTATATCTCCCCCATGTTAACTTTTGCATGTATTCAATGTTAAAATAAAAAGGTATCGTGACATAACAATATTTAAGATAAAGGTCTAAAATTGTAAACACTTATTCATCATAGCATACATAATTGTCACAGATGTGAAGGTTTTTAAAATTGCCAAAAAAAAATTAGTACGAACCGGTCTACTGTATAATGTACAGTGTACAATGTAGAATATACAGTATTTCCCATATATAAGTGTGTGAAACGAGTACAGCCGAATACCATGGTTAATCTGTGCACAGCGATCATTT
This sequence comes from Osedax fenrisi, assembly GCA_964019155.1. Taxonomy (NCBI): domain Eukaryota; kingdom Metazoa; phylum Annelida; class Polychaeta; order Sabellida; family Siboglinidae; genus Osedax; species Osedax fenrisi. The sequence continues at coordinate 79,585,353 of OZ025241.1, forward strand.
CGCGTTCGATATTTGCGTATCTCTGCTCGCATTCAGTAAGTGATGTTGATGCATACGATACCGGTTTGCCGGACTGCATCAATACAGCTCAAATACCTCATCCCGAGGCGTCTACATGAATTACGATGTATTTAGCGGGGTCAAAGTAGGTTAGATCGCTATCTCTGCAGATTAGATCTTTGATATCGTTGAATTTCTTTTCTTCGGAGGGCGTCCATGTTTTTCCGTGAGTGATACATTGTAGGTGGTATTTGCAACACCAATGTAAGTATAATAATAATCAACCTCATGGCTGTATTTTGCCTAAATAATAATTGAATATAGAAATAAATAAATGTAATAGTATACTATAGTACTAATTTATAATACTAATATATTATGTGAGTTAAATAAAATATTCTATTGAAGTACGTGCTAAGTATAAAGAGTTCATTAAATATACATAAATAATGTGACGAATTAAGTTTTTATGATTTTTATTAGATGACATAAATCATAATAGTTGTATATAAATACCAACACACCCAATATAATTCTATTGCGATTTATGTGAAATAGTGCATGGGTGGTAACGTCATAATGTGATATTAAGTTATCGCAGAGTTTTAAACAATATGCTATTGTTCTTATTGACTGTAGGTGTAGGTACTTATGATGAAATAGTCTACTTTATAAACCTATAGGTTGATTGTTTAAGTATAACTTATTATTCATACCGGATAGTGGGCGTTAACATAATAACTTATTATGCTAATCGAATACATAAATATATTTATATTATCCATATAATCTTGTTGCAAACTATTAACAGTTTTTGTAATAAATATTATATAATTATAATTTTAAAGAATATTGTATCACGATATTTTCCTAAATTTCATTAATTTACTAATGTTATACACATTAATATATGTAAGGTATTTGTTAATTGTGTATAAGTATAAAGAGATAGCCTATATATGAAGTATATTTTTACATATGAATATATTTTTCTTAAACTTTAGAATGAATAATAACAATGTAATTAACTATTTATCTTAACAACATACAACATACCTAACCTATGGCAAAGTGTATCTTTTAAATTGCTGAAACTAAGTTTACAATAATTCAAATGATAATCTCTTTATATTACATAATACAAAATATACAACGTTTGTCTTCCTGTACGTATGTCCCCTATTTATATACACTTAATCATGCTATTCTATTGTGGATTTTAATATATAGAATATGCATATTAATCTATCGGAATGTCTATTAGGAAAGTAGAAAAAGACTTACATTACTTTTTAGATTACTAATCACAAATCCAGTGTATGCATTACTAAGCATCAACACTACATAGTACTACACAACTAGCCATAGTGTTACTCAAAGGTAATGTCAATCCTATACAACATGTATCTCCTCACTTCACGTGTGTGTTATTTATCAAAATACCCATCAACATTCTACCATGAATATGCAGACGATATTCAACTCTATATGAAATAATATTATAAAAAAAGAAAATTCGTTAAAATAAGGACTCCTGCAGGAGTCCTTATTTGTAACAATCGGCCTATATATTATACATGTAAGCAGGGGCAAATAAGGACAACAAAATGAATTTTCTGAATCCTGCTAAGGACGAATAAGGACTACAAAACGAATTTTATGCATCCTGCTAAGGACGAATAAGGACTACAAAACGAATTTTCTGCATCCTGCTAAGGACAAATAAGGATAAAATAACGGATATTCTGAATACTAGTAAGGATACATACGGACAAAATAACGGACTTTCTGATTCCTGCTAAGGATAAATAAGGACTGAATAACGGACATTCTGAATACTTGTAAGGATGAATAAGGATTGAATAATGAACTTTCTTAATCTGTTAAGGATAAATAAGGACAAAATAAAGGATTTTTTAATCCTGGTATAGACAAATAAGGGTCATATAAAGTATTTTCTATTCCTATATATAATAACCCAGAATTCAACTTACATCAAAAACTTAAGTTCAAAATTTAAGTTCAACTTAAGTCAATGGTAACTAATTAACTTAAGTTCTAAACTAAATTCTAAATTCAATAATAATAACATTTTAATATGTACACTTTAATCAATATTCAATTGCTATATATTCAATATTGAGCAATTAGTTCACCATGATTTCCAATTATATTATCAATATAATTACGATTAAAATTGTAGTTCAATGTGTAAATTTAATGAGATTATGATAATTTTGAAAAATACATACTTACTTTTACTTTTAATCCCGTGACGCATGCATCGTATGGGGAATCATGTTGCTTGCAACAATAACAACTTTTCTCCATCTGTCTCTATCCCTCGTCTTCTCCAACAGTTCATCTAACGACTTGTTTGTCCACAGAGTGATGTTTGACATCCAGACTTTCTTTGGGCGACCTCTGCTTCTTGCACCTTCAACTTGTCCTTGCATGATAGTGTTTGCCAAACTATTATGGCGACATATGTGTCCATAGTATGACATTTTCCTTCTTTTGATGGTTGTCAGCAGAGGTTCGAATTTTCCTACCAATTTTATTATTGTCTCATTTACATATTGATTAGTTTTCATATGTCGATAATTGATTTCAAGAAATCTTCTATGAGCTTTGTTTTCGAATGCTGAGATCCTCTTTTCTGAATTTGACATTAGCGTCCAGGTTTCACAACCGTATAGTAGTATAGATAGAACTAGCGTTCTGTATAAATTGAATTTTATTTTAAAGCTGATATTTGTACTGGTCCATATAATGTTTAATCTTATCATTGCAGATGTAGCAGTAGCTATGCGAATTCGTAATTCATTACCTGACGCTCCATACGATTTTAGGGTCGCTCCTAGATATTTGAAGAGTTTTACATCTTCGAGTAGTATTCCATCCATGTAGATGTTAGCGCACTTATCATTATTCTTTGAATTTACCATCGTTTTGCTCTTCTCTTGGCTTATTTCCATGCCGTGGGCTTTTGAAGATTCGACTAGTCGATTTGTCAGGTCTTGTAATTCGGTATTGCTTCCTGCTATTAGGTCGATATCGTCTGCGAATCTAAGGTTGCTGATCTTTCGACCGCCAATCGAGATAGTTGAAGTATACTCATCGAGCGTGTTTATCATAATTTGTTCAAGGAAGATGTTGAACAATACTGGAGAGAGTAGACATCCCTGTCTGACTCCTACGGTTGTGTTGAAGAAGATCCCGGTTACATTTTTGATAAGGACTGCACTAGTAGAGCTAGAATATAGTGATTCTATTATTTCTATGATATCTTGTGATATTCCGAAGTTATACATACTTTGCCATACACCTTTATGCCATACACGGTCAAAAGCCTTTTTAAAATCAATAAAGTTGTGATATACATCTTTATTGTTTTCTATGTGCTTTTCAATGAGAATTCTGCAATTGAGGATTTGTTCAATTGTGCTTCGGGATTTTCTAAAGCATGCCTGTTCTTCTGCTAGGATTGTTTTAGCTTGTGGGTTTAGAAGTATTTTGCTTGCATGCTGGATAAGGCTCAGGGTGCGGTAGTTTGAACATTTCCGTGAGTCACCTTTTTTCGGAATTGGTATTATAAGTGATTTAGTCCATTGGTCTGGCCACTTCTTTGTTTTCCATATTTGTTGACATATTGTGGTGAATATTTTGATCAGACTTTCACCTCCGAGTTTTAGAAGTTCACCAGGAATGTTATCAGGACCTGGCTGTGATTTCCCATTCTTAAGAATTGCATTACATATGATTAATTAAATAATTTTAGTTTTCAGAATAATATTTTATTTATTAAAAGCAGTATATTAACTTAAATATAAAAGTAAAATTATAATTAATAATTAATTTGCATAAATAAAAATTAAATCAATATATTAAAATAATTATAAGGTATAATATGTTATTCTTTCTATATTAAAACAAGTATATATATACTTATTAATAATTAATAAACAGATAAATAAACAGTTACATATTATACTACTGAGCAGGGTATATAAAGGACACAAAAGTAAAGTTCTGCATTCTATTTATAGCTATACAAATGTTACTGTTATGTTACTGTAGATGTCCTGCTCAGTAACATATTATACTACTGAGCAGGGTATATAAAGGACACAAAAGTAAAGTTCTGCATTATATTTATAGCTATAGCTATATATACAAATGTTACTGTTATGTTACTGTAGATGTCCTGCTAAGTAAAATATTATACTACTGCGCAGGGTATATAAAGGCACAAAAAGTAAAGTTCTGCATAGTTATTTGGTCTAAATTTTTAACATTACTGTAGACACCCTTTAGAGTAGTATCACAGTACATTTATACTGTTCAGTGTGTTATAAGGATAAATAAGTATATTAAAACGGAATTTATGCATGCAATTGTTTGTCGGGATGTGTATTGTTTGTATTACGTATGTGAAATATAGTTTGTTTGCTAGGTGTGTTATTCATAATACGTGTATCGAGTGTGCGAGGTGCATTATGTGAGAGACGAGTGTGTGTACATACCAGGATATAGAGCTAACTGAAGTCCCGGCATATCTAAACTATATATTGTATATAGTACACGTTCATCGTTTGAGTAAGATGTACAATTATATGTGTTCAGTCTATATGTAATATGTTATATTGTAATTGTAATATTTTATTTTTATATTACCCTAGGTTTTCTAATAGTTTTTGTTATGTATTTAACATAAGTTATTTAAATGTGTTTTAAGTAGGGGAAGGTATCTGAATACGGACAGTGCCCGAATACGAACACTCTCTATATCTCAGAAACCATAAATCTTACAAAAAAAATGTTTAATGAATAAAATATTCATACTTATATAAATAGTCTAAAAAAGTATTTTCTATTTTTTATTTATTCAAAATATTTCTGAAATATCCAATAAACTGATTTTTTTATCACGTTTTTAAATTTATGAAAAAAAATTTCAACTTAAAACCTTCTCAAGAATATACAAATGTAACTATATAAAATATAACACGATATTTATAATAAAAAAAGCATTCTAATATTATATATATAATTTCTATATTTATTATCAAATATTCATTAAGTTATAAGCATATATCTAGATGTCATATAAGTCCCTAATACGGACACTCTATAGATTTCTTAATATGGATACCCTATAACCAATCATCGCGCAGCGTATGCATTATTCTGATTTTCATAAAAAATCACGTGCGTTATAATATTAATACCACCAATAAGGATAAATCTAATTTTTTTATTATTTATATACTTAAATTGTATTATTAATTAAAAAATAATAAAAATAAATAAATTATTAACTAATTAAATTAGAATAAATTGTTCATAAAATTAATTATAAATAATGTAATTGTAATTTGTCTGATTGATTCATCAATAATATATAGTTTATTAGTGGTATATAGGGTGTCCGTATTATAACACAGGGTGCCGTATTCGAACATGGGTACCGAATACGGACACCCCCGTTATCTATGGAATTAAAAGATTAAATAAAATTTTAAAATCACAATAATATCCATAATCATATAATATTAATATATTGTAATTTTTGAATACAAATAATGAGTCATAAAATGTTAAGACCATTTATGGCTAAATTGTCCGTATTAGGTGTCCACTTTCCCCTACTTAGATAGCTAAACTATATGTAGATATGTCAGTACTTATGTGGTATGTCCTGATTATGTTGTACGCTGTTTACATATGTACTTACTAAGTCAACATGTTTAATCCGGGAGGTAAACCAGGAGGATGGAAGATACACTTAGGTAAATATAACAGGTATATATCATATATGATATTCAACATTTAAAATGTTTTTCTAAAGAACTCGCAATGAAAATACTCGCATATACCTACTTTTTTTATAATAATAGATGTGGTCATGCACTAAATATCGTATGTATATAAATATATACAATACAGAGTATTAATAGTTAGGTTTCTATTAAGGTACGATTTATACTTGAATGTATCCGGGGAAAATAACCATAAATGTGTGAATTTAGATTAACACGTGTAATATAATCAACTTGTTATGACAGATATAAGCGTATACGCTAAATCGCGTAATACGATATTTTGTACAAAACATTAACAGCGCCACCTACATAGGTTGACATTTCGGACAATCGTTTTATTTATAATATAAATTCGTATCAAACTATACATTTTTTAAATGTAAAAATAAGGTTTAAATTATTATTTATATGATTAAAACTAGGTGAATATGATATTTTTGTTATAAATGGTAGATATGTATATGAGGTTAATAAAGCTAACTTATGTCATGTAATTTAATATAATAATTAACACAATGATGTAGGTATATAAAATACTGCATACGTAAATCTATGTCAGTGATTTCGATATAAATATAAGTATGTTATATTTACTAACAATTTCAATTAGTTATATTAAAGATATTAATTAATGAAATTAATTCTTTAAATAATAAAAAAAAGTTCCGTACTTGTCACTAGAGTAATAGTCACCAAATTAAAATTCTGAGCAAATAACTGTCAATGGTTAGTGACATATTTCTAATTGTATTATAATGTATATATATTTGTAATATTAGGTATTATAAAAAATAATTTATAATTATTAATATAAATAATTTAGGTAATTTCGAAGAATAAGTAGATTCGTACATGAATTAATTAACTAATATTATACAAATTATTTTTTAGATAAAAAAATATATATTTAAAAAAATGGAAATTACGAAGGGCGTCCCCTACACCGTCCCCCCCCCCTTAAAAGCATTGCAATTAATTAAAAATAATTAATAATATAAGTTTAATTAAATATTTATTTTTCTATATGTTCTCTCTACAAAACGTTTAATAATGTATGCAGTACCAATTTCATTAAGTTGCTTTGATTCCAAGCATAGTGTTTCCAGCTTTAAAGGTTTTTATTATGTCAGATAATTTAAAACAAATTCTTTATCAGTTTAATTTTCGAGAATCTCTTTCTTATATATAATTAATTGACATTAAATACAGGTATCTTAGATAGTATACGTTTGCATATACATCTATAGGTGTATAGTCTACCAATACATCTATCCTTTAATGTATATGTTTATATTTAGATAATATATTCATTTTAGATGTATATCAAGATAGTATAATATATGTTTAATAATAAATCATCTATTTAATAATTAATTGCTGATTTGAGATGATATATATATGTATTATGTATAAATATAATTAGTAATAATTACACAATTGTCTTTTTTATATACTTATCAATTAAATAGTTAAATATTCGTAGAAAATAGTTACATTTTAACGTACGATATTTGATCGTTTGTTATCATCATATTCTTCTTTTGTTTTTTTTTTGTTTTAACGATTATTCTTTAAATTCATGTTGGCATTCACATTTACATCTCCAATAAATTCAATTTATTCAACACATTAATAAGCTCCATGTTTTACATATTATTGAAGTTTCAAATTATTGAATTTGATTGAATAAATACCGTGTCTCTATTTACAGTAATTTATGTAATTTTATATCACATCATATCTGATATAACTTATATAATTATGTGAAATCCATAAGAAGTATATTAATAGTATCTGCTTGTATTCTTACATCTTGTTATGAATTATGATAACTAATATTCGTAGTAGGAATGACTAACCTAATAATAATATATTAAAATATAAACTAATTTCTTGAATTATAATTATAGATATATGAAGTATATATTGTGTTAGGGATTATGATATAATACCAAGGAAATGCCCTTGAGAATACTCTAAAAGTTACACGTGTATAGGTGCATATGTTGATAACAATAACGTGATAGTATTAATAACATGCAAAATCGAATCCACGATAAGATTTTAATACAATATCAATATTAATATAAACATTATGATTAACGCACTGAAGATAGAAGTATACCTATGCATAAACCCATAGAGAACGGAGTGACTTCGCTCTCTATGCATAAACCTGGTATTCAATTAAAATCAAGTTATGCATATTGATTTAGTTCTTATTGTTTATTCTAATTGTTTAAAAATTAAAACTAAGTAATGTATCGAATTGTTTACCAACACAATAGCATATTTCCCGAACTCGTTATCAATAGAATATACTAGAATACAATAGAAAGTTATATAATAGTTATTAAATATATCCTTAAAATTAAAATAGATAATTTCGTAATGCTGAAATATAACGCCATGTCTACCGGATATAGTGGGTAATACCTAACATACACCCGTGAACTATGAACCCACAAGCGAAACAATGTACATATACAATCTTCGCTGTGGCGTTATTGTTGACCGCAGTGCGATCGGCTCCCTTGACCAGCTGTCGTCCGGACACTGACCAGCCGACACGTCGGAAGTGTTCAGACCTGCTGACCGTTACCGAGACCGCACCGGTCACCGGTTACGTCATAGGTATTAGGCTTGAGACCTCACACGATGCCTACGTGACGCTAAATCTAAACGAGAAGACGATCCGCGAACGGGACTTCTTCGCGCTCGACAAAGACGCTAGAATAGTTGTTTACCAACACAACGGCGCCACTAAAGACGTTCCGATGCACGTGATCCATCACAGATACTACGAAGGCGACGTTACAACGCCTGATGATGACGTCAGAGGAACGTTCTCGGGTAACTATAAGAACGGACTACTCTCGGGATCTTTGTACCGGGGAGATATCGATTATTTAATTCGTCACGACGCCGCTGGGCGACACTACATCGAACAACTTGAAAAAGCGAGACCCGGTGATAAAGCACGTAAGAAGATGGAGGAGGACGCGAAAGAACGATACCGAAGATCACCTAAACCGGAAGTTCATATTCATCGATACGAAGACGTGCTCAATAAACAAAATGGACGTCGTTCTTCGGTGAACGATTCCGCAGACTATCGCTTACCCAAGTATTACGATACTACATCCGGGTATGAGTCATCTAATAGTCGAGGTAACGGCGAACAACGAAGTCACGTAAACACGCAGGACTCCTCGCCAAGTGGGCGTAACGGTAACCACGACAACCGCACCGACGGGGACGGCTCTTCCAGTAACCGGACATCGCAAGACGCCCGCCACAAAAGGGCGTTCTTCAACAAGTATCGGGTGTGCAAACTGCACATAGTAGTGGACGTGACATTCTACAAGCGGAGATGCCACGAGTCCTTGGTGTGCTGCCTACGTATGGTGGACTACATGGTCAAGTATACGGACATCAAGTACCGCAGTATCGACTTCAACTACGACGGAGTGTCCGATAACATAGGTTTCGTGATCAGCAAGGTTCCGCTCTGTGTGTGTGTATCTGTGTACGTGTGTGTGTGCGTGTTTTTGTGTGCGTGCGTGTGTGTTTCTACTATATCTCGGTATAGTAGAGAAGTGTGTATTTGTGTATTGATTTGCAATAGTTTACCTAAAAATGAAATTTATAAAATCCGAATATAATTACTATATTATATAAACATAAAATGAAATATAATAAATTATAGGTATACTCGATACAAATATTCTTTAGATGTTATAAGTATTTGATTTCTTATAATATTAATAATATTTAATTTATATACCCATCACTGTAGTAAATAAACAAAATGTATTCATTATTAAATTTAATTAAATATATTGTATTGTAAGTTATATATTTAATTGTGTTTATTACCGCTTACTATGTTAGAAGTTCGTATGTTATAGGCCACTCAGTTATTAATGTAATCAGTGATAATTAAATCAATAAATCTATAACACTAGTTTTTCCGAAAACTCGGGTAACTAGACGAAACTACCCTAACTACCATGATTCGACGAGTCGTCGTCTTAAACCGAGTAGATGCTACCTTCGCCGAAGGCGGTGGAACCGTTGGGTCTAATTTGGATTTTTTTTAAAGTGTTATTTCTGGCGATTTAGCCGAATTATAACGCCAACAACTCGTGTACTTATCTTTAGTAATTGCTCAATAGATTATGTCGAGATTACTTTATTTTCTCGTATCGATTTTCTCGAGAAAATCTCGCGATTTCTACCGAAAGGGAGGGTAGGTGTTGGGGCGGGTGGCGTGGTTTGGGTTTGATAGTGGTTAGATTATAGTTTTACCATAGTCATGATTTGTGCTTAACTGATCATAATATGATTACAATCGTATTACAATCATAGATAAGCAACTATGATTTGATTACCAACTACACTTCTAAATCATTGATATTAATATGATTGTAATCAATGATTGTTAACTGATCGATCAGTGATCACTAACATGGTTTATAAACTCGTAACTAAATCGTATACGATCAGTTGGTAATTATTAATCGTCAACTTAACAGAACAAATGTACATCAATGATATAATAAGATTATAATCAATTATCGTAATCTAATGAATATCAATGATTGTAATCGAATTGAAATCTGTGATCGTAATCATTAAATAGCCCATAATAGTCATCTGATCACTTGGATTGTGATCTGATTATGATCTTTGATTATTTTACTTACTCGTCATTGTCTTAAACTTTACGTATACTGATATAAACATTATTTACCTTATATTTTAAATATATAATATAGATACGTATCTATGATTTAGGTACATTTATAAATATAACTATTATTATTATTATTATTATTTATTTGTGTTTATACACTTTTTAAATGAAGGTTAACAAAAGTGTTTGTGATAACATGGTAATATAATATAAAAACAAGGTAATATATGCTCGTGATATATTAAATAATAAAAATTACATTATAACTCATATGCAATTATAAATAAATGAGTTTTTAATAATGTTTTAAATGATGATGTTGATTCACAAGATCGTAAATTAATATCGATCCTGTTCCAATCGATAGGTGCCGCTATACTAAATGCTCTGCTGTTGTGTGCCGATTCTTTTTCTGTGTTGCTTTGAATTTTATGTAGATTATTTGATCTCTGCACTCTCAGACTTGAATATGGTTTGATCAATTTTGCGAGGTACGTCGGTGTCCTGTGATGATATGCAAGATGTGTAGTTACTAGTAGTTTATAAATAATATGGAAATTAATTGGTAGTAGGTGTTGTTGTCGCATCAGTTCAGTTATACTGATTGTGTCGTCTATTGATCTTGGTGGTAATTTATATAATACACGTATTGACGATCGAATTATTTTATTTAATGGCATTAACTGATAAGCATGTAAATTAATCAATAGTATGTTACAATAGTCCAATATAGATATAACTAGGCTAGGAATTAGAAATTTACATGTATTAAAAGTTATTGTTTTTCTGATAATTCTAATATTATGCAATTGATAGTTGGCTGATTTGACTTTTGCGTTTATAAAACTTAACATATTAATATTCTTATCAATTAAAACTCCGAGATTTTTTTCCTTATCTGATAGTTTGTATTGGATATTATTTATCGTAATTAATTGGTGATTATTTTCGTTTGAATTTCCCTTTAGGTTAATATATATAATTTTTGTTTTTTCTGGATTTATTTGTAATGAATTACTATTAAACCATTCAGTGATCTCGTTAATGCATTCATTTAATAGTTTTACTGATGTACAGTCATTTTCAGATGAATATTCAATATATAATTGTAAGTCGTCGGCATATGAATGGTACTTTATTAATTTATATTTGTCAATGATTTTAAAAATGGGAATTATGTACACATTAAATAGTATAGGCCCCATTACAGAGCCTTGGGGAATTCCGTATTTTAAAGATCTTTCTGTTGAAAAATATTCATTAATGTTTACTGTTGCTGTACGACGTACAGTGTACGTTGTGTGATATAGGACTTGATTAATTCTAATGCATTGGATCTAATACCAATATCATATAGACGATTTATTAGTATAATATGGTCCAACGTATCAAATGCTTCTGATAGATCTAGTAATACTAAATGAGCTTTGTTTGTCTTGCTTTGTAAGAGATAGTTGACAATTAATGTTAGGGCAGTTTCAGTACATGACTTAAGTATAACGATAAATATATATATATATATAATATATACATTATATATTATATATAATTGAATATAACGAGTTCACGTGAATAATATAAAATCATACATTTAGAAATTATTTAGATTCAATATTTTTTTAAATGTAAACGTAATATAAAGTTTAATGTAAACTATTAGCTCTGAATGAGCATACGTGCATGCACATTGTGAGTTGCATATCCATATTTAATTCGAAAATAATTGTATTGTATTAAAGTAGGTCGCTAATAGCGACTCGCTATGTATGGGTCGTGTTTGTGTTTCTTTGTAATATATTCTATTTACCTACTCATTTTATCTACTCATCTATTTACCACTCTAATAATGCATATATTATAATAGATTGACATATTCATTAGTAAAACGTCCCCGAACTACACGATGTCCTCGAGCACCCACGGCAAGATACTTCTCGAGGAATTCGGCTTCAGGGATTTCTCGTTAGAAAACTATTATATGATAGTTATTGTCATTGTTATTATTATATAATATGTATTGATATTATGATTACTATTATTATAATAATTCATATTGATGTATTCATTACGATAGTTTCAGTTAGTACAACCGGTTAATACTTGCCGGTATACCACGGTACCCAATGTGAACATTGGGAATGTACATTACATATTACCCTATATTGTACTACTTTATAGAGTAACAAGTTATTTTTAAAATAATTCTGGTATTTTTTATATTTAATATATATATATATATATATGTATTTGTGTGTATGTGTGTTTATGTGTTTGTGTAATTATATTATGTTTATAAATATATTTACCATATAAATAGTAACTTGTTTATATTATGTATAGGGGAAAGATGGGTAATGTGGCCATGCTTGTAATGTGGCCACTTGGCATATCTCATAAACTATAAGTCCAATCAAAAAAAAATATATTCATGAAATATGCGCATTGGTAAACATTGTTCAAATAAGTAAAAATAATTTGTATATCTATTAATAAAAAAAAATTATGTAAAAAATACAAAAAATTCGATTTACTTTTTAAAAAATTGAAATAAAAGTTTAGTAAAACATTTATTAAATCACTAATATATAATATAAATTGAAAATTAATGTTTGGTGTTAAAGAACTATTTAATTTTAATAAAGTGTGTAAGCAATTTATTTTAGTAAGTAATATTCATTATTATATAGTGTAAATAGCGTGATACCTCGAAGCGGGTAAGTTGGCCACCTTTTAGAGGGTAATGTGGCCACTTCACTATGATGTAAGCCAATCATATGATCTTAAATCAATATTTTTATATATTGATAAATTGCGTGCGTCATTATATGAAAACGTTGATTTAATCAACATCTACTATATCCTAACCATACAAATATATTTCAATACGTATTATAATCGTGGTATAAACTTTTACATTTAATATAATATATTTAATTATCTATTAACACAATTATAAAGAACAAAATATATATATATATATATATATTATTTATTACATATATATTATATTATTTAATATATATATGATATATATGTATAAAACTTTACGTATATATATATATACGTTTATACATATATGTTGTATACATATATATATATATATATATATATATATATATATATATATATATGTGTGTATTATATTATATGGGGTTCATTCTCGTTTATTACGACGAACCAATCTGATTATTATTATTATTATTATATATATATATATATATATATATATATATATATATATACTTAATACTATACTATATACTTAATACTTTACGTACTACAAAATAAATGTTTAAATATAAATACTTAGGTGATGCATAACAATTATGATATGACAACCTATATATGTATATATATATATATATATATATATATATATATATATATATATATATATATATATATATATATATATATATGTGTGTGTATAAAACATATGCGTATAAACTTATTTATACATAAAGTTTTATTTGTATTTGTATATATGTATATGTATTATATACTAATATATTTATCATGAGATATAACTAGATTTAAAAATAAATAAATCAATTTCATGTTAATACATTTTAATATACATTTTACTTTCGATATCGATTTTCTAAAGAATTTAATAAACTTAATTCTATTTTATGTAATTAATTTAACTGTGCTTTATATATTTAATTTATACTTGTTTATTGGCTTATTTGTATATTACATTTCACTTTTGTTTACCTCATATTATGTAATTATAAAAATACTTTGTATTAATGTTGATATGATTTGATTTTAATATATTTTGGTGTAATATATTTAATTAATATATGCATATATTTTATATGCATATACATTATACATGTATAAAATTATATATATATATAAATGGTTCTATATATTATGGTATATATAGTACTATTAATTAATATTTTTCTAGGTATTATATCGCCATATTTTTATGACATACAGTCATTTACTGATGAAATTACTTTTTCCATATTAATAACATGATAATTAAGTGTAATGGTATACTAGGATATAGCCTATAATGAATATAGTAATTTATAAAGTTAAAATAAAAATCATTAATTTATCACAATTGCGTGTGTTTTGTAAATGTTACTTGATGTGATATCATTGGACTAAATTTGATATAAAGTATCGCCATCTAGTGGATTAATTCCACATTTGTAGGTGGCCACATTACCCGCATTAGGTGGCAACCTTACCCTCCATGGAGGGTAATGTGGCCACCTTATTCATTTCAATTAGATATGCTAAAATGAAAAACTGATTCGGCAGTCCTCTTGCATATCATAAGATGTATCTATATTGAACAAATTATCGTATTAGATCTAATATTTATAAAGTTATACAACATTATCTAAAAGTGGCCACATTACCCATATTTCCCCTATTATGCTTTAAACCCAGCCCCAAACATTTAATAATTTATATTTTATTATTTTAATTTTGTAACAGTGATATTATAACGAATGAATACAACATTTTTTATTGACAACACATATTTTGTTATAACTAGTCAACATATTAAAAAATAATATCATATATATTTATATATTACATTAAAATATTGTTATATATATATATATATATGTTATATAAAAAATAGTATAATATATATATATATATATATATATATATATAATGTATACTATTAACTAACGGCAGGCATACATGCGTTGCAGTTCTGCTTATAGACAGAAGTCTAGACAACCACACACTGGGGATGTCCTGGGTGGGAGACAGTAAAGAGTTAGTGTCATGGTGCCACGGTGTCAGTGTGTCAGTGTTCGTGTGTCATGTGTCGATATCAGCGTATCTGTTGATGTGTATATGTCGATGTGTCTGTCTATGTAATACATAATATGGCTATATGTATACAGATACTATATAGAGTAACGTATAGTTTTAGGAATACATAAATTATTGATAACTATTTTAAAATATTACTCCATATATTTTGACCATTTCATAATATAAGTAAATCTATTTAAATATAATAACATTTAACACAAGAATATACGATACACGTAATCTATTTATAGATTACGTGTATCGTATATTCTTGTGTTAAATGTTATTATATTTAAATAGATTTACTTATATTATGAAATGGTCAAAATATATGGAGTAATATTTTAAAATAGTTATCAATAATTATTACATAACATTACACTATTAGATAACCTACATGTTATATTACATACTAATATTACATAATTTTGTTAATATTATAATATCTAAATTATCTATTATTAATTATCTATTAATAAGTATAGTTATATATATATATACTAGTAAACCCCGCGTAACCTCCAAACCCCGTACACGATTAGCAGCGCCCCTGGCGGAATATGCGAGCGAGCCAAAGCCCGCGGTACCGGGGTACGCAACACCACGTTGATCTCTATGAACGGTCTACTAGTGACCAGTAGGGACATACATGCCCTTAGCTCCAGCATCATCGCGTTCACATTGTCACACGAAATGGGTCACGCTTTCGGCGCTAATCACGATATAGCTTTGTTCTGTAATCGCACTCCGACGCGTTAGTATGTGGGTGTGGGTGTGTGTGGGTGTGGGTGTGTGTGTGGGTGTGTGTGGGTGTGGGTGTGTGGGTGTGTGTGTAGGTGTCGGTGTGTGTGGGTGTGTGCGTGTGGGTGTTGGACCAACACTGTTGGTGTATGTGGGTGTAGATGTGTATGATTGTGTGTGTGTGGGCGTGTGTGTGTGTGGGTGCGTGCGTGTGGGTGTGTGGGTGCGTGTGGATGTGTGGGTGTGGGTGTGGGCGCGCGCATCTATTGTGTTGTGTCGGTCCCATGACTAGGGGGCTGGAACGATGGTGTGTATGTAGGGGGACCAACCGATCAAAATAAATGTTGTGGTAAAAGGGGGGGGGGGCAAATACATAGGAGGTCCCCTTAGCTTTTAAAGTGGGGGCATATCCCCCCGTCCCCCCCTGTTGCAGCTCCCCTAATCACGTTACATATAAGCGTTGTGATGAATATATAAAAATATGAAAATAAAATAAAACGATTTACAAATATAATATATTCTATTGAGAAACAAACACGCGCGCGTTACTCGACGGTCATGTAATGTAACGCCTTCAGGTATGCTAACGATGAGTATGGTTGCCAATAGCAACAAGGTAATCCTTCTGCCGGATGATAAGTACTTCTCCGCTTGCAGCATAAAGAGAATGTCAATAGTACTGGATATCAAGGTTACGCACCACCGACATCACCGACATTCTAGTGTCGACATAATCGGCTGTCATCGGATGTACATGTAGACATCATTTGTTTATAAACCTTTATAATGAATGCCATATATTACTTACATATGTTCCCACATATATGTGTAGTATAGTATATATATATATATATATATATATATATATATATATACATATTACCGACATATATAGGACCCATTACCGTAATATATTATAAACTTGTATTAATTGATATGTATTACCTACACATATAACCGACATATATCACCGACATATATCACAGACATTTATTACCGACATATATTACCGACATATATCACTGACAGGGTAAATGCATCAAACCTTACACGGACACTGTTGTCGACATCTGCGGAAACTTTAAAGGTAAACAATATGTCTATGTGTCATGGGTTGATTATTAATTATTTAATTTAAGCCACGCCTATTATCGCCCACGCATTACCTACACGTCATCTATTACGTAACACCTCGTGACCTCGTGACCTCGCAGTCAGCGAATCAGAACAGTGCGACTGCGGACCCAGTGAGGCCCTATGTCACACCATAGATAGGTGCTGCGTAGCCCCTTCCTCCACCCAGACCGGATGTAGAATTAAGGCGGGCAAGGCTTGCAGTAGTAACAAATACAAGTGTTGCACCCAGGACTGCCATGTTAGTACCACTGTGTAGTGTTATCTCTACTATATCTGTTATCTCTGTTATCTCTGTTATCTCTGTTATCTGTGATAAGTTTACTACCGTAATATATATATATATATATATATATATATATATATATTCTATCTATACTATATCTGCATACTCTATAGAGTCTCTATACTACTATAGTATATATGTTATCTTTGATAGCTATCTTATCTCCGGTATAACTGGTATATCTACCACCTATGTTATATGTTGACACATAGACATTAGAATTAAGATTACCCAATACTAATATCTATGCTGGTATCTCTGTTACACCCGTGTTACCATGTATATGTCACGCTAAGTAAGTCATTTGTATTAAGGGTAGGCGCTGAAGTTAAAATGTGTTAAATAATTTAATTTTTACAATATTTTTGTATTATGTATTATCCAGGTTCTGTATTTTATTTATAATATCCTAAAATATTTTTTAATAGTTTTGAGTATTTCTATCAATATAAAGTGTTTTATGAGTAATAAATTTATAAATATATTTTGTATTTATGTAAATACTTGTAATATGTAATATTATATTACGATTTATTAGAATAATCGTTTAATTTAAAAATTTCTAGATTTATTTTAGCATAGATCATAGATTAAATAGCATTACATAAATAAACAAATCATGTGTTATATAATCCTATTTGTTTTTATATTGTATATTTTATATAGTTGCATATTTGTACATATTATCTATGATTATTTATGTAAAAACTTTGAATGTCATTTTCTTCAGTTTTCACATAGTAACCACATGTAAATGCCTACTACTTTTTTAATTTATATTATTTTTAACTGAAATTGTTACTGTAAATGTATAACATATACACCAATATAAATAAATCTTGATGTTATATTATATTTTATATTAATTAAATTAATAATGATTATGTAATATATTTTTAATAACAAATATTCACCGTTTTCAACTGTTTTATTTCATACTTTTAAATTAATTATATTTATGAAATATATTTATATAGATGAATTTGGATAGTATCTATTGAATAAAAAAAAATTATTTAATTATCTCTATTAGTTTTTTATTAGTAGCGTTTTCGGTAGAGCTATAAATAGCATGGTGTAGATGAACTCCAGCGCCTGCGAACTTAATCGCCCGCCTTTATATGTATACCTTAAGTACGCCCCCCAAGTATGCTTCCAATTAATGTAATGTTTAGAAAATTTCCACTTAAAATTGAATTTTATTATAAATATATATTCATACAAATTAGAGATATATGATTCTATATATATACATATATATATATATATATATATATATATATCGATATAGTATACCTATACAAACATACCTATGTGTATGATAACAACGTAGTACTATAACAGATAGAAACGATGGCAGTGGAATGTTCCAAGGAAAGCGAGTGTCACATGTCAGCTATATGTGACACGTTCAACGCGTCGTGTCCTCAGCCTGTAAATAAACCAAACGGTTAGATAACCCCAGAGTCAGTAACCCTGAACCTCGCTGATAATATAGTAGTATACCATCGTTACTACTATAGTAGGGATATACCTTTATTTATAAGTATACGTATTATAATCACATTATATAGTACATACTAATTACAAAGATTTTTCTAAGGATGCTTCGCAAAATCTTTGCTATTTATATGAATTATTCAATATTGTATTGATATGATACGATATATTTAATGTGTTACCCTGTCAGATTATATGTGTGCGTAGCTACCCTATAACTATATGTTACCGGTTTCCCTTTGATAATCATACATATAGCATAATAGCGTTATCTTAAATAAACGATATTCTGATAAACATTTTGATAAACTAAAAGTAATTATACAATACATACTAATTATTATTATTATACCTACCTACGTCCTGTAGGCTATATGTATACCTATATGTATACATATCATCATTATATACATATTAATATGTGTATACTATTGTTCTTATTATATGTTATAACTTTATTCTTGCATATAAATATGTGTATATATTATTGTTAGTGTTACCTAATTTATTACGAACGTTATGAACGTTATGAGCAATATGAGCATTAGGGGAAGTACCAGTACTTCGCGGGTTTTATAAACATATTGAATACTTTGAATTTTTTAAATTTTACACCCTCGCACTACACCCTCACATTACCCCCCCCCCCTCATACTATACCCTCACATTAACCCCTCATACTACACCATCACCCCCCTCACATTACACCCTCGCATACAGGTACTCCGTGCAGTAACGGGACAAAGGTATGTAACAAAGGGGCGTGTACAACGGACAGATGCGTGTGGAGCGGACTGTTGGTTAGCACTGCACCACGCATGCTAACACCTTCAGTACTGTAGTGTAGGTCTTAATATGGCCAATAATGAATAGCGTACAATAAGGGCGCTGCAACAGGATAGGACGGGGTATATATCCCCCCCCCACTTTAAAATCTAGGGGCACATCCTATGGTCACCATCCCCACTTTTACCACAACATTTATGTTGATTGGATGGTCCCCCTACATACAACATCGTTCCAGTGCCACTACATACAATAGTGATGTCCGTAGAATGTATAGCATTGGTATCATAATATGTACGTGTAATAAAGTTAATACCATGTATATAATGATCTAACCTACTATACATGTGTAAAGGGGGTATGTAAAGGGGGTATCACAGTGTGATAATCACACTACTAGTATTTCGGGCAACTTGCCGGAAATATTTTAACTTTAAAACGAATTGTTATATAGTTAACATTATTTCATTTAAAATATTTTGTTGACATAAATTATAAATGTATACATATGTAATATATCTCCAGGTGAATATACATCCATAGATATTTAGTTATATATAACTGGTATATATATATATATATATATATACATTTTCTTTTTTTTCATATTACACTATCGCGATATTAACCTATTATATTTGTATGCTTATTATATAATAATCAATTATTTCTTTAACAGTTTTAATTTTAGTTTTTATTTAAACAGTATTAAATTATATGTCATATTGATAGTACAAATTATTTAATTTTCTCTTTCTTTACAATTTAACTTTGAATGCCTATTCACGAATCACAACTTTTATTTTTATAATCTGTATCAACTTTATTTATATCTCCCTTATTATTGTAATTTTATATTTTATCTTTGTTTCTAATTTTAAATTTTATTATTTTCGTATGTGATTAACCTTTTATTTAATCATTTCATTGTTTTTTTATATTAATATGATTTTATTATTATGTTTATCATTATTTCTATTTTATTATTTTATTTGAATGGAAATGATGATTTGACATTGCACATACTGTTAGGAGGTTTCGAATCAATAAAGCTAATCGATTTCACTGATCCTCCTTAGACTTTGTCTATAAACTGAATTCATTCATTCATATATGGAAGCGAAGCTTAATGATTGAATATTTCAATAACCATAATATTTATAATTTATTTTTAAATCTATCACCTACAATTATTAAATTATATGATGATGATGATATTGAGTTTATTAGCACTAAAATAGGGTCATGTAGACCCATTCGCTCGTGCGGGAAGACAATAATAATAAAATAATAGTAATACGATAATAATTTAATAATAATATATACCACGGACAATAATACTAAATAATATAAAGGACTATTATATACTACAGTCTGCATTGATATGTTATAATAATAATAATAATATACACACATATATATATTTATTATAATCATTGTTATATATATTAAATATGTGTATCTAGCCACTACGAATTAATAGCCGTGCCAGTGTAAACAATGCGAATACTGCTGTATGCTCGGAGAACAATTGGGCAACGTTACATCGTTATCCAGACATTACGTCAGCGCCGTTGACCGAGGACACGTGGAGAACATGACCTTCGCGGATAGATGTAGGCCGTTCTCCTACTTCGCGGGCACCAATGTCACCTTGTACCGGAACGTTAGTAACACGTGGTCGATATCACGTGCTCGTCAGTGATAGTTTATTTTAGTGTGAACGTTCCGAGTATATGAAAATATAATTAAATTCTGTTTATAAAGTATAGTAGAACTAGTATACTTATGTGTATACAATGTATACTATATATAGTGTATACAATGTATACATACATATAAGTATACATATACATAGATAGATAGGTCGAGTGTAAGTCTACCCAGCAAACAGTAAGAGCAGCATAATATCAGCATAATAGCAGCATAACAGCAGCATAACAGCAGCATAATATCATTACAAATTAATAGCAGCATAATAGACATTTAATAGCAGCATAATAGCACAATGTAAACATTTGAGGCTCTAGCATTTGCTGTTATGCTGCTATTATGCTGCTCTTACTGTTTGCTGGGTAGTTTAGATATAATATTTGCCGATACTACTTATTCGGTACAATACACTGCGCATGTCCCTACCAGGTATTGTACCTTTATTGTGTGCATAGATTTATAGGTTACCGTCAAATACAACTCTATGATTGTGTGATATCCATAGTGATCTCGAGGCCTACTTTATTTGATCGTAATTCTATATGTAATATTTGCAGGAGAACGACGTCTGCGCGAACAGTACCGGGTATTGTGATCGACGTCATCGGTGTTACGTAATCAATATGACGCAATCGTATCACGTGATCGGCAAGGTCATCGCAGAGGACCAAGTTAGTGTGTTGTATAGTTAACTACGCGGTACCATATACTTTGTCTGCAAATAAATATGTGGATTTCATTGATGTACATATATATATATATATATATATATATATATATATTAAAACCTATATATGTATAACATAAATAAATATACATTTAGGTAAACACCTTCCTTCAAGAAATATACGACAATCTCCTGCTAATAATAGGCGCACTGTTGTTGTGCGGTTGTTTATACGCGTTGATATGGATATACTACTATCAGATGTTAACGCCGTCAGTACACGCCAGGCGGTGCGCTATACTGCAGACTATCTGGAGCAAACTAAACTTCAATTACACTGGCCTCGAAAGCAAGGTTTCTTAATATATCATCTTAATTTTCTCTTATTAACTGCAGTTTATTTTTAACCTTTCTTGACCTACAATATCTATTGTAACCTCGTTTTTCTAAAATAACGAAATAAATTGTATTAACCTTTATCTTATTTACGGATATTCTTAACCTTTATCTCATTAACGGATCTTGTTAACCTTTATCTTATTAACTGATCTTATTAACTTCTCTAAGTAATCTACATATTTGATTAACCTCACTCTGTATAACTTCTCCTATCATTGACTATCATATATTGTAGATAATAACCAGTATATAAATGTAGGGGAAAGTATCCTAATAAGTACATTTTAACAATAAATGGTCTTAACATTATATGATCATAAAGTCGACTCAAATATTTGTATTCAAAAATTACAATATATACATATTATGTGAGTATAATTTGTGATTTTTAAATTTTATTTAATATTTTTAATAGATAACTGGGGTGTCCATATTCGTTACCAATGTTCGAATACGGACACCTTTTGTTATAATACGGATACAATATATACCACTAGGATATAATAGATGTTATTGATGAACCAATCAGATAAATGAAAATTACATTACTTTATGTTCATTTTATTAATTAATAATTATAAGTGAAGCATACAAATAATGAACTTATTAGATGTAGCTTCATTGGTGGTATTAATATTATAACGGACGTGATTTTTATGAAAATCAGAATATTCATACGTTGCTCGCTGATTTGTATAGGGTGTCCGACGGATTGTCCGTATTAGGGACGTATATGACCTCTAGATATATGTTTATAACTTAATTAATATTTGATACAAAATATAGCAATTAGGTATATACAACATATGTATATAATTTTTAGGATGCTATTTAACAATATATATATATTATTATTTTTTATATTGATACATTTGTCTATGCTTGATAAGGTTTTCATTTTTATTTCATAAATTTATAAACGTAATAAAAACATCAGTTTATTGGATATATCAGCATTATGTTAAATAATTAAAAAATACTTTATTTAGACTATTTATATAATTATGAACATGTTATTCATTAACATGTTGTGTAGGATGTATGGTTCCTGAGATACTGAGAGTTTCTGACGGACACTGTCCATATTCGATTACTTTCCCCTAGGATGTATACGAATAGTTTAAGTTTCGTCTTACATAATTAATGTATATATATATATTATATTCATTTTTACAATATATAATCATTTATAGGCTTGTGTATAATCAAATAAACATGATAAATTACTATATATATATAATGACTATTAGTAATGAGTCATTGATAATGACGAATAACACGTTTATTTATAGTTATTTAGATTACAAGTGGAATACGAGAGAGAAGTTCTTCGTTTCAAAAGTCGTGGAAGTCAGATGGTTTGTATTTTATTCAATATACTATATATATATATATAGTTTGTATACTAAATATAATATAGTATACTTTATATATAAAGCATTGATTGCATCTGATGCTCGCTCCCTGAACTATTCCTCATCATCATAACATCAACGATATCGATACATCGATATCTTTTCTAAATGTTCGCTTAAGCACTGTAGTCACCTTATTTACCATAACGGATGTTTACTCTATAGGCATGATTATCTGCAGAATATATTCAACCGTATAATACACATCATGTAGACAAACATGCAGTAGGACACGGGTTCGAGACTCGTCCGGACCATTAAAATAGGTCTTAAAATAATATTTAAAGTGATCTTATATAATTGTGTATAAATAAATGATGGGCTCTCGTTAAAACTATGTATGCCTTAACATGAGAGCGGCTTTAAAGGGACATTAGAGCAATAGGTTACAAGTGAAAACTTCATCTAAGTTCCTGGATGGAATGAAAGGACTCCACTACAATAAAAAAACAGTAAAACAAACATATGTATATACACACATTGGTGTCCCCAGTTAAATTAATACTTTCATTAAACTCCACTGTGAAATCAGCAAAGTATCTTTACTATTTCCTACTATCCTACTTAATTCCATTATTATTTATCACACCTCATACATCTCAAAACATAACCATTAATTATTTGCTCTCTCCCAAAATACTTGTAATAAATAATTAAATAATAATACATAAATAATATTCCTAAACTACTTCCCTCAACCAAAGATCCACCAATAGTTCCAATTCAATTAACGTTCTTCAACAGGTAATCCTCATTGCCTATCGTTATAATTCCCTATTCTCCCTATCGTTACAATTCCCTATTCTCACTCTATCGTTACAATTCCCTATTCTCCCTATCGTTACAATTCCCTATTCTCCCTATGGTTACAATTCCCTATTCTCTCTCTACTGCAGTCGACTGCGATGGCAAGACTGAGCGTGTTGTTCCCTCACACGAAGTACACCTGTCTACAAGAGGCTATCAACATAACGTCGAACGAGGAGATGGCCGTCAGCAACCTGCTAGTTAGGGGACACGCCATGATTAGGTTATGAGTCATCTCTGTAGGTTATGAGTCATCGCTGCGGGTTATGAGTCATCGCTGCGGGGTATGAGTCATCGATGTAGGTTATGAGTCATCGCTGCGGGTTATGAGTCATAGACGTCGACCGTCAAACACCCCGCACACTTTTAATAAACATATTTTATAATCTCTTTATTATATCCTATAATATATATTATATATATATATATATATATATATACGTGTATATTAATATTAAGTATTTTATTATTAATATTATTTTGTATTACTAATAGTAATTTACTATACTAAGATCATAAACAAAGTACGACATTTAGAGATATCACCTGTCATTCTATAATAGCTATGTTGGCTATACGTAAAGGTATTTTAAACTATGAATAAGAACCTCAATATGTAGGTTTTACTTTAAATGTAGTGCTCGGATTAATATATCGTGTCATGGGTAGTATCATAATACCTACAATAAGCTATACATGATACGGTTAGGGGCGCTGTAACAGGGGTGGACAGGGGGGATATGTCCCCCCCACTTTAAAATCTAGCGGGACCTCCTATGTATTGGTCCACCTCCACTTTTACCACGAAATTTGTTTTGAGTGGTTGGTCCCCCTACATACAAAATCGTTCCAGTGCCCCTAGATTCGGTTTGATATGTAATTAACTATTAACTATAACGTACATTATTCGTAGAGCAGTTATATATATGTAGATTTGTTTGCCACATAACTAAATGATCTCAGTGTACCCATATCATGTTAGGCTAAATTGATAATTTCAAAATAATCAGATTTATCCTATTTTCATAGAACAACCAATATATTACTATAGTAGGTAATATTATTCTAACATACTTATTCAATATCAATTATATAATTCAATATTCTATGATAGAATTTCTATCCTATATATATATATTATATTATAATTATAATACTGTATTGAAGGACAATATGCACTATTTTTATATCAATCATTTGAATATTTAAACATTATTTTTCTTTTTCAATATATTATTTTAAAATACCATATAAGTTATTTTACAATTTTATATATAAATTCTACAAATTTGTAGTATAGTTATTTATAGTTTTAATTTGTTAACAGATATTTATTTAAGCAAGGAAAACACTAAATTGTAATATAATTAGAGTTTATTTTAAATTGAATTTATAGTATTGCGTTATGGAATTTGTTTAATAATTATTGATTGCAATTTTAAATAAAAATACATACAATATACATTGTAAAATATATAGTATTATGATTAATATTTATATGAAAATAATAATATAAAGAATGTAAATGAATATTCAATAAACTTTATTCTATTGAATGACAATAATGCATGTAAGTACAATGTAGGGGACGTAAGGATACATTGTTGTTTTAATTGTGGCAGTAATATGGCAGCTAATAAAGAAATGTTTACAATATAATTAAAATAAGTATAATAATTAAACTAAATATCACAATTTTATCAAGATAATAAAATTATTCATAAAATCAATATATACATCTATAAAGAGTATACATTTTATTTACATTATATATATATATAGCACTCTTCTCACAATATAAATTATACCGATGTTCCTTACATATATTATTTATAAATAAGCCACTAAATATATACTATACATTGATATGTGGGCGAGATTATATAGTATAGATTTCAGCATTTTTGATTTATATATCAATCTTAAGTATATATATATATGTTTTAGATAATATAAATGAGGAATAATTCAGAATAGAAGCAGTATCAATAGTATCAGTAAATGTATTAATAGTAGTAGTAGTAGTAGTAGTAGTAGTAGTAGTAGTAGTAGTAGTAGTAGTAGTAGTAGTAGTAGTAGTAGTAGTAGTAGTAGTAGTAGTAGTAGTAGTAGTAGTAGTAGTAGTAGTAGTATTAGTAGTAGTAGTAGTAGTAGTAGTAGTAGTAGTAGTAGTAGTAGTAGTAGTAGTAGTAGTAGTAGTAGTAGTAGTAGTCATGTAGTAGTAGTCTTGTAGTAAGCATACACTGATGATGATGATGATAAGATAGGAGATCGAAAGCTGCCATTACTGTCACCGGAATCGATGCTATTAGTCGCTCTCACGCTGTAGACGAAGCTAGCGATACGTTCACTAGGTGGCGGTAGTGATACAAGAGTAGCTCACTAGATGGTGCTAGTGATGCAAGAGTAGCTCACTAGATGGCGATAGTAGCTCTCACTAGGCGCAGAGTCCCAGTCTCCTGACGCCGCACTCGCAGCAGAACTTAGCCGACTCGACTACGTATAGATTGCCGCACTCGTGGCAGTAAGGGCTCCTAGGCTGGCGGGATGACGAATGCAGACTTGTAGAGGATGAGGAGGAGGACTTCACGCGACTGAACTCTCCGGAACTGTGACGGGGGGGTACGAGGGCAGGGTTA
The DNA here is from genome assembly GCA_964019155.1 of Osedax fenrisi. Taxonomy (NCBI): domain Eukaryota; kingdom Metazoa; phylum Annelida; class Polychaeta; order Sabellida; family Siboglinidae; genus Osedax; species Osedax fenrisi. Next base: position 79,612,761 of record OZ025241.1, read on the forward strand.
ATAGTGATGAGGTGATGGTGTATGCCCTTACTCGATCGTGTATGTGTTGCTACTTAAGTAGTGGTTAAGCACCAATGCTAAAAACAGATGTTTGCCATGGTAAAAAGTTATTTTTTTATATGTAATAAAACCTAGTATTTTTTTTTTAAATGAAACTTAATTATCTTTACAATTTACTAATAAATATGAGTTATAGATTTACAATATGATAGTTAATATAAAATTATAAAACTAAATATACTATATTATAATTACAATTAATTTTCATATTTTTTAAAATGGTATAAATATTCATTAATTAATAATTCATAAAAATACAATGTGTTTAATAAATAATATGTTATTGAAATTTAAATAAATGTTTGTTAATTATTACTCAAATACTAAATAGAATAGTATATTTATTATTATATTGATAAAATAAATTAATATAAATATATTTATAATTATATATATATATATATATATATTAATCAATAGATTCTATTTAATAGCAATATATATATATATATTAATATATATATATATAAATATATGTAAAACATTGAACTTTATATGAATAACATTAAGAGAAGCATACATATAATATTATGCCGTATTACGACTAAAGACACAAGCTTGTAAACACTACAATGACATAGTTCAGCAATAGAGGGCTAATGATATTGCAATATACAGTCATTACTGACAATGGTTTAACCCATTATAGTTTAATTCAGAATATGATTATCTGCATATGTATCATTTATAAAACTTGCTTTTTTATACATGTATAATGAATGAGTTTATTTACAAAGTATAATCAAATAAATATTATACTTTTGTTATTTGATGATATAATACTTTGATATCAAGTAGACTCCCTATAGTTGAACTATGAATGCTTGCCTTTAGTTTACCCTAACCGATAATATCAATGTGACAATTTATCACCTTTTATATTTGCAATCAAATTATTAATAAATATTATTATTGTTTTTATTTAATTATTTAACTCATTTAAACATTTATATAAATTAAGTATTATTTATTTTATATATATTCGAAATTAATGAGGTATTTCAAAGATTTTGAAGCAAAGATATAATACTCCCTATCTACGCAATGTAATAAATAATCAGCTGCTAGCAATAGTATCAAAATCACTGAAATGAATTTAGGTTTGACGTGATTATTATAGAACAATGTTTTCATTGTTCTATTAAAGGTATTAAGGGGATCCCGCACATAACACGCAATTTGCCAATTTCGTGTATAGATAGGAAAAACATAGGTCCACTAACAAATATTCTATTCATTCAATTGACCTAATTTTTTTTGTATTGTATTCATAACATATACATGCATAGGAAAATAGAAAGTTATTTTTAATATTATTATTTATTATATTATATATATCTAAATTAAAAATTATAGATATTAAAATGATGGTATTTCTATAGAAATTATCATTTTATATAATGAATTCTATACATTTTATTAAGTATCTCTCTATTTTACTATTCACATAATTAAATTCTATATAAAGCAAAACAAATTAATATTATAATTATAATAGTTTTTATGTTCTATATTTTTGAATGCATATACCTAGCACAAAATAACTATTCTGAGAAAACAGCACTTGAAGTTTGACAGTTTAAAATGTAATATTGAATAGTATATAATATAGCATTATCTTATTGTCATAAAACACATTGTTATGCCATTTCTAGACTGAATTCATGTCTATATTTTCTACAGATACTAAAAATCACTACAATAAGTATTATCATGTATAAAAATATAAAAAAAAATAAATTATCATCACTTTAAATATGCGGGATCCCCTTAAATTACGTGCAATATAAGTTAGCTTTTTCTCGCCACATAGATATGTATAGAATTTAAAACCAAACTATCCTATTACTTTGTTATACATTAGTAATGAACACTTAGTTTTCATCATATAAATAATAATGTGAAACACATTTGTTTACATTATAAAGTTATATAAATTGCGTAGGTTGATTTTACGAATTTACATAAACAACACATTTATCGGAAAATTCATACTATATAGGTGGCACTGTTTATATTTTGTATACAAAATCGAATTTAACGGTTTAACGTGTTATATTTTTCCTTATAAAAAATCTTCGGGTGTTACCATGTCCAAAAATATGGAAAAATCTTATATTTATTATTGTAATATCGTATTGTATTTATATAATTTTATAATAACAATCACAAAATTAACTATTAACGATATTTATTTGTATGCACAAATTATTTATAAATATCATATTTTTTTTTTGATTGAGTATAAATATATCTATACTATATTAGCGAAAATGTCTGTCTGTGTGTCTGTGTGTGTGTGTGTGTAAGTATTAGGATCTCGCGAACGCGAGATCCGTTTTCCGTAAGGAAAACGTCGGGTGATAAAGTGGGGCAGCGGGGTTTTAATAGATGATTTACTTTTTTGAATATGTATTCGCGTGATACCAATAATCGTTAAATAGTGTCATTTTTTAGTCGATTTACGTAATCGAAAAATTTAAATTCGACGCAAATTTTTATAATAAACATTATCGTGGAGAATTTTATCGTAAATAATTTCGTAAAAATGAATTTCTTTAATTTCGAATACATTACGTAGATTTACGAAATCGTACTTCCGGTTTGAATTTATGAATACAAATTTTTAAATCGGAATTTATTTACCCGTATTATTGAGGTGAAATTCAAGAATATGTAAAATCGAGTTAATATTAATTATTTCCTATCTACGCCATGTAAACATAAATTATTAAACATAGGTGATACAATCGTAATATATAATTAGGTGAGTTAAAAAATCAAAATCTACAATAATTATTCGATTTCAATAATTTTAACTTTATTAAATAGATAATTAAAATAGAATATAATTTTATAAATTGGGACTTCTTATGTTTAATATTCTTCGAGCTACGGACGAAAAAGTGAAAAATACATGATTTTAGAGTCGTCTATTTGACCGACTTCCGGTCATATTTTCATATAAATTATGTATTCATCAGATTAGGAGTACGAAAATACATGTAATAAAATCAGAAAAATCATGAAAATATGAATAATAGGGTTTCCATCTCGGTTTTAATATTTCGCCAAATATATTCATATATATTGGTCAAAGAAAAAAAATATAGATTTATAAAAAAATATTTATTCTAAAATCTATTCTATAATTATATATGAATTACATACCGAGTGAGACTATACAAGCATATATATATATATATATATATATATATATATATATATGTATGTGGTCATTGATATTTTTAGTTATAGTTATTTTCACAGTTATGGTTAGGTTGGGTTAAGTTTTATTTTTGGTAGGCTTTTTTTAGCTTCATTACTTCCCGGATGAGCCTATAAAAGTATATGTCCACGGTTGTGGTTAGGTTGGGCTAAGTTTTAATTATTGTATGTTTTTTTTTTAGCTGCATTACTTCCCGAGTGAGCCTATAAAAGCATATTTATTAATATTGTTATTTTCAAAGTTGTGTTTATGTTAAGTTAAGTTTTAATTTGTGTAGGTTTTTTTTAGCTGCATTACTTCCCGAGTGAGCCTATAAAAACATATTTATTTATATTGTTATTTTCACAGTTGTGGTTAGGTTGGGTTAAGTTTTAATTTTTGTATGTTTTTTTTAGATGCATTAGTTCCCGAGTGAACCTTATTTTCACAGTTTTGGTTAGGTTGGGTTAATTTTTAATTTGTGTAGGTTTTTTTAGCTGCATTACTTCCCGAGTGAACCTATAAAAGCATATTTATTTATATTGTTATTTTCACAGTTGTGGTTAGGTTGGGTTAAGTTTTAATTTTGGTAGGTTTTTTTTAGCTGCATTACTTCCCGAGTGAACCTATAAAAGCATATTTATTTACATTGTTATTTTCACAGTTGTGGTTAGGTTGGGTTAAGTTTTAATTTGTGTAGGAATTTTTAGCTGCATTACGTCCCGAGTGAGCCTATACAAGTATATTTATTTATATTGTTATTTTCACAGTTGTGGTTAGGTTGGATTAAGTTTTAATTTGTGTAGGTTTTTTTAGCTGCATTACTTCCCGAGTGAGCCTATAAAAGTATATTGTCACGGTTGTGGTTAGGTTGGGTTAAGTTTTAATGTGTGAAGGTTTTTTTTAGCTGCATTACTTCCCGAGTGAACCTAAAAAGCATATTTATTTACATTGTTATTTTCACAGTTGTGGTTAGGTTGGGTTAAGTTTTAATTTGTGTAGGTTTTTTTTAGCTGCATTACTTCCCGAGTGAGCCTATACAAGTATATTTATTTATATTGTTATTTTCACAGTTGTGGTTAGGTTGGATTAAGTTTTAATTTGTGTAGGTTTTTTTAGCTGCATTACTTCCCGAGTGAGCCTATAAAAGTATATTGTCACGGTTGTGGTTAGGTTGGGTTAAGTTTTAATTTGTGAAGGTTTTTTTTAGCTGCATTACTTCCCGAGTGAACCTATAAAAGCATATTTATTTACATTGTTATTTTCACAGTTGTGGTTAGGTTGGGTTAAGTTTTAATTTGTGTAGGTTTTTTTTAGCTGCATTACTTCCCGAGTGAGCCTATACAAGTATATTTATTTATATTGTTATTTTCACAGTTGTGGTTAGGTTGGATTAAGTTTTAATTTGTGTAGGTTTTTTTTAGCTGCATTACTTCCCGAGTGATCCCTATAAAGGCATATTTATTTATATTGTTTTTTTCAGTTATGGTTAGGTTGGGTTAATTTTAATTTTGGTAGTTTTTTTTAGCTGCATTACTTCCAGAGTTTGCCTATACAAGTAGCTTTTCACTGTTGTGGTTAGGTTGGGTTAAGTTTTAATTTTGGTAGGTTTTTTTAGCTGCATTACTTCCCGAGTGAGCCTATAAAAGTATATTTTCAATGTTGTGGTTAGGTTGGGTTAAGTTTTAATTTTGGTAGATTTTTTTTAGCTGCATTACTTCCTGAGTGAACCTATAAAAGCATATTTATTTATATTGTTATTTTCACAGTTGTGGTTAGGTTGGGTTAAGTTTAAATTTGTGGAGGTTTTTTTTAGCTGCATTACTTCCCGAGTGACCTTATAAAAGTATATGGCACGGTTGTGGTTATGTTGTGTTAAGTTTTAATTTATGTAGGTTTTTTTAGATGCATTACTTCCCGAGTCAACCTATAAAAGTATATTTATTTATATTTTTATTTTCACAGTTTTGGTTACGTTGGGTTAAGTTTTAATTTTGGTAGGTTTTTTTTAGCTACATTACTTCCAGAGTGAGCCTATACAAGTATATTTGCACAGTTGTGGTTAGGTTGGGTTAAGTTTAATTTGTGTAGGTTTTTTTTAGCTGCATTACTTCCCGAGTGAACCTATAAAAGCATATTTATTTATATTGTTATTTTCACAGTTGTGGTTAGGGTGGGTTAAGTTTTAATTTGTGTAGGTTTTTTTTAGCTACATTACTTCTCGATTGAGCCTATAAAAGTATATTTATTTATATTGTTATTTTCACAGTTGTGGTAAGGTTGGGTTAAGTTTTAATTTTTGGAGGTTTTTTTAGCTGCATTACTTCCCGAGTGAGCTTATAAAAGTATATTTTCACTGTTGTGGTTAGGTTGGGTTAAGTTTAAATTTGTGGAAGTTTTTTTAGCTGCATTACTTCCCGAATGAGCTTATAAAAGTATATTTTCACTGTTGGGGTTAGGTTGGGTTAAGTTTTAATTTGTGGAGGTTTTTTTAGCTGCATTACTTCCCGAGTGAGCATATAAAAGTATATTTTCACTGTTGTGGTTAGGTTGGGTTAAGTTTTAATTGTGTGAGGTTTTTTTTTAGCTGCATTACTTCCCATGTGAGCCTATACAATTATATTTTCACTGTTGGGGTTAGGTTGGGTTAAGTTTTAATTTGTGGAGGTTTTTTTTAGCTGCATTACTTCTCGAGTGAACCTATACAAGTATATTGTCACGGTTGTGGTTAGGTTGGGTTAAGTTTTAATTTGTGGAGGTTTTTTTAGCTGCATTACTTCCCGAGTGAGCTTATAAAAGTATATTTTCACTGTTGTGGTTATGTTGGGCTAAGTTTTAATTTGTGGAGGTTTTTTTAGCTGCATTGCTTCCCGAGTGAGCATATAAAAGTATATTTTCACTGTTGTGGTTAGGTTGGGTTAAGTTTTAATTTTTGGTGGTTTTTTTTAGATGTATTACTGTCCGATTGAAACTATATAAACATATTAATAAAAATTCCCAAGTACATTACATCAACAAGTGAACGTTACGCGCTATCACGGGCGAAGCCGGGCCCCGACCGCCTAGTATATATATATATATAGCAACATTAATAATAATATTAACATTTCTCATTCAGAGCACTAATGTATAAAGGTTCTTTCAAACTAAAAAAACAGTCTGATTTCACGCAGATCCCGTTATTACATCAAATATAAAAATCGGGCAGTTTCGATGTGAACTATACGGATATCGCGCGTGCGTTTATATATAAATTACTTATTAAATATTTGACTTGACCAATATCGGGGAAATGTTTTAAAATGAATAAATAACAGCCCTATATCATTGTATAGCTCGTTAGCTTATCTCATAGCTGTTTCTTTGTTGGTGTGAAACCCGTCAACACAGTATCGACAAATAGGCAGCTCTAGAGTAACAATAACCCGTGTTTAGATGAGAGTTTCCTAGTGCCCGAAACTGATAACTTCTGCTGCTGCTGCTGCTGCTGGTGAAGGTCGTGTTGCGATGATGGAGGGGGATGAGTGGATGACCTCGACGCAGACTGAGACACTGGTTTAGCAGGACTTGTGGTGGAATGGGAGGCCTTGAAGCCCACGCTCGTGTCCATGCTCGAGTCTGCGGCGTTGGTCTTACGCAGTCGGGGCGCTTTGTACTGCGAGGGGGTGTGTTACTATGTGTAGAGGGTGTGTTACTAGGGGAAAGGGGGTGTGTTACTATGTGTAGGGGGTGTGTTACTTGTGTAGGGGGGTATGTATGGTATATAGTGTAAATAGTGTATTATAGGTAATGACGTGTATCCACGAATCTTAGGTTTAGGGGTGGGGGTGTAAGGCAGGGTGTAGGTGCAGGTATAGGTTATAGTGTGGGCAGGGTGTAAGGCAGGGTGTAGGTGCAGGTATAGGTTATAGTGTGGGCAGGGTGTAAGGCAGGGTGTAGGTGCAGGTATATATATATATATATATATATATATATATATTTGAGTGTTTGTTTATTACTATACTATGCTATACTATGCTGTTCAATTTTATTAATTATTTAACGAATATAATATGCAGTGTGCACGTGTGTTATTATATAGGCGAGAGGACTGGCTCTTTAGAAACAGATTTTGTTACAGTTTCGTCATTATTATGTTCAGATTATATATATAGTCAGTGATGGGCAGGATGGCGATCATTAATCGGAGATCCGATCCGGATCTGGTGAGAAAGAGAGGATCGGGATCAGGATCGGATAACGAATGGAGTATCGGGATCGGGAAAAGGATAGGGATCGGTGATCCTGATCCATAAAAAAAGGATCGGTGCCCATTATTGCATATACGATACTCTAATATTATTATATTTATTTATAAGAATATTAACAACATTTTAGTATTGTATTATTACATTGATATGATATTGTATTGATCATTATTTTGTAATGTTTTCCAAAGATATTACAAGACTATGTAAAATCTACTTAGTATTTAAATAATAATTGTTATTTACCATAATAGAATTTAATCAATTGATATCATATAAGTAAACCACTGACTTTGACTGAATGTATATTGTGTGATGTACAATAAGTAGATATTTGTATCCAATTCAATGCATTTATATAAATAAATTATATTGAATTCACTATATCATATAGTCTATATGATATACATTCAATATATGCATTTAATTCAATTGAATTATTATTGAAATATAATACAATATATCAATAATAAATATTATTTACAATTATCAACAATTTATATTACTGAAATATTATTATTGAAATATAATACAATATATCAATAATAAATATTATTTACAATTATTAACAATTTATATTACATAGGTATTATACCTACAAATAAATTGTTTCGAATTATGAAATAAAATCGTATTAATTAAATATATAAATAATATCGTGATCGGAATACGGATCGGGATCGGGTAAGAAACTTAGGATCGGGATTGGGAAAGGATCGGGATCGGGAAAAGGATCGCATAAGAGAATAAATAGAGGATCGGGATCGCAGATCCAGGAAAAAAAGCTTCGGTGACCATCACTGTATATAGTGTATATTATATACCTATAATTATTCTTTTATTCAATAAATATAATTATATATTCCTATATGTAATAGTTTGCTGACAGTTAGTAATCACAGTTGTCATGTATTACATCTATATTGGTGGACACAATCGTGTATTACAAAAATACTATAAAAGTACTAAAACAATAAATAAATACTGAATAAAGACTGAATAAATACTATAATATACTCTTACTACGTTTCAATAGTTCTATTTTAATAGGAGTATATTATAGTATTTACTTTAGGATCTCACCTTAAAGCTGTTTATTATAACTATATTTAGTTGAATAAACTAATGAAGTAGTACTCTAAACATAACTAAATGTATTATAATTAATAGTATAACTGTTAGTTAATAGTTTCAGCTAAATAATAGTATTGATATATCTGTATAGCTGTATGAGTTAATTCTAATACCTCCTTAACGCTGGGCTCTAGTTGCATTAAAGATGTATTGTCGTAGAGATACTGATATGAATGACAACTTCGTATGTGAAACATTACCATTGAACAACTAAATGTAACCTATGATACGTGTAATGTGAGAGATGTGAACTTGTAACCTAACATTCTCGACACTAGTTCCCTTTATTATATTTAAATATGTAGCTCTGAGTAATAGATTATTGTGTGTGAATATGTATAGATGGGAGAGATTTATATAGGTGGAGTGGGGATGGGGGTGGTGAGGGGTGTGTGAAATGGTGTGATAGAACCCAGCTAACAGTAAGATCAGCATAATAGCATAAAATAATATTGTGCTGTTATGCTGTTATTATAAATTAGTTTTTTTTGCTATTATGCTGCTATTATTCTGCTATTATGCTGCTATTATGTTGTTATTACTGTTAGCTGGGAAGAAGTGGCGTGATGTACTAGAAAGCTGTGTTAGCGATGATGGGTGTGGAACCATTAAACGAGCATCATTTCTAAGTTTAGCGGTGGCGGTGATCTGTTTAGCGGGAGGTAGTCTGTCTCTCTTCTCTTTACAGTAGGGGATGTGTCTCTCTGCGGCTGTGGAGTTGAATCTACGGTCGCAGTACTCGCATCTTACGTAATCTACGAGTGTCAAGTGTACGGGGTCAAAGGTTAACGCCGCGCGTTTATCGTTACGTATGCGAGTGGTAATCGGATAAATTAAAAATACATTTTTACTATGAACAATTATTAATAAATCTTATTTGATAATTGTAACAAAACGTGAAAATACTGTTAAAAAACATCGTCTAACAAATATTTCTAAAAGTTATGATTTATTTAATATTGAAAATATATGTATATATATATTATATATATAATATATATATATGTATATAATAATTATATAAATTAAATAAACGTATCATATACAACTGTATGATTCCTAATCAATGGTTAATAGCAACTGTATACTACTTAATTAATTGCAGCATATATCAATAGTGGTTAAAGTTTAATAATGTAAAATATGTATACTTATATATTTACATATTATATCAATAATATTTATCAATTATAAATTATAATTTATAACAGGTAGTATTAATTATTAAATTTATTTATTAAAAATTATTTATTCATTTATTAAAATGGTAAATTTATATTAATTATTATTTCTAATATATTAATAATATAAATACATATGTTAAGACATTGTATATTATTAATTATAAAATCTCGATATAATTAAAATATTATTTTGAATAATTAAAATTTAATAATAATAAGTTATTTGTGTTGTGGGTGTTAACCTGGATTCTCTGCGGGTGGCGGGGGTGGGGGTAGGGGTTTCCCCGCTGCCAATAGGGCTGTAGTCTGACGAGCGCTGCGGATAGTGGAGATGAACTCTTCGTGTTGTTGTTTCCATTTAGTGTTGTTGCCAGTCTTGCTCGCTTGACTTGTTTTAGAGGCTGCTACTGATGCTCTTAATGTTGACTAGTGGGGCATGGGGGGTAAGGGTTAAGAGGGGGTATTGGTAGTGGGGTAGTAGATATTAGTAGATATTCAGTATGTGGTGGTGCTAGTGTTTGGTAGTGGTAGGGGTTGTGGTGGGGTTAGTGGTAACTATGGTAACAGTGGGGGTGTTACAATGGGGAAGGTGGTTATAAGGGTGGTGGTGTAGTTAGGGTGGTGGTGTGGCAGTTACAGTAGGGATGGTAGTAGCATTGGTTACAGTGGTTATATGTTACCAATATATACTAATATAATATATACATATATATATATATATATACTAATATAATATATATGTACACAAATATAATGTAATATTATGTATATCTCGAATCATTCACTTTGAAGAGTATTGAATTGAACCTTGAGTTAATTATAAAATATACTGTATGTGTATGTATAGTGAGATTAAGTTATAATGTATAACACCTGATGTGAGTGTATTATAATATGTAGATATTATATAATATGTGTACTATGATTAATAATACCCAACTTAATTATGTACTTCTTAAGTAAACTACATGCATTATTGTATTTGTAAATATAACTTGTTTTACATGAATTATAATATATATATATATATATATATATATATATGTATATATGAGTTACAATATTACAGTGTATTATGCAATACTATATATGATTAATAGATATAAATCAATACTGAAATACATAATACATGAATAATGTATAGTTATTTTACCCACAAATAATATATATATATAATATATAATCTATATAACAGTTACTATAATGTATATAGCCACATTCCGAATACTATATATATATATATATACATGTTTAAATAATGAAGAATAAAACATTCATTTTAATTGTAAACTATATATTTGATAAAGATTATTGCGATCAATACACAGTTTGTATTGATATATAATTTAATAAACATTTTTTTAAATATTCAGATCATTTTAAAATTATATTTAAATATAATCCCTATTAAAAGTACTTAAGATTGGAACTAAATCTAAATATATATATGCTTTAAACTCATTATAACTGTGTTACTACTTTGTGATGCAGATAAACCTAATATACTGCATTGAAATGACATCATACATTGACTTACTTATTACTATTATACATGCAGTACCATCATCAATAGATACTACAGGCTGATTGCATTCTATTTATTTAATTTTCCAATATAAATTCATTAACAATTTATACTCGTTCTAAATAGTCTCTTATTTAATAATCATACACGCCATCAGTGTATAGATACACTAACGTGTGCAGCTACACTTATCACTTACTGGCTTACCTTAGGTTTAGATTTGTGTGGTGCTTTATATCCCATCGAAGAACTTTCGGCCTCGACGGATCTTTGTTTTGAGGCGTCGAATACTTTGCGTGGTTTCGAGGAATTCTTTTTACAGATTATGATGTGTCTTTCCTATGAACGAATGGGTGTTACATTACGTGTGTTACGTTAAATATGATAGAGTGCTATGTGTTCATATAAAAGCAATGCATATATCTACACCATCGATATAAAGAAAGTGGATGAGCAATTGACGCACGAATTGCATGTAAAAGATAGACACGCGAATGGCACTTTTATCGATAAATTAACAAAATGGCATCAGTGATTTTGATTGGATATTAGTCATATTATATATATCAAATATTAAAATAGTAGGCTTTTCGTCTAAATAGATTAAAGTGACTTCTATCTATATCAATGGATTTAAATTATAAATATCAATAAAATAATATGATATCTTCAATTTAAATACACAAAATTACGAGGAATGTTGATATGATGTATTTTAAATATATAATTATATTTTTAGTATAGATAGTACATTACAATTGGTAGTAAATATCAATATATATGAATAAATAAATAATATTAATTTAAATGTAGTAGGTATTTAGTAGTAGGTTTCGACTGCAGCGCCTCTATCGCAAAGTGCCATACACTACATTCAAGTGCTTATCCACTTTCTTTATATCGATGATCTACACATATAATGATTCATCGTGGATATATATGATTCACATAGTGATGTATATGATACATGTATTGATTCATATAATACATGTTGTGGTATGTGTAGTGATGATATAGCTACACATATATCGATGCTTGTAAGGATTCAATTATAATTGTATGTTACTATAATAACATATTTAATTATCAAGGTTCAGTCGTGCATTACTCCATCGTCCTCTTTTTATTTATCATTTTCCTTCTCCTCGTAATCCTTCTCCTCCTTCCCATACACATTCTCATTACCTTCTTATCATTATCCTCATCATTATCCTCTCCTACCTACTACTCCTTATTATCCACCTACCCCTTTCCCTACCCATCCTCCTCCTCCTCCTCATTCTTCTCCTCCTCCTCCTCATTCTTCTCCTCCTCCCCCACCTCCTCCCCATCACCATCCTATAATTAAGATGTCTCCCCGCACACTAAATGCGCGCAACCAGTGTGATAAGAACAAGGCTAATAGTAACCAGAGCTTTATAGTTGAAGCTCCGACTGCAGATGTCACATTCGATCAGCTCCTGCTTGTCCTCCATTGATTCGAATGCGTCCATCATGATGTCTATGAATCATTGCGCGGTTATCGAGTAGTATGAGTCATAACAACATGCTACTAGTGTACGTAATAATGAGTGAGGGTCAGAGGTTGGCGTTAGCAGGTTTATGTAGACCAATGTACGTTAAAAAATAGTGTGAGATTATACATAATTAGAGTTTTGAATAAATACATCACAAACAGTATGTCCCGAGGATATTATCCTCCCTTAATTAATATAAATATACGTTAGTAATAAGTATGCACTAATTAATCATATCTTATCCTGGTATGCGAATGTTGATGTGTAGATATATATATATATATATATAAATACATATTACTTATTATACAACACTTTAGACTAGGTCATAGGTTGCATATGAATCTCTGGATTCATTATTTAGTTATGTCATTAATAACTGTGATATGATTCCAAATAAATCAAAATCAAATATGTATATGGAGGTTTGTATATGATTGTGCGTAAATATGTGCTGTTTGAACAAAATTAACTCACATTTTATATCGATTTAATAATAGAAATATCGGTGTTTTATATATTTCTAATTATTAGAGAAATAATAAAACTTTATAATAGTTCACTAATAATGTTTTATAATAAAGTATTATTTATTATTATTTATCGTTAATAGAGTATTATAATAAATATAGTATTGAAAATTTAGTATAGCACCGACTATTTTTTTTGGTATCCAGTAATCTCGGACAAGCTCATTATTTATTAACATACTAATAATTAAACTCTATAATATATATATATATATATATAGAGTTATAATTATAAATATATATATTGAATATCATATTCGTATAACTAAATTATTATTGACCAGTTATATTAAGAAACTTATTAGTCATCTGAATTTAAATCATCTGAGATTACTAGATTTCTTATTTTTATTTAGATAATGATTATAAATTATAATAATTATTAATATTATTTATTTTACTATAACTATAAAAGTCTATATCGAATATGTCCCCTTGTTTTTATTATGTTTTAATAAATATTATAAGGTCAAATCGAAAATACTGCTTACGGTAGTTATGAGTCACAACTTGTGAAACTCTAGAGTAGACGATACAGTGTATCGTCGGATAACAGTCACGAACGGCGAATTGAAAATGCGAATGCGAGCGAGCGGGGTCAAAAGGGGGCGGAGCTTAGACGCAAAATAAGTTGTAAACAGTAGTATATACATAGTCACATACAAATACAGTATATAAATAGTACATATAATTAATATCAGTTAATAGAATTTCAATACGAATGTAAAACACACGAGTATTACTATGCATAAATACTATATATCTATATAGCATAGCGTATTCACACGTGTAGTACTACGCCTAAATACACTGTAAAATATACACATACAGTGTATCTTATCTAAAAATAACTCAGGCATTAGATAATCCGGTGAGCATCTAAGCTCCGCCCCCTTTTGACCCCGCTCGGCGATGCGCTCGCTCGCTCGTATTCACATTTTCAATTCGCCGTTCGTGGATCTCACCCGTATCGTCGATACATTAATATGAAGTATCCGCATGTAATATGTATTACAAGATATATAATATTATATTTATAATTTAGGTATATAATATATATATTTTAAATTTGATTTATATTTTTTTCAAAATAAACGTGGGCCATATTCGATATACTCCACTATAAATTACTGCATAATATAATATATTATTAATATATATATATATATGATATATAATATATCACAATATGTTATCAGTAGAAAAATACACATTTTTATATACATAAGATGTATATAACATTTATAATAATATATGTAACATATTTAAATTAAATAATTTAACCGTTACATTTACTAAATTATTTAGTTTAAGGATGTTAATTTAACGGTTAAATTAGCGATATTAAACTTTAAGTTAAGATAATCTTAAAGATGATCTTAAAATTAATGTTTAAACTTATGGTAGTATACTAAGTATAATACTTTTATAATAATTATAGAAGTATTATACTTAGTATTATACTAAGTATACTAACATAATTTTAAAAATGAGTATGATTATGATAATGATAATCTGATTATCTGGGATAAACATGATGATATTATTTCCTTTTTAAACTATACTGAATATGATATTATTTTATATAATTAAATTCATTAAATAGGTACTAACATATATGTTATTATACTATAAATAAAACTAATTAATACTAATATATTTACATAAACAAAAGCATTATAATCGTAATGCATTAATTAATATTTTAAATGCGTTGCCATTAACGATATTTATTTATATCAAAGATCTTGCAAAGTCTTCCACCTTTTGCAAAGTATTTCATTTATTTTATTTTATTTCTATTTATTTTATTTTCTTTATGTAGTTAACACATCGACTTTAGACATAGATATAGTATCTCACTCTAATGTCTATGACTTTAGAGTACCATGGGCCATGGTATATAATATATACTATATATCTATGAGTTAACATAATATTATCAAAGACTTGTTAATATATATTATATAATATAATATATGTATATATTATAGAGTAAGTCATTATTATATTAATATAGGATTAAATAATGTAATTTCGTTTACATTCCAATTACCTTTAAATATAGTATAAAATCGTATATATTATATATAAATTAGATATATATATCCCATGGATATATATATCTATGTGTGTAGGTATATATGTGTGTAGGTATATATGTGTGTATGTATGTGTGTGTGTATGTGTGTGTGTGTGTGTGTATATATATATATATATATATATATATATATATATATATATATATATATAGATGTTTCTTCCACCATTACAAAAGTATAATTACCATATATTAACGTATTTTATTAATTAGGAACAGTAACAATTTATTTGTAAATAACATTACTATATATATATATATAGTCTATATATAGTCTATATATAGTCTATATATAGTCTATATAATATAGATATAACTAGGGATATCCCTGATATATCCAAGACCTCGAGGTTATATGAGGTATTTATATATCTCCATCTTCCATACACTTTTCTATTAATATTATATCAAGATCCCATATAACCTCGAGGTTATTTATATTCTATAGGATGTATTGATTATATGCATATCCTATTATATGTTTCAAATGTCTTGGTATTTAAAATAAATAATATATGATTACAATGTCAGCTGACATTACACTAGTGTACAAGAGTTGGGTGCTCTACACATTGTACATTCATTACATTTTAAATATTTCATATTAAAATATAAGGAAAATGTCTACGTATTGAATTTAATTAATCTTGTTTCGAAATTTTATAATATCCTATTTCGTTGATAAAATTTAAATGAACTATGATAAAGAACCCAAATATGATATACTATAGTGTATAATATATATATATACACTGTATAATATACAGTGTATATACAATAGATTGTACATTTATAGGTTATATATATATATATATATATTACCTTAATACGATTTACAAAGAAATTACTTAAAGTAACTCACTTTATTAAGGGTGAATATCTCTATATATATATATATATATTAATAGTAATCATATGTATACATATGCTATAGCATTACATATGGATAATAAATATTTAGAAACAATCATTAAATAACTAAAATACTACATAATACTGTAAATGTATGTCCTACTCCTGCTCCTACTCCAAATCCTACTCCAAATCCTACTCCAAATAAATATTCATATGCAACTTAAAAATGTTAAATTCACATGTTAGTAAACAAATATTTCATACTATATAGAGGCAAGACCTCCTATAACCTCTTGGTTATAGGAGGTCTTGATATAGTTGAACTATATAGTGAAACCATAGACCTACCAGTTAGTCGTTGATACCAAACTAACAAGACATCATAGGTTATAGGAGGTAGTGAATCTCCATTCCTTTCTTCTAATGCTGACATAATTGAATAACTTAAATAATCTAATAGATATTCATACCTTATATAATATCTATCGATATAAAGAAAGTTTATATTAAATTTAAAACATTCTTTATATCGATGATAATAATACATCAGTTAATAAACACACATTGCATCACATATAACCAAGACCTCCTATAACCTCATATAGGAGGTATTGATATAACTCGGAGTTACTCCTAAACGTCTTCTAATATTACAAGTATCTTCGTGTTAAGTATAATCCAAACCTAATTTAAATAAGGTCTTTTAATTCACTTGAAAAAACAATATCGATACAATTATATTCAATAATTAACCTATTTAATCTATTTAATAAGACATTATAATGCATCATTTAAAACAACTCATATACTACTTAACGTTACTAATTGACCTAGCATAATCCACTGTGCATATCTACCAAATATTTCAACTAAAACTCTATTTTCCAGAATATCTTCAGACTTTCAAAACATTCTTGAATACACATAGGTCTATGTATATGTCACCTATGTATCTATTTGTTACTTCACTTGACTTAACCTGTATAAGTTGTCTCTTCCACCCCTGATCACTCTACACTTAATATTTAAGACAATTATATCCGATACTATATGTATTACTCTATATGTATGATACATAATGTATATACCTTTATTCACGGTTTAATAAATAATAACTTACGAACACAACATCATCTCTTAACAATTAAAACATAGTATCCCTTTTCGACCCGATAATGATATTCATCCTGGTTCAGTACGTTGCACTTTTCATATTCAGCATATATATATATATATATATATAATATCTGTTCTTTTAATATTCTCACAATGAATCATATTATATATATAAATATAATTGTTACCTCTTACTTAACATATTTGATTTATTTTTCCTATTTATTTCGCCTCTCCAGTATTATCAAGACCTCATATAACCTCGATGTTATATGAGGTATTGGTATTATCTGATAGTAGTACTATACGTACAATATAATTATGACCATATACTAATTATCTATCTCTATCTTTCAATTTTCTAAAACAGTCAATTAATATATATATATACAGTAAAACCTCTCTATAAGAAACTATTTTTTTTCAGTACTTTTTTTCTTATAATGAGGTTTTCTTATAAATAGGTTTTTACTTTTCCAATGATTTTAAGAATTAATTTATAATTGAAAATGCATTACATAACCATAACAATTAATTGTATATGTTATATATATAGTATATTTATTTATTTATATTTATTTAAAAGTATTAATCAAAAGAATAGTTTAAAGCAATTATAAATTATGAATCATCATTGATGAATATAATATAATGAATATTATAATAATCTATTATTTAACAATTAATTGTATAATATAATAAATTGTATCATCAATATAATAAAAGGATATAATAACAATTATTAATTAATATTAATTCATTTCGAGCTATTTTGTATACAATAAGTTTCTTATAAAGAGGTTTTTCTTATATTTTTATTAGAAGATTTTTCTATAGGTAAAGAGGTTTTTTAATGTGGAAAATGTTGAATTCCAACCAAATGTGTGAACAATTTTCTTATAAAGAGGTTTCTTATAGAGAGGTTTTACTGTATTTTCATTTAATACTACAAAATGTACCACTCGTATTTATTCTTCCTATACTATTCAATAGTGATATAATCAGATATTAAAAGTAATACACAATTAATCTAATAATTAGTTATTATGATATACTTTCATTTATTACACACATTTATAACATTATAAAGAACACGTCGACAAAATTGTATACGTACAATGTACGTATTATCAATTGATGGTCTTAAGACCTCATATATGAATTGTAATAAGAATTGTTATAAAATTGGTTTTAAAACCTCATAAAACCTCGATGTTATATATAACATCGAGGTATCTTATTATGCACGACACGAACATATATTTCACGATCAAAATACATAACCATTGTATCCTCGTATATTATTCCATATGTTAATTATTATAAACAACATAATCAAATGCCAAACATAGCCAAACATAACCCTAATTATATGTCCAAACTTAAAATTACAAAATGCTATATTTATAAATAAATTGATCTAATTAACTAATATTCCTAGTAATTAAAATAAACGTAATTATGTAGTAATCTATATTATATATATTATATATATATAATATATATATATATAAATATAATATAATTACATTTACATTTGTAGTATACTATATTATATATATTATATATATAATATATATATATAATATAATTACATTTATTTTAATTACTAGGAATATTAGTTAAGTAGGTCAATTTATTTAGAAATATAGCATTTTGTAGTTTTAAGTGTTGACATATAATTAGGCCTATGTATATATAATATATATATATATATATATATAATATATATATTTAAAAATAAAATCATAATTTAATAATATACATTAGTTATAATCGTATATTTGTATTTTAATTACACATATATATATATGGTTAATATAGTACAACCAAAGCCCTTTGGTAAAAACCATATATGGTTATAGTATAACAGTTATACTATCAATACCTCCTATAACCACGAGTTTATAGGAGGTCTTGGAAATATACACTTTTTTATCAATTATTTTCATTTCATAATATACATTAGTTATAACAAGACCTCCTATAACATACAAGAGGTTATAGGAGGTATTGGTTATAATCGTATATTTATATTTTAATTACACACATATATATATATATATATATATATATATGGTTAATATAGTATAACCATATATGGTTATACTATCAATACCTCCTATAATCACGAGTTTATAGGAGTTCTTGGAAATATACACTTTTTTATTAATTGTTTTCATTGAATATGTGAATTACTACAATGTAGGATTTACATTGTTGGTCCAAATGTTGTATCCATATTTTAATGTTGAAGAATACATATATTAAAAGAATATCCAATCGTTACATTAGGTGGATATATTACAACTAATATACATTACGTATTGAGAGTTTTATTTATAGATTATTTGATATAGAACTAATATAGATTTTTTTCGATATCTATTATTACATTATTGTTTGTATATTTGAGAGAATTTATTTTATAATAGGTTTTTGCCTATTTATTGGGTTTTTGGATATTACCGTTATGCAGTCTATAATCGTTGACGCTTATTTTATTTATTCAAATTTATTTAATATTTATCAATAAACAATTTATATTTTCTAAATGTTATAATTCTTAATGAATTTTAACTAGTATTAACATAATATCATAATGAAAAGAATTGGAGATTTTGAAATACATCATCAAGTTAATGAATTGTCTGATTTACTAAGGTTACAATAATAATGTATTTATATGACTTAAAATTTAATTTTAATAGATATTTTTTTATTTGTATTATTTTAATTGTAAAATGAGTTAGTAAATTACATAATTATATGTATTTTAAATTTTAAGTTCTACTGTATCATATAGTTATTCTAATTAATAGGTTATGTTTTATATATGTATAATACATATTACATATATAAATGTAGTTACTATATTATCTATATTTTAAATAGTATTTAAAATAGACATAGTAACTATGATAGTTACGGTACGTAACTTTAAGTTAAACTTACGGATATTAATACTTAATAATTATTAATTATTATACTTAATGAATATTAATTAATATTAATAATAGTTTATTAGTAATAATAATTATTATTTTTGTTATTATTATTGGTATTATAATACATATTTAATCTTAATAATCAGTAACTATATAAAATATATTAATAAATAAGGGCGCAACAGACAGATTTTGAAAATAAAATATAATATTTATTAAAATATTGTGTGTCTAATAATCATACGGATATTAATACTTAATAATTATTAATTATTATACTTAATGAATATTTTACCTTTTACCTTTTACCTATCCCATATCATTTGGATGCCGTAGGGGCGCAGTTGACTTCAATATAATACGTTTCCATCGGTCTCTATCCCGGGTCGCTCGCATCGCTTCTTCTATTCCAAGACTAGTCCATTCAACGATATTATCTTGCCATTGTGTCCTTGGCCGTCCTCTTCTTCTTTTACCTTCAATGGATCCTTGCAAAATAGTATTAGACATAGAGTTTGATCGTGATACATGACCAAACCACCTCAACTTCTTTGCAATGACCATCGCCAGCAATTCTGAGTGTTTGCCAATTTCTTTAACAACTCGACTCCGTACCTCAATATTGGTTATCTTGTCTCGGTATGATATGTTCATTAGCCTTCTTAAACATCTCATTTCCAAAGCTCTAATACGTCCTTGTAATTCCTTTGTTAGCGTCCACGTTTCGCACGCATAGAGGAATATTGAGTTTACTAGCGATTGCATAAGTCGAATTTTTAGTTTCAGTTGAAGTGATTTGTCGTACCATATAACATTTAGTTTTGATAATGCAGTTATTGTCTGACCTGTTCTAGCTATTATTTCAGATTTGGAACCTTTATCGTCTATAATTGCACCTAAGTATTTCAATTTTTCAACTATTTTGAGTGTATCGTTGTTTATCTTTATTTCGGATGTGAAATTACCTTCAGAATTAGTCATAATTTGAGTTTTCGTAGCATTAATCTCCATTCCATATTTACGCGATGTACTGTCAATCTTTTTTATTAGATTGGATAGCTCGGATTCACTACCTGCTAGTCCGTCTATGTCATCCGCAAATCTTAGATTTGTAATTATTTTACCTCCGATATTTACTGTACCTATATGATTTTCTAATGCGTCATTCATTATTTGTTCCAGCATGATGTTGAAGAGTGTGGGTGACAGTAAACAACCTTGTCTCACTCCAGTTGTTGTGTGGAACCATTCACCAATTTTTCCGTCCGAGTAAACAGCACTTTCAGTTTTACTATATAGACTTTGTATAGCTTCTATTAATTTTAAGTTGATGTTAAATCTTTTCATAGATGACCACAATGCTTCATGCCAGACTCTATCAAATGCTTTTTTGAAGTCTATAAATACATGAAATAGCGGTTTGTTATGTTGGGCATATTTTTCCGATATGATTCTAAGGTTGAATATTTGTTCACTTGTACTTCGGCCTTTTCGAAAACCAGCTTGTTCTTCGGAGATAAATTCTTCAGTAATGTGCTGTAGCCTGTGTAGAATTATCTTTAGCATAATTTTACTCGCGTGTGTTATAAGGCTTATTGTCCTGTAGTTTTCACATTTCTGTTTGCTTCCTTTCTTATGTAGACTTATTATCAGTGACTTTGTCCATTCAGATGGCCATATTCCGGTTTCCCATATTTTATTACAGATATCCGTAAGCAACTTTTTTAGTATGTCACCGCCTGATTTAAGAAGTTCAGCGGGTATGTTGTCAACACCAGGTGATTTACCGATCTTTAGTGCACGTATAGCAGCTTCCACTTCACTTTCCAGAATAGGGAAGCTATCTTGATCTGTAGGTTCGTTCACAGCGAGCACTGCATCATCTCCTTCAGCGTTATGTGAATACAGTTCTGAACAGTATTCTGTCCATCTTTTCCTAACATCCATTTTATCAGTGATACATTTGCCATGTTTATCCTCTATATTTACAGCGGCATTATCCTTCGGTTTAGTTAGGTCTTTGACAATTTGGTAGGCTCTCTTGGTGTTATTCCTGGTTAAACAGTCACCAATGTCTATACATTTCTGGTTAATCCAATTTTCCTTAGCTTTCTTCATCTCTCTTTTTATTTGAGTGTTAACCTGCTTGTAACTACTTCCTGATAGGAATTTTGTCTTTTTCAGTTCTCTTCTTAAGTCACACATATCCATCAGTTCTTCAGTGATCCAGTTTTTCTTTTTCTCTCTATGTTTACCTAGAATTTCAGTGGCTGTATCTATCAGTGTTTTATTCATTTTCTGTAATTTCTCTTCGTTGTTGAATATTTTTGTTAAATTTTGTGCTGATAACTTTTCATCAATTCTATGTTTAAACAGTTTTTCAATATCTGGGTTTTTAAGTTTCTCAAGATTAAATTTTTTTCGAGTGAATTTTTCTTTCTTTGGATTTTTCAGGCGAAGACAAAATGTCATCATAACCATATCGTGATCACTACCTATGTCTGATCCAGGGAATGATCGAGTCTTGTTTATATTCACGCTTGTAGTAAAACGTTTACTGACTAGGATATAATCAATTTGATTATGATATAATCCACCAGGACTATGCCAGGTTTATATTCTTGATTTTTGTGGGGACCAAATGTATTTGCTACTATGAGATCATTTGTTTTTGCAAATTCCAGGAGTCGATAACCTCTCTCGTTTGTTGTTGAATTGAAAAATTTCCCGGAGGTTCTTCCCCAGTCTGTTATTGCATCCTTACCAATTTTTGCATTCCAGTCACCTTGAATCACCAGTATATCTTTCTTTGAAATTTTTGAGATGGAGTCTTGTAATGAATATTAATTAATATTAATAATAGTTTATTAGTAATAATAATTATTATTTTTGTTATTATTATTGGTATTATAATACATATTTAATCTTAATAATCAGTAACTATATAAAATATATTAATAAATAAGGGCGCAACAGACAGATTTTGAAAATAAAATATAATATTTATTAAAATATTGTGTGTCTAATAATCATAAAATTTGATTAATTCCCTTTAAAATGGTATATACACACTGTGTAACACAGTGCATGAAAGTACCTAAAAGTGCCATAAATAAGCATTTATTTAACGAGCTCGTAAAATAGTTCATATAATTATTATAATTTTTGCTAAATTAAAAAATTCAAGTAATTAATTACATTTTTATTATAATTTCTATAAAATAACAACTTATTTGAAAATATAAAAACTATAATAATAATTATAGATGTCATTACATGTTAAATATTTAAATTATCAGTTAGATGTATAGACAATGGGTTGGGTTTACACGCGATAAAGGCGCCGAATATATGACTAATAGATTATTTTCGTATTAGAGACAGCCACCTCTAGATATGGGCGTGTCTTAGTTATTTATAGATGTGGACCAGAAAGTCATAGATAAATATTTTTATTTGCCAATTCAGCATATTACGTGTTACATATGTATATACACGCGCATACATACATACACACACATACACACACAAACACATACACACACACAAACACATATATATATATATATATATATATATATATATATTTTGATCCATAAATTCTTAGAAATCATAGATTAACCAAACAAATATTAAAATCCTACAATCTTTGAATCAATAAAATCAAATTCAAGAATTTAATATTATAGAAACCCTAATGACAAATTCTAAATCTAAAGTTCAAACTTTAACATTAATCGTCAAAAGACGTGACAGATATTTACATTAATGATAATTAAATCTATATATGAAATATAGTATGTATTTAAATATGTCTACTTCAATTATGAAATAATACCATATAATTAAATGATTTTTGAGTTTAATTTTAATATTGACTAGACTCGAAAATCAAATTGAAGAACACGATTAGTATAACTATTATAATAATAGTATAACTATTATAATAGTTTTAATAAATCATTGGTATATCACTTTCTTAGAAAGTTTCTATATGTGATTATATAAATAATACTTAGTAATTTAATAACTGTCTTAGTACATATTTTTACTTCTTGCATAATATATGCATTACTTCTATCTTGTCATGAGTAAATAAATTTTTAGAAAATTAGTAAAACAAACAATTTCTGTCTTTATTGTATATTAAATTTAATTTTTAATGTGTAAAATGTACATTACTATAGAAATGTAAATAATGCTAAAATCTAAAGCATCTATGCAGTCTCAGTCTCAGTACCAATAATATCGATGCAGTCAGGCTCTGTAACAAAATCATTGAGTAATCATTTGTGTTAATTTCCATAGGAGTGTTGTATTATAAGTATATAGGAACAGCATTGTTTTAACATATCTCAATTATCAACATAATTTAATCTGTTTTTAAAAATAATCATAAATATAAATAAAGATAACTTCAAAATAAAAATAACTTAATTTACAATGTTCTAATTAAAGTTGAACAATAAAATAAGGTCATTTTAATGTTTTTTATAAATGTAAATTTGTTGCGAATATATTAATATACTAATTTTAATCTAGCGCCACATAGTCACTTTCTTTTATTTAATTAGAATTCTTTCTTTTATTTAATAAGATATATATCTAATATTACCAACCGAGGAACAAACCATGCTAGCTAAGGTTGTAGCTGGATCAACATAATAAGTTATAATGTATGCTACAACAAATCCTAGTATAAGTTATAATTTATATTCAACATTATAGTTTTGATAATAATATTATCCCAATACTAAAATTAAAATAGGATTATAATACTATAAAATAGTGTTTGTACATCTTCAGACACTCATCAATTATGAGTCATAACATAACCTATATCCATTTATTCACATCCCTCCACATTCATTTATATCCCTTGATATCCACATACATAAACCATATTGGCGAACAGCTATGAAAAAGTCTGGTTTGCATGTAATATTATTAACGTATGGTTCAATACCATGTGATGACCAGGTTCCATATCATGTGACCACCACCTCGTCCTTCATTTCCATAATTAATTCAATGATTATAGATTTTACATTCGGAATTTCCTAAAATTTCAAACTCATTTTTATTTTAATTATTTGCATTATCCTAAATATAAATCATAAATAATTATTAACTTGAATATATTTATATTATTTTGGATACAATGTTATACATAAGTATTCATTATCATTGATACCTATTAACCTATTGCATGATATCTATTAATGTGCGAATATGAACAACTACAGTAGCGGGGGAGATGGAACACCGGCAGTTTACGCAGACATGCTGCAGCGCAACATTACGCCATACGTCGCCACCCAGGTAGGTACTGCCACCTATAGTGCCCCGCTGCTATCACTCTACTGCCACCTATAGTGCCTACAGTGCTATCACCCTACTGACACCTACAGTGCCCCGCTGTTATCACCCTACTGCCACCTATAGTGCCTACAGTGCTATCACCCTACTGACACCTACAGTGCCCCGCTGTTATCACCCTACTGCCACCTATAGTGCCCCACTGCTATCACTCTACTGCCACCTATAGTGCCCCGCTGCTATCACTCTACTGCCACCTATAGTGCCTACAGTGCTATCACCCTACTGACACCTACAGTGCCCCGCTGTTATCACCCTACTGCCACCTACAGTGCCCCGCTGGTATCACTCTACTGCCACCTACAGTGCCCCGCTGCTATCACTCTATTGCCACCTACAGTGCCCCGCTGGTATCACTCTACTGCCACCTATAGTGCCCCGCTGCTATCACCCTACTGCCACCTATAGTGCCCCGCTGCTATCACTCTATTGCCACCTACAGTGCCCCTCTGCTATCACCCTACTGACACCTACAGTGCCCCGCTGGTATCACTCTACTGCCACCTACTGTGCCCCACTGGTATCACTCTACTGCCACCTACAGTGCCCCGCTGTTATCACTCTACTGCCACCTACAGTGCCCCACTGGTATCACTCTACTGCCACCTACAGTGCCCCGCTGTTATCACTCTACTGCCACCTACAGTGCCCCACTGGTATCACCATATACATCTCCTTTCTATCAGAGCTCTGCCCCTATCTACAGCTCCACTCTAGCATCACTACCGCTCCCAAAATTATTACTCTAGTATCACTACCGCCAGCTATAGTGCTAAGCCGGCATAATTATACTATCACCAAAATCCCCTTGCTTGGATCACTATGCTTCCATCTACAGCCCCAACCATGCCCACTATACCTCCACTCTTCGCTCATAGGTGTCGTCACACACCGCTAAAGTGAAGATCTGTGAGAATACTAAGACCCCCCAACAGTTTCAAGATAAATACGAGGATCTCAAGTCTAGAAAGTTAGTGCACATCTACAACACCCCCTTATGTCCTCCATTATAGAATTGTTGTATGTGTAGGCTTTACGTATGCTATCAGTCTACATGGGTAGTAATATGGCATGTTAATTTATCCTTAGTATGAGTATTATATATATATATATATTATATAAATATATATTATATATATATATAATTTTTACATATTTATTTATAACATTATATTTAGATTAATTAAATTAACCGACATTACTATTGTTTACCTATGTTTATATATTTATTTACATTTAGATTATTATTCTGTAGAAACCAGTTACTTTTTTCTGTACAACTATTTATGTTATAACTTTAACCTAAATAGTTGTACTGCTGGTTAACTTATAAGTTAATTTATTTTAATAATCAATTAGCAATAAGCAATTATATATTCAAATGAATAATTAAATGAATAATTAATCTAAAATATTTAATATTAAATTAAAGTATTATTATAAATACATTTAAAATGTCATATTTTAAATGTACGTTATTCAATAAATATTATAATGTATTAATGTTACCATGATTAATACCATTAAATAGTACTACTCACGATGCATACTGTAATGTCCGTATCATTACCTATATCTATAATAACAGTAGTATATATAAGAAATAGTATGCTTATTAAATAAACATCCATATCTATTTCAGTGTTAGAAATTTGGAGCCTCTGGTTTTCTTACTGTCAAAACTTGCTGAAGATGGCAAGGTTATTGTTTCCCTTATCACGAGTACATCAAATGGACATTATCGACATTCTCTAGTGCTTTAATATCACACACATATTAACGTGGTTATGTGCGCATTATTTATTCTAAATATAGAATTTCAGATGCATATTAATATATAATTGTAGTATTTAGCATACATTCTTGAATTAAAGAGCCTTCTTAAAATAGCGTATACTTTAAAAACTATAATTAATAAGCAATGAGATACGTAAACACTGTTAATATGTATATTATATATTATTACACCTATACTAAGAGAAAAATCTAAAACCAAAATGGCCGCCTCAGGTGACCTCACATGACCTCTAGTTAACCCACCCCTCGTTTACATAAATCTATTACCTACTACCATCTCCTCCTTGCTCCTCCTCTACCCCCCTAAATACCCCCCGTATACCAGACTAAGACGGCCCTGGAGAGGCAGGTGACCTCCCGCTCCATCAGATCTACCCCGGTGTCATCCCGTACCTCCGCAGCAGCAGCAGCAGCATCCCCTGGTGGTGGGGCTGGAGGTAGTGGGGCTGGAGGTAGTGCTGCATCGGCACAACGGCATCAGCGCAATCAAAGCGGTGGTGGTGGTGGGGCTGCTGCGGTGGTGACGGGGGGCATGAGCAAAGTGGAGCTTAACGATGTTAGTGTAACGCGCGTGTGTAGGTGTGCGTGTGTTTAGGTGTGTGTGTGTGTGTTTGAAGGTGTGGATGTGTGTGTGTGTTTGTTTGAAGGTGCGAATATATAATAAAACAGAAATATCATCAGTTGATATCTGTGGTGATTATATTCATAATATTTCACAATACTTAAATTCTATTAGGAATTATCTATTCATTAATAATTCATGTATGTATGGTATTGGTATAGGTATCGCTCTTATATAATTATTAATAATAATTTATAAATATATAATAATAAATGCTTATCAAATTTGAGTCCAAATATGAATGAATGAATGAATGAAACAAATTTATTGGAGTATTACATATATGTTTGATTAACAAATCATAATAATAATAATATAATAGCTATAATAAAAACAAAAATTTCTCCAAAAGGCTACCAGTAAGTCATCGACTTTTATAAAGGCTGCCATCCTCTTCTTTCTCTTCATCTTATATCTTTAATTATTCTCTGAAATAAGTATTTTTTTTATTTTTCTTTTAAATATGTTAATGTTTTTACTTTTTTTTATATTTTCATCTAGTTTATTCCATAATTTAATTCCAACTATTAATAAACTATTATTTGTTAAAGTAAATTTTTTATTTTTTATTTCATATTCATTGTTATTTCTTAGATTATAGTTATTGTTTTTATTAATGTTATTTTTGAATCTATTTTTATTTTTATACATGTAACATAATGTTTTATATTCAGTGATTTGCTTTATAGTAAGTGTGTTTGTGTATATGGGTAGGGGTTGTATATCTTTATTTGTATATTGTGAATTATAGGTTGTATTAGTTTTTTTAAGATATATTATTTTAAGTATTTTTTTTTGTATATTATATAGAGGTTTTATTATATTACTATAATTGTTGCCCCATATTTCTATCCCATAATGAAGATTAGATAAAAAAAGTGAATTATATAGTAACATAAGAATATGATGTGGTAATTCATTAGAAAATTTTCTAATCATATAAGTTATTTGTAAGATTTTTTTTTTTATTGATAATATATGTGTTTTAAAATTTAGTTTAGTATCTATTATAATACCTAGAAATTTATATTTATCTATTATTTGTATTTGTTGATTGTATATAGCGTAGTCAATATTAAAATTCGAAAATTCACGTGTTTTAAAAAAAATTATTATTTTGGTTTTTTCAGTATTTACTATTAATTTATTTTTTTTAAACCATATTTCTAATTTATCTAATATTTTTTTTGTATCATTTATTAAAACACTTATTTTATTGGCTGAAACACTAACTGATGTATCATCAGCAAATAAAATAGTGGTTATATTTATATCATTTTCTGTTAATAGTGTTATATCATTTATATAAATAATGAATAGCAATGGTCCCAGAACTGAACCCTGTGGAACTCCTATATTACTTATTAATATATCAGATAACTTATTATCAATAGAAGTTATTTGACCTCTATTTAATAGGTAGCTTTTAATTAAATTTAAGGCATGACCTCTGATACCATATATTTCTAATTTGTTAAATAGAATATTATGGTCTAACATATCAAATGCTTTTGATAGGTCTAAAAATATTGTATTTGTTTTTTTATTATTTTCTTTGTTATTTAATATGTTTGTATAGAATTCAATTATTGCATCTATAGTATTTTTATTTCTTTGATATCCGTATTGATTATTTGATATTAATTTATGTTTATTTATAAAATGTTCTAATCTATTATATATTAATTTTTCAAGTATTTTTGATATTTGTGGTAGTAGTGATATGGGTCTGTAATTTTCAAAATTGTTTTTACTTTTTTTTTTTTTATGTATAGGTTTTATGATAGCTATTTTCATTTTATCAGGAAAAATTCCTTTATTAATTGATAGATTGAAAATATGCTTTAATGGCTGAATTATATATGATTTTGATATATCTAAAATATACATATTTTATTTATATCTAATGAATGTTTATGTTCCTTTAGGGCAATTATATTAATTATTTCTTTATCTGTAACTGGTGTAAGGAATATTGTATTTTTGTTAGTTTTTATACTGTCAATAAATATATAATACATATGCATCTACGATTTTGTAAATAAAACATACGCCACCTATATAGGGTATATTTACATAGATAAATGTATTGTTTACAGAGATGATGGTTTTATCAGTTTTTTCGTAAATACTAAAAAAAATCCAGTTTTATCATTTGTTTTTTTTTCGGTTTTAAAATAAAATAAGTACAAATTCTAAATCTTTCATAACAAAAAACTTACTAAATTATATTATTTTTATTATAATATTTAAATATAAACATATGACATAATGGAAGAGTTGGAATCGTAGAATCTATTATTTTGTATTGGTATTCATGTTACGAGTATATTATTGACATATAATAAAATAGATTATTATCTAAAGTAATCAAAGGGATCAAATGATAATACAATACTTTAGTAGATTCATTTTAAAACATAACATATTTTTTTATAAAAATATAAATTTATGATGAATACTTTTCATTGACAAATATTATTCCATACACATCTATTTATATATCACAATGTCAACTTAACATTACTTATTTGTCAAAATTATAATAATTTTAATAAGTTACTCAGTTATTAAAAACCATTATTGTGACATAATAATAAATAAATTGTCATTTGATATAATTTTTATAGCTATTTAAATAAAAATATAATATAATACATTTTTTATCATATTTATATTCATATTTATAACATTTATATAATATTATAATAATATAATTTTTATTACAAAATAATAAATTTTATTGAAAATATAATTTAAAATCATAAAATGTTATGATAAATGGATCATATTATGTTAAGATAAGTTACAATATACTAAAATGATTACATTTTGTAATATTTTGTTATTACATATAAATAATTATTATTAGTAAGTATATATTACTACAGAAACATTCTCTTTGACATTTCAATACATAAACAATTCATAATTAGAATATTCAGCCTAATGGTGGCGTAGTTAAATTGATAATCACATAATCATTGTATCGTAGGCATGTAAGTTTAATTAGATGAATGTCTTCTCATTGATATAACATATAATGTAGGCAATTATAACTTATAATTTAATAATATATTAAAAAGCCAATAAAACATGGTTTTGTCAACTTGAAATAATCGTAAAAACTGATGAAAAAACAAAATCAACCAAAGTTATTTATAATGTAAAAGTGTATAGATTGATACGAATTTACATTATAAATAACTAGGGTTGATTTTGTTTTTCATCAGTTTTTACGATTATTTCAAGTTGTCAAAACCATGGTTTTTTGATTTTTTTAATTAATATATTTTTAAATATACATTAGTAATGTATAACAATGTAATAGGATAGTTTTGTTTTAAATGCTATACATATATATGAGGCGAGAAAAGCTAACTTATATTGCACGTCATTTAATAGAGCAATGACACATTGTAGTATATAATACTGCTAGCAGCGGTAGGCATTCATATTGATTACGTTGCGTAGATGGGTAGGCCCTTACCTACCACCCTACCTATGGGTAATGGGTGCTTTATCTTTGCTTCGTAACATTTGTTATTATTAATAATTAAACTAACGTTGTCACTAAAGGTTGCCACCGTATTAAAGAAGGAGTATCAGAAGTCGACTACGAACATCCTGAAGTCAGGTGATCACATCATTAGATGACGTAATCAACACCACGACCTATTACATCACACACGTACACACTCTCTCACACAGCATCTATACCGGATCAACCCGAGTGGCTGTTCACTAAGAACTATCAAAGCTACGACTACCCCTACAAGAACATCGTAAAGGTATGCCTACTAGCTTATCACTTCACTTGTACGTAGGTCAACTTCTGCTCATTAAGTATTTGTTTTATATTATAATTAATTATTCTATATATATCAATATCTATCTATAATATAATAATATATAAATATATATATTACAAATATTACAAATATATATATATATTATATATCATATATATATATATATATATATATATATATATTAAAAAGCATAAACACATAAAATAACTGCATGTAATTAATAGTTAACTATTGATTAATGAATGCTATACTATAAACTAAACATACACACACACGAGTGCAGCAGTAAATAATGCCTACTTGCACTACTTGCATGTAACCACAGATCCAGGAAGACATTGGCTCCTATTCAATAGAAATACAGGAGTCACTGATCCTGAAGGATATGCTGAATCTGCTGCAGGTTTATCTATCATGCTAAGCATAGGTTTTTAGTAAATATATTTGCTTGTATACAAACACACGTCTACAATGTACACTATACACTAGGGTAGCCCGTTTTTTATAGTTTTGCTAGCTCACTCACAGTATGTCATAAATGTCATAATAAACATATTTGTGAAGTTTCATCAACAAATATGTAATATTGATAAAGCAAAAAGCACTTTAATGAATAAATATTTGCATTTATGATACAATGTAAATTTCTATAAATAGAAAATTGTACTTTTATATTTTATGTATTTGTGCAAGTGCACGTTGTCATAAAAATAAAATATTTGGCAAATACGTGTATAAATGTATTGTATGTAAATGTATAATATTAATAAATAAACAATTACGTACAAATTTCAAATTAATTTAAATTTTTTTATTTGTTAATTAATATAATTTATTTGATATTTCTTTGATAAATTATTTTAATTAAGCATAACACTTTATTGTGAGCCTATAATGGATATTTACCAGGTATAATAATAATAATACAAAATTATTTTTCTAAAAAAAAATGTTTACAACTACTATAACTGTTAAAATGCTCAATAAAAGTAATTTTTTGAATAATAATATATTATTTTTATATTATTACTTATAATGTTATATTCACATAATGATGATAGACATATATAATATAATTTTTTTTTTATTTTCCATTTTGTATCCAATTTTTTTATTTAATTTAAATTTCCGTAGATCAATTAATTATTTTTTTTTAAAAATGTATTATTTTTTAAGGATTTTTTTATATACTACATATGCTAAAAGGCAATTTTTACTTTTACACATTTTTCCTTTCATATATCTGTAATTTAAATTTTTTCGTTAATTTTCAATGTCAATTTCTATCTTTTTTAAATGACCTGCTTTCTGAATTTTTGCCTGTTTTCAATTATTATTTTATTATTATATTTGGAATGAATAAGAGGAGTTATTCCGAAATAGCTGTCACTTTTCTATGAAGGGAATTAAAAAAGTATGTAAAATAATATATAAATTTGATAAAAAGAACAATTGTTTAAAATATGTTACAAAATCACGGAATTAACCAGGATGTAGATTTCAACTCTAATCACAACCCTACTCTTAATACACTACACTAGTGCAGCATATATTGCACTAAAGCAGCACTACCTTATAGCACTAGCGGGTTACGATCAAATAGGAAGAGTTGAGTAGCAAAGGTTACATTTTAAATGTGAAATAAATTTATATACGCTCATTTTGGGAAGTAATGCAGCTAAAAAAACAAGCAGGACAAAACTAAACCAATTAAACCAAATAACCCACAAATATCAATACAATATATATATATATATATATATACTATTAACTCATATTTCAAATATAACCTCTAACCCTCAACTCGTCCTTTTTGATAGTCTCCCACACAAACTACATGCAGTCCTAATTAAAATCCCATTTCTAATGTATTAATAGGGTATAGATGGAGTGTACATACAATCAAAAGAGCTGACTGACCATCTCTCACCGAGAACTTTCAGTATGGATGCTTCGCTAGGTTTCACACATGTCTTCTGTACACTTGTCCTAGATATAGTTTATATCTGTTCTCGTGTGCGAGAGTAGGTGTGTTATACCGTCTAATATATCACATATAATCCATAGCATTATTGGCTGATATGATGCATACTACATCAATATTGACATTGGACCTACTAACTCCTCCCCCCCTCACCTCCACCCCTACCCCATCACAGATATCCTACATCGGGAACAAGTGAGCCCATAGCTCCCCCTATGTTCAGACCTTACTATTGACCTTGACCTCATACTAGCTCCTCCCCCTCATTAATACACAGATATCCTACATCGGGAACAAGTAAATCGCTTGCTCCCCCTATGTTCAGACTTCTCTGTGATCGTACGCTACACGAAACAGAAGTCAGCCTTCGAATACGGCATGGTGAATCAGGCTTTGAGTGCTTCTCTAGATGTCCTTATTAAGGTATGTCCTAGTGGGGTGGAGGGGCTCGCGGTGGGGGTAATACATTAGTTACCACAATCTAGTATTTGCCTGACTTCTGTTTACTCCCCAACCTTCGTTACCACCCACTTAATTACGTTCTCAACCCTGTTACCACTACCATACCTATCTGATTGATGTCGTATCTCGTGTTACAAGTGCTCCAGTTCTTACCTAGTGTTATGTAATCCGTAGCTATTACATCATAGTTTACACGCACTCATACCACAGGATTACATCGTTCTTATCGAGCAGCTCTCCTATCAGTTCCGTTTGGTTAGTACCACTAACTTAGTAGTAATATCTTATAATTCAATGCGTGTGTATGACCTTGCATATATTTATATTAGTGATTGAAATTTTGAAAATGCTAGTTATCGGGTATTTAGTATTAAATATGTGTCGGATATTACTGAGTATAACAGATATAAATAGATATTTATATTATTTAAATATTTCAAATACTTTCAAAAATAAATAAAAATAATACATATTTTAAAGAAATGTATTCATATAACATGAATATATTATAACTGATTAATATATAAAGTATTTATATAATTTAATAAAATATTAATTTTGTGAATTCTAATTTTATCAACTATACATTGAATATTTGAAATTCTCGATAACTAAAATTATTGTATATTATAATATTTTAACTTCTCCAAAATCAAATCTATATTTTATTTTACAATATTATATCTCGATAAATTTTGAAAAGTTTAATCATTAATATATATATTAAATAAATTACGATTAATACTCTTTATATACACTATTAAATTTCATAATTAGTAAACCATTTTGAGATATTCAATGAATAACATGAATAAATGAAGTATGTATTGTCTAATAATAGTAATGAAGCTATAGTGAATGTGTTTACCCAATCACATCATGACTCACTACTACATCATGACTCACTATTACACATCACCTATCACCGCTAGAACAAACTATCGCTCTTGAAGCTGTGGTACTTCATGAACCCCTCTCTGAACATGTTCTCTACGATTACCACCATAACGAACTCCATCAACAAGGTACGCCCCCCCTCCTACTACCACTAAGACACTATGTTAACCTTTAACCTCTCCTCTCTCGTTAAGGGAGCCTGTATAGGGGGCGCCGTGCTGTCTATCCTTCACGAGAAGATGATGAACGTAGTAGAGTTAGTATTACGTGTAGGTATCACTTGTTCTACGTATACTTGATGATGATGATATTAGGTTTATTAAGCACTAAAATAGGGTCATGTAGACCCCTTCGCTCGTGCGGGAAGAAAATAATAATAAGATAATAGTAATACGATATCAATTTAATAATAATATACATTGAATATAACACGGACAACTATAATAAGTGATATAGGTTGTAATATTCGCATTCCGCGGGTTATTTACTAGTGATGTAAAGAGCATAAAGTTCCGGAATAATCTGATCTTCAATTTAGAATATTTATAAAGTCTCACTATATTTTCAATACGTACCAGTATCAGGTTGGGTTCGTGTTTAGTTACAAATAAAGAGTCTCTGATCGGCTTCAATATTAAAAGTACCGGATCGTATCATTAAAATATCTTACCATTACATCCCTATTATTGACGCTAAAACCCCCGCACACACACCATTACAGGAACTCAGAGACACAGAAACTAGTCCTCTATCTGACTAAAGCGGTTCGTATTACCACCAGCGTGTGGCGCTTGTTTACAGTAGATTATTGATTGACAGGCGTGCGTTCCGTTCTTTAAAATTCTCGAGAAATGGATCTACAAGGGACTCATTCAAGACCCATATTCCGAGGTTTATCTCATGATCTTTGTTTGAGCTCCATTATTTAGTTTCGTAATAATTA
Source organism: Osedax fenrisi (assembly GCA_964019155.1). Lineage (NCBI taxonomy): Eukaryota > Metazoa > Annelida > Polychaeta > Sabellida > Siboglinidae > Osedax > Osedax fenrisi. Next base: position 79,649,082 of record OZ025241.1, read on the forward strand.
AACTGAACACATCAATACATGTGTTTTATGTGATTTAATAAATAGCAATTAAATATAATATACATGATATAAATAATTACCAAATTATTGAAATTTTATAAGTTTTTTATTAAAAAATTGTGATACTTTATAATTTGTAATCATTAATATACATAATATGCGAATTTGTTCATTTATTTCTACATGTAGAATTAGATTACTCAAGGATATTATAGAAAATAATAGTATTTTAAATAATATTTAAATTAATTAATTTATATTTAAAAATAAATTTAAATATTTGTTTTTAATTTTTATATCCCTTTTTTTGCATATCAAAATAAATTCTAGACTACTTTATTATTATAACTAGAAATATTATAAATATATGCATAATCTTATTTATATTCTATTACACCCGTTTATACAATTATCACGGAAATATTAATTAAGCTTCTCAATAATATATTTTTGTTCCTTAAAATAATGAAATATTAATTAACCCATTCTTAATAATCTAAAATGTTATTAACATTATTGTAAATACTAGTTTACCCTACACACAGTTCCTTATCAAAGAGAACACTTCATTCGACAAAGCTAAGCTGATCGATGACTACAATGGGGCTTACTGGAAACTACATTACACCGTTAGATTATCCATCTTATTCATCCGTTATAGCATATATATATATTTGAATTATAGGTATATACCTTTTTATATACCTATTTTATTTCAATATGTTTATAAATTGTAAATATTCTCTTATTTCTTTGAATTAACCTGCCAATTTTTATTTAATAAAATATAAAATTAAATTTAGTTTGGCTTTAAAATTATATTCTTTATAATATTTGTTTACACTATGTGAATAAATATCATATATGATAAAACTATCACTATAACTAGCTTCTATTGTACCAAAGCCAACTAAAGCATAATCAACAACTAATGACAGAGCTATTATAACAACGTACAAACGGAACTTAATGTTTTTATATAATTGTAATTTAATTTTAATTTGTATAATATTTAATATAAATGTTTTATTTTTATTAAATTTATTCTATTTTATTTTGGTATCAATACTAACCTCATTCCAAGATGTTACCTCTTGTGCTATTTAAGTAATACAATATTAGAAAACATGTATATTAATATATGATATATTTAAATCATATATGGATATCTATTATATATATATGTATATTTATTATATTCTTTTATAAACAAAATTATTTTGTTGTTTAATTCTCACTCAATTTATTTATTATTTATCTGTGTGAATGTTCTTATTATTTGTTCGTTAAATATGTGTACATATTATAATGAATCATAGTCATTTATATGTTATACTATTAATTCTTAGTATAATTTCTAAAATTAAATAATATTATATTTAAATTATTTAAATTATTAAATTAAATCTTAGTTTATATTTTAAACTTGAAATAATTATTTATAAAAGTTAAAATGTATAAATTAAATATTCTATTATCAACACAATATATATTCACGCTATCTAAACTTGTAGTATTTGCTTATGATTACCTGCATATATGTACTCACACACACTCACACACTCACTCACACACACACTCACACTCTCTCACACACACACACACACTCACACACACACACTCACATTCACACACACAGATTACGAGGGACAATGTTCCGATCTTTCTAGAACGTTTCATCAAGAAGATGTTGGACACGGGCAAGTATCTGAACGCCGTACAAGAATCAGGTACGTCTGCACCCACATCTGCACCCACATCATCATCACATGATGCCTCTTAGTGTACTCGATGCATGCCTCCATGTTCACATTACTGAAGGTCGTAGTACTATGTATGTACTATAAGCATCATATTAGTGGGGTGACTGTTACATCTCCACGTATCTCTCCAGGGTGCATACTAAATAATTACATTGTTATAGTCTATAACTTATAGATCTACTTACTATAAGGATATTGGTGAACTATTTCAAATAATAAAACTTAATATTTTCTTATTTTTTATATATAATATATTGTTTTCAAAAAGTCCGTACAGATACCATACGTAGATACGATGCTAGCTAATACATCTTTCCATACTAACAATCATACTCTATATATATACAGTTCTGACTATCCCCACCTACCAGCACACCACCACCACCACACCTAACCGCTACTACTGTAGGTAAAGAGGTAGACTTTGAGACCACGCCCCTGATATACTCGGCCCAAGCGGTGCACACGGGTTACAGCCTACAGATACAGAACGCTCATCGTTACGCCTCCAAACTACTGCTCGACTTCCTCATCGACGATCACAAACTAAAGATGAAGCTAAAGTTAGTTGTGGCGCCTCCTGGTGATTGTGTTAGTCGTCGTCGTGTTATAGTCGGTGCTGTAACTGAGATCTGAAACATTTGAAAATGTATTTTAATTATAAAATATCTTTCATCAAATAAATACCATAATCTATTATTGTCAGTACATTATTATAACACATGTTACTATAATCGTTGTTCAGTTCGATACGGAGCTACTTCCTGTTAGAATGCGGAGATTTCATTTCTCAATTCATGGACATTGCTGATAAGGAACTGCGCAAGAGTGTTAAAAATATCCTTTTGTTAACATTAAAGTTCTATAATCATACTGTAGTCTTTGTAATCGTACTGTAGTCTTTATTTATTAATGTATACAGTCTTTTTTTATGTGAATATAGTCTATAGTCATCGTATTATATATAGTCTGTAGTCATTGTAATCAATGTAGTCTGTATTCTTTGCAACATTACTCTCTCTCTCTCTCTTAACTCATTGCGGTCACATATCAAACTTGAGCGTTTGGAAGCCCTCGTCGAGATCACCCTATCCAAGTCTACAGCTAATAATGATCCTTACAAAGATGATTTGAGGTTTACCCATGCGTATGTGTGTCTATGTGTGCGTGTGGGTGTGTGCGTGTATGTGTGTGGGGGGTGTGTAGTGTGTCTTCATTACATAATACACTACTTGTTATGTAACTATTCATCTTGCCTAAGAACAACTCTTATATAATATCTCTTTTTATGTAACACGTCATATTATGTAATATATTTTCTTACATAATTATTATTATTATATTATATCAATATAATATCTTATAAGCTCAATAAATGTAATTAGTAATATATATATATATATATATATATATATATATATATATAGTTATATATAACATTTCTTCAAAATATATTATCACAAACATAAGCTCTTATCACATTGCTATTAATCTGTGCATTGAATGCCTAACATTCACATTGCCTATATTAGAATATAGATCTCCCGTCACCTACCCCACGTCTCTAACCTAGCCCCACTGCTATTCAGAATAAAGTTCCTACCCTATGATCTTGTGACACAATTATTTAAGATTCTCAAGATACAAAATAATAATGAAAAAGGTTTTAATTATCTACAGTAATAAATATACTTAATTGAAAAGTAATATGATATAATATTGCTTTAAACATAATATATAATATATTATATATATATTTAATATAATACATTATATCATAATTTAATCAATGTATGTCATTAGTTACAATTACTTAAACTATATTTATAATTCACTAGTATTAGTATGATTATATAGAACTATCTTTAACTAACTGTAATTATGTAATGAATTATAAAGAATTATATTTACATCATAATAATTCCTAACCTCCCCTATAGAATACACTGCTGACTCTCCAGACCTTAACCTCACGGGGCTTGAAGCCCTTTCTTTAGATTTCGATGTACAATGGCCTATATCTTTGATCATCAATAGAAACGTTAATAGTATAATGTATTATGATAGATCACAAGTATTTGTTATATTGTGAAGAGACTGTGTGAGGGTTTAGTATATGCTTTATTATAGCTCATACATGCTAGTAGAGCTTAACAAATTAGAGATAGTAATAGAAATAAATGTTATCTACATAGTAAACAAATATATTATTATTTCATACTCAGTCATAAAAGTTCTAAAAATCTACTAGATTTATTTTTTATTATTTTACACACGAGCCTATTTGTAATAGATATGAATTATATCTACATAACAAATAATATAAAATTGTGTACACAATATCAAAATCTATCTATCATTCAAGTAGACACCTTCCTTCCCTATCTTGTACACGTAACGCCGCGAAAGTAATGCTGACCCTTAATATGTATGACATTTATACTAATTATGTTATATTTTGTAATCGCTTGGTTATCAAATCGTATATACGTTATACCATAAATTTAAATATCCTCATTACAATCGCTACATAATAACATAGGTGGGTCAATAGGTTAGTGTGTGTAATACTAATGAGAGACTGATTATCACACAGACGTTGACGAGGTATCAGATGCTGTTCAGACATTTGTTCTACACGAAACACGTGGAAAGACTTCTCAACAAGTTAGCGAGAGTCACCCGTCAAGCACTCTGACGGCTCGAGTTGATCGTAGTTTATCAGCGATCGATAGATTAACGAATCATCTGTAGTCAAGCGGATAATCTGTTTGCTACGAATGAACTTCTATAGCGATTAAGCTCATCCTCTTTAGCACACACACCTTAGGAGATATGCGTGTGTGTGTGACCCAACATATACCGTGCGTGTGTGTAGATGTGTACATGTATTAGGTAGGGCGCTGGACGATGATGTGTATGTAGGGGGGAGCAACCAATCATAATAAATTGTGTGGTAAAAGTGCGGGGGGGACCAATACATAGGAGGTCCCCCTAGATTTTAAAATGGGGGGGTCATATCCCCCGCCCCCCCCCCCCTGTTGTAACGCCTCTAGTCTTAGGCCGTATTTACGCCATAATAACATCGTCTCAGACTTTAATCTGTTACGGTAAAATCATCTCGTATTAGAATCTACGACCTCCTGTACATTGCGACGTAGCAGTGTATGGCGAGTTATCGTGTCGTAGATATTCACCGTAAGAACAGCACTAAGCCCTAGGTGTAAACCCTAACTAACTAGCACTAAGCCCCATAGGTATCAAACCTAACTAACTAGCACACGCCCCCCGCCCCCGTCACTGTACATCATCACTCCATCAGTATCTGGCACAAGAACAAGGCATCCAAGCTATCGGCCAATAGGCTCGCGTTCTCGCTACGTCAACAGATGATTCACTTTGTGGTCACATTCCTAGAGTTCATGATGTACGAGATCATCGCTCCCAACTGGGCAGTGTTCAACAGCAAGATAGACGAGGTCAGACGGAGAATAACGCTGTTCTTATTCACATCATTGTTATCATTATTATCAATCTAATAATATAAATACATATATATATATATATAATATACATATTATATTGACATTATCATATTGACATTATTTCACTTTACTTCATTTAAACACGCATAACCATCAGATAGCATCGCCTATGTGTATATTCATGGGTACCTCGACGATACCCCCCCACCCCACCCCCATCCCTCGCTCCCTCTCACCTATTACCCCATACCCCCACCCCCACCTATTGCCCCATACTCCCACCCCCAGGCTGAGAACATAGACGACATCCTAGCCTACCAGACAGAGTTCCTAGACGTGTGTTTAGCTGACTGCATGTTGACCTCAACACAACTCCTCAAGAACGTTCACAAGATCATGGTGGTGTGTGTCACCTTCGCAAACTTCCTTCAGGTTAGGTGCACGTGTACTCTAGAGAGGTCGGCGTAGAGGTCAGGCTGGATTATCTCTGAGGTCGGTGTAGAGGTCGGGCTGGCTTCTCTCCGGAGTCGGAGTAGAGGTCGGGCAGGCTTTTCTCTGGGGTCAGTGTAGAGGTCAGGCTGGCTTATCTCTGAGGTCGGTGTAGAGGTCGGGCTGGCTTCTCTCCGGAGTCGGAGTAGAGGTCGGGCAGGCTTCTCTCTAGGGTCAGTGTAGAGGTCAGGCTGACTTCTCTCTGAGGTCGGTGTAGAGGTCATGCATGCTTATATATGTTACATACTTCCTTTATTGTTTACTATATAATTCTATTTAAGGCCTTTATCGGATTTTAAATTTTATTAATATGAGTTTTATATAAGATATTACCGTCCTAATATATCACTATCAAATATAGACTTTATTGTGTAATAATGTTATAGTTTTTATGAATACATATTCTTTTCTATATAATATTTATAATATATTAAATAAAGACTAAATACATTTATGAATTAAAACGATGATTATACTATTGTGAAATTGTCATTAAATTGAATTATTATTGGGGATACAAATAATTTTTATATCACAATATATATTTAGGAAAAATAAGTTTTAGAATTTAATGAATATAAACACTTGTATACTGTTACTAATAATCAATATTAAAATGTTGTTGTTCTTATTTATATACAAACAATATAAATATAGTTAGTTTAACACCTCTATCATAATAACATTCTATTATAACTTATAATTTATAAGTGAATAGTTTTTAAATTTAGTTAAATCTATAAATAAAAGTATTAAAATCATGAACATTATTAGCATAGTAACAAAGAAAGTTCTCTAGCCTTCACTACTTGTTTACAGTGTTTGATAATGTATAGGTAGTTTTCATATTTCAATATTATATGTTACAAATAATGCTCAACATCAAATATTGGTTATTATATTTTTAAACCCTAGATGACTTAATAATATTTATATTATCGCACATGTCATTGATATCGTTATGCATGTGATATCTAATATAATACATCTATTAACATTAGCGAGTGGAAAGAAGTACCATTATCGATCAAGGCAATGAAAATTACATAGAACAGGTTCTTATAAATAATGTATCACTTTTAATCTATCGATCATTATATATATATATATATTTATATATATAGAATAGCATATTGTGTACATATACTATTCTTATTGTTCACAATGTACAAGTGTTTAACTGTGAACATTTTACTAAGAACATATTATATATACGTTTAATCCATAAATGGACAATGGTATTTAGATTTCAAATTTGCATAGGAGATTTATATAGTTTCGGAAATTCCATTTAATTTAAGTAGAAGTCACCAGGCATATTTGTATGCCAAGATAATTGTTTGATCTATTCACTTGTAATTTATTACCTTATTTTGATAATAAAAAATTATTATTAATTAAATGACTAATAATGATGATGATATTAATTAAATCATTATTATAGTAATGATTAAAATACAAATATTATATTATATTGTATAATATCAATATAAATAAATAAAATTACAGGAATTTATTTTAATTAATTTATTAGTTTAATATTATTGAATAGCATACAATTTAATAATATTTAAATTATAATTAATAATAATATTTAATTTACATATAATTTGTGTTTAGATTTAATTGACATATAATTAAGTTAAATTTATCTATTCTAGATTATATATAAATTTATGAAATTAATAATTTCATAATTATACATTATTCCACATGCCATCATTCATTCACCTACATATACACACAAAGATGCCTGCGCCCATATATTTAAGTTATTATTGAATTACAATTTTTCAAATTAATTTTCAAAATAAAATCTCCTATAATTCATATAATATACTTTAAATATATTTTTAGTAAAAATATGTTATTGAATTTACGAAATAGGTTGATGTAAATTTTATATATCGAAATAAAATTTTTAAAATGGATAATTTCTCTATTAATAATTTTAATAATTAATAGTAATTTTATTATAATATTCTTTATATTATATATAATTTTTAAATTTAGAATTAATAAATAATTTCTGTTATATTATATAATTTATAGCTATTTTTTTTAACTGTACTGCATATCAAAATTATGGTACTTGATTTTGTTGATAAATATTTATTATTATATATACTATTTACGATATATGTTTAAAACATATTCATATTATGCTTTAAAATAATTATAAATATGAACATTTTATAAAAAAAGATTTATATAACTCTTGTAATGTTAAATTTAGATATATTTAATGTTTAAATTAAATTTCTCACTTAAAACTATTGGTCTATAATTGTAAACATGTATTCATTATATTGCATTTAACTGCTTTAAATATGAAGGTTTATAAAATTATGAAAATAAAAAAAGTTTAGTTTAAATCTAGCGTACACATATATATATATATATATATATATATATATATTTATAATAATATATAGTTTATTAGGTAAACAACAAAAAATAAATAAACAAAAATAATGAACCGATGACCTTCAGGAAATGGATGACTCATTCGACAAGAGTCTGCACAACTTTGAGAAGAACTTCCGAGGTCTGGTCATCAAGTTCATCCACACCATAGCGGTCAGCGGTCAGAAGACGCAGAAGACCGAGGATATACGTATCAGACTACTGCATAGGTACGCTTGCACCCGTAGCTCTACTTAGGTACGCTTGCACCCGTAGCTCTATATAGGTACGCTTGCACCCGTAGCTCTACATAGGTACGCTTGCACCCGTAGCTCTATATAGGTACGCTTGCACCCGTAGCTCTACATAGGTACGCTTGCACCCTTATCTCTACATAGGTACGCTTGCACCCTTAGCTCTACATAGGTACGCTTGCACCCGTAGCTCTACATAGGTACGCTTGCACCCGTAGCTCTACATAGGTACGCTTGCACCCGTAGCTCTACATAGGTACGCTTGCACCCGTAGCTCTACATAGGTACGCTTGCACCCGTAGCTCTACATAGGTACGCTTGCACCCGTAGCTCTACATAGGTACGCTTGCACCCTTAGCTCTACTTAGGTACGCTTGCACCCGTAGCTCTACATAGGTACGCTTGCACCCTTAGCTCTACTTAGGTACGCTTGCACCCGTAGCTCTACATAGGTACGCTTGCACCCTTATCTCTACATAGGTACGCTTGCACCCGTAGCTCTACATAGGTACGCTTGCACCCGTAGCTCTACTTAGGTACGCTTGCACCCGTAGCTCTACTTAGGTACGCTTGCACCCTTATCTCTACATAGGTACGCTTGCACCCGTAGCTCTACATAGGTACGCTTGCACCCTTAGCTCTACATAGGTACGCTTGCACCCATAGCGCTATATAGATACTGTATCAGACTAATACATAGGTACGCTTGCACCAGTAGCTCTACATAGATATATAGCATCTACTTAGGCAGAGAGTAAATACACATTACTAATATTTAATGATATGAGTGTTGTTATGTTTAGTGAGTGTAAAAGTTGTTATAAAATATGAATAGCAAATGAAAAAAAATACGTTTAAAATACGTTTAAAACATAACAACAACATTATAAAAAATGTGTTTTTTTACATCACTACTAATATTTAATTTATCTAATATATATATATATATATATTTTATGTGTATTTATATAAAGATTAGTAATTTTATACTTTGTTTAATCATAATGGTATAAATAATAATGTGAAATATAATTTTCATTATTAATCAGTATTTCTATATCATAAAATATTAAATTTTATTATTATTTCTAAATATAATTATTACACATAATTAATAATTTTTTATTTTGTATATAAATAGAATATATACATTTCGATATGAAATGATTATGATATACGTGTATATAGAATATAGGCATACAATAGAATAGCCATAATCTTTAGGTTATTGATGTTATGTTAACTGCTAAATAATGTATCGCATTAAATAACGCTTAACCTACTTCACACAGCTTGAACTATAATGACTTCTACACTGAAGATCTTGATAAACTGAACACCTGAATACATATTTATACCTCTTTTTATCTATTTTCTTATCGATTTTATACATATCAATAATATACATTGCATTATTTATTTTTTTTTTTCAGTTTACGAAATATTTGTAATTAATAATTTTTTTTAAATAAATTAATATTTATTTTTTAAATAAATCATGTTATTATTGCATGACAAACTCTATCACCAGATGTGTAAGTAATGCATCTAGTCAACATTTTATTATAATATATGTATCCATTAAATTGATTTTATATAGTGAATAAATTTAATAGTTATTCTATGTAGTTTTTGATTATTATAATATTATTAATATATTAATAATATATATATATTTATTTTCTACTTAAATTATACTGATTAACAAATAAATATAATAATATATATTTATTCATTAATATTAGATTACTATTAATATATAGTATAAAATCAGATTTATTAAATTATGTTTTAAATTAATCTTATAATATATATTACTTTAAGGAAATCCTAGTGTCACAAAATGTAGTGCATGTTAATATGTAAATAGATAGAAAAACAGTATTTTCACTATAAATACAGCTTCTCATTCAATAGTTGGCCGATTGCCAACATTGTATTGCTATATATTTAGATTATATATATTTATAAATTACGTTTTTTTAATATAATTATATATTTCTCTATAAAATTCATTGTTAAAATTATAAATAAGTTATATTACTAATTTTAACAATGAGTTTAATATAGATATATAATTATATTTTTAAAAAAACTCTTTCATAGATAATCTATAATATAAATATATAGCAAAACAATGTTGGCCAAATATTGTATGAGAAAATGTATTTATAGTGAAAATACTGTTTTCCTATCTATTTACATTTGGTGACACTAGGATTCCGTTAAAAAGAATAAATATAACTTGATTCGAGTATTATTAAATAATATATAATTCTACAATCAATATAATATATTAAGAATGTTCAGATATGATATATGTAAGCAATATAACTGCCTGTGTGTGGCTCAGTTAGTTAAGGAATCAGACATACAGGCAGTATAACATAGGTTCAATCTGCATCCGAACCAATAAAAAGGTCTTAAAATAATATTTAGAAGTGATCTTACATAAATGATCAGCTCTCGTTAAAACCTCGGATGCCTTAACATGAGAGCGGCTTCGAAGGGACATCATAGCCATATATGGTTGTAAGTGAAAACTTCATCAAAGTTCCTTGATGGGATGAAAAACTCCACAAAACAATATATATATATATATATATATACAATTTTGAAAATGAGCAATAACAGATATTTCTTTATCATAATATCGAGTATTTATTTGGGGTAATTAGAAGTAAAGTAATATTAGAAGAACTAGTTTTATGTATGGGTATCTTCAGGGCATCAACCAAGAAAAACATGCTGCCTTTTGATGCCATTTGTGGAAAATTATTAAATGAAAAACTCACTACATTTGTTCTATTCTATATATATATATATATATTTAGGTTATATTGTAATGATACGTAGATATACCTTTACTATAGTATTTTATGGATATATCTATATATACATATATGTATTATGATTTAAAAGTAGAAATTTAGAAGTTATACTTTATGAGAATGAAAGCTAATAAAGTTTTAGAAGAAAGGAGGATCTACTATTAATAGAGAATATAATAATGAGGATAATGAGTAGTCAAATTTAAAGTTTATATTATATTTGGAGAAATACAAGTTTTAAAATCAGGAAATAACTGAGGTATATAAGTGCAATATTATATGAGACATCAATAATATAAGTTATATTGAATATTGATTTACAATATATATTTAGTTAATAAAGATAAATATGTATGGCTTCAGTAAATTGGGTGAATTTATAAAAACTAATGTATCGAATAGAATTATCAACATATAACACTTATGTTTTAGATATAAAAATAGTTATAAATAGTAGAATTACCACTAGGTATGGGAGAATATTAGGGATAGAATTGTTCGGAAAATGTAGGTATGAAATAAAGATTTAATGAAAGTGAGTTATTTTAAAATGAAATATTTGATTAACACAAGGTTGAGGACTACTAATATATGGTTATATTATTAGTGATATTTATATAGAGGTGAATATAGTAGGCCTATGTTTAAAAGTCAGTTATTAGATAGTGAAATATAATATATAAAAATAGTAGAAGGGCTGATAGAATATCAGAAAATATTGTCAATACTAAAACAAAAGTATGTATAAGTGTATGGATAATTGTAAAGGTATTTTTGGAAATTAGTAAAAACCAGATATTTCAAATAGGTAATTACTTTAATTAAACTTAAGTTAACAGAAAATAATTGTTTGTAGACAGTTAGTTATTTTAAAGTGGGTTTAAAATTTGAAATAATATGTACAAAGCCTATATGAGGACGATTTAATGATTGGGCAGTAGGGGTACTAGGGGTTTACTAAATTTATTTTAATTAGTTCACAAACCGAAAGAGTGTACGTTAGCAAGTAGTTTAAGAAACTTATATTGCAATAAATGAAGAATAGCTAATCTGTATCAATATGTATCCTGGTTTTGTATGACATATTTAAAGTAAAGTATAGCAACATAAGTAAGAGTTACAGTTAGAGAATAATTAAACACCGAATTAGTAGGTAATGGTACGTATAGGTATAGGTTATGAGACTAGATCAGATATGTATCTAGGTATATGTACATTAAACGACTGGTGGAGATTGTATGTAGATCATTAATGATTCATCAATTGATAGTTTAATATTGTGAAGACAATGGTAGTGGGGCAAATGTTTTGATTTCAATATTCAGACTATATTAGTAATAAGTTATAAGGGATATAATAAGGCGGTTATTATGTAATACATATGCTGTATATTTGATGCATAGAATTGTTAACAGTGTGGATTAATATTATATAGAATAGGGATTATATAGAGAAAATAGCATTTTTCAAGATTGTTGAGAAAGAATTTTGAATAGGAGTTAGTAACTGGAAAAATAGGGAAATGGTTCTAAAACAAATGTATATAATGGCTCAATTTTAGTGATCGAGAATTTCAAATCTTCAAATATATACAAATATTTTCAAATTATGAATTCGAAGAATTTCAAATCTTAAAAAAAAGATTACAAATTAAAAAAGATAGTAATTAAAAAAAGAAAATATGAATTAAAATTAATATTATACATAATATTTATTTAATATAATAAATATTCAATACAAATATTAGAATATTTTCAAAATAGATATCTAATATGTACTACGTTCCTATGATGTATAGGAATTTAAAATGATATTAACCCTTATTATTATTATAATTTCATTTTAAAGGCTCACTAATTCTATTTTGAATATCCACTGTAACTCGAACCGACTCGCAATATCTAAATTATGATTTGACTCGAAATTAATAAAAATAGAGATAATAAAAAGACTCGATAATTAAAATTTACGATTTGAATTATTAAATCTAAAATTATTTGAAAAATCTGCGCCACGATGTGAAAGTCTAGATCATTATTAAGCACTGATGTTACAAGTATGAGTCAACACCGTTCGCTGAATGGGTGAATCACAGTTGTATTTACTAATGAAGTGACTGTAGCTTTGGTCTTGCATTTGTAACTGTGGACAACATATTAGATATTATGATGTTAAGAAAAGCTTACATGAGCTACATATGGCTTATGGTAGGTATATATATAGGATAACTTGGGCATGCTAGATATTCTATTAAGGGTAGGCATATTTAATGTAAAGATAAGTAAGGCATAGCTTTAGTTTATAGGGTATTAGTTGATGATTCAAATTAAATATCCTGTTTGCAGTTATGGGCACGATCACGATCATGATCGTTTGAAAATGATCGAGTAAAATGATCGACGATCGACGATCGTTAGAAAATGATCGAGTAAAATGATCGACGATCGTCAGCAACTGATCGCGATCGACGATCGTGAAAAAAATTAAATATATATATATATATATATATATATATAATATCATATTAGATAGAATGAATTTATAACTTAAGTTAAGGTAATTGGGCTACCTACCCATTACATATTCTTTGAAATCTTTATTGTTAACAATACTAATTGGAGTCATAGTATTTATTAGAAATTTTTGTAGTAATTTGTCAGTTTCTACATGTGATATTGTAGTCGATTGCTCGATTGATAATTGAACCAATGAAGATTGTTTAATCTTTTTAGTATAGGATAGTTCTGAAGGTTCTTGGAGTTGTCTTTTTTTACTATTCTCACTGTGTTCACATTTCACTCTATCATATTCATCTAATTTAGTATGATGTACAGTTTTGTAATGACGTCTTAAATTTGATGATGACGAAATCCCAGCTATTCTTTTTTTTCTACAAATCTTGCATGATGCTTCAACTTTATTATTAATTATTTTTAAGTCATTAAAATAAATATTTGATTTAATAAAGGGCGAATTTATCCAAGAAATTGTATATCTTAGAACTTATAACTTATAATGATCTAAAATATTAATAAAGTTATAGTCCTATATAATACGCCCACAGGGAAATTGACAGTTTGACTCATTTTTGGCGTAGAGACTCTATAATAGAGTAGATAATTAAACGTATTGTTTGATCTTGCATGTCTCGCGCGGTAAAATATTACGATTACATTAGTAAAAAAGATACATTGGTATATATATATATATATAAATATATTGATATGACGGCGTGAATGGGTGAGTACTCGAGAGTATTGCGAGGATCATTAGTGGTTCATGCAGCAGCCAGGAATTCATATGCTTATATAATAATACGATCAAAATAATTACACGATCTACGTTAAAAAATGAACGAGTAAAAAGATCGACGATCGTTAGAAAATGATCGACGAATTTTATCGACGATCGGCGATCGTGAAAATTCGTGATCGTGCCCATCACTGCCTGTTTGGGGATTTTAAATAGTTATTATAAGATCTATGGAAACGAAAAATGGGGTAAATAATGTTAGTAGATGTTAACAGAGGGTTCATTTCATTTGTTATCTTAGTGTTATGAAGATGATGTAGTAGGAGAGATTAGAAGAGATACATGCAATTGTGTGGTGATAGGATACATAATATGTATTACATATGTATCATATGTCATATGACATGGTTTGTTACAAATACAATGTAGAATAATGTTTGTTTATGTGATATGATGGAACATTGCATTTGACATTTAACATGTTCAATACTGATGGAATCCACTATAATTACGATTGAAAGAAGTTATGTTTTAGTGTGTGATTACATTTATAAATCATTTCAATAGTATATTGTAATGATATAATTGTGTAGGTAAATTATTTTATTGAATATAGATTTATATAAATATATATATTTTGAATTATTACGATGGATTTAATAGCCTCGATGAGTCAATGGATTTAATAGAATACAGTAGAATATTGAGAGTATAAATAGCAGAATTATAATGCCTATATAGTATAAATATCTATGGTTATGAATTCTACTGGTTAACATTTTAATAATTTTAAATTATACATTAATAAACTATTTTATATTGAAATGTAAGAAATAAATGTTTTAATTAAAAAATATGGTTAGATTAGTATTGATATCCAGTTATAAAAGATCTTACATGAGTGATAATTGAACGCTAACAATAAATATTAAGATCATAAGAATATAATGTATATTTGAACTTCAATAAATTGTACTAACTGTAATGAATTAAAATGAAGGTTATAAACTTATTATATATATATATATATTTAGAACATAATGTATAATTTATTGTTGATATTACCGAAGCTTTTTACTGAAACATTTATATAAATAACTCGTGTAATATTTCATAATACTTGAATAGTGATGTTTATAGTAATATAAACATGTATGCTATTGTAACATATAATATATTGTACTTTCTATAATGTTGTTACAGATAATTAAACATTTATTGTTTTGATAACCAAAGTTAACAATCTTCATACCACATTACATTCATTTTAAAGAAGTTATATAATAGTTATATAATAATATTAATTTATAATTACAATAAATAAATATGATTTCATAAACTTAATTTTAATAAAAAGATTTTTCTGAAGATTTATTTTAATATAATATCAATATGATATATACTTGCAACTAAATAAATTAGTAATAATTTGTACAACAAATTCGTGATATAAATTATATTATAAATATTTATATTCTTAGTGAAATATCATATAAATAAAGTGTAATGATGATGTATAAAGTACACTTGTTCGTAGACAGCTATGTGTACTATTAGTCTACAAGTGTGAACTATTATAATGTGCTATATCAAATAACGCGAATAGTAAATATAAGATTCACAAACAGTTATTACTCATTTATTGATTATAAATACAAATAGAGAGGTTGGTGTAGAAGGGGTGGGGTGGGGGTGGGGCCCGCAACCCTAGCGTTACTTGTTCTTCGCTGCCCAGCTGGCTGCCATTTGTGCCCAATCTTGACCCGGTCCGAGCGCGGCGTCCTTCTTAGGTTTAGTCGGCGGCGCCGGTCTCTGATTGGTCGGTTGTTGCTGCGGCGGGTACATATTGTAGTACGGTTGTCCGGGGGTTGAAGGTTGCGGAGGAGGACCCATAGGTTGTGCGGCTTGCGCGACGTGGTGTTGGCTGCTGTTGGGCGTAGCGGACCCTTGGTTCGGGGTGAACGAGCCTTGATACGGGGTTGATCCGCTTTGTCGCGGGGTTAAACTACTCGCATTAGGAGTTTGGGGATCCGGGGTATGACCTCCAAAGTCGGAGCGATGGCCACTACTGCTATCGTACTGCGGGGTTCTATTGGATGGGGTCCTAGTGGAGGGGGTTCTATTGGATGGGGTTCTATTGGATGGGGTTCTGTTAGATGGGGTTCTGTTAGATGGGGTTCTGTTGGATGGGGTTCTATCCGAAGGGGTTCGGTTAGATGGAGTCCTATAAGATGGGGTTCTATCGGATGGGGTGCGATTGGATGGGGTGCGATTGGATGGGGTTCGGTCGGATGGGGTACGATTCACCCACGAGTTATTCACAGGGGTAGTGGCGTAGGCCGGTGTGGCGAGCTCCATAGGTATGGGGGTATGATGAGCGGGGGTACTCATAGGGGTTCGGTTGGGTGCGGGGCTAGCGATGTCCATGTAGGATGGGGTGTTTCGCGATGGGGACGACCTTCTCTCAGTGTGGGAAGGACGGGCTCGCATTCCTGTGTTAATAATGTTAATAATTAATGTTTTAAAGAAAATTAAGTTTTATTATATAAGATTAAATGCTGAAAAATAAAATGTGTGTCTTATCGATTTATTTTATATCTATTTTGGTATCTACTTTATTTTATATCTAGAGTTAAATCCTATGAAATGGTAGCATAACTATATATCACTAATCTTTAATAGGATAAAATGTTATGTATAATTACATATCACATGTATGGATAACATACACATTTGCAGCATCGTAGCTTCAGTATGATACATATGATACTACACTAATGATAGTAATTCAAGCATTGTGAACAATATAAACTCAATTCAACATAATAGTAAATGAGATGATAATGTTACGCTACCTGGAATTCTGTCCCTGAAATGTTCTTTAAACCACTTGATGAGCTGAGGTAACGAGGTGAACTCCCGACCCCTGTACTTGAAGCCATCCACAGTTACGGTTAGGTATTCAAAGCGTACAGCTTTAGTGGGCATGTAAGACAGCAAGAACTTGCCCGGGTATTGAGCGCTGGCACTTAGATAGTACGGGATCCTGTATACATATAGGTAAAGGTATTCAACATCGTTCTATGTGATATAGGCATCATAGAAAATAGGCATATTATTTTGAAGCCCTTTAGAAGAAAATATTATATAAATATTATTATAATTCAATTGAAAAAAAAATTATTAAAATTCTTCTAATAAATATTATTATTATTATTATAATATTATTACATTACAAAACATATTTTTAACATAAATCTAGTAATAAATATCAATTATATAAAATCAATTGATACAAATTTAATTAATAATCAAACTTGCTAGGAGCCTTGGATTTTTCCTTTAATAAGAGAATTTCTGCTTGATCTTTCTTACCACCGCTAAAAGCTTCGTAGTATTTATAGGCAAGGATGTCACGAGCAAATGCAGACATTGGGGATATGTATCTAGCAATGATCTCATCTAAATCTTCATATTCCTAGTGGATGGATATGTATGTGTGTATGTTTGTAATGGTGCTGGTGGTGCTGGTAGTAGTAATTGTAGTAGTATGTGTAGTAGCCAAACCTCATTATTAATCCACAGAGATTTACCCAGACTAAAGGCGTTGACTTTATTCTTCTCGAGGACATCGATGTGATCGAGTATGTCCTCTTCGACTTTCCACGTCACCGTCAGATGATCAGAACCCTATGTAGAGAGGTCGCGTAGGGGTCAGCTGATGCATTATGGGTACTACTACTGCATTATGGGTACTACTACTACCTTACTACTCGGTCGTATGATCACATCTCCCTGATCCATGGACAGCATTAGTTTCTCGCATGTTCCGTAGTCAATGTTCCTGAACGACTGATGGGCAATCACTCTCTTCACATAGGCTATGGAGAATTAGGGGGTGGTTATAGTTCATACAGCATGTGCATGAGTGTATGTGTAAGGGTGTAATAAATAAATAATTAGATTTTTTGATATAAATAATAAATTAAACCTATGACAGTTTTATATTCATATATATATATATATATATATATATAATATTGTACAATAGCTACAAAGAGCTGCACATTACTTTTAACAGTTTTCTTCATCTCCTTATCTTCCTGTCTCTTCTGATCCTCAGACTCCTGGGCGTAGTCGAAGTAGGTGTCTCGCTCGAGTTTGTAACGACCCGATTCATCCTTGAGGTCAGATGACTTGCTAGTGAGGTCACATTGGAACCGTTCAATGTCAATCTTTGTGATGCGCAGGTTCAGTGTCATGCCGACCTAGTGTTATAGAGGTCAAATAGAGATAATCGATTGCCTTATATAGATATATGCTAACAACAGTTAGATTGTTATTAATATATATATAGTTATATTCACTGACCTTGACCCTATCCTGAGGGTTATCCACATGGCTATCGCTGATGTTCTTAATGTGAAGGAAACCAAACACTCCGTTATCCAGCCGTAGTTTAACTCCCATAGCCTGACCGGGGCAACTTCCCGAATCAAAGTGATTCCAGACCTGTACACATGGGATAGGAGAGTGTTAGGTACGCGTGTACTGCCACGAGGACATACGCTAGGACATACCTCACTTAGCTCCACTATATCGTTACGTTTACAGAAAGGACATTTCCAGTTGCCAGTATCCTCGTCACGAGTGGGATCAGCGTTGTCGAGTTGGTCGCCCTTAGGCTTGCGGAATGCGAACCCGCTCACTTTACCGACTTGTAGTTTACCTAGTGGTAGTATGGGGTTTAGGGTTAGCATCTAAACCACACACATACACAGTATATGCAATCTTCATGAATGGCAATGTTGTAACAAAGGTTGTATACAGTAATATTAGAAGTTCTGATTCAGAATAAATAAATCAATATTCAAGAATATTAACATGATAGTTTGTATTTTGTGTATAGTGTATTTGAATGTGAATACACACCATATTGTGAATGATGAAAACAACACTGCATGTCCTTAGTACTACCGTAGTGGAGAGGACATACATCCTATATTAGAGGTTACTAACCTATGTAGAAAGTGTTGGGAGTCTCTTTAGTGAGAAGATTGAACCTCTCCTCCATGGTAAGACTTGCAAATGGGTTTCTAAGATCTTTGTAGCGGTGATTCAGTTCAGCGCGGATATCGTACAGGGTGATCTGTTTGTTGCCGTAACCCTGACGATGGTGAAGAGAGAGGGTTAAAGCTACTGCCGGTTACTTAATAGGGTGGAGTAAAGCTACCACTGTTGCAATGGTAACATATATGTAGGGGTGCTGCAACAGGGGGACGGGGGATATGTCCCCCCACTTTAATATCTAGAGGGACCTCCTAGGTATTGGTAACCCCCCCCAACTTTTATCATAAAATCTACCGCAGTTGTTATGGTTACTTAGTAGGGTGGGAGGAGGGGGTAAAACTACCAGTGTTGCAATGGTGATAACATTAAGAGGGGGAACATAGTTAAATCTACCGCAGCAGTTACCATGATTACTAAGTAGGGTGGTTTACCTGTCGCTGGAGCTCTTCAGCGAAAGCATCTAGATCCAAGTCCTTCAACCTCTCAGGGGCGTTTAATATCTCCTCCAGGGCTCCTGTGAATAAGGCACCATGTTAGTACACATAACCATATGATGCAATGTTATTGTACTCTAGTCTAATTGTCGGTGCAAACATCAGGCCCTACATTATAATTATATCTATACTATAATAACAACAATTTCTGTGTGAATAAGTCTTACGATCTCACGGAAGTTTGATATGAATATGAATCTAAATAGTAATAATATACCCGTATAGTTAATGATAGATAATGAACACAAACCTGCAGGATTAGCATCTTCAGCTGTATCATCATACTCGAGTGCATCGACTGCCATCTTACGGGCCCATTCGTAGGTCTCCGGGTGTACCCTACTACCATCTAGTACCTGTAGTAGTTGTTGTAGTAGTTGTAGTGGTGGTGGACTAGTTATGTGCGTAATGTGTAGCTGTACATATGTATAATCTTAAATCATATGCTATTTATTCATAATAATTCTATATATTCATAATATACATGTATGTATATAATATGTATATATATAATATATATGTATACAGCTATAATATTTATTGATAAATTAATATTATAACATTTTAGATTATTAATATTCATACATTTGAACTGAAGAGAAAATAATAAAAAAGAATAAGTATAAAATATAAGTATATACTATATATCATATATAGTATATGTATTATATATATAATAAATGTATATAAACTACACCATTATTTATACTATATTTTATAATATGCAATATAATAAATATAATAGAATTATAAAAAGTTAATAAAATGTAAGTGTTTTCTTAAAATCATAAACCATTAAATATGTGAATACAACATTTTCATATACACAATTATTACACATAGACTAATGTTGTGTTCTGTATATAAATAATATAATTGTAATAATAAAATAAGATTTTATATTTTTATAAAATTAATTATAAATGAATGCTATAGAAAAAAATCTATTTTTATTTTTATATATAAATATACTTATATACTTGTATATTATAAATATAGTCTCATTATTTTGTATATATAATTTTATTATTACAATAAATACACATTAATCCATTAAATAACTTATTTAAACATACATTTGAATAACATTACACAATCTCCCCATAATACTGGACGTTTTGATATTATTATTTAATACTCGTATATTTAAATAAAAACTATTGTAAATTAATGTGAATATTTTATAACAAAATATCACATATAATAATTACTTTGAAGTGATTTAAATAGGGGAATTACTAGGGTGGGGGGGGGGAGGTACCTCAACATATGAATCAGTAGTGTCATCCATTGCGGCTGTGTCAATCTTAATGAAACCGGCGCAGTTGAAGAACACTTTAGGACCCATTTGACACAACATCACGAGCTGGGTTCGGTTCGCAATTTGGGAATTGTTTTGTTTCAGCATCTGATCAAGAAATCAATTAATTATATATAGATATTAATATACACATAAATATAATTATAGATGATTTCTATAGAAAAAGCTATCTTTGTATTTATTTATATATATTCTAAGGCTTCGATGGAAAATTACTAGAGCCATATGGTTATAAGTGAAAACTTCATCTAAATTCCTTTATGGGATGAAATGACTCCACCAAAATAACAATATACACGCAGGTAGCTATATAGTTACACTGCTACCGTAGCTACCACTACTACTATTACTACGACTACTAGTGGAAACCTTGAGGAGATGATTACCCTTACGAGGTCCGAGCCCGCACACAAACTGAACAATGGGTGACATGTAGGGGTGAGATACGCATCTGTTCACATCAACTCCCACCTGGTTCACCGTGTTCACAAACTCCTGGTGCAGATATTCCAACAGGTCATCCTTACAGATAAGGTTCTGTTCATGTGGTGGTGTACAGTTGTAATTAGAATTGGAGTTATTGGGTTTACATATCTATAATATATTAGATTATTTATTTTAAACATTTACAGAAATTTTATTTAAAAATAATTTCAGATCGTTTTTTCTAAAATGATATCTATATACCATCAATATTATCTTATGTCAATAAATAATTATACATTTCTAGAATATTCACTCATTTTAAATATTTATGAAATAAAATGGTTAGTATATTATAATGAACCAAACCAAAAAATCCAAGTAAATCCCTTGATTATATTATAGATTTGTTGCGACAATTATAATTAACATAATTATGAATCTTGAATAATAATGATTTTATTTACATGTTATTAAAATATTAAATCTTAAAATAGATGCAAAGTAAAATATAATAAACAATCTTCATAATAAACTATTTAATTATATTACTATTATAAAATTATTATAATAAATAAATCTATATAATTATTATGATTTGTATATAATACAAATTAATTTAAATATAAATTATAATAAAATAATTAATATTATAGTTTTAATTTATAATATTAAATGTAATATTTTAATATATTTTATAATTATGATATTATATCTAGTATATAAAAGAAAATTTGCTGTTTTTAGACAGAAGTTCTACAAGAGTAAAATAAGTTTGTGAATTGCATATTATTTAGTAAATAATATTTACATTTCAAATTTGTACAGTAAAACTTTGCAAAGTAATTTTAGGCAATTTACTAAAAGGTTGAATTAGTGAAAATATTTTTTTAGAAATACCTTTTAAATTAATTTTCTACATTTTAAAAATATTTTCTAAAAAAAAAAACATTCTTTTTTAAATATTTCCCCAATTTAAAAAAAATAGTCCTTCGTATATTTTTAATATTTATAGTATTATTTATAGTAATTATTTAGCTGGGAAAAATTGAGCAACGGTGTTCGGGGGTAGCTATATTTTTTTTAATATTTTGTATTATATGTTCTATTTTTTTTTAATATTTGGCTATAATTGTAAATAATATTTTTCTAATTATTGTAAGATTCATAGTTATATATATATTATATTATATTTGTTAACTAGGAACACAAATCAATAATCTAATATTTCCAGGTCAGTTACAGCTAGAATCAGTAAATAATAGCTGGGAAAAATCAAGCAATTATGTAATGCCTGGTTATAGCTAGTAATATTATAAAATATAAAATATACTCGCAATATATATATATTAAATTGTATAACATTTATTAAAAATGATCATTGATAAACAAAAATAAATATATTAATTAACATTAATTAACATATTATTTATACATTCAATAAGATTATTTAAAATTACTTTAATATACTTAATTTAGTTTAGAAATATTTTTATGATTAAATTAATTATATATAAATATTAAAAAATGAAATAAAAAATATACATAATTAAATAAATTCAAAATATTATATAAACTTTAGTGTAATTTATTTCATAAATACACATGTTAATATGAAAAGTATATGTATAATGAAAATATAAAATTATTTTTTTTGAACATATGTATCATTTAAATTATATTTCTAAATGATTACTAAAATAGATACTAAATGGATGTGAATACGCACATATATACACATACACATATATACACATATATACATATATACACAGGAACCTGTAACGGATGAAACTTCATGCAGAGAATATCATTATCGGGGTTACAGAGTTGGGCGAATTCAATGAGTGGATCCTGTATTCTACGTGCCAGAGATATGCATTGTCTCAATAGTTTGGGGTAGTCGTTACCATCAATCTGTAGGATGACAAGGAGATAGAGAGGGTGGGAGGGAGGGGGAGATAGTAGGGCTTGAGGGAGAGGTAGAGAGAGATTGTCTCAATAGTTTGGGGTAGTCGTTACCATCAATCTGTAGGGTTGTAAGGAGATAGAGAGGGTGGGAGGGAGGGAGGGGAAGATAGTAGGGCTTGAGGGAGAGGCAGAGATATGCATTGTCTCAATAGTTTGGGGTAGTCGTTACCATCAATCTGTAGGGTGACAAGGAGATA
Organism: Osedax fenrisi; assembly: GCA_964019155.1. NCBI lineage: Eukaryota > Metazoa > Annelida > Polychaeta > Sabellida > Siboglinidae > Osedax > Osedax fenrisi. The sequence goes on from OZ025241.1 coordinate 79,673,038, forward strand.
GAGGGTGGGAGGGAGGGAGGGGGAGATAGTAGGGCTTGAGGGAGAGGCAGAGATATGCATTGTCTCAATAGTTTGGGGTAGTCGTTACCATCAATCTGTAGGGTGACAAGGAGATAGAGGGAGGGAGGGAGGGAGGGGGAGATAGTAGGGCTTGAGGGAGAGGCAGAGATATGCATTGTCTCAATAGTTTGGGGTAGTCGTTACCATCAATCTGTAGGGTGACAAGGAGATAGAGGGGAAGGGAGGGAGGGAGGTGGAGAGAGATTTTAGGGTGTGAGGGAGGCAGATATGTTCTCAATAGTTTAGTTGTATTCGTTACAGTAAATCTATATAGCGACAAGGCGATATATATTAGAAAGGGAGATAGAAGAAAATAGAGGGAAATTCTTATATTGAAAAGATTTATATCATGAAAATAAACCGTGCTCAAAATTCATGTATTATAATTAGATTTATTAACCTAAATAAAGAAATAAGTTATATTTACCGATATTGAACAATACCTACATGAACGTATTACAATGTATATAGCAATAACCTCAGACTTCTTGGTATTCGAATACAAGATAGCCATTTCAGAATCTACCAGCTCCACTCCAATGCTCTCAAAGTCTTGTTCATCCTACAGAACATGGTAATCAGTTGTATACAGTGTGTGTGTGTGTGATAACTTATAGTGTGTGGGGGTTATACGTTACATTATTATTAGCATTAAGTGAATGATTTACGATACTGATTACAGTATCTCATGCAATGTCACACAATATACAACTCATATATAACATACAATATCACTATATATATATATATATCACACATTATGTTAAAGTTAGCTTAAAAACACTTCTCCAGTGAACAAATACGCTAATTAAGCTGGTGATTATAGAAATAAATGGCCCTGGTGACGAGAAAAGTGACCTCGCTCAGATAGAAAGGTTACATCACCTAACTAGAGAGAGAGAGATGCTGATGCTAACCTCAAGTTCTCGTATGATGTCCTTCATCTCATCAACGATACCGATACACTCTCTAGAGTCTGTGGATACGGCTATTACGTGGGGGCGCTTATTGCTAATGAAGTTCTTTAGACGTTCCGTCTCTATTTCCTGTTCGCGGGGGTATTAGAGATTATCTAGGGTTTATTCAGGGGTTATCAATGTATGTAGAGGTGCATTTATATTCGGTGTTAGAAAATAAAATAAGGTATAAGAAAAAAGGTATAAAGAAATGTACAGTGCCAATGACAATATATAAACATGTTATATTTATATAAATTAAGGGGAAGGATAAATTACAAATATAATGGCTATATACTTATACTTACTATATATACTGATAATAAATTAAGGACACAGTAAAGTACTATATGTGGAATATATTGCCATGTACTAGATAAGAAAATACTGGTAGAAACTAGCATTATATTAATATTGATCACTTTATTTTAAATAGATTCAAATAATAAAGATCTATAACACTGCTGTTTTATTTATTATATAATATATATGTATATATATATATATATATAGGTATTCCATAGGTTTTCCGCTTATGTAATAACCTGTCTGGTATAAACATATTCTTGTCTATATACTTAAAACTAATAAATATTACCTATATTATTAAACCTAATAGGGTGTTCACACGATGCATATTTTGATTGTCGTACGAACAAATGCTGGACCGAAAAATTTCGGTCCAGCATTTAAAAAACACGAGTGTTCACACGACGCGGGTTTAAATTGTCGTAATTATCAATAACTGACAGCGGAAATAAAAAATAAAGTAAATAAACAAAAATTTCAAATTCGAATAATATTTTAATTTATCTATTATAATTACATTTATTATAATTATGGATACTTATTTAAATAATTTATTATGTTTAATAACTGACGAAATTGTACTGAATATTTCGTATGAAAATAGCAGAATGAGAACTTATGGGCGCATAATTATTTAAAACGATTCTCGATCTTTAAAGCATTTAATTAAACTACTTTTTATTATATATTTACTTGAATTATTTAATTTTGTATATTCTATATAATTCATGTTTATATTGTATTTTATATTGTAGTAATACGATTAATTATATAAAAATTATTCAGTATAATATTTTTATAAAATATTGTAAACATTACCAAAGATAGTAAGATATTTCGGACCAGCATTCATTTCGGTCCAGCAAAAATTAGGATATTTTCCATTTTTGCTGTACGACGAGAAAAATAGGAATTCGAGTAAATGCTGGACCGAATCTATGATTTTGAAGCATTCGGTCCAGCATTTATTCGTACGACAAGCAAAACACGCATCGTGTGAACACCCTATAATATTGTCTATATAATTTACAATTATATATTATTTATAGATTTTGTATGTGATAGATAATATACAATGCAAGTTATAAAATCATAATTATAATATTTATCATATTTAAAAAAATAAATAATATGATATTGAATAGAATAATATATTTATTTTTATATTAATAATATATAATATTGTAAAAAAATATATATATATATTAAACAATAGAATTAATACTATTTATTTGAATGTTTCATTGTTTGATTTTATATTGATATGATCTTGATATTTAAATAGATAATATTTAAACATAAAATACTGAATGGAATATTTATTTTTATATAGATAAAATTAAATATAGTTAAAAAACCTATACATTTTCTAAAATAGTAATATTAATTATCATTATATATTTTTATGAATATATATTATGCACAGTAGAAAACTGTTTTGGTAAATTTTTTAGTTCACTTTATAGAAAAGTTTTAACTAATCGGGATAACTCCTCCTGATCATTCTAGTTATAATAAAAAAAAAGAATTGAAAACCGACAACAATTCTGAAAGCTAAATAATTTTTAAAAAAGATAGCAATTTTCATTGAAAATTACGAAAAAAAAATTAAATTCCAGATATATTAAAGGACATTTTTTTTACAATTAAAAATTGTATTTTAGCATATGTAGTATATACAAACATCCTTAAAAAAATGTTTAATTTAAAAAAAAAATAATTAAATCGATCGATCACACGGAAATAATTTAAATTTTGTCTAAAATTTTGTTTTAGGGTCGAAATCGAAATCGAAAAAAAAATGATCAATGGGATAACAAAAAAATGTTATATTATATATCTCTATCATCATTATATGAATATAAAATTATAAGTATTAATATAAAAATAGCATATACTTATAAACAAATTTTATTGAGTATTTTAACAAAAAATAAATTTTGTTGTAAACTAGTCTTTGTAAATGTAGTCTATGTAATTTTTGTATTATACCTCGTAGATATTTAGTATAAGCTCACAACAAAGTATGATGCTTAATTAAAATAATTTGTCTAATAAATAATAAAAAAATTATATTAATAAAAAATAAAAAAAATGTTAATAAATAATTTTTTATTTTTATGTAATTTTTTATTTTTATGACAACACGCACTTGCTCAAAAATATATATATATATATTATGAATATTCTATTATAATACTGTTGTACTATATAATGTGTATACTATACAAAAAAAAGTGACTCATTACAGATAATAGTTCTATCATGACAAGTATTCTGAATAAACATATATTTTCCTATATTTATATACATTGTATTTTGAAAACATCTGGTAAATGTGGTCTGATCAGCTTGTGTGATAGGTGTTCATAGTGATAGGCCATACTGAATGTACTGAATAGCCTTACATTTCAGTACATTTTATTTTAAAAAGTATACTTTTGTGTATTAGTTATGCCAGTTTTTACCGTAACTTAACATGGTAAAGATAGGTTTTGGACGTTTTGCCAAAAATAATGGAACCCTGATATATATATATGTTTATTAATAATATTCTACAATATAATACATTTAAAAGTATTTTATTATAAATGCAATACACTAATATATATATGAATTAATAATAAAAAAAATATATAATATATATATATATTATAATGAAATGAAAATATACTTAAAACTCACATATATACATACATATTATTGATAATACCTTAGCTTCCCTTTGATCTTCACGATAAGCATTCTTTCTAGTCATAAGGTATGGTAACTTCATGAAGTCAATCAACTGACCATATTGGTCAATAATGCAACAATAACTCGACTCGTCACTGTCAAACGTATTAGTTATACATACATTAGTATTATATATAGATAATAAATTAATCTAGTACAATTAATGTAACATCTAGTGAATGTTATTTATATAGGAATATTTAATTACAATTAATTTATCTGAATATATATCAAAAATTGACACTCCTCAATTATGATATATTTTAATCTGTTTTCAAAAATACTAATTTTGTTAAAAAAGAAAATCCATATTTTTGTAATATAATGTATTATATAATAGCAAATAATTACATAATATACACGTTGAAAATAAACGAGAAAGCTGGGGCTAATCATACAAACTTTTGCGTACTATAGCAGATAGACATCACCCTACACCTGTCGATATCCTCCGCTTCCTCTGAATTCTCGGCACCCTGGTACTGATAGGGTGCTACTTTCAGCCAATCAGCGAGCCTCTTACAACACGACTGTGCGGGGTGTACGCTCGTATTAGGGTGGAGGAGGGGGTGGGGTTATGTTACACATGGGCTAGGCTGAGACTAGTACAGTGTATAGCAGGTCACCAAGGGGGTATAGCACAGCATAGCTAGTTGAACGGATGAACAGCTAATACCAGATACACTGCAATGTATCAACAGAGTGTACATCTGACTATCTGACCAGGCTTCTTGCTACAGCAATCGCACCCGTAGACAGTATCGGCTACATGATTGTCTACATACCAGTTAAATGTCTACATACAACTTTCATGTCTACATTAAATGCCTAGCTATAATATGATGGTATAGGTAATATGATTTAATAATATGTGCAAGCGTTATGGATGTTAGGTACCAGTGTGGCATGCATTATATCTTGGAGATGATAAAGTTACTACCAAGTTATAATGACTACATCCAGATGGCTACAACTATGTCTCTCTCTAGTGTATGTACCAGTTTAACATAGTCTTTAGATTCGTCGAGTAGCTTGTTGTGGAACTCTGCAGCCATCTGAGGGTAAAGGTACTTGTAGAGGGCAGTGTGGAGGGCTTCGGTTCTCAAGTCGTTCCATTTCTCCGCCACATTGCTGAACTCGTCCTGTAAACCAGAGTGGTGAACGCAATGTGTGTGATGATGATGCATACTATGTGGCCTATTTACATTGCATTATTATTGTTTTCATTTATTAGGTGACAAATTATTTGTATTATTTGTTAATAATGTAAATATTATTAAAATTGGTATACTATTCTCATAGTTGAATACACATCTATGGTTGAATACAATATTTGGAACATTTGTAACTTATAATAATATATTTGAATTAATAAATTAATAAATAACAAATTTTGATAATACATTTTTTTTTAATAATCCATCATTTAAATAAAATAAAAAAATATAATATTGCATTATTTAGTTTACTTTTAAGAATATAATTAATTAAATTAATCAGAAACTAATATAAACGAAGATTGATAGAATATTTTTACTTGCTGATAAGAATATTATAAAATGTATAAGAAGCATTAGAACATTTAAGAATTGTACGTACGCTTTGAAAGAGATGCTTTACTTCTTCGAAATAAGAACTTGAACTATCTTTCAAATCCAAGTGAATTTCTTTTTCCATGAGTCTCTCACCACAAGCCTTAAAGTAAGTCATGTGATACGTTATGTAATGAATATTTAATTTATAAATTATAAATATAATATAAATGAATACTAAAGGCATCAGACAGTGAAAATTACCAAATAAATACTGAACGAAAGAATGAAACAAGAATATTACAGATCATTATAAGGATATTTTTCATAACAAGTTAAACATTGTAGATATGATAAATAATAAATACGTATTTTTAGTAGAACACCATTAAATATGTGTACAGTGTACACATCTATTTAGCTACACTATACGTTAATAGATATTTACTAAGATAACATCAATATATCCAGGACATAATATGAAATATATTATTTAATAAAAATCATATATAATCAATAATTCAAGATTATTAAACTGAATAAGATCTATGATATAGATAGAATACTGAGTCTAAAGGGTTAGAGTTCACACTAACAGTAGATATCTTCAGGTATTGGTCATCCTTTAAATCGCTGAGGGGTTTATTCTTGATATACTTGAAGGTGGCGCATTCATGTACCTCATCCATAACCTATTACGTAATGCATTGTTCAGTAACAATAGAACAATAGCTGCAATCAATGAAGGGCTACTATTATAGCCACACACACATACACAGAGAGTTACTGAGGACTGGGTGTATCAGACTCTACATGAAGGTCACATGTCTGACCTGATTGCCCTTGGAGGTTGACTTGCAGGTGATCTGGGCGCGTTCGGTGAATATCTGCCGTACGACCTTGCGGATGATTGGATGGTAGGCGATCTGCAAGGTCATCATGTACTTGGCAGCTGTTACTACTTCTTCGGCGGTCTTGAACTTGCTGCGGTGATTAGGGGAATAGGGGAGTAGGAAGAGGAAGGGTAATGTGGATGGGAGGAAGGGAATGAGGCAATAGTTAGGTGGGAGGGAATGAGTGAGTGTTGGGTGGATAGGAGGGAGGATAAGGGGAGATAAGGATATCATTAACCTCAATGGTAATATATTTACACCTGTTTATTATTTATGTTAGTGGTATGTCAGAATTAAAGTAAACATTAATATTCTATTAATATATATTGTTAGATCACATTTTAATATTTCATAATTTCAGACGATACATATGAATGATTCAAATGATAAACATATGAGACTCTCATTTCACTAAAACAAAGTACGATCAATTTTGAAATACATTAAATAATTAAATGTCATTGTATCTTGGAGATTATATTTAGAACTCTACATATAATAAATACTGTAATCGTATGATAATTATAAGCGCACATGAATAGCAGCTACATATTACTTAAGTGTATACTAATACAAATTCCAGAAATGTTATAATACAATTAGGTTCCAAAGTTAAAGCTTTAAAAATAATTTTTTAGATTAAATATATCATATTATACATGAGAATATTATGACATAGATAAAATAAAAAAATGATACCAAATACAAATATTTACAAATTATTATTATAAGATAAAATAAAAAATTGAAGATTAGATAACAAATAAAACTAAATATTTAATATTATTGTCTTTACAAGTATTCGACATGTAATAATAGATGTCATGTGACTTGTGTGTAGCGTAGTTCAGTCCCCTTAAGATCATAATGACGGAATGCACAATAAGAAAATACTCTTAGTTTATTAGCTATATTTTTTAGCATATAACAATATATATATATGTATGTCAATAAAACTATTATCAGTTATTCTTTAAAACAATTGAAACCTTAATAATATTGAAATTATAATTTAAAATGTAAACATAATTATTATAATTAATAAATATATCATTATTTTTTTTAAATCTTATTTATAAATTTATAAATTATTATTTATATCACTTATAGTTAATATATACTTATATACACTTATATCATATATATATATATATATATATATATATATATATATATATATATATATATATATATATAATCCATATATAATTTAAAATAGAATGAATTGATTGATTTTAACATAATATTATTATTTGCCACTCAATATCATGATAATACACATATGTATGTTTAATGTATATATTTACGATTAACAAATAATATACAAACTAAGATGTTTACATATAATGTATTAAGATTATTATAATAATAAAGGTATACGTATGACTATGAATAATATAATATACTATACATTTGACGAATACCAGTGATCTGGTGCAAAGTGATCTCGTGCGGATTGGTGATCTCGTGCGCAAAGATAATACATATTAATATAAATAATTATTTTAAAATAGTAGAATTTATATGGAGATCACCGGTCCCTATTACACTACACACACACACACAGGTGATGATGCTGATGATTCATTACCTGTTGATGAATGACTCAGCGTATTCGAGGGGCTCCTGTTCGCAGCTTCCCTCGACTTCGTAGCGTTGGTAGTTGTCCTGCATGTTGGACGCCAGCCTCTCAGAGCTTAGGCCAAACTGTTTGCAGAACTTAGCTAGACGACGTGAGAGAGGAGGTGCACGGTATTAATGAGGTGTTGTGAACTTTGAACCCATCGCCCATTCCTCTGACAAGAGAGCTACGCGACGGTGGTGATATACAAGTGAAAGATTAATTTAAATTATTTAAGGAAATAAAATAGATAAATTTTGCATGGAATAATCGCGCATTAGTATGAAGAGAATTGTGTTCTGGATGTGCTACACTGAAGTCTACTGAGAGTTTTAAGCATGAGACTACAATGTTTACAGTAGTAGTAGTAGTAGTAGTAGTAGTAGTAGTAGTAGTAGTAGTAGTAGTAGTAGTAGTAGTAGTAGTAGTAGTAGTAGTAGTAGTAATAGTAGTAGTAGTAGTAGTAGTAGTAGTAGTAGTAGTAGTAGTAGTAGTAGTAGTAGTAGTAGTAGTAGTAGTAGTAGTAGTAGTAGTAGTAGTAGTAGTAGTAGTAGTAGTAGTAGTAGTAGTAGTATAGTAGTAGTAGTAGTAGTAGTAGTAGTAGTAGTGGAGGTGAACTAACTCAAGCCGTACTTAACGCAGAGTCCGTACTGCGAGTTACCGCGGTTAGACTGCTTGTACTTAGACTTATCGGAGGGGTCAACTCTTGTGGTGACGTCTTCGAGGTCATCGTCATCTTCCCCCCCCACCCCCGGCTCAAGGGGGTTGTCTGCATCCCCTCCCGCCGTGGGTCCCCTGCGTTTACCCTTCTTGTTGGCGGTGTTCTTCAGACCCTGCAGATCTACGCTGTAGTACATCTGAAAGTGTTTCTGGGTGTCGCGTAGTTCGGCCATCGTTTGTATGGTCTCCACGCTGCGTGAATAGGGGCGGGTGTCACGTATCACCGATTATAGAAGCCAGCGCAGCGATAGGTAGCGTGCGGCTAGTGTTTAATTAGGCTAAACTAATTTCACGTGATCTATGTAATATGTATTTATTTAAGATTGAATTCTATTTATTACCCTGTAAGTAATGAATTGAATTTAATGCGAGATATAGAATAGAAGAGAATTCGTTTATTGAATTTTAAATTATAATCTTTTCATATGGTTTTCATATTATCAAGATGTCCATTATTCTCGTTATTAAAATTCAGATTCATATTAAGACAGACTTCGCCTTCTCTTCGAATATATTAATATTCACATCTCACACTAAAAACTCCTAATGTATATATACGTAAACAACAGGGGGGGGTGTGTCTAACAATTCGGTATCGAGGCCTGGCAGTTCTTTGCTATCACTCTGCGCAGACTTGAATTCCCTCATCCTTCGCATCAGCTTGATAAGAGCTTGTTTACGGGTCAGGAGTTGATTCCACTGATAATAGATAACTGTTACACTACGGAACATGCACTTACACAGTACACACAAGTACTGACATCGCCTTCGTCAGATGTTCTCATTGAATCATTGAGTTATTCGTATATGTATTACTTCGTATAATTTCAGATTTATATAATAAAAATATGTAATTCGATTATTAATAATAAATAATAGTTTACATAACATCACTCTTATTAATTATATAATTAACTATTTCGAAATAAAATATAAATATTAATTAAAAAATGTACTTTTAATGTTATTAATAAAGATAGAAGATTGAGAACATCCAATGGAGTAAGTGGGGAATAGTAACATTCGATACATACCTTACTGTCCATCTGGAACACAGTCCACAGGTCATTGATGTTCAGGTCAGGTTCAACATACTCTTTACGATAGAAAGCAATGAACGGAACCTGCGTGATTAGTATCGAATCAATAAATACTTAAATTGTTTACATTTAAAATAGTAGTTATTTCTTAAATACCATAATATTATAATTGTATAGAACAAATATCGCACTGCAATATATAATAAATTACATAATTTGAAATAATTCATTAATATCATTTTAATATTTTGTTGTTTACTAAATTATGAATATTACAAATATTGATTATTAGCAGGTAAATATATGAAATGAAATAAATGAGTCACGTATGTGTATATACAATGTATAAAGTGTATGTATATAGTATATCACATGCATAGAGAATTACAAGTAAAAACAATATATTTTTTGAAATATCACACACAAATTAGACTATATACTAATGTTGCAGTAGCTTAAGATGATCTATTATTATTATTATTATTATTATTATTATTATTATTAAGTAGATTGTTAAAGATAAATAACTGTGCTATACTATTAATACGTTTTAAATAATGTTTTCATTGGACAAAAGAGAGTACAATAAAAGGTATTATATACTTTATTTCTAAGATAAAAAGATTGAATTTAACATTCCTCAATATAAAAAATGCCCAAATCTATAATATAGCATATAAATGAATACAATAAAAGCATAGTTTACAACGCTTATTTATTATAACACCATAAGAAGAGAGAGTTTACAAACCTCAAACATTTGCGATCGTATACAATTGAGAACTTCTCTAATCTTTGAGATCGCAGAGGAAGATTTACACCTGTCAGTTGATGCCTGCGATAATGTGAACGTGATATTTATTAGAATATATTTAAACTGTCATTTTATCTATCTAAGAGCTTGTTGTATAACTTATTTACATATTTGAATTTAATATGTATATTATATTCAAGTATATAACTAATGGTATAACTAATATTTTAGAATTAAATTTTTTTTGATACGTAATGAAATTAGTTATATTTCTATCTATAATCTGGTGAACAATGATACCAGCGCACTTATAAAGTTAAATAATCTAACAACATTCATACCATTTTTGTTAATCATGAACAACTGTTATTTATATTAAGTAATATTTGTGTATAATATAACTTTCGGTTTAACTAATTTATGTGAACGCTTATTTTCCGGGATTATTTAAAGGAAAGCTTATTTCAAAGTTGGGGTCCAACTATTTGTATAGTATTATTTATTATAGATGAATTATATATGGTACAAAGTTTGGATTATTTCGTATTATATATTTGTTTAGTTTTTTATGAGTTCTGAAATATTTTATGGTATTTTTATAATAAAAGTTGAATAAAATGTACTTGAATAATTTTGAATTAAAAATATATTTCTAAGAAATATTGAAATATACTAATATGGGTTAGAGAAGTAATTATAACATTTTTTATATAAACAAAATATTAAAAAAAAAATTTAAAAGGTGAATAGATAACAATATTCTATATTTTGTATATGTAAAATATAAAAAAATATAACTAGTTTCAAAGTATACTTAGTCATTATTTAACTTATATATTTAGAAATAAACACGGAAAAATTAACAATTGTTATTTTCAAAATATATAAATTAATATTAAAAAAAAAATTATATGAAATAATGATACATATACAAAAAAAATTAAATGGAATTATTCATTAATACTATATCATTTATGTATTTATGTGAACGCAACAAAATATTTATTTGAATAAATCTAGTTTTAATTAAATATACTACAAATTAATTCTAATTATTAAAATATTGATGACACATATTTTAATTTATAGTCTTATAAGAATTTATTAGAATCTTAAAAAGGTTATTTTATGAGTTATATTATAAACAATGGCATAATTTGTGCATCATATTAATAATAAAGATAATATTTTACATTTTATTAATAACTATTACAACAAATTATTTCTCGGTTATATGATGTATCTAGGCCCTCGAGGATAATAATTTGTTTAAATATTTATCTACAAAATAATTTTTTTTAAATATATATCAAAAGTAACATTACATATTACTTTATATATATATATATATATATATATATATATAATTAAAATACAAATGTATACTTAATATGTATTTTAATGTGAGTCTAAATGAATTTTAATATTTAAATTTATAATTTTACTATTCATAAAATAAATTCATAATGAAAATCATTGTATTAAAGCACTTTACTACACACTATAATGCATTCTTCATAAAATTATATTGTATTCCATAAAATATTTACAATGAATAAAATATATATTTCATAGATATAGTATTATGTACTGACTCTAGATAATACTGGTAAATAAATCAAAAATAGATATAATGTTATCCGAAAAAAACACTGAAATTATTGAACACTATAATTTCAACAAAAGTGTAATCCAAACCCTGGCCAACTCTACTAATATCTATTATAATATCTATATCTATATATATTATAACGAAATATCTATTATAATAGATCAGTGACTAGTAGATAGTGTACCTGTTGCCGTGAGATCCACGCGGTACCGATGAATGCCTGCTGATAGATCCAGTCGGCTTCGAGGTCGAGTTCACCCGCTTCCGGGGGCAGCACGGGCACCGGTCGGATGCGGAACCGTTCGGGTATGTCGGCCAATAGGATCTCTTGATCGCGATCGGTGAAGTGGTAACGCTCAATCTCGTGGGGCTCGTATACCTATTGAGCGGGGGGCACCAGCTTTAGAGCGCACAAGTATTTAACGCACCTGTATATGGGCAATAGTGCATCAATAATGGGTAAACTATCCAACTGTATTTACTCATAGATATTTGTACACACGTGGTTGGTGATAGTTTTTAGTATCGTAATTTATTTACAGATAATCATAAGATGATATAGAATATATTAAGTAAATAATAGATTACTATTTTCATCAGTGTATATAACAATATACTTATTTGTAATGCAATAAATAATGATATTTGAGATATACAATATTCAACATTATAATAATAATTTTAATTAGCCCTATTATCACATATGGTATATATAATATTTATCTATTTATCACTCTAAATTATAATACAATAATCTTTATACAAATTGCAACAGCCTGCATTCAATTAAAATAATTGTCATTTTATTATAAATCAATATTGCATCATTATTTTAATAAAATACAATACAATATACTTAATTATAACTAATACCTAATTATCTAATGTAAATAAATGTGTTTAATAAATTATTATAATTAATAATAAGTAGTAATTATGTTGGTTAGATTAAGATTAAATATTAGAATGTAATTACAATTATCTAAATTTCATTATTAATAATTTACTAGAATATAATGAATAACAGGTAGCAATTAAATATCTAATCATTATATATATTGAATGAATACAATATTAATAAGATATAATAGGGAGATACAAAGCTAGCTAAAGGATATAGATGATGATTAGGTATGTGTACGTGCGCGTGTGTGTATATTAACATCAAAGATAGTGGTCTTCTTTTTAGCCTTCTTTTTAGATTTCTTCGAAGTGTGTTCATCTTCAGAATCCTCTTCGTACTAATGGGATAATCTCTCTGATTACTCATCATACAATAGTAGTAGTAGTAAGTGAGTCATCTTTGATTAATATTTTTAATTAAATAAAATAATAGTTATTTTAATATATATATATATATATACATATATATATTAATATCACATATATGAAATATAAGTATGGGATATACATTAATAAATGAATTTAATTGGTCTACAGTTTGAATAAGTATATTTCAACTCATTTACATTCTATTATACATTTTTAAAAGATTTATTGCGAAGTTAAAATTTATAATGTAAAGCGATACATATATAATGAGATTATAATGCGACGCATTCCTCTCAACCTTCTACATCTGTAGAAGTACAACCCCAGAGAGGGATGTGGGACGAGTAATAACTAGACAATGGTAGCGGGGGTGGCTAACCTCACTTTCGGAATCTTCATCGTCGTACTTGTCGAAATCATCGTAGTCAAAGTCTACACCGAATATATCCTGAGCTTCCTGCAGAGCTCTGTAGGGAGGTTAGGAGAGTTGAGTCATATGATGGCGGTATCGACCCCCCCCACCCCCGATTACAGGACGTGGGGTACATTATAATCGGGGTATATCGGTAATATTATATTATGCTGTGGATCTAATGTTAAGATCTATTATTATAATATCTAAGGTGTAAATAACATCTTTATTATTCAAGATTCATAATTGTGAACATCAGATACTGGCTTATCCATACTGATTATGATTAGGGTTGACAAAACATCTAGAATTTTAAGCCAGGTTTTTTAGGGTTTTTGGAAGGTTCATACTATAATAATAAAATATATTCAATTAAATATTTAGAATGAATGAATATTTTGAAGAAATAGTATTATGTATTGATAATAATTAATATTAACAAATTAATTTTAATTAGATATAATATAACCAAAAATTAAATGAAATTATTGAATTCAAATGTTCTCCTATAATATATCACTAATTAATCAAGAAAAAGTTGTACTTTAAAAATAATTTGTCAACGGTGATATTATTGTTATTATTAGTGATAATTTATTTCAGTAGTCCTTTCATCCTATGAACTTAGATGAAGTTTTTACTTATAATTAAACTTCTCTAATATCCGCTCTCATGTTAAGGCATACAGGTTTTAACGAGAGCCGGTCATTTCGTGTACATAATGATATAAGACTACTTCTAAATATTATTTAAATCATTTATGCTGCGGCCGGGGCTTAAGCCCGCACTCTACAGCCCGCTTGTCCGACGCTTAACCCGTTAGAGCTACCCCCCCCCCGCAGCTAGTCGTTATAAAGAAGTGCGCTCGGGCGCGACATTCGCAACTAACGCGTCTTCGTGAATGATTTTCTTCTTCTTGCGGGTCTTACTGAGAGGCTGATCCTGGTCGTCCACTATGAAGTCATCGACATCTGTGGACACGCGTGAGTAAGCGCGTATTAGAATGCGTATATCGGAGTAGCGAGGGTGGTATAATGAGCCGATGTAGTTGCAACTATGAATGCCAGCGTTAAATACAAATAGTGTGTATTTATTATATATATATATATATATTCATAGATACGTATTATACGATTAAAAAAATAAATTTTATAATAAAATCATATTATTCCGTTAAATATATTATTAGATATATTTTAATAACTAATTTACGATATAATATTTTACGAAATAAAACGAATTTACGCATACGCTTGAGCCGATTACCCGATTCGTCTCCCGATTGGCTGATATCTCCGAAGTCGGTTTGTCGGGCCCGTTTCGTCTGCTTCATCACGGATTCGTCGCTCATCTCTGCGTAAGAGCTAGCGATTAGCGCGCGTTACGTACAATCTGATACAGCAGACCACCACGACGAGTATACAACACACGACACAGCTACACTAGTCGATTCTACGCGAATTCACGATGACTAGGGTTCGCGCGCTCGCGCTGGAATTCTACTATCGTTGACAATCACTAGGTTTCGCGAGCGCGTGACTACTACATTATTGACAATCACTAGAGTGGTTGCGGGTACACTAGTGACTAATAGAGATGTATACTTACTGACGGCATCGTCTACGGATAGAGAGACAGTCGTGTCAGGGTTAGGTTCGTTATTAATATATCGGGTGATATTAAGGATAGCCGGGCGTGAATAATTTAATCGTTACATTTTATTATAAGTGTGGTATTATACGGTCACGCAATTAAATTAAGAATAATTAACAAACTAAAAGTATTAAACTTTCATTGAAATACAAATTATATTTAATACGGTAATTAATGTAATTATATTGGTGAAATATGATAAATTAAAACGAATAAAGGAAGTATAAAGAATATTCTCTCACCTCCATCATCTTGATCAAATATCTGTTTAGCGATTGTAGTTTCAACTCCCTCATCTTCATCTTTCGCATCACTATCGTCTTCATCGCTTAGCATACGAATTCTTTTACGCTTTTGCTAAAAAGTTATAATTATTTATACTTATTCAATAAAATTAGGTGATCCTTTTTAGCTAATAATTATCATTAATTTTCACATGTATTCTATATTATGAAATTAATAGTGTATTAATATTTAAATATAAACCTTTCTTTTAAATTTGTAACCAGTATTTTCTTCCAAAACATCGTAATCATCTTCATCAAGATCTTTATCAACTTCCTCGACAAACCTTTTACGTGAATCTTTATCTCCAACTTGCCGATAAATCGAAAAATCTAATATAAAATAAATTTAAATATAAAGAATTATAAATGAGTATAAAATATTAAAAACTGTTATATTACCATCTCCATCACTATCAAGAGCTTTATCATCTATTAAGTCTTCAATATCCTTATCCGATTCATCTGTTAAATTTGTATGTGTAATTTATTTAATTTAATAATTGCATTATATTTAATAAAAGTAAATAGAATAAGTAACATAACAAAAATATAAATTAAAAATAAGATATATTATTAAGTTTTAAATTTGAAATGTAAGTATATTATAATATATAAAATATATTTAAAAATGTTATATTACATAAAAATATGTAATTATAAATTAACCGTCATCTTCTTCAGAAGAATCATCATTTATACGTTGTTGTTTTTTGCGGACATTTTTCTTTGATTTTGTTGGTTTTCTCTTTTTTTTATTAGTTTTTCTTTTAGAGTAATCACTACCAGAATCAGATTCTATACCTGTCCCACTCTGTGAAGATCCAGTATGACTTCCACTTCCACTATGACTTCCAGATTTACTACGACTTCTACGTGAACCACTACCACTTCTAGAACCACTACCACTTCTGGAACCACTACCACTTCTAGAACCACTTCCACTTCTACTACGACTTCTTGATCCACTTCCACTTCTACTACGACTTCTTGACCCACTTCCACTTCTTGAAACGCTACCACTTCCACTATAACTCCCGCTTCTACTACGACTTCGACTGCCACTTACACTTCTCGCGTGTCTACTACCTTCTCTACTACTATGACTACTATTTCTTTCTCTTTTAACATTTTTAATATCTTCTTCTTCATCGGTACTTACTCCAGCTTGGTTATCCAAAAATGACATTTTTTAACAACACAAAATCAAAATAATCGTACATTAAATATCATAACAGAGAACTATAATATTTTAATTTATTATTATTTTATCGCTCATATAAATTTATATATATATATAAAACTTTACTCAAATTTAAAATATATTGTATTATATTCTAGTAATACTGAGAGTAGCTACATAGTAATATAAAAAAGTATTCTCAGATTTCGTAAATAAATTAGTGCCAAACAAATTAAATAAGGTAGTAAAATATAAATATATAATTTATATTTACTTTTGTTTGATTGGATTGAATTTAAAATATTTTATTATCATTGATAAAATATGTCAGTTTATTATACATAAATTTGTTCAAATTATAATAATTATAATTATTACAGCTTTAAAAATAGCATATTATTGATGATAGATAAAGGATATAAATTTTATATTAAAATAACAATAAAACGATGTTATATAATATATCCTTGATATTATAGAATTTATATTATTTATAATATAATTATATAATTTAGTGAATACATAGTTATAATAAATTAGTATGCTATTAGTATCTAAATGTGAAATATCATAAATATATATATTTAATATAGACTATATTATAAAGAGTTTAAATAACTGGGATTATATATATATATATCATCAATTTATTTTATATTCAATATATAGATAAAGGATTTAGTCAATTTTGAATCGTTATCAATATCGGATCAATATGATTTATTGAATACTCACCAGGTGATTATAAATAATATCAAGAAATCAGATTTTTATTTTAAAATAGTGTAATTTATACAAGATATATATGATGATATCTAAAAATATAGGATCAACGAACAAATTCGACGGACATCGATGTCAGTCGATTGTGAAGTTAATCTTATATCATATATGCTAAATACAACTATATTGTATACATAACTATAGAGGCCGTATTATATATTCAGCATAGCGATCGATGTCCGTCGTATTTTCCCGTTGATCCAAAATATAAACTATCGTTAAGTTATTAGTATAATCAATCTGGAAAAGAAATTTAATTTAGTATATATTACACTGTATGAATATGTACACTGTATGACAATTCGATATAGGCGCTATTACTAAATATCTATTATATTTTAAATTATTATTATTTATTTATATTTGTAATTACTATAATAATATAAATTATATTCAATATAATATTGATATAATTATTAAGTTTACGTACTAACTGTATTAATAG
The DNA here is from genome assembly GCA_964019155.1 of Osedax fenrisi. Taxonomy (NCBI): domain Eukaryota; kingdom Metazoa; phylum Annelida; class Polychaeta; order Sabellida; family Siboglinidae; genus Osedax; species Osedax fenrisi. The sequence continues at coordinate 79,691,303 of OZ025241.1, forward strand.
TTATATATATATGGGGAATCATGTAGGGCGTCACACATTAACTAGTAAACACTATCGATATAAAGAAAGTGGATAAGAATTTGACGCACGCAATGCATGTAAAAGATAGATACGTGAATGGCACTTTTATCGATAAATTAACAAAATGGTTTCAGTGATTTTTATTGGATATTAGTCATATTATATATTTCAAATATTAAAAAGTAGGCTTTTCGTCGAAATAGATTAAAGTGACTTCTATCTATATCAATGGATTTATATTATAAATATCAATAAAATAGTATGATATCTTCAATTTAAATACACAAAATTACGAGGAATGTTGATATGATGTATTTTAAATATATCATTTTATATTTAGTATAGATAGTACATTAAAATTAGTAGTAATTATCAATATATATATATATGTATAAATAAATATTATTATAAATAAAAATTAGTGGGCCAGATAGTGGGTTTCGACTGCAGCGCCCGTAGCGGATAGTGCCATACACTACATTCAATTGCTTATCCACTTTCTTTATATCGATGGTAAACACTCGTGATCTGGGTGTAATGTAAGACATTGACAGCTGATTATTTCAATATGCGAACCGCATACAACTAGGAACAAAATATTGATTATATATACTATATTTAATATATATATATATATTTGCGGATTGATATTTTGGGTTGTTTAATTTCTTTGGTTTGGTTTTATTATTCAATTTTTTTAGCTGCATTATATTCAGAAGTGAGCCTATATAATATTACTCGAATATATTAGCATACGCAATATACCGTAACGACTGCATTTAAGTTTACTCCGCTACACCCTCCTCACAAGTGTTTACTAGTTAATATGTGATGCTCGACATGTATAGCTATATACAGTATATTATATCTTAGATAAAATACTCTTTTATTGATTTTTGTAATCTAAATACATGCTATTGTTAATAAACTGTCTTTTTAAACTATTATTGCTAATAAGTTACTAGTAATAATCAAAATCACGTATGCCATTTTGTGAAAAATTGAGAAAAGTGTGATTCGCATATCTATCTTTTACATGCATTGCGTGTGCCAATTGCTTTTTCACTTTATTTATATCGATAATATAAATGTCTTTTAAATGGATCATAAATACTAAGGATGTATGCTTTTAGTATCCTTCATAATTTCTAGAGGATATTGATTTGTAAATTAATTTACTTATTATTAACCATAAATAATTTATCTAAACTAATTATATTTTTATATTAAAATAGTTCAGTATTAAATCAGAAAAATTATTAATGTATAATGTCAATTTAAAAATCGTCATGCTTACAAAACTTAACATTTCAAATACTTCCAAGGCCTCGAATCCTTTAATTCTTAGAAATCATATACACAAATCCTAAAATCTTTGGCTTCGATTCAAAAAATGTAAGTCTTTTAAAATCAAGAATTTAAAATTATTGTAACATTGTAAATTATAAGTTCAAATTTAACATTAATCTTCAAAATATGATGCGACTGATATTTAAATTATCAATAAATAAATCTGTATACGAATTATAGTTGTATTTAAATAAGTTACTTCAACTATGATATACGTGCATATAATTAAATAATATTATTCTATGTATTATGTACGGTTTTGTTTCAAGTCTTATTTAAATACGCGAATCGATGCGAATATCAGCTATAATGTTTGACTAGATTTCATCATTTTTAAATTGACTTGAAAATTCCAGACTCGACCTGCGAATATCATTACTAGTACTCGAGATTTGGACTCGAAGACTCGTATGTTTATATCCCTAATAACGGCAAAGGGCTTTGATAATAAGGTCACAGTCTCATATAACCAGTATTGTAATGTAATCTGTATACTCTAAACTATAACCTGTAATAACGGGTGAGGTATCTATATTCGTTATCGGTTATATACATAAAAGAGTATAAATTATATTCGTAATCTGTATTTAATTATTTAAATATTAATATTCGAATAATAATTCAATAAGCGTGTAATGAACTTACTTTTATAAGTTGTCCGAGATTACCTCATCTGAAATTACCTTATCCGATATTACTGATAGTTATTAAATGACCGACGCACATAATAAATATACATAAATGTTGTTAAACTGTTGTTAAATAAGCAGACGTGTTATCAGACGTATCATAAATATTTAAATATTAAATTAATATTATATTATTATAATTGTAATAATAATTATATAATTTTTACAAGGTATAACGGTAATCATAATCAATAATAATGTCGTTGTAGATGGGCGTTACTAAATTCGATAATCTAAATTCTATCATCTATAATTACATACTCGAAAAATATTTATATTTAGACTATTTAATATATCTATTCGTGAGTTATGTCCATTGATTGTAATTCGAGCATAGATTTGTATTCGCTACAATTCTATTTAAATAAAAAGGGGGCATATATCCTTATACCCCTGCAACCATTACGGTATCTAATTTCAATACAATCGTCTCTCTATATCTTAGAAATCCTCATATCTCATACATGTTGCATTGTTAGTTTCGTTTCTATCTAATGTATACATCAAATGGTCCGTATCTAGGACACATTTCTTCGGTACCTTTAATTCTGAGTTATCGAGTGTTGATGTATTACAACATGAAAAACTAATGCCTACATCATTGTACTATCCTACTTATTGATGAACACCGTATACATAATTACTGAGTTATTATCATAAGCACCTTACTATATTATATTACTATATTATTAATATACACCAAATAATCTCGTAAACTGATATCGATGAAATACATCTAATATTTATAATGCATTATTGTTACTACCCATGCACCTGAATTATAAGTTAGAATTAACTACGATTAGTATTATATGAAGCATATAATACTTAGTTTAAAATGTATGGGTATCATTATTATTCACATTTATTCTATATTATAGGCTATATGAATGAATGAAATCAGTTTACAGACAAAGTCTAAGGAGGATCAGTGAAAGCGATAAGCTTTAATGATTCGATATCTCCTGACAGTATGTACACTGTACATTGTACAGTGTACATTGTACAGTGCTATTTATCTTCATATGCATTCGGATACAAATACAACATAATAAAATAATAGTTCAGTTTTATAATAGTTTTTAATAATTGTAATATAATTTTGATTTTAAAATAAATATAATTACTGCATTAATTTATATTATAATAAAATAAAAATGAATTTTCTTAAATTATTATATAATTAGTTTATTTTATGTAGCCTAGGCTAGTAATAGCTATTCTAGAATATTATTAATATTATTGTTGTTAAGTGGAATATATTCTAACTAATTATTAATAGTGTCTTAAAATTGAAACATATAAGTAATTTGACTGATTCTAATGTTTTAAATACTGATAACAATACCTTCTGATAACATTATTCTTGATCTAATAATAGTAAATAAATATCTTGTTATTGATACTTCTATTTCTTTATTTTGTTATCTACTTCTACTTGTTCTATCCATTTAAAAAAATGTACTATTTTTTTATATTTTTTCTAAATATATCTACTTATGACCTCTATTTGTGAGTCATACTTTAGTCTAAATCTGCAATGAACTTATACTGAATTAGTCTATAATTTCAATACTGATTTATTAAGATTAATTAAGAATATTCTTAATAAGTATATACTTCATAATTAATATATAACTTTATTTTAAAAATTGAGTCACATATCTTACTCTCAAATAATCTTAATATATTAATTTCTATCTTTTTTTTATAACTATACACATTTATATTTAAATAGTATATATTTACTACCTCTTCTTTGTGTAAACTTTATTCTGAAAGTTATAAAATTGTTTTCAAATTATTTAAATATTATTTTAAATAACCAAGTATATTATTTTTTGATAACAAAAATGATACTCTATTTAAATGTATGCAATTAAACAAAATCCTATTCTTGATATTATACCTAATTATTATTATAATGTCCAATGAACAATTATATAGAGTTTCTAAACATTATTTATACTTATTGATATTTTTTAATAGTTCTAATCCTAAAGGTTCTAATATTAAATTATCTGCTCATCATTTTCATGAATTTAATTATATATTACTAGTTGTACCATATTTATATGTAATTTGTAATTGTCATTTTAACATAAAGTTTATTGCACTACTGTATATAAATAAATTGTTCTATTCATTATATTACCCTAATATTACCCCATATATTACCTTAACTATATTGTTAAAACTGTAATATTTTTCTAATAATGTCCTACATTATAATAATACAAAATATGGTTATTAATTTCCCTTATATTTTATAGGCTACAATTGTATTTATTTTATACTTAATTAATATGAAAATATTAGGTCTATGTATATTAGGTATATGATGAAGTTGTTATATTTTCTAAACTTTATAATATAGATAAATAGTTTTTATTTTATATTACTTTATTTTGTATATGTCATCTCATAAAAATAAATGTATTTTATTATAAAACCTATTTTTACAAGAGTTAGTATTTTTTAGTATCAGTTATGCTGTATTGCCAGGTCCAGGATATCAATAACTAGATAAATATAGCTAAATATATCATATGAGATTATATTCTTATTTATATTCTTATTAATTCAATTGATAATATAATTTGATATTATAATTTGACAAATATAACAATTTTTCAACATTATTTGTTATTTAATAATAAACAATAAATGTATGTAGAATTACATTTAAAATTATTACATATCATAATATATTTCAACTCATCATATTAATTGTCAATCATTAAATATAATTAATCATATTTATGTTAAAATTATATTTACTTTCAAAATTATACTTAATCAATTGATATTATCTATGTTATCTTATCAATTTACAGAATCATTAATTTTCTAATAATTATCATTATAAAACAATAATATTTAATAATAAACAATAAGTAAAAAGGAAAAATTTATTAATTATATGGGTATATTTAAAATTAGTATACATTAAATAATGATTATAAATTTGTTTAAATATAAACGATATAATATATAAATAATACTTACCCAATTAACAGTAATAGCCTCATAATATCAGCATTATAGCATAAATAATAGCCACAAATATTTACATTGTGCTATTATGCTGCTATTATGTTACCATTAAAAGTCTATTATGCTGCTATTAAATAGAATTATAATGGCATTACAAATTAGTATCAGTATAATATATTTTTAATTGCAACATGATAGCAGCATAATAGCACAATGTAAACATTTGAGAATATTATTTATGCTATTATGCTGCTATTATGAGGCTATTACTGTTAGCTGGGTAGGATGTATAGCATGATATATGACTGTGAAATACATATACTCAGGAATTCCTTAATCCCCTTAATCCCTTTTAAGACATATCATTATATATTGAATAGAAAAGTGTTTTACATTTATTAATATCAATTAGATTATATAACAAATTAGAAAGAACATGAATATAACCCAAGTAACACAGATTGGGTCAAACTTGGTCCATACTTGGTTCACAAATAAAATACTTGCTTCATAGTTGGTCATATTGACTTAAGTCAAAAATCTGGTTCAAAACTTAAGTCAAACTTAAGTATTTTTAATTTTATATAACTTAAGTCACTGTAACTTAAGTTATTTCTTAAGTCTAACTTAATTCGAAATGAATTAAGTTTTTAAGGCATGACAAACTTAATTTATGACTTAGGTCAAACTTAAGTCAACTGAACTAGGTTTTATTTTGTGTATGACTTAAGTTATAACTTAAGTCAAACTTAAGTCAGCTAAACTAGGTTTTATTTTGTGTATGACTTAAGTCAAACTTAAGTCAGCTGAACTAGGTTTTATTGTGTGTATGACTTAAGTCAGCTGACCTAGGTTTTATTGTGTGTATGACTTAAGTCAGCTGAACTAGGTTTTATTGTGTGTATGACTTAAGTTAAAACTTAGGTCAAATTTAATTTAAATGAAATAAGTTATATTGTGTGTATAATACATATAATATATTATATTATATTAAAAAAGATAATTATTTGTTGTTATAAAAAAGTGTCATAACAGAGATTAACATTGTATTTACAGTGAATCTTATTATAATCAAGTGATACACCAACTGTCTTGATATATGTTATATACATATTTAATTATATTGTATATAGTTTTGATTTAATTATCTTTATAATTAGAATATATATTATAATTTGCTTTATAAATAAATAAAAACTATATAGATACATATTAATAGGATAACATCAATAACTTAAGTTGAACTTAAGTCATATAACATACGTTTATAATAGATTTAAATATATAATAATAATAATAATAATAATAATAATAATAATAATAATAATATTAATATATATATATATTAAATGGTATATAATATATATATAAATATATATAATAATATATATATATAATAACTAATATATTATACACTTATGATACATGACTTAAGTTCAACTTAAGTTGTTGATGTAAGTATTATTATTAAGTTTATATCATTATTTTAATATAGAAAGAATAACATATTATAACTTTTAATTATTTTGAAATATTGATTTAATTTTTATATATGCAAATTAATTAATAATTATAATTTTAATTAATATATTTAAGTTAATATACTGTTTTTAATAAATAAAATATTATTTTAAAAAGTAAAATTATGTAAGTAATATTATGTAACTTAATATATTATCACTGAATTAGGTTTTATATTGGTCCATACTTGGTTCACAGACTTAGGTATTATTTGGTCCATACTTGGTTCGCTGAATTATATTTTATTTTGGTCCATACTTGGTTCGCTGACTTAAGTTTTATATTGGTCCATACCTGGTTCGCTGATTTAAGTTTTAAATTGGTCCATACCTGGTTCGCTGACTTAAGTTTTAAATTGGTTCATACCTGGTTCGCTGACTTAAGTTTTATATTGGTCCATACCTGGTTCGCTGACTTAAGTTTTAAATTGGTCCAATCCTGGTTCGCTGACTTAAGTTTTAAATTGGTCCAATCCTGGTTCGCTGACTTAAGTTTTAAATTGGTCCATACCTGGTTCGCTGACTTAGGTTTTATATTGGTCCATACCTGGTTCGCTGATTTAAGTTTTATATTGGTCTATACCTGGTTCGCTGACTTAGGTTTTATATTGGACCATACCTGGTTCGCTGACTTAGGTTTTCGGTATCACAGGTTAGGTTTTCCCTACTAACTTTTGAACCAAGTTTGACTTAAGTCAATATGACTTAAGTTTCCTAAGTCTTGAACCAACTTTTGGTTACTTGGGAAGGTGTACATTTGTAACATTTATATTTAGTTATTTGAATATACTAATTGTTAATCTATCTAGATAACAGCTGTTAATTTTAATTTTGAAATATGTGTACACTGTACACTGTACACTGTAAAGTGTACAGTAGGGTAGCCCTTTTTTGACAGTTTTACTATCTCACTCACATGTGAGTGATATAGGGAGTAGGTCAGATACTGCAGTAGGTCACAAATATCATATTGAACATATTCCTGAAGTTTTATCAAAACATATTTAATATTGATAAAGCAAAAGCACTTTAATGAAGAAATATTTGCATTTATGATTCAATGTAAATTTCTATAAATAGACATTTTTATTTATGTATTTTATGTAATTGTGCATTTCATGACGTGCACTATACGTTGTCATATAAATAAGATATTTGGCAAATACGTGTATAAATATATTATAATATTAGTAAAGTAAAAAATTACATAACAATTTCAAATTAATTAAAAAAATTTATTTTTTAATTAATATAATTTATTCGATTAATTCTTTGATAAATTATTTTAATTAAGTATAAAACTTTGTTTGATTGATCATTTATTTAAGCAAATACATAGCCGAAAATATAATCGAAAGTATAAAGTATTTGCTAACGATAACATACGTTATAGAAATAAATAAAGAATAATACGAAATTAAAAAATTAAGGAAATTAAAACGTTTTACAGTTACCGTAAAAATAAACGAAAAACAATCGAAAGTAGAAATAAATCATATAGTAAAAATAAACGAAAAATGATAAAAATAGAAATAATAGATAGCGTAAAAATAATCGAAAATAGAAATAAAATACATTATTTTGTAAGTGGCATCGAAATATTCAATTTCTACTTTAACTTTATAGAATTCTTCATCTTGTACCCTGTTTTAGTAATACATTATTAGTTATATAATTTAATATTTAAATGTTAAATTTTAAATATATTATAAACAGAACATATTAAAAATCAAATAAACCAATACTAGAATGAAACAAACAAATAATGTAATACTTACCAAAATCTGTAATAATAGTAGGTACTTTATTAATTTATATTTTAATAATTTTGTTGTGAGCCTATAATAGATATTTACGAGGTATAATAATAATAATAATACAAAATATTTTTCCAACCAAAAAAATGTTACGACTAGTTTCGAACAATTGATTTTATGTTAAAATATTCACTAAAAGTAATTTGTTGATAAATTATATGCTATTTTTATAATATTACTTATATTTTTTTATTTAATTTTACTTTTTTTTGGATTTAGATAAAAATTAAAAATAAATAAAAATGTCCGTTAGATCGATTCAATTATTAAATTTTTTTTTTTTAATATTTGTTAATGATGTTTTTATATACACCATATAGTCTAAAAGGTAATTTTTACTTGTATACATTTTTTTACCCAGCTATCAGTAATAGCCTCATAATAGCAGAATAATAGCATACATGATAGTCTCAAATATTTACATTGTGCTATTGCAGGCCCGTAGCCAGAAATGTATACCAGGTGGGGCAAGGCCCCACACAATTTTAAGACTAAAATGTAATGCATATAAACTAGTATACTTGTAATAGTATCACTTCTAGTAGTTTAATAGTAATCAATGATTACTAATCATACACTCTATTATTTATATTGACGTACAATGTGAATTACTAGGGTATACATAAACAATAAATAAAAATACACTGTGTGTATATTATACACTATATAAACATAACTTTATATACATATAATAAAAAAATATCAGTAGGATCAGGTTTACAGGTATACATTATAACGTTAAATACAATAATAACATCAGTAGATAAGTCTACTGAATACTAGCGAGTGAAATTAATATTTAGTCATGACAAAGGTAAGCTTATAACGAGATTTTCTAATATTATATAGAAAATAGTTATCAGTCGTATCATATTATTAATTTGTGATATTAGTCTAGTTGAGAGGTTATAGCGAAACCGAATATAGTTATAGATTGAGAAGTTGGAAGAGATAGTAGAAAAAGATGAGTGATTGATATAGGAGAACTATGTCTTGAGAATATGATAGTATTAGTTTTAGTTATATTTAAGGAAATGGAGTTATGAGAGAATCAATGAGTGAGGTCAGTAATACAATTAAACATAGATATTTGAATCAGACCAGAATCATTAGAATTAGGAAATGGCTATATATACGAAGATCATCGGCATAAAGATAATAGTTAATATTAGGATATTTGTGAAAAATTGATTTTATAAGAATAATAAAATAATGAACAATATAGGGCCAATAATATAGCCTTGTGGAACAATATGAATGTTAAAATAAGGAGGATATAACGAGGAGTTAATATTCACCGAAGATGTTCTAGATGAAACAAAATAAATACACCAACTGTGGACTTGACCGTGTATACCAAGTATATCAGTAAGTTAAATAGAAAGAATATTGTGATTGAGAGTATCAAAATCACTAGATATGTATAGTAATACGATATAACATGGGGCTTTATTATCAAGATATATGAGAATATCATTAATGATTAAAGTAAGTGCAGTTTCGGTACTACGACGAGGAAGATACTCAGTTTGATATTTATCAACAATAGCATTGGATATACTGTAATTAATAAGTTGAGTGGACACAACTCGTTCTGAAGTCTTAGATATGGATGATAACTGGGATATTGGATGATAACTTGATAAATAAGATTGGTAAAGAGTTGTTTTTTTTTAATCGGAATCTATATTTTATATTTTATTGAGTGTGGAACAATAAGATATCTATGAATGAATTCAGCGATAAGTCCAATAAAATATGGTGATAATGAACGAAGTAGATTGATTGGAATAGGATTAAAGGGGAATTAGTTTTCAAGAGTGTCATCAAAGAGTGTACAATGTCATATGTTGAAAGCAAAAAACATGAACAGTTATTTTGAGTGAATGTTAAATTGAGATTGAGTTGATGTTTGTAAGTACATTGATAATGCTATACATTTTTTGTTTGAAGAAATTGGCAAACAATGAACAAATAATTAAATCAGGTTGGTCCGGAAAATGCTTGATCTGGGTTTTATATACTAAGGTGAAAGATAATTTATAGGCTTGTTTAGAAGATATTCCATAACTATCTAGAATTTCAGTAAAGTATACTTTATATGTAACGATTTGGTAGAGAGAAGTTTTTTTCTTGTAAAGCGATCGAAAACTTTAATGGAAATAACATCAATTTCAAATTTAGAGGATGCATATTTACGGTGTAGTCTACGAAGTAGTAGTCTGAGGTTAACAAGCTCAGTATTAAACCAGGAAAACTTAGAATAAGTTCGGTTGATAAGAGTAATGGATGGTGCAAAAATATCAAACGAATGAGATAATGCCAGATTAAAATAATCAAAAAATGTAGAAATATCAGAAGATATACTGTTGTTAAGTTGATGTAATATACAGTTAACAAACATTTGCTTATCAATATAGGAGATTTTCCGAAACGATCTAGAAGGTCGATTAATTTGTGTCACCGGCAAGTTCAGATCAAATAAATGGAAAAGTGATCAGATATTAGAGAACTTTAAGTGGGATATGAAATTAAATTAGAATCAGCTAAAGATAAAACTAAGTCAATAGTATTACCATTAGTGTTAGTAGGAAAACGAACATGTTGCATCAAGGAATACTCAAATATAAGTTCATTCAGAGATAAGGAAGCATACTTATCATTATTAATTTGAATATTAAAATCACCAATAATAATTATTTTTATATAATTATATTATACATATAATAATACGGTTAACCGTGTTAACTGATGTGAAATATTCTAAAATAGAAGATATGTCAGCTAAGAAACTCCATAGGCTAGATGAAGGTGGAAGGTAGATAAGTATAATTATAATGGTAAATAATGAAGGAAACTGAATGTTACAGATCATAATTTCATATGAAGAGAAACATAGGGTGGATGACGAAATAATCTTAAGTTCCGATGAGAATAACATAGCTAAGCCTCTACGACGATGTAATGCATACTAATTAGCAAGCAATACTTTAAACCACCAGGGGTCAGTTGGGAAACTAGATCAGAATCATCAATAGTTAGACAAGTCTCAGTGATAGCAGATATAGAACAGTTATAATCAATAATTAATTGTGTTATCAAAATAACTTTATTTCTTACTGATCTAGCATTGCGGAGTTAAAAAGAATACTTTTAGGAGAGTGCACTTATATTCAATCAATAGTTGGATATTTTTCCATTCCGGAATTCCAATTATAACCACTTAGTATATCATACTGTGAAAGTACTATAATCTACAAATGGATATAAATTAAATTTGCGTTATTTTATATATATATATATATATATATATATATATATATATATATTATATTATATTATAATATATATTATATATACATATTTTCGTTAAATATTTTTATTTTATTTCCAAAAGATGCTTTACTACTTGTACATTTAGGACTAACATTTCCGAGATCAGATGAAATTAAATAATTAAAATTTATTTTTAATATTTACCATAATTTTAGTTAATATTTTATTAAACAATAATACATAATTGGATCCTCACTATAATGTCTATGGCTAAAATACGTACAATCTAATAAATAAATATATTTTAAATAAAATTATAAAATAAAAATATAAATATAATTGAATAGGTATATTTGGTGTGGCTAACAAGTAAATCTATCAAGTAAATACTCTAAAAAAAACTTAATGTGAAACAAGTTTTAGGGCCTACCTAATTTCAGGAGGGGCCTAGCCGATCTCAGGAGGGGGGGCCTTGCCCCCGCAGCCCCCCATGGCTACGGGCCTGTGCTATTAAACTGCTATTATATTGCAATTACAAATATATTATGCTGCTACTAATTTGTAATGCTATTATAATTATATTTAATAGCAGCATAATATGCTTTTAATTATTAGTATTATTATTAAATAGTTTATTGACTACATACCATCATATATTTATCGGCTTCATATAAGACAACAAAATAATTAACAATTTGAACATAAATAAATATAAGAACAATAACAAGAACAATATATATATATATATATATATATAAAATAACAATAACAATATTAAATAATGCAGTTATAAAGAAATAAAATAGTTATATATGTCACTACTATTAGCCTAATTAACGTTTAAATAAAGGTTCAGACTCAGTTGATCTGATGTGAGCTGGCAATGCATTCAAATACTTTGGACCTATAGCTACGACTGCAAATTCCGATTCGGCGTATACTGTCGTAGTTATCGGTTGATGAAGCATCATATTTGAGCCAACACGATGAGGTCGATTGCCCGAGCGTAAAGTAATGACATTAGCGAGATATTCAGGGCTGGCTTGATAAATGGCTCGATGCGTTATACAAAGGAGACGGAACTTGCAAACTAGCCGGCACTTTAAACATCCAAGCGAATGCATCAGAGATGAAATGGAAACAATTATTCGACGATCAAGTTTATATAGTATTCTTACTGGGTGTCGTGTAGTGCACAACGCTGACTAATTTCGAGTCTTTGCAATAAATGAAGGGGGAGGGTAGTAAATAAGGAACAGCAATACCGAAGTCTACAGAATAAAATATCATGAATAACTTATTCAGAATAAGGCACTTGGTTAAAGTAAAAGTTAGCTTGTTAGGCGTCTTTCTAATGTTGTACAGATAGTAGTTAGAAGTACGTATAATATTTACTATTTGCGCTGTGACATTGAAATGAGTCGAAAGTAATACCGAGTGTAGTTACTGATTGGGAAGTGGGAAGGGAGAATAAACACGGATGTGTTTAATTTAAAGGAGAACTGGGACGAGATAAAATAATAGTATAAGTTTTAGAAATATTTAGTAAAAGTGAGTTATTAGCAAACCATTTAGTTAATTCTGTAATGCAGTTGTAAATAGCTAACTAAATTAATTCAGGATCGCTGGAAGGCGGGAAGGACATGTATATTTGGAGATTATCACCATAACGATGATAATGTATGTGATGACATTTGAGAAATATTTATTTAATAGGTAATATATAAATTATGAATATAATGGGACCAAGGACTTAGCCTTGTGGAAACCACAGGAGTGAACAAAAGATACAGATAACGAATACTTATTTTTACAGACGAATATCTTTTAGATACAAATGAATTGAACCAGTTAATAACTTATTATTTACTTTGACCGTTATTACCAATCTCACGTAGACGAAACGAATTTGAAGATTAAGAAAGTCAAAGACGCACGATAAATCTAACAAAACAAGATAATAAGGACTTTTGGAATCGAGGGATAAAAGAATATCACTAATAATAAGATGTAGGGCTGTCTCAGAGCTACGGTGAGGGATATAAGCGATTTGAAAGAAATCAACAATACTATTGGAGGTAATATAATGTATTAGCTGTGAAGAGACACATTGTTCAAAATTCTTTGACATGGATGAGAGTTGGGATATTGGTATGTAGTTAGCTAATTTGGAGTGATCTATAGATCTATAGTGATCTATATACTCTATAGTGATCTATAGATTCTATAGAGTCGGTTTATTGAATAATGGTGTTATATACGAGTGTTTTATCGATTTTGGTGCAAAAGAATTGATAATAAACAAGTTGATTATATCTGTAATAAAACCAATGAGATAAGGAGAGATGGAGTGAAATAGGAATAATGTGACAGGATAAAATGGAGAGTGAGATTTTAGAGAGTTCAGTAACGGGAGTACTACTGTCTGAGATGGAAGTTTAAAGAATAACCAATGGTTAGTAGAGGTAATATGTGTTACATCAAAAAGTGCGGAATCAAATCTAGGGAGAGAATCAATTAACAAAGAAATATTTCATTAAAGAAACTAGAAAAGTCAGTGCACAGAAAAGAGTCTGGTTGATCGAGAATACGTCTATCAAGATCTCGACCAATACTTTTAAATGAAAGTTTAAATGCTTGTTTAGAGGACATACCGAAGTTATTAAGCTTACCAGTAAAGTAGGATGATTTATAGGTGAGTAGTCTACATCTATATATTGAACGATATACTTTGAAGGCTTTAAGATAAGAATCAAGGTTGGTCGATTGGTATTTTGTTTGTAGTCGTCTAAGTGAACGACGTAGATTAACTAGATTATTACTAAACCAAGGAGATTTGGAATATGATCTATTGGGAGATTCAGTGATAGGTGCAAATAATTCAAGATAATTCGAAACAGCCGAGTTAAAATTGTCAAAGAGAGAGTCAGGTAAGAGATAACACTGATGGATATCGAGTTGAGAACAAACGGATCTAACAAAGGAAGTTATATTAATAGCAGGTATCAAAAAATGGGAACATAATAGCAGCATAATAGCACAATGTAAATGTTTGAGGCTATTATTTATGCTATATTGCTGATATTACGAGGCTATTATTGTTAGTTGGGTAAGTATTATTTATATATTATATCGTTTATATTTAAACAAATTTATAATTATTATTTAATGTATAATAATTTTAAATATACCCCTATAATTAATACATTTACATTTATTTTTCCTTTTTACTTATTGTTTATTATTAAATATTATTGTTTTATAATGATAATTATTTGAAAATTAATGATTCTGTAAATTGATAAGATAACATAGATAATATCAATTTATTAAGTATAATTTTGAAAGTAAATATAATTTTAACATAAATATTATTAATTATATTTATAAATTATAATGATTGACAATTATATGATGAGTTGAAATACATTACAATATGTAATATTTTAAAATTTAATTCTATATACATTTATTATTTATTATTAAATGACAAATAATGTTGAATAATTTTTATATTTTTCAAATGATTAATTTATAATATTTATTTTATCAATTGAATTAATAAGAATACGAATAAGAATATAATATTTATTTTATCAATTGAATTAATAAGAACACGAATAAGAATATAATTTCATATAATCAAATATAGATATATTTGGCTATATTTATCTAGTTATTTATAGGGTTTCCACTATACATTGTACACGCTCGTAACGATCGATATCTGCCCCCGCGGAGTGAAGCTTATAACGGTCGGGCTTTGTGTGTATGTAGCAACGGTTGTTAAGGCGGTGGAAGTCGAAACCCAGGCAGTAGGTGGGCAGGTATTTATCGGTGAACTGTAATACGAGTTGTGGGTCATTAGATACGTTATAAGACGTGGTTAGATGTATTAAGTAGTTCGGTAATATCCTAGCTTAAATCCCGTATATATATATATATATATATATATATATCGTTATAGTGATACATCACCATTAGTATACTAACGCTTATACATACTTCTTTACACTTGTCCACGGTACTTAATCCGACCTGTTCTTGACCACCGGAAGTTACGGTGTTAGGTACCTCATGGAAACTGTCCACACACGTAGGCTTCTTAGTTACTGATGTAAGAGAGGGTGGTAGGTCAGCATTACGGCTAGCTGGGTGGTTTAGGTTTATCGCTACAACCTGATTACTACGCGTATGCTAAGGTTGAGTGATTTTCATAAACGTATAATACCTGGTCTGTATTTTATAGTTTATTGAATGACAAACATTGGTGTATAGGTTTTATAATTGATGGTGAATTAGAACCTAGTACGCATTTTATACCATGATATACTATATTATACACTATAAAATGCGATATAGAAAATATTTACGCTAACAAATGAGTTAAAAATTACTATTAATGACTGGATATACGTTAACAATTAAAATCACATAAAATATATATTTCCACATACGATAGAACATTTTTTTTAAATATGCAAAAAAAAAATTCTAGGCACATTTATACAATTGGATATATTTCATAATATTAAATTGTTATTTTGTTAAATAAGTTAAGTTTTTGTGGTATATCAATAAATATATCATATATATATTCTATATAGTAACATTATATATATATATATATATATATATATATATATATATATATATATATATATATGACTATGTAAAATAGTAAATAATTAATAATTAAGTCATTTTATTAATATAAACGATTTATAATTAATTAAATTATTATTTATAAATATTATTCCTAGATTTACTAGGAAAAATAGAAATATTATTTTTTTTCAATTTTTTTTTATTAAATACTGCTATAGTAATGCTTATTAACCATATACTTCACTTATTCATTTTAATTCATTTTTACTAATTTATATGTTCAACAAAATTGATTGAATTTGATTCCTATAGGATATATGTTCTCAATACATATATGTTCTCAATGTTAAAACATGCTATCTACCCCGTGTTAAATTTCTAGATGATCGCGTAATACCTTGTAGGTAACAGTTTTAAACAAAACTTCGGATTTATAATTATAAGTACTTCTTCTTATTAACCGAACACAGTCAATATCAATTTTCGAAAATACATAGGTATTCACTCCACCTTATAAGTATACACTATAGTGAGGTCACGTGTAGTTGAACTGTCACTCATATCCTACATATATATATGTATATAAATATATATATATATATGCACATATATTGTAATATACTATAAATATATTATACTATGAATATATGAATATATGAATATATATATATATGGGAATTATGTCTAATACGGGCCGGTGTGTAATACGGGCCACTGCGATATCTCAGTAACTATTGTTCAAATCAAAAAAAAATATATACAAGATTTATTCAGTATCATATTTCTATTAATAAGGGGTATTTTTTATTTTAATATTTGCATTTATATTTCTAATATTGATTATTATATCAAAAAATAGTTTACAAATGAAAATTTACTAAATAATTATTTATTTATCCACCAGTTTCGTTAATAAATCTAACATTAATTAAATAATTCAAAGCACCATTGGAAAGATTAATTAAATACGAAGAGTATACATATATATAATCTTTATGTCGACTTTATATTTAATATTAAGTGCGTGGGGGGTCATTTAACAGGTGTATCAAATGTTTGCAATACGGGCCACCTAATGTTAGCAATACGGGCTACATGACCAATGAAAATGCTTGATTCTAGATTACTATTTTATAATATCATATCACTGAAATAAAATCTAATATAAGTGCGTACGACATCGTGTGTATATTCATACCATAGATATAAAGAAAGTTTCTTTATATCGAATATTCATATATGCGTTTATTGATAGATCGAACTAT
This sequence comes from Osedax fenrisi, assembly GCA_964019155.1. Classification (NCBI taxonomy): domain Eukaryota; kingdom Metazoa; phylum Annelida; class Polychaeta; order Sabellida; family Siboglinidae; genus Osedax; species Osedax fenrisi. The sequence continues at coordinate 79,708,846 of OZ025241.1, forward strand.
TATGAGAGTGGTTATAATTAATGTGTACATTATTATCATAGAAATTACAATTAGGTATTCTAATATATATGATTATTACACTGTATGTATGCGTATTCACGTATACATATATGTTAATATATACATACACATATACACTGTATACGCATATACTCATATACGAATATCCATATGTATTGATATATAAAGGCATATTATATGTTTAAATATATATGCATTTATAATATTGTACATATATTTGAATATATGAGAGAGAATATGTGTAATCGTATATGTACGATTGTATTATATATATAACCAAATATGTATACGCATAGATACATACTCATATAAATATATATATATATATATATATATATATATATAATTTTTGTAAATGTATATTATTTATAATTATATCAGTGTATCAATTTTAATATTAAATAATAAAATCATAATTGGTATCTATAGATATCTATAATTATCGATTATAATCGATAAATATTATATTGAAATATAATATATATAATATAATAGGTATATATAATGATATAATATAATATAATAGTATTTAATAAGTAATATAATAAGTATTAAAGCATAATGTACATTTTAATATACAGTATAATTAATATTATCTAAAATTAGTGAGATCGGAAATTATTGCTCATCGAGATGGCATATACTATATATCTAGCGAGGCAGTAATTATATTTATGTGCATTGTTTGTTATAATAATAGTATAATATATTATAATATTGAAAGAAATTCGTATACGTAGATCTATAGATGTTACAATGTATTTCATTTGAAATAATTATAATATGAATTACTGATTTATTAATGTGTGTATTAATAATATATAATGTATAAAATGTATGATTTCTATGGTATTAATATTATAAACCATATATTTGGTAAATAGTTTATGTATACAATTATATTTTTATGATTATATGATATTATTTATAATACATAATTTATAATAATTATATATATATATATTTGTCAATAAATAATGAATGTTATCTCATTCCTAATTTCCATTCATTATTATATGATTTTATATCATATTATTCTACATATAGGTTGTATATATTTTCACCGTTGCATTAATTTCCTAAATCAGTTGATAGAAAATAATTATAAAATGTAACACATACGTATATTCTATAGAATTTATTTAATGCATTTTATTGTTAACTTTTTTTCATTGTTATTTCTATTTTATTTATTTCATCTAACTTAATGTAGTTAGATTATAATATTTATATATTGCTCAATTTTTTAACAACATTTTAGTTTATTCATATCAATTATTGTTATATTTATTTATCGACATTTTCTTTTATTATTTATTTTATATTTCATACACCATTTTCAAATGTATTCATTGAATAACATTCACTAATACAAAACATATATAATTAATTATTAAATTTAGTTTATATTTTTAGTTTATATTTTTTAATTATATTTTAATATTGTTAAATTCTCTATATACTGCATACTGTACATTGTACATTGTACAAGGTACAGTGTACAATGTACAGTGTACATTGTACATTGTACACTGTACAATGTACACTGTACAATGTACAGTGTACAATATATATATAGACATATATAATGCATCGTAATATTATTAATGTATATATATTATATATATATATATATATATATTATGTGTGCCTAACGCCGTTCGATATACAGGCACA
>OZ025241.1:79715543-79823043 GCA_964019155.1 Osedax fenrisi
TGGGGTATTTTGTATACAAATTCGAATTACAAGATTTCGCATAAGTATTATATCTTTCCTTCGGAAAATCTTTGGTATAAGTGAAGTGCTCGTGTGGGCGTGGTTTACTAGGGGCGTGGCTAACGTTCGCAGCCAGCTTGTCTCACGTAATGGTCGATGTTCTTCATAGGTTTGTCAAATGTTACGTATTTCTTAGGAATAAACCAGCACATCTTAATCTCGTGGTTGAAATCGAAAGCGGCGCATGTATCTTCACCCTAGTGGTGGCAGTGAGCATTAGTGAACGTTTCACATGTGGTATGAATGCTAGCAATCTGTACACTATATATATATTATATATGTTAACCGATATATATTCTATATCTATAGTTGTTTAAGCCGCAACGAAATAACACTACATATATGATAATAATAAACAATACAAGCTCATCGCTCTTTAATAGCCTCGCATCATTACTGGATACCAAACAACCCTTCGTTCTCGTGTTATCACGTTAATTCTCGTAAATTATCGACAAACATCATACATATAGGCACCTAGAAGCGTGTTAACACTCTACATGCTTAACGTGTTAACTCCGAGAGATACGTAGTGATGGTAGTATACTTTATCGCGGTATCACGTGTTATTACTAGTCACGTGCTACCTCAGCGACATCACGTGTGCGTCGTATGACGTCATAGTCTTGGTACGACGTACTAACTGCTGATATGCAAGCGGCCTTACATTCCGGTACATTGTTGTGGTTAGGAACGCTGGCAATTCCCGGGCCGTGCACGTTACGTGTTACAGTGAACGATACTTCGCAGACAGTCATGTCTAAGGGGGCGTGGTTAGTTATAGAGGGGCGTAAGGTAATACTCTTTCATGTGTGTATATATATATATATATATATATATTACTGGATGATAAATAGAAAATATTTACTAATATATATCTCAATTTGAATCTCTTAAGGGAAATATATATTCAATCATTTTTTTATTTATATTTATTATACAATTATAAATTATAACTTTCCATTACATTATTATATATATATATATATATTAAATATCGGTACTTATGCTATGTATATGCTGATAAGCTAACCTGTAGCGTGGACGGTGGTTCTCCTGTCCGAACACCTAATGCGGGTGTACTGGTTAACCCCGATAGCTTTGTCTATCGGTCTACCCGCCAGCTTCGTGTAGTAGAAACACTTCTTATTCGTTAAGTCGTAATCAACAGCCTCGCAGTCCGAGATATCGAGGCAAGCCGCCATACATCCTTCGGATTTGTCGAACGAGCCGATCACATGACCTTGAGGCGAATGAACGTCCTTCACCTCGGAGAACGTGTCCACGCATGCTGTGAACACGAGAGAGAGAGGGAGGTGTTACGTAATGTTATAGATATATGCTAGCTGGGTGGTTTAGCTATATATATATATATATTAAGGGTGCAAGCTAGGGTTTGGGTTTACCATGTTAATTTTAACTCTATAGATTTAGCTATATAGCTATAGCTAAAATGCTAAGGATACTAAACTAATTAAGATAATGAAGTACTTTTTATTGTATCAAATAGATATTATTATACTACATAACATTTTGACTTTTATTAATATAATTTATTTGAAATGATATAAAAAATAGTTTAAAATATTTGATATATTTAAATATTTTTTTATTAAAAATGTGAAGTTTATTATAATTTATTTTAAAAATATAAAATATATATAATATCCTAAGTCAATTTTAATATAGAATTACATGTTATTTATATACAGTAAAAATTTCAGATAATATATTAATAATTAAAGAAGTAGTAGGCATTTATGTATGCTTACTAAGTGAACAAGTAAAAACTAGAGAAATGACATTCAAAGTTTAAAAAAAAATTAATAGTCTTGTTAATTTAACATGATTTTTAATTCTATTAATCTCGTAAAATACTTTATATTGATAGAAATTCTCAAAAATAATTTAAAATATTCTACAATGTGATAAATAAGATAATGAACATGGATAATACGTAATAATAAAATGAAAACAATTAAAATATTAGACATATTTTAACGTCAGCTTGCACCCTTAAGGGCGATCACTAAGGTGTTCTCTGTGGATGGGGGTGGGGTGGGGTAAATCGGTGAAGAGGGGTTGTCGGAAGTTACCGGGTAACTTAGTGTTACCAGACGCCGTGACATTATTTATACTCTATATATAACTATAATTATGTTCGTTATTTCCGGAAGTAAGGAATTTAATCAACTTAATTCTAACCGCTTTTATCGGTAAACTAACCGTTTTTTATGACTTTGAAGTGCTTTTTAGACGAACATGTTACGAAGAATAAAGCCGAACACAATGCCAATTTTAGTAAAAACATATCTTCCTGTTAATCGTGTGAAAATGAATGACATGGTGTTCATGTTGTAATGTAACATGTCTAATTTAGTCATATATATATATATATATATATATATATATATATATATATATATATATATATATATATATATATATATATATATATATAAGAGTTTCACCTTTAAACATAATTTGTAGAATTTTTAAATTCAATAAATGTATAAGTTTAACAAAGAATATTAAATTAATAAAGAATTTTCAAATTATATCTCTAAATATACTACATAAAACATTTACTATCTATTATTGATAAATAAATAAGATAAGATATACAAAATAAATTGTTTAGTTTATACTATAATATAATTTATTTCAATAATATATTTTTATTTATTTTATACATAGATGAGAAGAAAAGTATATGATTATACTGAGTTCGGTAATATATACTTAATTGTTGACATGTGCTTTATAATTTGTTTTTAAATTGTACTATTACTTTAAATTTGTATATATGTTTTTTTTGAATATTAGGTATAAATATTAAATTATATTTATAATTTATTGATATATATATTTAATTTTGTGATGATTTTATAAGATATTGTAATGTGTACATATATTCTATTAGAGTAATCAATTTTACTAAATATTATATGGATACTAACAATAGGAGGATACAGTTGTACTTTGATAACTAATGTAATCGGTGCGGAGAGGTAACTAACGCCGGGTTATTATGAGGTGTTTAATGAGGCTATAATTAGGGTGAGCCTTCTTTTATAGAAGTAGCCCTTCTCACGTGATACTAGACGACTCATTCGTCACGCATGACTGCACACGCTGATTTTAGTCAGGGCGTTACGTGAATACGTGTAGAGAGGCTTGCCGGTAATATATAGAGGGCATCGTCAACGCCCATAGTTTTTTAATTATTTAATTCCTCTAATAAATAATAAGTTGTGGGTTAATTTAGTTTCATTCGTGAACAAATATTCTATAATAGTGTATTTTATGTTTTATCAGATTATTTCAGGATTTAATTGTAGATTTCGTAATTGTAGATATGTAACGTATTGGTTAATACATACATATATATATATATATATATATATATATATACATGTATATATACATATATATGTATATATTTATATATGTATATATTTTAATAATGTTTAAATTTGAAATACAATGTTATCTATCGCTTTTTCTTCACACTTTTTTGAGTATCATTTTCAATGTAATTTAATAATTCTCCTGAAGATGAATCTGATTTATTATAATTGTTTCCGATGTCATTTGTTGTTGTTGGAATTAATGATTTCTTATATTTATTTTTATTGAGGTCGATATTGAATGATTTAGTAAAATATGTCATAGTTTCAAATAATATATCTTCATCACTATCCGACCATGTTAATTGCATAGGATCATCTGTTAGATACATAAATCGAATTATGTAATATAAAGGAGAAAGTAACCTAATACGGATACTATAAAAAAGGTATTAACTTTTTATGACTCATTATTTGTATTCAAAAATTACAATATATTAATATTATATGACTATAGATATTATTGTGATTTTAAAATTTTATTCAATCTTTTAATTCCATAGATAACGGGGGTGTCCGCATTCGGTACACATGTTATAATACGGACACACTATATACCACTAGATCAACTATATATTATTGATGAATCAATTAGAAAAATTACAATTATATTATTTATAATTAATTTTATGATTAATTTAATATAATTAATATATAATTTTTATTATTTTATTAATTAATAATCAAGTTAAGTTTATAAATAATAATATTTTTTGATTTAGCTTCATTGATTGATTGATTGATTGATAATTTATTTAAGCAAATACATAGCCGAAAATATAATCGAAAGTATAAAGTATAAATATTTGCTAACGATAACATACGTTATAGAAATAAACAAATAATAATACGAAATTAAAAAATTAAAGAAATTAAAACGTTTTACAGTTACCGTAAAAATAAACGAAAAACAATCGAAAGTAGAAATAAATCATATAGTAAAAATAAACGAAAAATGATCAAAATAGAAATAAAAGATAGCGTAAAAATAATCGAAAATAGAAATAAAATACATTATTTTGTAAGTGGCATCGAAATATTCAATTTCTACTTTAACTTCATAGAATTCTTCTTATCTTGTTACCCTGTTTCAGTAATAAATGATTAGTTATATAGTTTAATATTTAAATGTTAAATTTAAAATATATTATAAACAGAACATGTTAAAAATCAAATAAACCAATACTAGAATAAAACATATACTAGAATGAAACAAACAAATAATGTAATACTTACCAAAATCTGTAATAATAATTCATTGGTGGTATTACTATTATAACGCACGTGCGTCGAATGCGATTTTTATGAAAATCAGAATAGTTCACATGCTTCGCGCTGATGGTTATAAGGTGTCCATATTAAGACATTTATAGTATCTGTAATAGGGAATTATATGACCTATAGATATATGCTTATAACTTAATGAATATTTCATAACAAATAGAGAAATTATATATATAATTTTTAGAATGCTTTATTTTAAATAATATATCGTTATATTTTATATCGATATATTTTTATATTCTTGAGAGTATATTCGGTTACTTTCCCCATACTTATATATTCTTATATGTATCAATAATAATTCATTCAACTTCACAATAACATACATATATTATACTATTATTATGCTATTAAATAACTTCATAACGATATAGATACAATTAATTGAATGCAATATTGCATAAATAATAACTTTACATAAACCAGTAGGTCCAATTAGATATATATGTCCATTAATATGTTGAGTGTGAGTATGTTTCACTTCTTTAGTTTAGTTTTGATTAGTTTTAATATATTAAGATTTTTTTAGCTGCATCACATCCAGAGCCTATAAAAGTATAAATAATTATATATATAGGATATCACTCAACTTTCTTATCAATTTATTCATATTATAAATATATATATATATATATATATATATATATATATATATATAAAATAATTATTTATAAATATATCATAACTCATCCTTAACATTACAGATGCATTATTATCTAACGTACACTATCACGGATACATCATTGTAATTATACATTAAAGTAATATTATATTTTCCGTTACAATGTTATGAAATAGCATTGAATAATGGTAATATATGTATAGATTATTTTGAAATTTGAATGTATTTGTATTGACATATAAATTCTCGCATGCACATGAAATATAATAGTCTTTTGTTCCTGTTACATTTTCTCAATTTGATACTTCTTTGTTGCTATTTCGCATACAAATATTTTATATATTCTAATACAAAATAATGTTACTAGCTATTAGATATTATCATATACTTATAATATTGAATACAAAATATTGAATGTTTAAAAAATGATTTTATAAATATAAACTGGCAAATAGTATCGGAAATGACAGATCCTTCTATATGTTATAATAATTTTATTAATATTTTAAATGATATAGTCAACAAAAATTGTCCTTTAATTAAAAAAAAAGCCAACATAAATACCACGTATAATCCTTGGCTAACTAATAAATTAAAGAATGCAATAAAAAAGAAAAATAAATTATTCAGTTTATATAAATCTACTAATTGCATGTCTATACTAAATAGATATAAAAAATTAAAGAATAAAATCAAGAAAAATATAAAACACAATAAAAATAATTACTATAAGCAACTTTTTTCACATAATAAACAAGAAGATAATTGGAAAATAATAAATAAATTAATAAAAAGAAAAGAAAATGAGTATCCATCTATATTTATTTATAAGGATATTGAAATATATGATGAAATAGATCAATGCAATTGTTTTAATACGTATTTTGCAACAATAGGAAAAACCATAAATAATGCTATTGAAATTTCATCAGAAAAATATAGTTTTAAACAATTTTTAACAAATTATTCTAAAAGTTTTTATTTTTTACCAATAACAAATAATGAAATTATTAATGTAGCAGATAGTATGAAGTCAAAAAACTCAAAAGATATAAATAATTATAATATGTATTTAATAAAAGAAATTATATATGAAATATTGATTCCACTTAATCATTTATTTAATTTATGCATTGATAAATCAATATATCCGGATAATATGAAAGATGCAATAATTAAACCAATATATAAAAATAATAATATCCAATTAATAACTAATTATAGACCTATTTCTTATGACTATCAAATTTTATACATAAAAATAATATAATTAATAATAATCAATATGGCTTCATACCAAACTCCAATACAACTTTATCATTAATAAATATACAACATTTTATTTTAAAAAATACTAATAATAATAAAAAAGTAGCAACAATATTTTTAGATCTTAAAAAAGCTTTTGATGTCGTAGATCATAATATATTAATTGATAAATTAGAATCGTATGGATTCAGAGGTCAAATGAAAACATTTTTAAAAAGTTATTTATATAAAAGATATATTGTTACAAGAATAAATGATTCATTATCATCTGAAGGATTGTATAGAATATGGAGTACCCCAAGGATCAGTTCTTAGGCCTCTTTTTTATATTATTTATTAATGATATGCCAACTATTTTGAAAGATGCAGTCAATATTAATCAAAACTTATATGCAGATGATACATCACTTACAATATATGCAGACAACAATGAATTATTAACTAAATACCTACAATTGTATATCGATAAATTAGTATATTGGTTCAATATAAATAAACTAAAACTGAATATTGAAAAAACAAAAATTTTACCTTTTATGAATGCTAGAATATTAAAAGATATATATATTGGAAATTCTAAAATTGAAATTGTAGGTAGCTACACATTTCTAGGATTAATTTTAGATCAACATTTAACTTTTAAAAAACATATAGAATATCTAGCTAATAAATTATCATCAATAATATATTTTATGAAAAAAGTTTCGTTTTTAAGTACTGAAAATATGATTTTATTATATAACTCTTTTTTTTATCTAATATTTCTTATGGCATAGAAATATGGGGAAATACCTATAAATCAAATATAAATATTATTATGATATTGCAAAAAAAAATTATCAGAATTATTAACAAAAAAATCTTAAATATAAATCTATTACCTTTAATCAGATTATCAAATACATCTGAATTATTTATTAGTAATAATATTCTAAAATTAAATGATCTGGTGATGTTTAGAAATATTATATTAATTTATAAATTGCTAAATAAAAATTACAAAATTGATTTTAATGAATATTTTACATTAAATAAACGTAATGATAGATTCATTTTACCATTAATGAAAAATACAACATACCAAAATACAATATTCTTCAAAGGTATACAAAATTATAAGGTATTATAATGAAGTATTAATAATAAAGTATTATAATGATATAATATTTGGTAATATTCTTAAAAAAAATAAAATAATAAATATAAATAAATTAAAAAAAGTTATGAAATTGTTTTTCGTTAACCAATATAAAATATAACACTTATGTGTGATGTTTAATAATATTAAAAATATATTATTTCTTCTAATATTATATTGTAAATTAAACAAATATTATATATTATAAAACTTTATTAAAAAATCAGTATTAAATAGGTATTTCTCCATATAAATTTTACATTTTTACATATTTTATATTTTTATATATTTTACATCATATAACTAAACACAAAAAATAAAAAAAAACAGTATTACAAATTAGAAGTATTAAAAACATAAAAAAAAACAGTATTAAATGTTTAAAAATTTAAAAATTACTATTTATCAAAACTCTTTTATATTTATTTTTCAAATTTTACGTTTTATATATTTAACTTTACATAACTAATAAAAAAAAAAAAACTAAACAGTATTAAAAATTAAAAGAATTAAAACAATAAAAAACAGTATTAAAATTAAAACAATTATAAACAGTATTAATAACCTATAGTAACCTACACACATATATATATATATATATATATATATATATATATATATATATATATATCAATATTATTAAAATTGACATCAAATATGTGATACAAATATTTAGATTCTTTATAAATATTATATTACAATTATGAAAAATGTATTAATTATATTTTATACTTTGTTTTGGATGCTAACATGGGAATCAAATATTTGTTTTAGTTTTGTTTTATTCTTTCTTTTATATTTTATTTCTTTTATATTTTGTTTTAGTTTTGTTTTATTGTTTATTTTAATATCTATTTTTATGTAATTTTATTGTATTTTATCCGAATGAAAATGATGAAATATGACATTACACTACTGTTAGGAGATATCGAATTAAAAAAGCTCATCGCTTTCACTGATTCTCCTTAGACATTGTCTATAAACTGAATTCATTCATTCATTCATACCAAAGGGCTTTGCTTATACTATATTTCATTATATAAGTGAAAATATAGGTATTGGTATTATAAAATATTGTGTAGAAAATATCATACCTGAATTAGTTTTAATATTAAAATATATATATATATATATATATATTTAACTATATAAATATAAACTTAAAAAAATAATATGTATTCGATATTACAAACCGACACGAGGCATCTAGTAAGTCTATTGGTAGATATAAATATATGCGATGTATCTTGAAACAGAGAAAAATCATCTATATGTAAACATCCCAATGTTGTTTGTATTAAACTTTATTATAAATATATTATTATATATAATGTATTCGATAAAATATTCATATATATATAAATATAAATATATATATATATATATATATATATATATATATATATATACAAATATATGCGCGTATGCATGTGAGTGTAAGTGAATTTATTGAAATATATATTTATTTTATTTGTCTGCTATTACATGGCTATGCATGGCTATTAATATATAATAATACACATATTGCATAAACATTTAAGATCGAGAAGTTCAAATTTCGTAACGAAGAGTTGATTCACCTATCAACGTAATAATTAATGGGTTGGGCTCTATTCTATTATTGAAGCCCGGTAATAAATTACTCTTTCTAGCCTACTCTGCAATATTTATAAAAGTTATCTAATATCAAGTATGTAATGGTATAATAACGAGATATAAAAAATATATATATGTGGTTTTATATGTGACATCATAATAAAATATGTTTACAATAATAACATAGGAATTAGTTTATAATGGGCGTTATATATTTAATCAGTGCATTCATGATGATTGATTATATTTATTTATAATAATATTTTAGTAATTACTAAATATATTAATATATGAAATATGGTATTTAAATAATAATAATACTTTTACTAAAATAGTTATAATATTGGTAATATTACATCTGTAATATCAATAATAATATTGACAACTATAAATAATATGACTGAGAGATATGCTAATAATAATGGTTAAATAATTTAATTTAATAGTAGTGATTTTTAATTTAAAATTTAAAAATGACATTGGAATTGGTGTTCAGTTTAAAAAAAATAATTGTCATGTTATTCCTGATCCGTAGCTTGGTCGTGTAAAGGCACTTGTAGAATCACACACAATTATAATATATTTGTTTACGCTGAAGTAGAATAGCAGAGTGGAGTCGACATTCTGTTGGTTTATAGATTAACGAATTATGGAGATAGGGGAAATTAACCTATAGGTTATTAGCTAATACGGAGGTCACTTTATCAATATATGGGCTTAACATTTTATGACTAAATATATTTATTCAAAAATTACAATATATTAATATTATATGATTATAGATATTATTGTGATTTTGAAATTTTATGTAATCTTTTTATTCAATATATAACGGGGGTGTCCATATTCGGTACACATATACGAATAAGGACATCCTATAGTATAATACGGACATCCTATATATCAATAGATAAACTATATATTATTGATGAATCAATCAGACAAATTACAATTACATTATTTATAATTAATTTTACGATTAATTTATTCTAATTGAATTAGTTATTATATATTTATTTTTATTATTTTGTAATTAATAATACAATTTAAATATCTAAATAATAATATTTTAAGATTTAGATTCATTGTAGTATTAATATTATTTCGCACGCGATTTTAGTAATATCAGTATATTTCTCACGCTGCGCGCTGATTGGTCATATGGTGTCCGTATTAAGATATCTAGAGTATCCGTATTAGGAATTAATATGACCTATAGATATATGCTTATAACTTAATTAATATTTGAAAACAAATATAGAAATTGTATTTATAATATTTAGAATGCTTCAGTTTTTAATAATATAATATTATATTTTATATCGATACATTAGTATATTCTTGAGAAGGTTTTAAGTTTACTTTTTTTTCTTTATAAATTTAAAAATGTAATAAAAAAATCAGCGTATTGGATATATCAGCAATTTTTTTAATAATTAAAAAATACTTATTTAGACTAATTATATAATTATGTATATTTTATTCATTAAACATTATTTGTACGATTTAGTGTTCATAAGATACCGAAAGTATCCGTATTCAGGCACTGTCCGTATTCGGTTACTTTCCCCTTGTAAGGTTTAGTGGTGGTGAAGATTTTATATAATAGTAGGATGTATTTATATTCAATAGCCTGGGAGATAGTATACCAGCTTAGTTGTTGTCTACGTTTAGATAAAGATTTTACTTAATAAGTAGGTTTTGGTCTGAAAATAGTAAGTTAATATGGGGATATTTGTACCGGTTAGTGTAAAGTTGAAGTAGTTGAATAATTAAGTCGGGAAATTATAAAATAATTCTGTGATAAGTTTAGAACCTATTAGGTAATTATATATATATGATCTTTTTCCGTATATTATATTTATTGTACAACATTTAGTTGTCCAGTTGAGTTTATTATTAGTATATTACATGGTCAACGACAAATCAATCCTAACTCCGAGGCATTATGGAAACCCATACATGGATCAGATACTGCGATAGAGTAGGCAACGGGAAACCACTCTAATCTCATCCTAAGAAAACAACCATGACAGCTATATACATACAAAATGCTACAAAGTCGAAGAAAAAGTCCCCCAGGTTGGACGACTTTAATATTACTTCTGGGGAAGGGTATTAAACTGTCACGAATAAGTGCAACGAGGATGACGTTGATGATCTAAAGCCGAAAGGACGAACATCAATCGGGAATGGTACACTGAAAAGGACAGTGGAAAGCCATAGAATAGTAAAAGAAAGAGTGAGAATCGGTACATGGAACGTAAGAACATTAAATAATGGTAATTTATAAGTAGTCAAGAGAGAAATGGAACATACTGATGTGGATCTGCTGGGAATTAGTGAGATGAAATGGTCAGGAATGGGATACTTTACGTCAGATGAACATACAATTTAATATTGTGGACAGGAGACCTTAAAATGTAATGAAGTGGCATTTATATATAATAATAAACTCCGAAGATGTGTGATGGGTTTAACCCAGTAAATGACAGAATTTCCACAATACGCATACAGTCTAAACCAATCAAAATTACTGTAGTTCAAGTATACGCCCTGACATCCCGCTCAGAGGAAGAGTATAAAGAAGATTTTTATGAAATAGTACAATATGTAATAGACCAGCCACCTAGTGGAGATAGTCTTTATATTATAGGATACTGGAATGCTAAGGTTGGGAAAGATATATCAAATGGCATTACTGGTAACTTTGGTCTGGGGGAGAGAAACGAGCGAAGTGATCAACTTTTATAATTTTGTAGTAGAAATGACCTTCGAATCAAGAATACATTCTTCAAGTTGCACCACATCTTGCACTAGATGGAAAAGTAGTATAAAGCGAGTTACAAAACTACCTGGAGTTGATTGTGGTACTGACCATAATTTTCTAATAGCAGACATCAAGATCAAACTAAAACGAATACAACGATCAAAGCAAACGGCAATATATGATGTTGAAAAAAATCTGAATTGACTACGGTGTTGAGATAAAAAATAGGTTTAACGAGCTTATAATAAAAGATAGAGAACCTGAAGAACTTTGGAATGATATTCGAAATATACTAAAAGAGACATCGTATAAAAAATTCCCGAAAGTCAAAAGAAAGAAAGTTTCTAAATGGTTATCGGAGGAAGCTTCACAAATTGCACAAGAGCGAAATGAAATGCGCATAAAAGGAAAATATAACGAATATAGAAATCTAAACGCAGCGTTCCAAAAGAAACCAAGGCAGGATAAAGAGCAAAGCATCATAGATAAATGTAAACAAATTGAAGATAATAATAAAATGGGTAAAACAATAGATATGTTTAAATAAATAAAAGAGATGACAGGATCACGCAGCTCAAGTTGTGATGCTATGAAACTAAGTACTGGAAGAGTGGTTTTAGAAGAAAAGGATATAAAAAGAGATGGCAACAATATACAGAAAATCTATAAAGAAGAGATCCTAATATAAATGCTATTTTTAATGAGAATTTATATGAGGACGAACCTGATGTATTAGAAATAGAAGTGTAATAAGCAATCCGACATATATATAATACAAAAGCTCAGGCTGTGACGGAATAACTATAGAATTCCTAAAAGCACGAGGTGATGAGGCTATAAGAGTCATGACGAGTCTGTGCAATAACTCCGCGTCGTGGAGTTGTCATAATGTTTGTGTCTGGTATTTGGATGGGGGCGGTTGGCGAGGGTTCCTATACGTTTGGTATGTATACATAGTCGGTCATAGCAGGGGCTTGTGGTGTATTGTCGGTAGCAGTAATTATCGTGGTATTGTCAGGAGGTACTCGGACCCACTGGTACCCTTAGACGTACCCACCACCACATTCGCCCAATTCGTTAACGCACTTCGCGAAGACGGCTGCTTATATATAGCGGACCGCCGCTATATATCATTATGACAAATAAAGCCATCAATAATCACCTATAGGTATATAGCTTATAAGCCTTGACGCTCTATACAACAATGTACATAAAGATAACTATATAACAGGGTGTCCTATATAGGGTATCTATATTCGGATATGGGTACTGAATACGGACACCCCCGTTATATATTGAATACAAATATTAAATAAAATTTAAAAATCACAATAATATCTATAATCATATAATATTAATATATTGTAATTTTTGAATAAATATATTTAGTCATAAAATGTTAAGCCCATAGATTGATAAAGTGACCTCCGTATTAGCTAATAACCGAGGTTAATTTACCTTATATCCATGATTCGTTAATCTATAAACCAACAGACTGTCTACTCCACTCTGCTATTCTACTTCAGCGTAAACAAATATATTATAATTGTTTGTGATTCTGCAAGTGCCTTTTCACGACACAAGCTACGGATCAGGAATAGCATGACAAATATTTTTTTTAAACTGAACTGGTGTACCAATTCCAATGTTATTTTTAAATTTTAAATTAAAATCACTACTATTAAATTAAATTATGTAACCTTTATTATTAGCATATCTACTCAGTCATCTTATTTATAGTTGTCAGTATTTTTATTGATATTACGGATATAATATTACCATTATTATAACTATTTTAGTAAAATAATAACTATTATTTAATCACCATATTTCATATATTAATATATTTAGTAATTACTAAAATATTATTATAAATGTTATGTAGTGTATATTAGTGTATATGTGTGTGAGAATGAATTATCTTTAGATCAGCGCGCTGTAGGGTGGCTCGTCAGTCATTAAATATGTTGTTTCAGTAAAACTATAAACATATACTATATATAAACAGTAGTGTAACAACTAAAAATTGTGTATAGGGGGTTCACATCAATTCCGTTTTAAAAAACGTACGTGTAACTTCAACTTCAAATGATTCATTCACAGCAAATTTGAAGTTATGAGTCACATTAATATTTTGAAGTTGAACTACACGTTTTCTGAACGTTTTCTGAAATAGGATTAATCCTATTTTCTGTACGTAACAACACACAGAATTAGATAGAACAGCTAGAATTCCACTTGATTCCAATTGATATATATATATCAAGTATATTATTACATATAACTTATCGAATAACTATTTATTAAATATATATATATATATATATATATATATATATATATATATATATATTGATATATATATATATATAAAGTATATTAACACATGTTTATTATTACATATAACTTATCGAATAACTATTTATTAAATATATATATATATATATATATATATATATATATATATTATAAAAAGGTTATATAATATGGTATACAACTATATATATATATTAATAATATATATCAACTATACAATAGTAATATATAATATATAGTTCAATAATTTATTAAATATTTATTTAAATTATATATATTTCATAAGTTTAGATATAATTATAAGGATTTATGTATTATATAATAATATAGTATTTGTTATATTAGTTAAACATATTAAATTAATAAATATAATGTATGTATTATTTATGTATTTGTGTATTTAAAGAAATATATAATATTACTATTTATACATTGAATTTAGCTATATCCCACAATGATATTTGTTACAATTGATTTTATTTGTACATATTTTACAAGTTTACATTGGAATATATATTACAGCGCTTGGGTATTAACTGTTACAATATATTATATTATAATTATTATAATACTATTAATTTAAAAATAGTAAATTTAGTTTCAATATTATTGACAGTTCAAAATTAAATATAGGTGGCGATATATGTCTACCATTATGACAAATTAAAAAATACGGAATTTAAATATAGGTGGCGATATATGTCTACCCTTACGACAGACTAAAAAACACGGAATTGATGTGAACACTTAAAAGTCTGTTACTTAAAATTTGCTGTGAATGAATCATTTGAAGTTGAAGTTACACGTACTTTTTTAAAACGGAATTGATGTGATCCCCCTATTATACTCAATTGAGGTTTCAATTTGATGTTTAATAACATTTTATAGGAAAAATACTTGTTTATAATTAAATTTACTGCGCATGCGTATCATTTATTTATCTTTAGTTTTACCTTGACAACCAATTAATTTATATCGTCTTCTAATTTAATTATATATTTTATATGCATTTAAGAGACTTAGTATATTTAAATCAAAATATGGATCCAACAAACTCAGATTTTAAATTTGGTATAGTTAAAAATATTTTTATTTTTTTTAAATTAGAAAAAAATATAATATAAAACAATTTTTATTGCGGTCATCTCAATGATAATTAAAATTATATTATGGTAAAAAAAAATAAAATTGACTTTGTCCTAGACATTTTTTATTCATCTTTCCTTTGCTATAGAAATCATTAAAATTCAAATTATTCCTAGAAAAATATTTAAATAAATTTTTTTTATAATCATTTATTAAGAATATAATAAACTTGATCTAAATTTTAATATTGATTAAAAACAAAAAATATTCAATAAATAATAAACATAAAAAGTTCAATCCTAGAAATGATAAAATTATAAAGAAATTATTATTTAAAAAAAATTTTTTTCTGCTATTCTGTTAATAATATTTAATTCTAGTACATATATATCGTATGACAAAATTCATTAATAGGAAGTATATTAAAAAATGTATTGAATTAATTTTGTATCTACTCCATTGTAAGATTTCCTATCAATCCTATGTTAAAATTGAAAGTCATATTGACTATTCAATATTTTACGAATTAAGTTAATTTTTTTTTATATAATTATATTACATGTTTTCTAATATTATTTTACTGAAGCGATAAATTATCCGAAAATTTATATATTTCAAGCCGCTCTAGCGCGCGGTAATGAATAAGCGGTAGCTATAATTGTGTGTATGAATCATATATAGGGACATATTAGGGGAAAGTCCCCGATTACCGACCCCCTCCTAATACCGACCCCCTCTCATATCTCAGTAAATATAAGAGTTATCAAAAAATTATATATACATGAACTGTTAGTAATTTAATGCTAAATATGAATAAATATTTTGTTTAAAAAAATATTTAATCCTACAATTGTTATTTGATAAAATGTAATATTCTGTTTTTACTTTTTAAATATTTGAATAATAACTTTTTTTAAATCATTGTAAATACTTTATTAATTAAAAGAAAACTTAATGTTGTGCATAATATTGTAGATCAATGAAATGTTTATAAATATTATAAAAAGAATTTATTTTGAATAACTATTAACCAATATATCTTAATTATAGCAACCCATATGATTTTCCTATTACCGACCCCCTAAATTACCCTAATACCGACCCCATGTGATTTATAATATCCAATCAAAATAGATCCGTATTTTATTTTAAATTATGTTATAACTTGTTTGTATATCATTTACATAGATTTAGGATTCATGATTCCAGTTGATTATATACATACTGATTAATAAATAAATATTAAATAATAATATACACTATTTTAATATAATTACTATAAAGTTTAAATTTAAATTTTATATTACTATTAACACATAAATTCAATAAAAAATAAATTACGTCATGTTATAATTAATTATATTTATGTATATCTACTATTTTTATTGGATATTATAATACTACAATTATTTATACCACGATTATTTTAGGGGGTCGGTAATAGGGGAAGGGGGTCGGTATTAGGCACATGTATCCGATTACCGACCCCCTGTTTATTCTTGTAAATATAATTATATCAAAAATTTAAAATAGCCAAATTATTCATTGCCATAATATTACTCAAATTACAAAATTTCAAATAAATATAATTAATATTGAATAAGTTATTACAACTAATCATTTAGGGGTCGGTAATCGGGGACTTTCCCCTATATATCGTGCGGCGCGGAGTATTTGGTCAGTTATTATAGGTTATATAATGTCGTTCAGGTGGTAACTTATGGCGCCATAAAGGATCGAACACCAATCAGCAATAGACTATAGTCTATACAAGAGACTACCAAATCTAATTGTATAGACACTACCCTAAAATATCGTGGGCGTGTCGAGCCGAAACTAATCTTGACATTTAATAAAGGAATTAAACTTTGACTTATTTAAAGTAATTTGAGTGATAGAGTAGTTTATTACGTAGAGAGAGATAACACTACATAAATAAATATAAGCAATCATCATGATAGCACTGATTAAATATACAACGCCCATCATAAACTAATTAATAGATACGGCTTATTGTAAACACATTTTATTATGATGTCACATATAAAACCACAAATATATATTGTATATCTCGTTATTATACCATTACATACTTATTATTAGATAACTTTTATAAAAAATCCCAGAGTAGGCTAGAAAGATACTTTATGACTTCCATAATAGAATAGAGCCCAACCCATTAATTATTACGTTGATAGTTGAATCAAATCTTCGTTACGAAATTTTACGGGATTTGAACTTATTAAATGCAGGATTATATGATTTTACTAAAATTATTAAAACAAACCCTAGAGAAAAGAATTGGGTTGTTTATTTTTATTTATAAATAATATCTATTAAATACTTTATAACTAATAATACATATTAACAACTTATTTTTTTATATGTGGTTCACTAGCATGCTATTGGATACTATTGATAGTTATTGGTATTATATTTGAAGTATACTTATACTTATACTTATACTTAACTAAATTATAATAACATATATATATACATACACAATAACTATAATAATTATTAATAACCATATTATGTTAATTATTACTTAGCACTTTGATTGTATTACTTATATATATCATAATATAATATGAATAATCTAATTATTTACATTTAAATAATTAGATTGTAAATAAGAATCCACCATTTGGGAATAAAGTAATAGATTTTGCCAAATCGCTACCAAATTATAAACTAGAAATTAACCAGGTAAGCCTAATGTAATTATAGAGTAGCAATATATATATATATATTACGTAGGCCATATTATAAATAGTAATACAATAATGTTAATAAAATACCAATTGTTTAATAATATTAATGACATATTCACAATTTTAGACTGAAGAAATATACTTAGATAGTTCCAAGCTAATACTTAGTATAGAACTTATAAATAAAGACCTCGTGGATATTAAATAATATCATTACAGCTATCTAATTATTGGAGATGATTATTTATAAACAAAACATATTTTTATTCATTTACGTACATTCCTACTATGATACAATAATCTAATATAATTTGTTATATTAAAAGAAAATACTATATAATACTATATAATGCAATATATTTAATTAAATTCTATGTTACAATTTTATAGTGATATTTATACTTCAAAAAATGTATTTTTTAAGAAACTCACAATATCTAACATTAAATATAAGATCTAACAATTCAGATAATATTTACGTGAATTTTATAAATTCCAATTGGGATATATATATATATATATATATATATATATATATATATATGTATGATAAATATGTAATAATAATAATAATAATATTTATTAGAAGAATTTTAATTTTTTTTTCTGTTAAATTACATGAATATTAAATAATAATAATAATAATAATAATAATAATAATAATAATAATAATAATAATAATAATAATAATAATAATATATTTGGTAAGTATTACATTATTTGTTTGTTTCATTCTAGTATTGGTTTATTTGATTTTTAATATGTTCTGTTTATAATATATTTAAAATTTAACATTTAAAATTTAACATTTAAATATTAAATTATATAACTAATAATTTATTACTAAAACAGGATACAAGATGAAGAATTCTATAAAGTTAAAGTAGAAATTGAATATTTCGATGCCACTTACAAAATAATGTATTTTATTTCTATTTTCGATTATTTTTACGCTATATTTTATTTCTATTTTGATCATTTTTCGTTTATTTTTACTATATGATTTATTTCTACTTTCGATTGTTTTTCGTTTATTTTTACGGTAACTGTGAAACGTTTTAATTTCCTTAATTTTTTAATTTCGTATTATTCTTTATTTATTTCTATAACGTATGTTATCGTTAGCAAATATTTATACTTTATACTTTCGATTATATTTTCGGCTATGTATTTGCTTAAATAAATTATCAATCAATCAATCAATAATAATAATAATAATAATAATAATAATAATAATAATAATAATAATAATAATAATAATAATAATATTTATTAGAAGAATTTTAATTTTTTTTTCTGTTAAATATTCATATAATATTTTCATCTAAAGGGCTTCAAATAATTAAATATTTATTAATATATATTGATATATTCATTTTATAACTTGGAATTAAGTATTTATAATATTATTATATTTAATAAATAATGTTAACTACATTTATATTATATGATATATATTAAAAGAAATAAGAATTATTTTGACAAAGAAATAAATCATACTCCTAAATATACAGGGAAAATGCAAACAAACACTGTGGTCAGAATAATACAATCATATAGTTTATATTTATAATTATATTTATATTTGTATAATGATATTTATAATAAATATATACATTAAAATACTTTAAATACTTTGTTTAGATACCAGAGAAATAAAAGATGTGAAAACATAATTGCAAAGATAAAAATATATGTAGCCATGCGTGCTGTAAAAACGTTATTGTTTTATAATCAACAAAAACTTGATTTTTATTAAGATTTATCAACCAAGATTTATAATTAAATTTATAATTGATTGTTAATAATATATTTTATTTTATTGATACTTACATATATGTTTAATAAATTAATTTAACACAATTTTATTAGCCACTAGGAATAGTAAAACCAAAAGAATCAGATAACAAAATATCATATAATAAAATATCAAATAACAAAGTATCACATAACAAAGAACATTTATCATCTGCTGATCATCATATAAATGTACTAACAATGAAATTATATACCCATACAAGTCTAAAATCGAATTATTGTTGGTATATAAAACTATTAAATATATATATATATATATATATATATATATATATATTTAGAGGTATCATAATATATATATATATATATATATATATTACATAATTCTAATTCATGTATCTAACAGATGATCCTATGCAATTAACATGTTCGGATAGTGATGGAGATATATTATTTGAAACTATGACTTATTTTCCTAAATATTTCAATATCGACTTCAATAAAAATAAATATAAGAAATCATTAATTCCAAAACAAAATTACATCGGAAACTATTATAATACATCAGATTCATTTTCAGAAGAATTATTAAATTACATTGAAGATGGTACTCAAAAAAGTAGGTAGAAAAAGGGATAGATAACATTATAAATTGAATTTAAACATTATTAAAAAAAACTAATATTGGTAATGTTATATATATTTAAATATATATATATATATATATATATATATATATACATGTGTTAACCAACAGAATATTGGTTACATATCTACAATTACTAAATCTACAATTAAATCTTGAATTAATCTTATAAAAAATAAATACACTATTATAGAATATTTGTTCACGAATGAAACTAAATTAACCCACAACTTATTATTTATTAGAGGAATTAAAGAATTAAAAAACTTTGGTCGTTGATGATGCCCTCTATATATTACCGGCCAGCCTCTCTACACGTATCCACGTAACGCCCTGACTAAAATCAGCGTGTGCAGTCATGCGTGACGAATGAGTCGTCTAGTATCACGTGAGAAGGGCTACTTCTATAAAAGAAGGCTCACCCTAATTATAGCCTCATTAAACACCTCATAATAACCCGGCGTTAGTTACCTCTCCGCACCGATTACATTAGTTATCGAAGTACAACTGTATCCTCCTATTGTTAGTATCCATATAATATTTAGTAAAATTGATTACTCTAATATAATATATGTACACATTACAATATCTTATAAAATCATCACAAAATTAAATATATATATCAATAAATTATAAATATAATTTAATATTTATACCTAATATTCAATAAAAACACATATACAAATTTAAAGTAATAGTACAATTTAAAAACAAATTATAAAGCACATGTCAACAATTAAGTATATATTACCGAACTCAGTATAATCATATACTTTTCTTCTCATCTATGTATAAAATAAATAAAAATATATTATTGAAATAAATTATATTATAGTATAAACTAAACAATTTATTTTTTATATCTTATCTTATTTATTTATCAATAATAGATAGTAAATATTTTATGTAGTAAATTTAGAGATATAATTTGAAAAATTCTTTATTTATTTAATATTCTTTGTTAAACTTATCATTTATTGCATTTAAAAATTCTACAAATTATGTTTAAAGGTGAAACTCTTATATTTATATATATATATATATATATATATATATGACTAAATTATACATTAGTTTCATTAGCAACATGAACACCATGTCATTCATTTTCACACGATTAACAGGAAGAGATGTTTTTACTAAAGTTGGCATTGTGTTCGGCTTTATTGTTCGTAACATGTTCGTCTAAAAAGCACTTCAAAGTCATCAAAAACGGTTAGTTTACCGATAGAAGCGGTTAGAATTAAGTTGATTAAATTCCATTATATATATATATATATATATATATATACACATGAAATAGTATTACGTGACGCCCCTATATAACTAACCACGCCCCCTTAATAACCACGCCCCTTTAGACATGACTGTCTGCGAAGAATCGTTCACTGTAACACGTAACGTGCACGGCCCGGGAATTGCCAGCGTTCCTAACCACAACAACGTACCGGAATGTAAGGCCGCTTGCATATCAGCAGTTAGTACGTCGTACCAAGAATATGACGTCATACGACGCACACGTGACGTCGCTGAGGTAGCACGTGACTAGTAATAACCTTGTATTGTTTATTATTATCATATATGTAGTGTTATTTAGTTGATGCTTATACAACTATAGATGTAGAATATATATAGGTTAACATATATATAATATATATATATATATATATATATCGAAATATAGTAATAATTTATTTTATATAGCTCGCACTTATAAAATCAGGCAAGATAATAGCTACCTTGATTTATAAAAGTCAAATATATATAGAAATAAATAATAACAATAACATTTTAATTTTATACGAAACACAGTTAAATAATTTCATTTAATTTTAATCAATTGATTAATTTATTTTTTATTTTTATATTTCTTTTAAATTTGTAATGAATACTTATTATCACTAGAAAATAACACTTTTACTTATTCTAATTCTAAACAAAATTCTATTCATGACTATTATAATAATGACGATTCTGATGTTAATTTCGCAGATGATTGCATTTACTATGATGATATACATATACATTCATGTAAATATATTCACAATAGTTTTTCTATAATACATATTAATGCTAGAAGCTTAGTTCGTAATCATGATCAAATTAATCTATTTTTAAATAGTATTATACATAATATAGAATATTTATAATTTTGATAATTAAAATCAAATCAATACTATACGATATGTAGGTAGGGGTGGTGGAGTCGCTATATTTATATTAAATAGTTTATCATATACAATTATTAATGACTTAAATATATCAATATCAAATGTTATTGAAATAACTACTATTTCATTGAAATTTAATAATATCAATTATATTATAAGTGGTATATATAAAATTCCTACTGCAGATATAAAACAATTTTCAGATTTCATTGTAAACTCATTTGAAAAGTTGGCAAGTAATTGTAATCATTTGTATTTGTGTGGTGATTTTAATATTAATTTATTAGATCATAATTATAATAAACATGTATAATATGTTATTGACTCCATATATTCATTAGGATGTCGTCCTTTAATAGATAAACCAACAAGAGTGACTAATGATAATAATTCTTTAATTGATAATATGTTTACAAATAATAATTATTCTCATAAATATAATGGAATATTACTTAATGATATAAGTGATCACTACCCTATTTTTACTTTTTTTGATTTAAATGTTAATAATTCCAATGAAAAACAAACTAAATCTAATTAAAAAATTATACAAATACTACTTTTAATTATTTTATAGATATATTTAAATTAATGTTAAATAAATTTTGTCCTTTATATACTCCCAAAATCATAAGTAATACAATTAAAAATCTATGGATAAATAATTCTTTATTTAAATGTATCCACCATAAACAAATTTATTAAAAATGTTTATAGCTAATAAAAATGATTTTAATCATATTAAATATAAATAATATAGAAATATTTTAACTTCAGTACTAAGGAATGCCGAAAAATTATTTTATAAAAAATCTTGTCAAATTGTTGTAATAATTCAAAAAAATATGGTCTATTTTAAATAATATAATTAAAGGAAGTATTTTTTAAAATTATTTAAATACAACTTTATCGGCTGATGATTTTAATCTATATTTTAGTAATGTTGGAAAAAATCTTGCTAAGGATTTTAATTCTAACTTTGGTTTTAATTCAAATTTACATGTAAATTATTTATCATCTCATAACACAAATACTTTTTATCTTACACCAGTTACATATTCCGAAATATTTAATATAATAATTCATACGAACAATAAAAATAGTACAGATATTTATAATATAAATATGAGCTTAATAAAACAACTTATTAAGAATTAAGAATTAAGTCCTATATTATGTTCTCTATTTAATAAATCATTCAGTGAAGGAGTGTTTCCTGATTGATTTAAAATGTCTAAGGTTATACCTTTACATAAAAAGGTTAATACAAATATATTAGATAATTTCAGGCCAATATCTCTTCTCCCTCAATCCTCAAAAATGTATGAGAAATTATTTAAAAAAAGATTTCTTTATTTCATTAATAAATATAAAATTTTGAATTAAAATTAATTTGGGTTTAGACAAAATTATTCAACAGAAGATGCATTACATCACCTATCAGAAACAGTATGTGCTGAATTAGAAAATACTAATAATTGTGCAGTTTTATATATTGATCTAAAAAAGGCCTTTGACACTTTAGCTCATAATATATTGATAAATAAATTAGATAATATTGGTATTAGAGGTTTACCTAAAGTTCTATTATCTAGTTATTTATCAAACAGATCACAATATGTAAAATAAAATGGGGCTATTTCAAATATGGAATACATATCATTTGGTGTTCCGCAAGGTTCAGTTTGAGGGCCATTACTTTTTCTAATATATATTAATGATATGCCTAATATACTGAAATATTCTACACCTATAATTTTTGCAGATGATAACAATTTAATTTTCAGTAGTAAATCTCTTGATATTCTGCAAACTAATATACAAGATGACATTTATAATTTAACTCACTGGCTATTTAGTAATAAATTAACATTAAATGTAAAAAAAACCAAAGTTATGCTCTATAATATTCGACATTATAAATCAAAAAAGAAACTATAATTAAAAGTTTATAATGAAATTATAGAGCAGGTGAATCATTTATCGTTCCTTGGTATAATAATAACTGGAATTATCATATAAATTATATCAGAACAAAACTAAGTAGATCCATTGCTATTATAAATAAAGTAAAACATAAACTACCTTTAAAAAATATATCATAGTATTTTTGAAAGTCATCTAAATTATTGTTCATCTATTTGGGGTAGTACATTTTGTCTGCTATTCAACCAATTATTATATTGCAAATAGGGTAATACAACATTTATTTGTTTCTTTAATCTAGATGTAGATACACTTTATAAAAATTCAATCTTTTAAAATTTCAAGATATTATAAAGATTAATATCTTAAAATATATAAATAGATATATGACTAAATCTTTGCCTATAATTTTACAATATCTTTTTACGCAAAATTCAAACATTTATAAACCTTTATCTACAAAATTGGTTTTACCTAAATTAGAACACATAGAAAATCGTTTTGCCTCACTAACAAAGCTCCTGATATATGGAATGCATTACCAGCTTCTTTTCACAAATTAATGAATAAAAATACTTTAAAAAAAAGTATTAAATTATTTATTACCTCTTCGTATTAGTTAACTTTTTATATTTTTTATTGTGTTTAGTTTCTTTATCTTTTTCATTATTATATTTTTACATATTTTATGCATTTATTTCATTTGTGTTATATATTTTTCTTCTTTTAATATACATTTATATATTTCTTATTTATATATACTTTTATTATTTATTATATTTTATTTTGTATTTAACTGAAAATTATGACCTCTCCTTGATAACAATGTCCAAGTATATACTTACTTATTTATTCAGCATGATTTTCATTTACACGAATCACATTTAAGAATCAAATAACTTTAATATATACAATAGTATATATATACAAAATTATATTTCTAATTATATACAAAATTGAAATTTTAAAATAAGTTATTGTCATTTTATAATTTAGGTATATTTATTTATTTATTGTTATTCTTGTAATGCTGTTATCAAGTTGAGTGGGAAAATACCTAGTCAAGCTTTGCTTTTGTATTTACATAGAGATAGAGTTTACACTCTATCTAATTCTAATATATATATATAGATAGTGTACAAATTACTAGTATTCATAACACATGTGAAACGTTCAATAATGCTCACTGCCACCACCAGGGTGAAGATACGTGCGCCTCTTTCGATTTCAACCACGAGATTAAGTTGTGCTGGTTTATTCCTAAGAAATATGTAACAGTGAACGGACCTATGAAGAACATCGACCATTACGTGAGACAAGCTGGCTGCGAACGTTAGCCACGCCCCTAGTAAAACACGCCCACACGAGCACTTGACTTATAGCGTAACATATACTTCACTCGTTGATATCGCTTCCATTGTTATCCGTATTTCTTCGATGAGAATACAGTGATGTAGATGTATTAAAAAGGACATGTCCTTGGTATTAGTTTGCTATATAACCACATTATAAATTCATGTATTCATAGTATAATATATGCATAATATATAACAATATAAGAGTGATATGTATGTAGGATATGAGTGACAGTTCAACTACACCTGACGTACGGCGTACGTCGTACGCGTAGTGAAGCCTACGTGTGTGAACACTTTCCACGAGGTACCTAACACCTATACTTCCGGTGGTCAAGAACAGGTCGGATTAAGTACCGTGGACAAGTGTAAAGAAGTCTGTCTAAGCGTTAGTATACTAATGGTGATGAATCACTACATCGAACACCACGTGATGTCTGTAGGACATGTGTAGGACATATGTGGCAGTAATCTATACTTGTACAAATCCTAGTTTTCCGTATATTCTATATTATACTTAATAATTCATTTAATTATAAATATTTATATATCTATCTATAAAAGTATTATTGGTAAAAAGAAAATATACTAAATAATATTAATTTAAATATTTCTGAATATTTAGTAGTGTGTATATATAAATTTATGAAATATAAATATAGCACAATTTAAGTAATGAGAAATATACACGGGATATAAGCTAGGATATTACCGAACTACTTAATACATCTAACCACGTCTTATAAACTATCTAATGAGCCACAACTCGTATTACAGTTCTCCGATAAAGACCTGCCCACCTACTGCCTGGGTTTCGACTTCAACCGCCTTAACAACCGTTGCTACATACACACAAAGCCGGACCGTTATAAGCTTCACTCCGCGGAGGCAGATATCTATCGTTACGAGCGTGTACAATGTATAGTGGAAACCCTATAAATAACTAGATAAATATAGCCAAATATATCTATATTTGATTATATGAAATTATATTCTTATTCATATTCTTATTAATTCAATTGTTAAAATAAATATTATAAATTAATCATTTGAAAAATATAAAAATTATCCAACATTATTCGTCATTTAGTAATAAACAATAAATGTATGTAGAATTAAAATTTAAAAGTATTACATATCATAATATATTTCAACTCATCATACTAATTGTCAATCATTAAATATAATTAATAATATGTTAATCATATGTTAACATTATATTTACTTTCAAAATTATACTTAATCAATTGATATTATCTATATTATCATATAAATTTACAGAATAATTAATTTTCTAATAATTATCATTATAAAACAATAATATTTGATAATAAACAATAAGTAAAAAGGAAATATAAATGTCAATTTATTAATTATAGGGGTATAATAAATTATATAACTATATATGGTATCCGTACTGAGTAGTAATTCAGTAGTCTGTGGTTTCGGAGTGTAATTTAATGTCGTCGGTGTAGAGTGCACTCTATTCACACATGTGTAGTGAACATTGGGGAAGGTATTTAGGTATTTTTTAGGTATTAAGGTATTTTTATAATTGAGTGGGGTAGTAGGTAAATAGCGAAGATGAACCTTGAATAGCACCTTGAGGAACACCATAATGCAGTTTGCGGGGTGATGACAATTGTTCATGAATTTTGACCGAAAAGTAGCGATTCTGAATAAAGTTAGAGATCTATTTTAATACAGTTCCGGTAATTCCTATTTGTTCTAGTCGGGTTAAAATGATATCGTGGTCTAGGGTATCGAATTCCGAGTAAGAGTCAAGGAATATTGCTTGGGTTGGTGATTTATTATCAGCTTATATTAGATGGCATTTTCCGTATACGTATAGTATACTATGGTTGGATCTAAAATCATGTTGTCTCGGATTAAGGATGTTGAAGCGGTTTAATAAGTGTATGAGTTTGTAGTAAACAGTTTTTTCAAGTAGTTTGGCAAGTAGAGGTAGTTGGGAAATTGGTCGGTAGTTGGAAATTATAGTATGGTAAGTTGTGGGTTTTTTCAATATCGGGGTTATAGTTGAGTGTTTAAGTTGGGGGAGGGGTATATCACCCATGCATGGGGATCGATAGATTGGTAATATCTTTAAATATTATACATAGTTGATCAGATAGAATCTTCGTAATAACTAAAGGTAGTAAGTCAGTAGGGAGCTAGATTGAGCTGTCAGTATAAGATGTTGAATATCTATTGAAGAGGTTAGAATGAAGTTTTGCATATATGCTGGTGGGTAGTTAGGTAGCCAGTTATATGTTGATGTCGAGGCAGTGTTAGTAAGATTGTTGTGAATGGTTTCGATTTTCTCATTAAATAAGTTAGCAAAAGTATTGCAGATAAGTTCATCGTGTATTTCAGGGAGTTGGGGTTGTTTAAATCGTCCGATAAGACTATCCGTGATTTTGTAGAGAGTTTTAATGTTAGTTCCATCAGCAGTGATTCAACCCAGCAAACAGTAAGAGCAGCATACTAGCAGCATAACAGCATATGCTAGAGTCTCAAATGTTTACATTGTGCTATTATTCTGCTATTAAATGTATATTATGCTGCTATTATGCTACTATTAATTTGTCACGCTATTATGCTGCTGTTATGCTGCTATTATGCTGCTATTAATTTTAAATGTATATTATAATAATAATAATAGCATAATAGCAGCATAATATACATTTAAAATTAATAGCAGCATAATAGCAGCATAATGGCAGCATAATAGCGTGAAAAATTAATAGCAGCATAATAGCAGCATAATATACATTTAATAGCAGCATAATAGCACAATGTAAACATTTGAGGCTCTAGCATATGCTGTTATGCTGCTATTATGCTGCTCTTACTGTTTGCTGGGAAACCCAACTCCCTGAAATGCCCGATGAACTTATCTGCAATACTTTGTTAACTTTTTTACTGATAAAATCGAAACCATTAACAATAACCTTACTACAACTATATAAATTTAGATTGATAGAATTCTATTTGGTACAAAACATGTTATGACGATAACTATTACGTGCCAGAATAAAGTTAGAGTGGTTCTGATGTGTATGGGTTTTTCTGTAGAGTCTATCAAGTTTCCGGGTATATCTTTTGAGGGAACAGAGGTCAGAGTTAAACCATGGAGAGTTATTATGTATAGATATTTTGGAGCAGATAAGTGGCGAATGTTTGTCAAGTAGAGCAGACAATGTTGTGGTTAGGGACGAGGGTTCATGTTTTGTAGTTAGTGTTGAGTTATCGAGATCAGTTTTAAACGATATAGAGTATATATTCTTTATTTTCCTATGATGATAGAACCGGGGTGTGTATGTTTTATAGGAGATATTTAGTTGTGATGTTATGGAAAAATGACAGTTAGCAGTGTTGGTTTTTAAGGTGGGAGTGTATAAGGTTAGAGTTAGATTTAGTGATATATGTGTATAAAACATGTATGTATAAACGTATGTATATATACAGTTTTATTTGTATTTGTATATATGTAAATGTATTATATATACTAATATATTTATCATGAGATATAAAAAACTAGATTTAAAAAAATATAAATCAATTTCCTGTTAATACATTATATAATAAATTTTACTTTCGATACCGATTTTACAAACAATTTTATTTTATGTATTTAATTTAACTGTGCCTTATAAATTATATATAATCATAGATTTATAGTTTACCAATACAAATATATTATTATAATCGTATTTATATATTTCATTTATACATGTTCAGTGTCTATTTGTACATTACATTTAACTTTTTTCTTACCACATATTATGTAATTATAAAAATAATTTGTATTTGCATGATTTTATTATATATTGGTGTAATATATTTAATATATGTATACAATTATATATAAATATATATATATATATATATATAATATATAAGGACCAATCAAGTTAATGTAATATTAATTTATAAATGTATAATATGTAATATATATTTATAATTATAATGTTAATATTATAGTATATGATGACTTAGTTTTTTATTTATATTTGAAGATCTAACGAATTTTATAATTATAAATGTATCAACATTATGAACAAGGAAGTTAAAATGTGATATATATATATATATATATATATATATATTATAACTATGATCTATTAATATAAATATATAGCCTATAGGCTCGATAGTAAATAATCTCGATGTGGAGATGTTTGAATTGTATTGTAATATATAAAACATTTAGTACAACTAGAGATATAACTAAAGTGTTCGAAACCCTTTAGTTATTATTTAATAAAAAGTAAAGGGTTATAAACAGTTAGTTATTATTGAATACAAAGTAAAGCTTTACCAAAACCCTATAGTTGTAATTTACTAAAACAGTAAAGGTTTACCAAAACCCTTTAGTTTTGCTTTAATAAACTACAGGTTTTTTTATAAATAAAACCCTTTATCTCGTATTTAAAGAAAACTATAGTTTTCTTTAAAACGTTGTTTAAAGTTTTGTTTAAAGTAGTTTTTTATAGTCATTATTTTTAACAGTGTAGACAGGTTACGGAAATATATTGTCATATCTAAGCTGGTATCATAGAAGGCGGACACATCTTCTGGGTTAATATCGAAGGTGTTACGTCACTGAATATCATGGACTGCTGTTGAATGATTTATTTATTTTTAAGCAAATTTATCTATATACGATTATAGTCGAAATATATAGTAGAAATAGTCGAATATGATATATATATATATATATAATATAGGTACGTACACAATTCCTATAGGTTTCATGCATCAATAAAATGTAATTAACTTAATTATATAATATATATTAAAAGATAATAGCAAAGATATATATTTCCATATAGCTGGCAATCGCTAATTAGTCGTGAGCTTTATACAATGTATTGATTTGCGTGTGAAGCCCACCACACACTATTAACAATTAGGGTACAGCGAATTCAATTTATTGGGTACAGATCGTTAAAATATCACAACAATTTATCATGTACCCTAAATAGGGTACACGACTTTTAAATTCACTAGGGTACAATATATAGGGTAGATCTATGTTAAATATTATGGTATACCTTACATATATGATTATTATATTTACATATCATACAATTCAATTATGGTATACCAATTATGTATACATATGATATGTATGAAACATATCATACAATTGCATTAGGGTATACAGTATCATATAATTAGGGTATACCAGCTAAATTCTTTAGGGTAAAGTTTGTTAATTTTTGGGTACTGATCGTATTTATTCAAATTGTACCCTAATTAGGGTACGGCTATGGGGACACTACTTACACCCTAAAAAAGGCACTCGCTGTACCCTAATATTTAACAGTGCACTTCAATAAAATGCGTACTATTTTAGCAACATTTTATATTTACTATTTTGATTGTAATATGGAAAATATCGAATATGCTCTTGGTTATATTTGATCAAAAAAAAGTAATCGATTACGAATGCCGAGGTCAAATTTAAATATCATGTATTTTTTAATATTTTATATCATGTAATAAGTCATGTATTTCACGTATTTTTGTATTTCGTCATATATACTAGTATATATTATAAATATAATATAATATTTAATAATATTCAATTAATAAATACAATGTATTAAATGATGTAACGTTATAATAGCACTATAACGCACGTCGTGCGTATCAAATTGTGTACACAACTTAACATAAAATATTGATCAGTATAATGAATATGTATTATTTATAAAATGTTACCTATTCATTTACGCATATGGATCCGTGTTAAACATAATATTATTATTAATTAAATTTAATATTAATATATTCGAATTTTCAAATTATTGCATATTACTAAATATGTATAATTTTACATTTAAAATGGACTTATTGATTTATAATATTCACAAAATTGGCTGTATATTTGAAGAAAAATGTTCTAATTATAAAATAATGTTATATTCTTAAAACACTATAAATTAAATATGTATTGTATTAAAAATATACGTAACTTTACATTTATAAAATTCATATATTTTTCAAATTGACATGTAAACAAATATAAATTAAAAATAGAATTAAAAAAATCTGCCGTGGGTATAGGTCATTGACTTGTATTGGGTACCCAATTGTACCCAATAGGGGATAGAAGGGAGTAGTGGAGGATATTTTGTATGACTTTGTAGAATTGTAATACATCGATGAATAGTTGATGTTATAATTTCATATTTTCAAATGTAATAGAATATGTATCGTTATATATTATAGCTATTTTAATTTTTACTTTAACTCATATATTTCTAGTATTAATATGAGTTTAGTTACACTCAAAAAAGAACGAAAAAATAGAGCAAGAAGGGAGTAGTGTATTTTAGTACCAAAATAAATCAATAGGTATCTCGCTATATATTCGATTCATTTTTTCAGTTTTTATTATTTTAATAATATATATTGTATATAGGGGCATCGGAATGATATTTTTTATGGGGGGGGCTATTTATTTCTATTTTATATTATATATCCTATTATTTATTACCAATATAATTACTAACTATATCTTATTAATATCGTATACATCTTTAGTCTATGTTAACCCTTTAATATGCAATTAATAATATTTAATTTGTATAACAATAAGTAGGAATATATTAGAAAATAAATAATAAACATTACATAATTTATTATTATATAGATATAGATTTTTATTTATAAATATACCCATCTCAATTGTGTGAATTATTTTTTGATTGAAATTTGCCAATACTAATGCATTGAATCTACTATCTAGCATAGTAGATCGTAACCACGTATTATTGTTAGTAGCTTACTAAATACACGCTAACATGATACAGAACTTGAGGGGCAAACCAATAAAATTTGATCAAATCTATTATACCGGAAAATATTTTTTGAATTTTAGGAGATTGTTCCATCATGTATATGTTTATCCTCATCAGATGGTTTTGAACTTACTGATTATTTTGAACATATGGAAATTCGATCTTTCAATCGTTAATTCTTCATACATTTTTAATAAAATCTGTTTAATGTAGAAAATTAATAGGATTAATAAGATTAATCTAAAAAAACAAACCTTTTTTTCATGAATTATATTAGTTGTAATAATGATTCCTTTAATTTATAAGAATGTATAAATAATGTTTCCTTAGTATACAATTTGGTTTTAATTTTCATCATTATTGAATCAAACAACTCAGTATATTTTATTCTGTAAATATTAATGATAAAGTAGGAAATACCTATATTAACATATTAACTGATCATATATAATCACATTCTTATATTAACCTAACATTAACAATGTTATATTATTTTATCTAGATGAGGTACATTGCATAGTATTTAAAACTTTCATTAATGAAAGTAA
Source organism: Osedax fenrisi (assembly GCA_964019155.1). Lineage (NCBI taxonomy): Eukaryota > Metazoa > Annelida > Polychaeta > Sabellida > Siboglinidae > Osedax > Osedax fenrisi. The sequence goes on from OZ025241.1 coordinate 79,749,028, forward strand.
TTACTATTCATCTCATATATATTTATAATCATTTATAGTATATTTCTTATTATTATTCTCGGAATTAGATATACTTAGAAAATTAAATTAGATATATTTAAAATAAAAATAAATTATTATAATATTTTATTATAAACATTTATAAGCTATTTTGTATTTTATAAAAATGTTTTATATAATATGTTTATAAAAGTAGGTTATTAACCTTGAATCAATATAAAAACTTGTATATATAAAATATAAAATATAAAATACTTTTGTTTTTATATCTTCAATGAATGTGTGCAAATTATTTCTATCATTATTCAATTTAATTAGAATCATCTTTACTATTATCTGATCCTTTATGTTTATTTATTATTGATTTTTATTATGATTATATATAATCATATATGCTTTCAAGTATATTTTTTATAAATTTTACCTTCAATAGTATTTTTTGGTATAATGAAAGCTTTCACCTTCATAACCATGCTTTCAAATGTCAATCTCGAAATATTCATAGAAAAAATATTTGACTTATTCATATTTTTTAATAATAAATTTGCAATATATTTGTGGTCATTGGTAATATAATCTAATTCTTTATATTATTTCAGTGCATCGATTATACCACTATATTGATCTAATGTTGTTTTAATACATGATTTTCGCAGTCCATCTTGTTGGGCATAATGGTTTCAATGTCTTGCTTTGTTATTAGTAGTAGTTATTATTAGCCTACCTATTATATACAATCCGGAATTTGATTGTTTGTTCATATAATAATCCCAAATCATGAACCACTCTCAAGGCTTTTCTTAAATTTATATTATTATCTAATGATTATGCTATTAAGTTTGTGCGATGAGTTCCACATTGTGTATATCAAGTTAATGGCTGTCTATTCATTATTATAGTCTTTACACAATTATATTAACCAGATATATTAGCTGCACCGTCATATGACTGTCCTTTTAATTTAGTAATAGGCAAGTTAAAACGTTAAAGTTCAGATAACATTAAATTTGCTATATTTTCTAAGTTGTATACAAGGATATATCCTAGGATATATCCTCAGTCATATTGCATATATTGCATATATGCATATATCTTTAATTTCTAGTTTTTATGTCAAATAACGAATCAACAAAATATAGGCTGTAGACTCCTACTGCTCACTTCCGGATATATCTTGAATTCCATCACATTGAATTGAGAAAGTCCCATTAATATCTTTCAATCAAATATTTAATAATTCAGATTTATATAGTTGAATACTTTCATTCTTAATATCGCCAGATAACAAGTATCTCTCAGAGATTCTCTATTGAATATTATCATATTTCATGGATGGGGGGGGGGCAAACAATACTTAGCCCCCACCATATGTTTGGTAAAATTCTTTACCAAACATTTGTATTAACAAAGATAATATACTAGATTTAATATATATACTATTTATTAATACACATTTCATGGGGGGGCAAAACATACTTAGCCCCCCCCCCATATTTTTGAATGGGGGGGTCCGATACCCCCCGCCCCCCCCCCTGTTCCGAAGCCCCTAATTGTATATATATATATATTCATATAATATATATTCATGCCAACGCACGAATTTTATTTAAGATTTAGTTTTTAAAATTGTGAACACAAATTAATTAAAAAAATTTGACCTATATTACTCGATTTTGATTGGTTTATTTTCATCCACTATATCCTTCTCAGTTCGTCCACTATACCCATTTGAATATGGTACTTTAGAATACCTATATCTTTTTACTAATACAATATTTTCATATACTATAAACATAACTTAATAGATAACAAATTATATTTTATTAATATATAAGAAAATATTTATTTATAATTAATAATCAATGCAGTACAGTACATTTCCCAAACTGGTTTTTATGGAATTTTGAAAAAAAAATATTATGTAATTAATTTAATATATTGATTAATTATTTTTGAAAAAAAATTACTCGTTGTTGTAGATATTGTAATTGTCTAAATATTTTGTATATATCTTTTTTTTGTATCTATGACCATTTTCGCGTAAATGTAAATGACCACTACTCCCTTCTCGTCCGCTACTCCATTCTATCCCCTGTAGGGACGTCAATGGTATAGGTGGAGCAATTCATTAATTTCACAAATCACCAGAATGACATATCTTTCCTTGGACAATCTTTGTTATTATTATAAAATATCAAAGACATTAAAAGTATTTAATTCATTTGATAATATCTCTCGTTTATTTTCAATAAATAACAGACGATATTTTTGTGATTTGTATATAAATGTATGCTTTCATTAGTCAAAGTTGATTTAAATTTACATTATATTTATATTACTAAATATATAAACTTATAAGAAATATAATTATATTATAAATATATCTATAATTTATAAATGGATTATAATAATAAAAAAGACGAGGGGAATTTGAAAATAATATATAACTCAAATATAGGAAAAAATATATCACGGTTTGTATTGATATAAATAAAGCACACATACACACACACATATATATATATATATATATATATATATATATATATATATATATAAATTAGCCAATATATATATATATTAGGTTATATTATATATACCTAATATTAATCATATATAATGATATCATATGTATACATACAATATAATACATAGTAACATACTATAGTTTACTTAAAACACATTCGAGAATATCGCTCGCTATTATATATATATATATATATTTGTGTATAATAAACCATCATCATCATCATCATCATATATGAATATGTAAGCTAAATTAGTAATAAATAGTAGGATATGCATATTTCATTCGTTCAAATATGCATATCTTATAGGTTATTTCTATATTCTATTTCTATATCCTCGTATACTATTTATTACTAATGTAGCATATATATTGTATATATGATTAATATTAATTCTTATAAGATAGATATTTTAAATTATCTCTTTATATTAAAATCCCATTATTATAAGATATAGTATTATATACCTTGATATATTTTAATAAATATGTTTTATTATTATTAAATATGGAATATAAGTTTTAGTAATAATATCTAATAAATTCTATGTAAATCAGTAATATACAAATTGCATAAATGCTATATACAAATTGCAATGCTATTTATCATCATTTTCCATTTGGTAAAATAATGTTAAAATATAAAATAATATAATTTAAATAGGAAATATAAAAATATTTATAAATTAAATGGTAATAGTAGGATTATAATCAAAACTATAGTTATATATATATATGCTATTAATGTTATATACAATATCATTAATTTGTACATACTATATACATACATGTATATTATTTGTAGTACATACTATATACATACATATATATTATTTGTATATATTATTATATTTTTATATTGTTATTATATAGTATACTATGTAGTACATAATATATACATCATGTATATTATTTATATAACATTTAGTATAGGTTTTATTTAGTACATACCATATATATATAATTAGTATGTAGTATGTATACATACTACATAGTAGTACATACTATATAGTACATACTATAACATACATGTATATTATGTGTAGTGCATAGTATGTACTACCTACTATATTATATTTACATATATATATATATATATATATATATATATATATATATATATATATAGTATATACAAAGATTTTCCAAAGGAAAGATATTGCACTCTCTATCTATATCTAGTACCTCGAAATGTAAATTTAAAATGAAAAAACAATATTAACACTAGATGGCGAAATAGTATATGAAATGTTAAATCATGTGATATTTGTATTTAAATGTCTTGTTTTCTAATCATATACATACATTTAAAATCATTACAATATAATACAATACATGTAGTTTTTTTTAATATTAGATTTATAACAATATATTTATCATTTATTTTATTTGTTTATATTAAATATAACTAATCAGTGTATTCTATTGTTATATAATTATATTATCATTTTAAAATCATGTAAATACATATTATAATACAATATACATGTATAGTGTATATAATTTATTATTTACTATTACAATAAATATAGAAATGTCTTATTATCTGAATAATACCGCTAGATGGCAATATCGAATTATTAGGTGACACAAATATACACAAGTGCAATATCTTTCCTTTGGAAAATCTTTGGTATATATAAATTATATAAAATATGTTGATAATAAAATAAAGATAGTTATTTCAAATAACAAATAACAAATAAAAAATAAAAAATAACCTAGTTGTGTTAGTATTTTTGAATTTACTTATATTGATTTTTAGAAATTCGATAAAATAATTATAATTTTAATTATATGATATACATTTTATATATATAATGTATATATTATATATTATTATCATAAACATATGAACGATTATTTATTTATATAAACTATATAACTAATCAAAATAATAAGTTAGTAATAAACTGGTACAATTATATAAATTACAACGTATATAAAGTATTTTAAGTTATATAAATAGGTAAATAACAATATAATATTATATACAAATAATATACATGTATGTATATAGTATGTACTACAAATAATATACATGTATGTATATAGTATGTACTACAAAAGTTATTTATATAAAAGATCTATTGTTACAAGAATAAATAATTCACTATCATTGATGGATTGTATAGAATATGGAGTACCCCAAGGATCAGTACTTGAGCCTCTTTTTATATTATTTATTAATGATATGCCAACTATTTTGAAAGATGCAGTTACTATTAATCTAAACTTATATGCAAATTATACATCACTTACAATATATGCAGACAATAATGAATTATTAACTAAATACCTAGAATTTTATATCGATAAATTAGTATATTAGTTCAATATTAATAAACTGAAACTGAATATTGAAAAAACAAAAAATTTGCAACAACATTATCAACTATAATATATTTTATGAAAAAAGTTTCTTTTTAAGTACTGAAAATATTATTTTATTATATAACTCTTTTTTTATCTAATATTTCGTATGGCATATAAATATGGGGAAATACCTATAAATCAAATATAAATATTATTATGTTATTGAAAAAAAATTATCAGAATTATTAACAAAACAATTTTAAATTTAAATCAATTACCTTTAATAATATTATCAAATACATCTGAATTATTTATTAGTAATAGTATTCTAAAATTAAATGATCTAGTGATGTTTAGAAATATTATATTAATTTTTTAATTACTAAATAAAAATTACAAAAGTGATTTTAATGAATATTTTACACTATATAAACGTAATGATAGATTTATTTTAACATTAATGAAAACTACAAAATTCCAAAATACAGTATTATTTAAGTATAAAGGTATAAAGTATTATAATGATATAATATTTGGTTATATTCTTTAAAAAAAAATAAAATATAAAATATAAATCAAATGAAAAAAGTTTTGAAATTGTTATTCATTAATCAATATAAAATATAATACTGATATATATTTTGCAGTGATAGTTTTAATAATATTAAAAATATATTATTCTCTCTATTATTATATTGTAAATTAAACAAATATTGTGTATTATAAAACTTATTAAAAAATCAGTATTAAATAAGTATTTCTCCATATAAATTTTAGATTTTTACATATTTTACATTTTTATATATTTTACATTATATAACTATTCAAAAAAACAAACAAAAAAACAGTATTAAATGTTTAAAAATTTTAAACAATTACTATTTATCAAAACTATTTAATATTTATTTTACAAATTTTTAGTTTTATATATTTAACCTTACATAACTAATAAAAAAAACTAAACAGTATTAAAAATTAAAAGTATTAAAATAATAAAAAACAGTATTAGAATTAAAACAATTAAAAACCGTATTAATAACTTATAGTAAACTACAAATATAAATCAATATTATTAAAATTGACATAAACTATGTGATACAAATATTTAGATTCTTTATAAATAGTATTATTACAATTATATAACATGGGAATCACATATTTGTTTTAGTTTTGTTTTATTTTTACTTTTATATTTGTATTTATTGTTTAATTTAATATACATTTTTATGTAACTTTATTGTATTTTATCCGAATGAATATGATGAAATATGAAATTACATTAATGTTAGGAGATATCGATTAAAAAAGCTAATCGCTTTCACTGATTCTCCTTAGACATTGTCTATAAACTGAATTAATTCATTCATTCATAGTATATTATATAATAATAATTTACAATATAATATTATATACAGATACTATACATGTAGGTATAATATAATATATATAATATATATAATATATATAATATACATATACCTATGTATATAGTATGCACTACAAATAATATACATGTATGCATATAGTATGTACCTATGTAGTATGTATATGGTATGTATAATAAATATTATACAATTTTATACATACATAAATGAAAATAAATTGGTAATAAAATAAAAATAGTTATTTATGTTATTATTGTTCAATTATATTAGTTAAATTATTGATTTTTTTTAAATTTTATAATAATAATAATAACATAGGTTATACAATTGATATTTTAATATAAATGTTATCCTATAGGATACATATATGAATACATATATGTATGATACTAGGATAACAATTATATGGTATATAATACTTCAAATACATTTATTTTTAAATTTAGTATTACATTTATAAGTAGTAATTTTCAAATAAATATGTATTGATTTTAAAATATGACTATTTCGCTTATTTTTCGTCCATATATGATCTATATGCATAATAAATTAGGAATTACTGTTTATAAAATATTCTATAATATAGAATCTATATAATTCTATAATATATTATATTAATTATTAATTAGTAATTACTATTAGGTAAATATATAAAAAGTAGGTAAATATATTTTATGTTCTACGCCTATACTCTAAACATACTCCATATCAAATATTTTGCGAAGGAAATATGGTTCACCCCTATCTAAGCTATGCAATTTAAAAAAATAGTTATCATACTAACCACGAGATGGATACAGCTGTATTATTATAAGTTGTATGTATCATAAATAAATTAAAGAATATTAATATGTTATATAATACTCATAACTTACATTAATTCATTTTTAAATATTACATATACTTAGGAAATAATAGAAGAATAACACATATATACACATGTATGTATACTGATAAATAATATATATATATATATATATATATATATATATATATATATACATATATATATATATATATATCATACATAATGTATATGTATGTATGTATGTATGTATGTATGTATGTATGTATGTATGTATGTATGTATGTATGTATGTATTTATGTATGTATGTATGTATGTATATATATAATATGTATTGATATACATGAATGTATATTTGCATGTATTAAATATATTTATGTATTTAATATTTATATCTTTAATATTTATGTTATATGAGTATGTATGTACGATGTACAATTTACGTATATTGTCGTACATTGTACGTATAATGTGTATATATATATATTAGTGTTGTCAAATTTTCTAAAAAGTAAGTCTCAGTATCGTATCAGTATCATTCAACAGCTGTATCAGTATCGTATCAGTATCATTCAACAGCTGTATCAGTATCGTATCAGTATCATTCGACAGCTGTATCAGTATCGTATCAGTATCGTTTGACAGCTGTATCAGTATCAGTATCAGTATCAGTATCGTTTGACAGAAGTATCAGTATCAGTATCGTTTGATAATTGTATCCGCATTGTTTGATAGCAGCATAATTATACTTAAGTATCGTATAGTGATGTAAACTGGTTCGGGTTTTGGAGATATTTGTGAGTATCAAATAGTTGAAAAAAATATCAGGTTTTAATATCTATAATTTTAGTACTGGATTTTAGTGATTTATGATCTTTCATATTTATAAAATGCTATTTTTTTAAATAATAATTTCAAAATTAATTATTAGCAATAATGATCCTCAAATGGTATATTTATTATATATGATCAATTATTATTAAAACTTCTGTGCAATGAAAATGTTTTAAAATGATGCAATGTGGATTAAAAGTGTCGCGGATACATACGAAGGGCGGGGTAGTTTGATTGACATTGGCGCCTATTCACACAAAGGGACGCTAATCTGAGTAATAGTGTCGCGGATACATACACAGAACCGCTATGTTGGTTGAAAATGGCGCGAATAAATATAATCCCAAAGGTAAACATTGGAATGTATTTTAGATATCCAATAATAAAAATCCGAAATAATACGAATCTAATATTTAAAGTCCGAAATAGTCCGAATCTAATATTTAAAGTCCGAAATAGTCCGAGTTAAATATTAAATTCCGGTCCGAGTCCGATATATCATAAAGTATACTGTATCAGTCCGGTATCAATGACCTAAAGTCCGAAACCGGGTCCGAAGTCCGGGTCCGAATGACAACGCTAATATATATATATATATATATATATATATATATATATATATATATGTGTGCGTGTGTGTATGTGTGTATGCGCGTGTGTGTTTAAGGGTTAAGGGTTTTATTTTGTATTTAATTTATTATAATGATTTTAAAATTATATTTAATTTTAGATTCAAAACCCCGTTTACTCAACTTGGGAGATCACAATCTCAAATAAATATAAATGTGAAGAAGAAATTCGATGAAGATGGTATATTAAATGATAATATTAAGTATAGTAATAATACTATTACTACCACAAATACATCAATATATAATAGCCAAATAAATGTTTCAGTACCAACTAATGACCAACTTATAATCAAGAGAAAATGTGATGATATATCAAATAGTGATATTATTAATTATCCTAATAATAAAACCAATACATCAATATGTAATAGCCAACTTGATTTTTCAATACCAAGGAATGAAAAACTTCAAATAAATAAAAATGTTAAGAGGAAATTAGATGATGATGATATAACAAATAATGATAATATTAATTATCCTAATAATACATCAATATTTAATAGTCAACTGGATTTTTCAATACCAAGAAATGAACAACTTCAAATAAATAAAAATATGAAGAGGAAATTAGATGATATATCAAATAGTGATAATACTAATTATCATAATAATATAACCAATAAATCAATATTTAATAGTCAAATTGATTTTTCAATACCAACAAATGAAAAAATAAATGAATCCTTTAAAGTATCTAAGAATATTGAAAAATCTAATAGTAAAAAAATAAAGATAAATTTTGAGCCACATACCAACACTAATTTAGATGTCAAATTATCAGAATATCCAAATGAAAATATACCGGCATCTGGTAATAGTACACCATGTAACAATACATTGATTTCTAAAGAAAATATAACATTACTTAGTCAATATTCATCACAAAATATATTCCAAACTCCAAAAAAATATGGTTATTAATAATAACTTATTATATATAGGTCGATATAGGATAGAGATATATAACGATATAGATATATCCTATCGATTAATATCTTTAACATATTTATTAGTTAGATATAAATTTATATCAATATACATATGTATATAATAATTTAATATCCTAATTATTTAATTATAATTAAGATTTTAAGGTTTGAATATACATGTATTATTATTGTTTAATTTAGTCTACCAAATTTAAATACAATTTTATTAATATATATCAATAATATAATACTAATTATATGATTTAATAGATATAAAGCTTAGAAACATAAAACATAATAATACGCAAAATGAATTATCAAATAGAACTTCACAGAATAGTAATCATTTCGAATCCACTTATAGTCAAAATAAGACTACAATTTCTTCATTTGAACCGGGTATACATATCAATAAATCTACGAATATTAATGGTTAGTACTTACTAAACATATATGAAATTATAGTTATATATGCCATCTACTACAAGTATTCTACTACATGTATGCATACACTTAGGCATACAAATAACACACATATATATATATATATATATATATATATATATATATATATATATCCTATAGGATTCATCGATATATATATATATATATATATCAACCTATATATATCGATATATATATATATATATATATATATATATATATATATATATATATAACACCCTATATATATTACAGACTCAATACATATAGCTGGATTACGTTCAGTAAAAGAGATACGTTAGTATATTTAATAAATATATTATTTATATTAAATTATGTAATAGGAGTATTTAATATTATTTATGTATTTTTTCTTTAAAATATACTAAATAAAATATATAAATCATATATTTATAAATAATTATTAACTAATAACCTAATAGCTGAACGATATCAATCGATATTTGAATTTCCATATTTTAACAAAGTCCAATCGCTAATATTTGATGATGTTAGTTTGTATTATTGTATTTATAATTTGTAATTATAAATTATATATAATAATAATAATGCATTATATAACATCCACAATATATATTAAATAATGTATTATAATGAACATTGTTATTTTATAATACATTTTAAATATATACATATATAAATATAAATAATATGTTAGGATTACAATTTTATATATTATATTTAAATATTTTTTTTTTAATTATAAATTATATCTATAATTTGTATAGAAATTTAATTTATATATAGTGTTATTCATAGAATTACTTGTTATTTGAATTAATAGTGTAGTTATACAATGATTTATGAACACTTATTATTTAATTATTTAAAATAGAAACCCAGAATTTTAATTTTACCAAATAAAAATTGAAATAATTGGATTACATATTATGAAAAACAAAAATGTATACAAATTTACCCTTACATTACCAATAATTTATATATATATATATATATATATATATTGTTATAGTTATTTATTTTGGCGAAGTCCCTTCATCCGACACATGAACTTATATGATGTTTTCACTAACTATATGGCTTTAATATCCCTTTGAAGCTGCTCTCATGTTAAGGCATCGAGGGTTTTAACGAGAGCCGATCATTTATTTATACACAATAATATAAGATAATTTCTAAATAATATTTTAAGACCTATTGTAATGTTCAAATTGCAATGGCTTGAACCCACGACGTGGGTCCCACGTCCTACTGTGTATCCTCTTTATAATTATTTGTGATATATATATATATATATATATATATTATATTTATTGAGATACGATATATCGGTACAACTACGGTATTTAGAGACTCCCTAATTATATAACTAATATTAATTTATTAAAAAAGATGTATATAATGTACATTATAATTTATATAGGTGATAGGTATATAAATGATATGCATATCAGATATTATAATATAATTGTAATTATTTTAAAATTGAATTTATTAAAAAAGGATATATACAAGTACATACAAGTATACTTGTATCTTTTAAAGTGACAGTCATTAGATTATTTTTCAAATGGTTAACAATCTTAAATAGTAATGCATATATATAGATATTATAATGAAATGATATAGCATTATAGTGGACAATATAATAATGCTTTTACATATAATTGATATATCATATATATAACGAATTCATAAATATATGTAATCATATATATTTATATTATAATTGGTACACATAAAGTTTATAAAATTTCTGATATATATTATTACTATATTTAAGAATTATTTGTTGTAAAATATAACATTTAGAAAATAAGATTTTACAATAAATTTAAATAGGAAATATCCTATTATAATTGGTATATAAAAGCATTCTAAATATCGACTAACTCTTTTATCTTGGTTACTATGAGTCATATCAAAAATGAAATATATAAACAATATACCTATTAGTAATATATGATAACTATAATTATATAACTATATATATCATATATGAATAGGTATTTTATGTTTTTCAAAATATTGAATCATATATAATATTGAATCATATTATATACCTACTTTTTATTTGATAGTTAATTTGTTAAATCATAGTAATACAAACTTTAAAATTTGTGAATTAAATTAAATTAAATTGTATGCATTACATTGTAATTAATTTAAATATCTATATGGCAAAGACAAATAAATATATTAGAATAGGAATTAACAGAGATCTGTTAAGTAAAACAGCCCATTTAAATGTTTGAATTGTCAACATTTCATTAATTATTATATACTAATATTACACTATAATATTATAGTACAATTTTCTCAAATACCGAAATTACGTATTTAAAATACCATTACAAAAATAGATATTTTACGATGAAATTAGTAGTGATACCTAGTATCTCGCAGTTCCATATTTACGAATAGATTAATATCGGTAATATATTCTGTTTTAGAATAATTAGATACATCCGTAGTTAAAATGTAATTTAAAGTTTAATATAAATTAAATATTAAACTATATTTAATGAATATATAATGGATTTCGTTTATATCTCTTTGTATCTAATATATATATATATATATATATATATATATATATATATATATATATATATATATATATATATATATATATACATATATGAAATTATAATGGTTAATTATATATTAGTTAATTAATTTTAATAATTTGTATATGACTATTTATTAAATTGCATTCTAACGTAGGTTATATATATAACCTATAGGTATACCTATAGCTGTATATTTTATATATATATATATATATATATATATATATATATATTTTGATACAACAATACCTACCCATTATTATTTTAGAAAATTATATAATCGTCAGTAAGTAATAATGCAAGATACAAATAAATTAATTGACAGTATATATACATATGTATACATAATATTAATTTATTTATAATTGTTTATATATATTATATTTATATATATATATATTATTATTAAGTGTAATATCGATAAGCTAATTGACGGGAATGCAAAAATGTTATATACTCGACATTTGATATTATACGTAGTATGACATGAATTGTATTTTTATAGTACATCGTTTTATAAAATAAAACTTCTGATATGTAAAGTTTTTAAGTAGATTAGTATACAATTTCGTTAGGTATAGATTAATTGAGTGAGTTAATAGTATGCATGCATTTATAATGAAAGTTTACATTTAGATCCAATTTTTATTTAACATATTAGCTAATTTAGCAAAAATATCAATTAGACTAGAAAATATGTTAGTTTATTTTTGTTAGCTAAAGTGGATTTTATTAATATTAAAAATATACAATTTTAACCAAAGATAATTAGAAATTGTTATCTAATTACGATTGTTAACTATAGTCGGATAATTAGCCTATCTGCATTTTACTTTCACACATATGTATATATATATATATATATATATATATATATATATAGTTTATATTATATACCTATAGGTATAAGTATACTTATATACATTTATATTCATTAATTCATTCATAGTATTTCTTAATTATTACATATTTAGTTCATACTTATATGTAGTTATCTATAGACATATTATAAAATATGTAATCATACATTTATAAAGTAAATATATATATATATATATTGATTTATATATAAACTATATTTGAGTTAACATTTCTATTAAACAGGCATTGTATTCGAATAAACCATTGGTAATTTGTGCTCCCACTGGATCTGGAAAAACTGCCGTTTTTGAAATTGCGATTGTAAGATTATTAATTGAATGTAGAAATATAAAGGATGCTAAAATAATATATAGCTAGTATACTTATATATTTATTTATTATTCATATACAATTATATACACCTATATATATAATAATATTTATGTATTACAATTTATATACACATATTAATAATATTAATATTTATTTATTGAATATTATATATATATATATAACTCAGAAGATGTAGCGAACTACTGGGTAGAAAAAAAAGCAAGGCTTATCTAGTTCTACCCTGTTAATTATTCGAGAATGGAAAATAATTATACAAATATATATGATAACAAATAATAGGCAATTTGATAAATTTTTACAAAACTAAAAAAAAATAACTAAAAGGATGCAATCTTATTTGATAAAATAATATAAATAAATAATGAGTTATTCAATAAAACAACAATATTGTCATATCAATATATTATTTCCATAAAATATATATGAATATACATATACATATATATACACATATACACACATACGTACATTAATACACGCATATACAAATGCACACACACAAATACATATACATACATATAGGTTCACCCATACAAACATACCTACATAAACAAAAAATATACATATACAAATATAAATATAGAAAATGAAAGAAGTCTCTATTATCACTATATAATTTAAATGGAGATACTGGTGAATACATATTAACAAAAATAATTAAATGTAAAAATATAATAAATTAAAGAAAAAATCTACAGAAAAAAATTGCAATTTGGATATATATATTATATAATAAAAGCTCATATATATCAAATATGTACATTAAAAACAAAAATTAAAAAATTAATAAAAAATTATAAAATTCCATTACCGAGTAATTACTTCATCATGTTTGAATATAAATTAAATTAAATAAAATATAATAAATAAAATTAAGTATATAAAATTAACTACAAATAGTTTAAAAAAAATAAATAGTTGGAAAATATATATATGTATATATATATATATATATATATATATTGTATATAATAATACATAGTGGATACAAATAGATCCATCAATACGCCGTACATTTTAATATGTTATAAATAACTGCGTGAGAGGTACTATATCTAGGATATACAATAAAATAATACAATACAAATATGTAAACAAATTCTTGTGTTTTCATTTATTATTTCTGTTAAATACAGGAGAAAACACAAGCACTATTTTAAGTGAAATCTGTAGCATCCCGCTCAAATAAATAATACAGATATGTACTATTCTATTGTGATATATACCACATACAGAACCTTAATTAGTGAATATTATGACTATATAAAGGATACTCCCTTATCTTATATAATAATCATATTATTATGTTAGGGTATTCGATCATCATTATATATATATATATATATATATATATATATATATATATATATATATATATATATATATATATCATGGTATACCATCCTGATCTAATTCCCCATTTGTTATTCAAAAGACATACAGATTAATTCATTCAATCAGTTCATAAATTGTCCTATTCACATTGTATATTATTTTCTATCGATATAAATTGATTTTCAGGTATCATTGAGTATTTAGAATCATATATACTACAGTAACGTCCATGGCCGATAATTTCCTAAGTATCTGCAAGTTGATCATTCTATTTATCGTCATGAATAATATTTTTGTTTCGAATATGTTTCTTCCAAACTTTAATTATTCCTCATTTATCAACCTTATTCCACTGGTATCCTTAAAAATACACCTTTTAAATTGATAGAAAAACCTGCACCTAAATATTAAGACAATTACTATTTATATTACTCTACGTATTTGTATGAACTTTTATTTCTAAAAATTAATATCCGAAAGATTGAACGCATCTTCTTTAATAATTATTAGCATGGTAATCATAATATGTTCTACCTATTGTATTTTATAAATTTAACATTTACAAAGTTAAGTTTTCAATTTATATTAGTATGTTATTATATTTTATATTTATAATCCTACAATTAATAATTTATCATGGTTGTTATGTCTCCCTCACATACGTTCATACGTTTATCCACCGCAATGTCCTCTTACTATTCCATACATACGTATTACTCCTAAAACTAAAATAAGTTCCAAATTTATAACTTATTTGATGATAACATTCTACTGACCTGCTCTAATATGTTATCCCTCATATCAAATTCTATATTTCATGCATATAATTCTTATATTATATTTCTGAATATTCAATTGCTTACATTGTATTTTACATTTATATTTAATAAAATTAGTAAGTCTTCATCAAATTGTAAATTAATGTAATTAACCTTGACATTTGTTTACAGTAGTTTTTAATCTAAATGATTATTATATATTATTACTATTTCTCTATCTGAATGCATTTTGCAACTTCTTTCAAGAATGATTACATTATTTTAATAACCGAAAATACTTCAATAGACTCAAATATAACTAGCTATCTTAGCCCCATATCGTAACTTCTGTTATTTGAAAAATAGTAGAACTTATTTGCCAGACATATTAATACGTTTATATCGTATAACAATGTAAGGATACTTTCCAGTATATTTTTACGGGGCCACTCTATATCAAAATCGCTCCTGAAAATATTAAATAATATAAATTCCACGGTGTTGATCCCTGACTTCTTGTCATTTCGATTAATTTAGTTACTATTCTTAATTAATATATTAATTTGGTATACCACCCATGATTGGTGTATATATATATATATAACTGTCCTTAAATGAGTTAATTCTCACCTCTTAACGTATTTAAATCAAGAGTATGTTAATGACTCTCCCCAAGCACACCATCTAAATTATGGTATAACTCATGACTCTGATTTTGACCATATTCTATTCTATATCATTCTATCCTCACATTCTCTATAATAAAATAAGTACATTAATACAACATTCCACCTTTATATTGTCAACTAAGTAAAGATACTTTTGTTATATTTTTCCATCATTACGGAATTATCTCTTATTTGTCCATCTTACTTTCAGGTTACAATCCTCCTTTATTACCATGGTAGGAGGAATCCTTAAGTAGTCCCACCTCCAACATATTTAATTATACCATCATATATTATTTGTATTATTAACTAATCTTTGTGAAATCCACACCTATATTAATTACCTATAGTAAAACGTATCTATTTATATATAATTAAATAAGTATATTTATATATATATATATATTTATATATATAACACATAACATATAATATATACTAATTGTTGTATATATATACATATACTAAATGTTGTATATATCTATATAACATTCATATATATATATATACATATAGAACAGTAGTTCAGAGACTTTTTTATTTGGCGACCCCTTTTAAGTTTTTGTTATATAAAACTAGCTGGCTACGTCCCGGCGTTGCATGGGTACAATAGTAAATAATCGTTAGCAAAATAGATGTAAACAAATATTTAATTTTTCCATTCACGAATGCATTAATTAAAGTAAAGTGAATATAACTACATTTTTACGAAACACCTAACATTCGCATACATTTTATGTGTGAAACATTTTCTTCTAAAATCAAAAGATTTCCCGATAGAGGGAAAATAGCTCTAAAAGGACAGTTTAACGTAATTATGATAGGTGTAGATGTGGAAATTAAAAAATTCATCCGAACAATGACAATACTACTGTCATAGAGAATTAGTAGCCATGAAATTAGTAAATCCTTCCAGCCGTTTTTTTAAATATATAACGCATATAAATAAATAAATAAATAAATAATTAAATTAACTTTCATTTATATGTATAGATACCCCTATTTATAATTTTCTTTAAATAAAATATTAAAAAAAATAAATTAACTTTTTAAAATAAATATATTAAAATATATTAAATATGTAATAATGTATTTTTAAATATTGTATATTTGCATTATTGATACTCATTTTTCAACATCTGTTTATATGGCTAATAGAGTGCACCTCACGTCTGGTTCGACTTATAATTTATTTTTATTTTTCAAATTTAAAAATCTGAGAATATATTTAATTATTAAATTAAAAAAATGTGGATAGAATATTTTCTTGCTTTGCTTTTCACCAATATCATGTTGCTTCATTATGAGTTCACTTTTTTCCAGGTTATATTTATAGATATCTTTAATATCAGTGTAAAAGGAAAGTGCTATATTATAAATATGATTGTCGGTTTCTAAAATATACATTTTAATTCATTTGCAAGATTAATTTAATTCCATTATTTTCTTCCCATTTCATTGCTAGTTCAATTATATTTTGTTCTTGAAGAGAAGTAATAATGTCATCCTTAATTTAAGAGAACACTCTCTCTCTCTCTCTCTCTCTCTCTCTCTCTCTCTCTCTCTCTCTTTCTCTCTCTCTTTAAAACCATACCTTTTGACAACCACCGGACCTGAATATAATATAACAAGTTGTCAAAGTCTGAGTCCATTTCTTCACACATTTTTTTGAATAGCTGATTTATCAAAGAACTCGACTTAATGAAAGTCACGGTGTTTATTACTGTTTTTAAAATTGTTGATAAACATTCTGGAATAACTCGTGAAGCTAACGCTTGTCTATGAATTAAAGAGTGTGTGATTATTACTTCTGGTGATTTATCTTTGATAAGTTTAATTAATCCTGATTATATTCCTAACATACTTGGTGTCAGTAATAACCAAAATTAAGATACTCCATTCTAAATCGTTAGCAATAAAAATGAATTTAATATATAAAATACATCCACTGCTTTAGTTATCGTTGTAATTGGTTCACAGAAAAATAAATATTCTTCTTTTATAGATGTGTTACTATGTAACGTACAATTAATTGTGACATGTGATTTACATTGGCGCATTCATCCAATTGTGTATTAAATATTTAACTATGTTTGACTTCAAAAATAACCTATAATTAATAAAAAATACAAGAAATACAAATGAAATATAAATGTAACCATTTTCAGATCAGTAACATGGACTATTCATGAAGAATCTAAGACATGA
Source organism: Osedax fenrisi (assembly GCA_964019155.1). NCBI lineage: Eukaryota > Metazoa > Annelida > Polychaeta > Sabellida > Siboglinidae > Osedax > Osedax fenrisi. Next base: position 79,767,640 of record OZ025241.1, read on the forward strand.
TTGAATTCTTTTGAATCTAAGTCACATAGAAGAATGCTAAACATCACATATATACAACGAAAGACAGATGTAAATAATCATGAGTAAATGATATATAGAATTGGTTCATATGAACGTGTTTTACAGAAAGTGAAAAGAGTACAAATGATATAATGATATGTCATATAATATATAGTTTATTAGGTAAACAAAAATAAAAATATGGAAGAAAAAATAGATATGAATTGATACCCAAATCGACATGGTATAAAAACTAACATTGGGTTTACATTTAATAACAAAACGCCTTGGTGTATGCATGCCGAATAAATATGTCTAGACATGACACATTGACAAATAATATTTTACAAGATCGTGTTGAAGTTATATGAAAAATAGGTCGCCCTAAATAGAATTGGATAGACGACGCCTATGAGTGTAGGTATGTGACTGGTATGTCTACCCGATCCTTAATTAATATAACGTAATATCGTTATGTTTGAAGAAGTTTGCATGACGTCATATCATGTTCCTCCTACGAAGACTCGTCATGTGATATTAGTTAGCTAATTTATAAATGAATGTATATTTATAGGATCCTACATATAAATATATATATATTTGAAATCTGGATGCTTAGTTGCAGTTTCAAGTTGACGTCATAATTTATTAGTTTTGTGTAATGTATACATTGCAATGCTATAGCATTGCATATAACATATTGTGGCACTTCAATATTATTTTTTATTATAAAGGTAAAACCAATTGATACAAAATTATCATTATTTTTTCATTTTAGAATTCAAGTTAGATATAAACAGATGTTGTGTTATTATCCAGAATCAATATATATTATTATTATTATTATTATTATTATTATTATCAGATTTAGGCAATTCCAAGGTAATTTTAGAAGCAGTGTTGCTTATCGAGACAATTACCCCTTTATTAACATGATAAGTTTCATTATAGATAATAGTTATAAATAAATAATAATTTTATAATATTATAAGATAAGATAAGATATATTGTATTATTGCAATCATTGCAAGAGAAAAATAACAATAAAAGAACAAATAAAATGTTCAAAAGATTTTCGAGGTATTTAACCTTATGACTTCCTGTTTACATATATATGATACAAATAAATAAAATATATAATAAAATAAAATATTTAATAAAATATAATGAAACTTATCATGTAACTAAATGTAATCATCATATAATAATGTAATCATGTAATAATATAAATAAATGATAAAAGTATAAAATTAAAAGCTATAGCTTTAAAAATACATCAAGTATATATAATAAATACATCAAGTATTAAATAATCTAAATTAAAATATAACATAGTGGAACTAAATATGAGATGTCCAACAGTTAAAAGTAAAAGAAACAAGAGAAAAAAGAGAAGAAATAAGAAAATATATTAAATAAATATATATTAAACAATATTCGATGTTCATACAGAAAAATATATAACCCAAAGTAATTTATTTAATGTAAAAAAATGTAAAAATAAAATAGAAGATGATACAATCTTAATCATATATAATATTTTTTAAAAAGTCAGTTTTTTTATAATGTCAAAATTTAATATAATATCAGTATTTTGATAGTGTCAAATAAATAAAATCAAAATTTAAATAAATTATAAAAAAATATTATCATAAGTCAAATATATTAAATAAAAATTTAAACTAAAAATAAATGCATTAAAATAGACTAAGTATTATATAAAATTATTTTAAGATTTTTACAGAATAATGATAAAGAATTTGACTTTCTTATATCTATACTTAAATCATTCCAAAGTATTGGTCCGAATGTAATTAAGGTATTATTCATATAATTATATTTAAAATAAGGTTGAATAAAATCACAGTTACTCCTGGTATTAAATCTTTTTTTAGATGTCAATGTGAAATGATTTAAAATAATAGGATGGCACAATTTATTGAATATTTTATACATGTAAATGCAAGTCTTATACTTACAAATATCATATAAATATAATATTTTAGTTTCTTTAAATAAAGAAACAGTTGAAAAATAATTTGGTTTATTAAAAAGTATTTTTAATATCTTTTTTTGAATTAAATATATGCTATTTAATTTGATACATAACCATGACCCCATATTTCTATACAGTAAATTAAATTTGGATAAAATAAAGCATAGTATAGTTTGATCTTGGCAGATGTATTTACAAAGTATGAAACATTTTTTATGATCCACAACATTTTTAATAATTTATTATTAAGATAAGCCAAATTACATTTCCTATTTAAACAAGTATCTAGATTTATTCCAAGACATTTTATAGAAGTTACTTGAGATAAAAGTGTATTATCTATATTTATATTAAATATTATATCATTTTTAAATGACATACAATGCGTTTTATCTAAATTTATGGATAATTTATTAAGTTTAGACCATAGAAAAATGTCATCACATGCTGACTGTAATTTATAATTTAGATTATTAGATGATTTATCACTAATAATTACATTAGTATCATCAGAAAATAATATGAATTTATTTTCTGGAGAACATAATATCATATCATTAATAAATATAGAAAATAGTAATGGTCCAAGAATAGAACCTTGGGGTACAGTGTACCCGGTACACCATAACAAATATTATATATATCAATAAATATATATATATATATATATATATATATATATATTTATTTATTGGAGTGAAGATTGTAACGATTATAAACATAAATATATAAATAAATACGTCCATATATGTTAGTAGCTGTATAGTTTAATAATTAATAATTAATATACGGTATATTATATTAACTGTATATTATATATTAATATGGTATTTATCTTTAAAATTATTGTAGTTATATAAATTTAATATTTAAGACATAATTATTAAAACAATTAATTGTTATTTATTTTAATAGTGTACAATTTATAAAATCACGCGACCCCAGTTTGAGAACCACTGCTATAGAATATAATATTCATATATATTAAAATATATCTTATTCAATTAAAGTTATTTTACATTTTAAATATATCAATTATATAATTGGTATAATAAACAGTGGCACCGATAAAAGCTCTTTGCAATGAAAGATTTCAAGATTGGACTCGAAGATTATCTCCACTTGGAATTATTTGTACTGAACTAACTGGTGATACAGAAATAGAAAATTATCGGGCTTTAAATTCTTGTAACATCATTTTCACAACTCCGGTAAATCTATAGAATATATATCTAATATAAAATAATACCATAATATAAATATATATATATTTATATATATATATATATATATTATTTATTAGTATTTGCATCTTTAGAGGGAAATACATTCCCAGTATTGTTTATTCAACTTTGAATAAGTTTATTTAGAAAAATTAAATGGTTATCTTTATATAATATTGTATATTAATTGCATTATATTCATCTTATATTATTGTACCTATTGTTTTAAAATATATAAGAATATTTACGGTATACGATATACATATACAGTATATTAATAATTGATTAATTCATAAAATGTATTAATGATGATCTGTTATTAATTATGTTTACATTAAAATTAATGTATTAATAATGGGTTAATATTAAAATAGGAAAAATGGGATTCAATGACAAGATCTTGGAGAGATAATAAATCACTCGTAAAATCTATAAGATTATTTTTAATTGACGAGGTTATTATAAATATTACAATATTATATTTTATGTTGAAGCGAAAAATATATATTTATAAATATTATCTTAATTAAAAATAATAAAAATAAATAAGTATTATAATCACCATTTATAATATACACTTATAATATTATGACATGTAAAAAATAACAATAAATAATAGTAATATATATATAAATAATATATTATTGAATTATATTTTAATGTTGTTATTTCCTATACGATATTTTCAATACCTAGTAAATATATTCTGATATGCTGATACCTATGTAGTACATATATCTAAATAATTATATTTAAATAATATTATTAATTATAACATTTAAATTAACACATAACATATTTTAAAAAAATATATATTTTTGTATAGATTCATTTATTGAATGACGAATCCAGAGGAGCAACAATGGAAGCAGTTATCAGTAGAATGAAGACGATAACATTATCTAGAAATTCTGATATTGCCATGGAGAATGACTTCTTAAGATTTGTTGCAGTATCCGCTACAATCCCTAATGCGGAAGATGTTATATTAATATTAATTTATATATATATATATATAAATATGTAAACATATGTGTATATGATACCATCGTTGATATTTGATATGTATATTAATTTATATATATATACTTTATATACAGTATATAATATGTATGATTTTATATTAATAAAATAGCTTATTAATATGATTTCAAATTAATGATTATTATACGGTAGATTGCAGAGTGGTTAGGATCTATAGAAGATCCAGCAATAACACATAAGTTCGTATTTATAATTATATATAAATATGTATCTTTTAATTATTATATAATAATTTATTAAGGTATAAATTAATATAATATATATGAATAATATAAACTTGTATAATATATATAATATATTATTTTTATAATTATTGAGAATGGATGAAAAGTACAGACCAGTAAAATTAAGAAAAGTTGTTCTTGGATTTCAAAAATTACAGAGTACTTTCAAATTTGATCTCTCATTGAATTATAAAATTAGAAATGTTATTCGTACTTATTCCGAAGGAAAACCAACACTAGTAGTTAGTTATTTATAATATATACTATTTGTTTTTAGTTATAAATTTATATATATAATTGAAAAAATTAATTATTATATATATAAATATATATATGTATAACTATTATATTATTATAATGTTAATTATAATGTTCAGTTACCTTATATAAATAATATTATGCAGTTTTGTGCAACTAGAAAAGGGACTTCCCAAGCGGCAGCAATTCTAATTAAAGATCAGAAATTTGTGAATGATACTAACCACAAACAAATGTTATTAACATATTCGAAACAAATTCATGATTCCAAATTAAAAGGTTACATATATAATGTATTAATAATTATTATTCTACATGATAATAGCGTATTAAAATATAAATCTATAATTACAATTATATAATTATAAAGTTAAATCATAATTATATTTCAGTGGGTAATATATCATAATTTTATTAATGTTTCTAAGTGCACTTACTTAATTAAACTTATAAATCTGTATCTAAAATATAAGTACACTAGATAGTGGACATGTAAATACACAAATAAATGACCAAAGAAACATTTGGTAGTGGTACATAAATGGTATACTTACCTAGATTATCTTTTTCACGCAATATATTTTAGATAAATATGTATAAGGTTTATTAAGTAGGTAATTAAAAATATTACGAGAATCATGAATTACGTAGGAAATTTAATATGATAATATATATATATATATATATATATATAAATATGATTGCATTTAAATGACTTCAATAGAAACATATATACGATTTTTATTTTATTTTAAATATAATATGTTTATATATGTTCATGACATATATAAATATAAATATTATAAATAGAGTAGGTTGTATAGATTAATAAAATGTAATAGATTTGGGAAGAGTTATTATTATATGATGATGACATAAATAAATATAATTATAATTATATTTCGTATATGTGTACATTTACTAATTGTGTACATATTGTAGAAATATAATCCTAATAAATAATACCTATTAAATATATTTGTGTAATTTTTAATACATTATTTTAACATATTATTATTATAATATTATTTAGCATTATTTATGTATTAGCATTACATTAGTAGTTTTATAAATTTATCATAATAGTGAATAAATGTTTAATATATTTAGTTTAATGGTATAGTTTAAGAAAGTTCAGAATATATAATACTCCTGTAAATTATATATGCGAAAATTATATAGAGGAAAGTATACTAATATGGACATGTTAACAATAAATAGTCTTAACATTTTATGACTCAATATTTGTATTAAAAAATTAAAATATATTTATAGTATATGATTGTAGATATTATTGTGATTTAAAATTTGTATTCAATCATTTATTCAATTGATAATGGAGGTGTCCATTTAGTTACCAATACTCGAATAAGGACACCCTGCATTTTAATTAGGACACCATATAGGTATATATACCAATAGGATAAACTATATATTATTGATGAACCAATCAGATAAATTACAATTACATTATTTATAATTAATTTTATGAATAATTAAAAATATTTAATTAGTAATTAATTTACTAATTTAGATTATTTTATTAATTAATAATTACAAGAGAAGTATACAAGTGAAGTATACAAATACTTAATATATATATATATAGGTATCTTAATTAATGGTACCATCATAAAATTAATACGTATTAATTTTATAATGACAGCGATTTTTATGAAATTATAATAGTTCACATGCTGCTCGCTAATTGGTTATATCTTGTATGTATTAATTAAAAAATTAAAAATACTTATAGATTATTAATATAAATATGAATATTTTATTCTTTACTATTTTGTGTGTAGGATTTCTAATTTCTAAGATAGCGAGAAAGTCCGTTAGGAGTAATGTTATCTTCCAGACATTGAAGATACTATATAATTTGGTTAATATTAATATTGTTGATACGTAAATAATAATTTGTAATACAAAAAGATCTAAATTTCGCTACTCATACGTAATTGAATTATTATTTTTATAAACAAGGACATTTATTTGAAATTTGTATAATTTATATATAATAACATCACTATTGATCTATTTTTTTATTAAATACTATAATCTCCTAATATTGACACTGTTAATCATGAACTTTTATTTAGTAAAACTAAAAAATATATGTATACGGGGATTTTCTTTAAAATGGATTACGAGTTATTTTTCTAATATATCAGACTATTAACTTTAAAAACTATTTATATGATAAATATAGTTAAAATTGGTTTTCCACAAGGAACAATTTTAGGTCCTATTTTTTATATTAATGATTTAATATGTTCATCTTCAATATGTAATTTTAATCTATTTACTAATGATACTACTAAAATTAACTAAAAATATCATTATTTTTTCCATTATATTTAGAATATGTGTAATGTGTATAGATCCTATGAATAATATCAAATACATAACAATAATAATTTTATTTTTATTATTTTTTAATTTATATATTTAGCACTTTCCATACATTTTTTTTGACCTGTCATATTATTTACAGAATCATTATATTTGATAACTTTAAATATATATGGTTCAAATTATTTAATAACTATATATACACATTTAGATTATATGATATTTTCATATATGAAATTGATTTAATTTTGTTAAAAATTATTAATAAATGGCCATATTTTCTATGGAATTAGTAACTTTACAATTTTTAAGTTTTTTTTTCTACCTCTACCGAATTTACTTATAAATATGAAAATTATACATATTTATGTTTTTTAGTATTTTCCTATATATTCACATTTTTAATTTTTACCAGGAAGACTCTGGCCCAATATTTACCAAAATTAAAAACAATGTTTGTGGGTATTATTAAAACCCATATTAAAATGTACACCATTTGAATGTCGAATTATTTTAATAGACGATTATAACAAATATTTTACATTTACATATATATTTTTACATTTATCGGTTTTCGGACTGGAACTGTGCTTATAAAGCAATCGGCAGTCCATATATATTTGATGTTAATGTTTCAGATTAAATAAATGGGTTTTCAGTAGTTTTTCGAAGTTTTGAGTTGATGGTGTAGTACGGATGAATATAGGGAGAGTGTTCTAGGAGTATTGGACGGATATTTCCCAGGCGCGAGTGTTAGTTGAATGTAAGTTATGTTTAGGAGTTAGTTGAAGTAGACACGTAGTGGTGGATCATGTAGTGGTACTAGTTGGTAATTAAAGTTTGAGTAGGGATGCTAAGCAATAAGGAGAGTCATAGTGTATTGCTTTATGAGCCAGTAGTAGAGTTGTATAGAGGATTCTATGGTGTATGGAGTTTAGTTAGGAATGTAGATATATGAGTATGAGAGTATTTTGGTATGTTGAATATACACCTAGCTATATAATTTTGAATTTTGAAGAATTTGGAGTTTAGTAATATACGATGAGGGGGTATTGTAAAGGATAACATTGTATTAGTCGAATAGAGGTAGGATGTAGGCGAGAAGATATAATAGTGCCGGTGGATATTGATATTTAAAGACAAATAAGGCGTAGTGAATGTAGTTGATAGTTTAGTAGATTTGTTATGTGGGAATGTTGTCTATACAAATTAAAAGTATTGACAAATATAACACCAATATTTCTGACATGAGTTGAGTACATGATTAGCTTTACATTAATGTTGATTGGAGGGGAAGTTGGTAAAGTTTTACTTCAGAGTGGAATGTAAAGGAATATAACCTCGGTTTTAATTGGATTAAAAACGAGGGAGTTTATGTTAAGCCAATTATGAATGGTAGTAATAGTAGAGGTGTCAGGTGCACATTTTTTATTTTCTGTGCATTTTACATAAAGTTGGATGTCGTAAGCATATGTATAGACCGACCATTGGGGAACAAGACTGGAGATGGACGGGTTAAGTAAAACTGAGGAAGTTCGGTTAGTTATGAATGAGGATAGCCATTTTTATGCAGGACCAGTAATGCCTATATATGTAAGGCGGTATCGAGTGGTCAATATTGTCGAACTCGGAGGAGAGATCAAGTAGTGCGATGATTGTGCCATTTTTATTATCAAGATTAGTGAGAATATCGCTGAATATTTTGCTATTGCGGTTTCTGTTGATTTGGAAGCAATATACGGGCTTTAGGGGTATACGTGGTGCAAATAGTGTATGTTTATAGTATATTGGAAAAGTGACTGATTCGAGAGATTTACAGAATATATTATTAAGAGGAAACTGATGGATTCAGTGATTTCGTGTAGAAGGGAAAGAGGAATAGGGTCAAGAGGAGATGAACTTTTAGTTGCTTTAAGGATTGTGCCTATGTCTGACATGGAAGGGAATGTAAATACATTCAGTGAGTGAGTTGGCAAGGTGAGGGTTATTAAAGAGGTATATGGTGGAAGATTGCTGATAGTACTTGTGAGCTTTTGATGAAGTAATCATCGAAAGTTGATGATAAGGTGTCTGGTGGAAAGTCGGAGAAAGTTTATTTTTATTTCCCCCAAGGAATTTCGAGCATTTGATAAACTTTTTATTTTGATCTGATGAGCATGATTCCAGAGAGGCAGTAATATGAAGCGATTTTTCATTTAGGAGATAACGTATATGTTTGGAATTGATACAGTGTGAGTATAGATTCCGATTTTGTTTTTATCCACTTATTTTCAAGTGTATGCAATTTACGCTTTTATTTAAGTAGTGTGAGGGTATACCAGGAAGTGTCAAGTCTATAAACTTATAAGGATAGGTTTTTTAATAGTCATTGGATCGTGGGTATCAAGGGTATTGAAAAGCGGTAAATAATTCATCGGATGAGTTATGTGGGAAGGATAGGAAATCTCTGATGGAATCGTGAGTGTTGATGATTTTTGTTTTGCGGAAAGAACGAATTTTAGTGGGATGCAGTTTAAGGGATTGAAGGTTAAAAAGGATAATGTGATGATCAGTAATTCAATGGCCAATAGAGTAAGAACAAATAAAGTTGGATGACTTATGGGAAATGAGGATATCGAGGGTATTACCATGTTTTTGTGTGGGGTAAGTATTTAAAAGTTTAAGATTGGAGGATGACAGTATATTGAGTAGATATTTAGAATAATTAGTTGATTGGTTAGTGGCTAGTGCCATGGCAATGTTAAAATCACCTATAATGATATTATATTCAGACATTAGATGGGTAAATGAATAAAACTCAGAGGAATAATGGGATTGTGGAATTGGGCGGTCGATAAAATAGTGATATCTTAAAATTATTGGAGTATGGTGGACTAATGGAATATGTAATCAGAGTGATCATGATTATGGCCACGTAGAGGAGATACACGAATGGAGGATTTATAGATAATGCCAATATCTTCTATACTAATTATGGGTATTACGTCTAGGCAAATGAGAAAAAGAGTAAGGACCAGTGAATTAATTCATTATTTATTCCAATAATATAAAAATATTTTATAATTAAAATTAATATATATATATATTTATATATAGATAGATATAAGAATAATATATTTCTTAACTATTGAATTAATTAGATATATAATACTATTTTATATATTAATATATTTTATATATATGATAACGAAGATGATGATTTATTATACACAAATATAATAGCTAGCGCTATTATCTGATGTGTTTTAAGTAGTATGTTACTTATATATATAACAATAATAATAATAATAAATAATGCTTGAGTAATAGTATAAAAATAAAAGGAGAAGAATATATATACAGCATATTTTCTCGGTAAAAAGAATATAATAGAAACGAAAATAAAATGTTTAATAAATTATAATATATAAGTTAAATACACATATTACGTAAGGTAATATTTGAGGGTATCACTTATTGGATATACGGTTGATTTCCGTATATCGTCTGGAAGATTATTCCACGTAGATGTATCCATATACCGAAAAGCTCTTCCACCATGTTGTTTTCTGATGATGGTATGTAGCGTAATTATATTATAATTCGAGTTTCTTAGTGGTCGTATAGAAGTTTGTAAGTGTATTAGGCTAGTTAAGTATGTTGGGGTATTTTTTGTAGAGAACAGTATGTATTAATTTAGTAAGTCGTAGTTTAATTCGTTAGTCAATTGTTAACATTTTTAGATAAGACATTAGCGATGAAATAGATCATCTATACAATTTCCGTTTATTTAAAATAAGTCGAGTAGTATAGTATTTCAAGTATCATATTTATATATATTAACATATTTATAACTAATACATAATGTTGATTAGAATTTGTATGCAGTGGTGTTGGATATCACCATGCTGGATTACATATTGAAGATAGACATCGTATAGAAGAACTATTTTTATCATCTAACTTACCTGTATTATGTTAGTCTTTTATCTATATATATATATCTAGTATTATATTTGAGTTGTTTGTCCTATTTAATTAATATTAAATCTGTTTGAAGTCGCAACCAGTACATTAGCTATGGGAGTGAATCTTCCTGCTCATCTGGTGATAGTGAAATCTACTGACCAATACGGTGTGGATGGATATAGGCCTTACCCTGATACTAGTATATTACAGATGATCGGAAGAGCTGGTAGACCGCAGGTTTATTATACAGTAAGATCATAATTTATATATATATATATATAATATGTATACATATATGCCCTAATTATATATATATATATAACTAATTATAACATTTATTAAATAATTATAAATCTGCCATTGACACTAATGTGGTTTGTTAAAATTATAATATAGTTAATATGTATGTGTTGCATATACTTTGGAAGTTTAGTAAAATTATGATTAATTTATGAAATACATATATTGTATTATTACTATTTTAAGAATGCAAGACAATGAACTACTAATATTAATGTACACTACGTGAACATATTCATATATAGGCGTGTAGCTGTATAGACGTATTAACTGTACCCTACATAATTAAAACCATTGTTTGCTTCTATACTTAAATAACGTAGTTAGCAATAAAGTATTAGTTACTCGTAAGCTATTTAATATTCTATAGAATATTATATATATATATATATATATAGATAGTTTAATAGATAGGTCTACACATTCAGAAGTAACGCTATGTATCATTAAATCATAGTAAACAGATCAACTAAAGAATACATAATTACACATATAACGTTAACATGTAATAAATTAGTTTCTTAGTTATTATTATATTATTATATTCAATTCTGCATAAGTTTTATATTACAGTATATTTATCGTTTACAACTTTAGAGAAATATAATTATGAATTATAAACCTATGAATAATTCCATAAATATATTTCTGATTATAGTAATACTGGCATAGATAAACACTCAACAAACACACATAATCAAATAGGTAACCCATATAAGCCTTATAACAAATATATTATAAACACTATATAATATGTCTATATTATACTATGTATATTTTATTTTTGTTATTAATATATTAATATATGAAATAAAATTCTAACAATTATTTGTTTATGGAATCCTGTTATATAACAATATTTGTATTTGTTTACAATATTATTTATTATTCAATCAAATATATATATATATATATATATATATATATATATATACGACTAGATAAGCATAACGCTTCTTCGTTTACTATGGTCATACCTAAATTATGATATTATTATTATTATTATTATTATTATTATTATTATTATTATTATTATTATTATTATTATTATTATTATATGGTATATATATATACCTGGTATATATATATACATGGAATATATATATGGTATACCATTAATATAATAAAATATCATATATATTAGATTTTTTTTATATATCATACATATTAAATGTTTTAAATTTAATAATATTGCCCTACATATATATATATATATATATATTATAATATTTATCCTAGATAAATAGCACCATTATAATTATTTAATATCATTCATTATTACATGACCGCTAAATTCACCTATAAGTACTATTTAAGGTATGCCTGTTATAACATTATTATATAATCATTATAACTTATATATACAACATATTTATATAACAGGTAAAATATAGTATAATATTTTATATAATATTATATATATATATATTTATTATCATATAAATACTATATATATATATATATATATATATATATATATATATATATATATATATGTGTGTATATGTGTGTATGTGTGTGTATATGTGTGTGTATGTATGTGTGTAAATAACAATTAAATACTTATACACCTATAGTTTGATACAAGTGCAATAGCCGTTATAATGACAACACATGAATATAAGGTTATAAATATATATATATATATATATATATATATATATATATATATATATATATATATATATATAATATATGTGAATTTATATTATATAGTATTTTGAAAAATATGATAAGTATATAATATTATACTTAACATTAACATTATAATTATAATAATTAACTTTAACTTCTGATTTTAATTTACAACAGATAACGAATGACTTTAATATATTCTAAATTAGTAAAATTTAATTTATAGAATTAAGAAATAATTTATGTACTAAATTCCTAATTCACAGGTCACATAATTTAAATTCGATAATTTTACATTATTAAAAGTTATTAGTTTATAATATTCAAAAGAGTGAATAGTTTTGTTTATAATAATCTATAGATTATAATATATTATTTGATACATTTAATCTAAATGATTTGAAGTTTTATTAAATTTAATTTCGTTAAATATTAATACCTTAATATCTTAATATCTATGGATATTACCATTATATTTATAAAAAATAATTTATAAATAGATATATTCTAAATAAAAAAAGAAGATCATAAAATAAAGATTATTTATTCTATTTAAATGATTTAATATACTACAACGCTTGCATTTACAACTAGCCATGCTTTAGATATATTATTTGATAAATTTAATCTAAATGATTTGAAGTTTTATTAAATTTAATTTCGTTAAATATTAATATTAATACTATTCTAAATAAAAAAAGAAGATCATAAAATAAAGATTATTTATTCTATTTAAATGATTTAATATACTACAACGCTTGCATTTACAACTAGCCATGCTTTAGATATATTTTAAATCATTAACTTGAGAAATATTTAACATATCATTAGTGTTAATTTTTAATTTGTAGTTAAATAATATTAACATTATTAAAATGTTTATAATGTATAATTTATATACACATGTAGGCCTAAATTGTAGAGGAAAGTGTACACATATATCGGTATACCGACAGGTGACGAATACTGACATTCTAAGATAGCTAAGTAGTTATATATTTTTTAGAAAAAAGTTATATATATTATATTATTAGTATATATATATATATATATATATATATATATATATATATGAATTATACATAATTTAATTCTATTAAGAATATATATTTTTTATTTTGGAAAAATTGAAAACCATAACAAATGTTAAGTTTAACAAAATAATTAAATTGCATTTTACTTCTTGAATATTTATTGATAATTATAATATACTTAATATAATTCTATTAAGTACTGTTAGTATTTCGATTCTAATCGGATACAAACAAATTAATTTAAATATAATATTTATTTTTGTTTTTATTTAACAACTTTATAAACACACTAGCAATTGAAAATACCGACACCCTAATTAACACTAATATTGACACCAATGTGACTTGGAAAACCCATATATATTGGTAATAATATATAATGTATACATTATTATCTATCTGAAATTGAAAAAATAATATAAATTACATATTTTATGAATAGTTTTACATATATATATTGTATCGTTTACAACTATTTTCTAATAAAATATACAATTTAGATATATTAGAATATATAAATTCATATCTATAGCTATATATATACGATCGTATATGATAGGATATTTACTAATTTAGATATCATTTTATTTAATTGTATATAATCTATTTGTTAATTTCATGCTCAATTAATTCATGAATTTTTATTATTAAAAATGAAAGCTACATAATTGGTCGCAATTTATTGAAAATGGTTACATCTGGCGGTTTAGTCTGTCGGTATTTGTAACTAGTTTAGCTAAGGATGCACCAATCAACATATTGATAAATATAATGGAATTTATTTTAATTTATTTAAATATGCGTATTATATTATATTGAAAATTGCCATTAATAGATGAATATACATTATAGATAATGTATTAAAATTATAAATATTGATAAATAATATTTTAAATTATAATAATTTGAAAACATTTTACGTAAGTTATATGTATTTGTACACTTTACCTTAATATTTCATTATAAATAATAAATAATAGTAACGCTATTTAAATATTTATGAATGGAGTTTTATTTTTATATAATTTAAAATTATTAAATTATTATATAATATAGTTATTTATTATTAAAAATAAATATATAAATAGGTATTAGGTATTACTACTATTAAAAATAAGTGTAACAAATACATAATATATATATATATATACATAATATGTAATATAAATAATATGTATATATATTTTATATTATATATTATATAAATAATATTATTAATAGGGATTCATATTAATATATTATTCTAGAGATAATTGATATAATTTAATATAAAATTAAAATATAAAAAAATGATAAATGTAGTACAACATATCTAACATGCTTAGCGTTTAATTAGCGTTACATTATTTACTACAAATATTAAATATTATACTTATGAAGTAATATATTTTATTATTTAAACAAAATGGGGGCTTATTTTTAAGTGTATGCCATTTTACAATAACTAATATATTTACAATAAAATTCATATATTATAAGTTACATAATATATACAATAACTTTAATACATAACATATTCATTTCTATAAAATTATCTAGATTAAATATGAAAATGTTATAGGTGGAACTCAATTAATTGAAAGCAGGTATCATTATTTTATTTTAATTGTATAATATAAATATATGATTAATAAAGGGTAATACAAATGTATTACAGTTATATATAATGTTATTGTATACAATATGTATACCTATATGTATAATATATTCTTTATTATTACTATCGATATATTACTATTTTTATTTAAATTTAAATTATATAATCTATTATATATAATCTACTTTGGAAATCGTAATATATATATATTAATATTTTAAATAATAATTAATGAAAAGTTTACACAAATATTTAATCGAACATTTAAACGCGGAAATTGTGCTTACGACTATAACGAATATATCATTAGCCCTACGATGGATAAAATCAACTTTTCTCTACGTTAGAATAATAAAGAATCCAAAACATTATGGTATTTATGTAATTTAATAATATTGAAATTCCACATCATTTGGCCTATTTTGACAGATATAGAAAAAGGTGTAACGAAATTACAAATAGATGAGAAATTAGAAGGTATTTATTTGATGTGTATATAAATAACGGAGTTATTTAGAAATTATTTATATAATAAATAGAATTATGCAAGAAGAATTTGAATTTATTAATAAGTGTGCATTTAACAACATCTGGTTCTGATAATTCACTCAATTCTACAGGTTATAAATTCACGACGAGTGAATATTTTCACATTCCATTAAAAGTAATATAATAAATTATACTTAACTATAAAGAATGCGAATATACCATAATGAAAAAATAATAGTTATTATTTAAAATATCGAGTAAATATCTTGCATATTCGAATAAATCATATTAATGTCTTCAGTTATAAGATATATTTATGAATGAATAATACTAGAGTAAACAATTAACTATTATATTTTATAATTAATATATATTATATATAATATATAATATATATAATATATATATATATATATACATATTTATAACACACATATTGCTATTAATAATAGTATGTGTTAATATAGCGATTAATTAACATAATATTAAGTAATTATCAATATATAATATTTGATATAAATATTATAAATAATACATATAATATACTAATTTAATAATATAACTATAGTTATATAATATATATATATAAATAATAGAAATAATATATAGTTTTAACTATAGTTATTATATAATTTCATTACTAATATATTGTTATATTATTAAAGTATTATATTAAATTAATCATGAATAATATGTAAATTAAAGATATAGGACGGTTAATGGCAAGATATTCTATTGCATTCAAAACTATGCAAAATTTTAGTAAACTATCAGGGTCAGAAAAATTTGAAAACTTGGTAAGTATTATAATATAAACTACAGTATATAATTTCAAATTAACTGTATAGTAATTAAATATATATATATACATATATATATATATATATATTTGTATAATAAACTCCTTATATTATAAAAGTATTAATATATATTTTGTATTATATATAATATTATAATAACACTAAATAATTGTTATAAAATCAGTTATTAAAGTTTTGCCAAAGTACTGAATTTGATGATATAAAAATAAGAAATGGAGATAAAAAAATCCTCAATAGTTTAAATAAAGATAAGAATTGCGAAACTATAAGATATCCAATCAAAGGAAGAATTAAAACTACTGATATGAAAATATATTGGTATGATTACAACAATTATATATATATATATATATATATATATATATTAATCAATTAAATGATGTAATATATTCATATAATATCTATGTTCACATGATTGATTATATTTATTTATAATAATATTTTAGTAATTACTAAATATATTAATATATGAAATATATATTCTAGAAAGTGTTATTAGCTATGGTGTTTAAATAATAATACTTTTACTAAAATAGTTATAATAATGGTAATATTATATCCATAATATCAATAATCATATTGATAACTATAAATAAGATGAATGAGTAGGCATGCTATTCCTGATCCGTAGCGTGTTTAGGATGAAAAGGCACTTGCAGAATCACAAACAATTATAATATATATAATATTTGTTTACGCTGAAGTAGAATAGCAGAGTGTAGTCGACAGTCTGTTGGTGTATAGATTAACGAATTATGGAGATAGGGGAAATTAACCTATAGGTTATTAGCTAATACGGACACTTTAACATTAATTGGCTTATCATTTTATGACTAAATATTTTTATTCAAAAATTACAATATATTAATATTATATGATTATAGATATTATTGTGATTTTAAAATTTTATTTAATCTTTTTATTCAATTGATAACGGGGGTGTCCGTATTCGGTACCCATATTCTAATACGGACAGCCTATATTATAATACGGACATCCTACATACCACTAGATATTATAAAACTATATATTATTGATGAATATATCAGATAAATTACAATTACATTATTTATAATTAGTTTTATGAATAATTTATTCTAATTTAATTAGATAATAATTTATTTATTTTTATTATTTTTTTAATTAATAATACAAGTTATGTATCTAAATAATAACATTTTTAGATTAAGATTAATTGGTAGTAATAATATTATATCGCACGCCATTATTAGGAAAATCAGGATAGTTATCACGCTGCATGCTGATTGGTTATAGGGTGTCCGTATTACTAATGTATATGACCTATAGATATATGCTTATAACTTAATTAATATTTGATAAAAAATATAGAAATGTTGTTCATAATGTTTAGAATGCTTTAGTTTTTAATAATATAGTGTTATATTTTATATCGATACATTAGTATATTCTTGAGAAGGTTTTAAGTTGAAATTATTGTTCATAAATTTAAAAACGTAATAAAAAAATCAGTGCATTGGATATATCAGAAATATTTTTAATAATTAAAAAATATTTATTCAGACTATTTATATAATTATGAATATTTTATTGATTAAACACTTTTTTGTAAGATTTATGGTTTCTAAGATACCGAGAGTGTCCGTATTCGGGCACTGTCCATATTGGGTTAATTCCCCCTAGTAATGTTTAGTGGCGGTGAGGATTTTATATAATAGTAGGATGTCTTTATAGTCAATAGCCTGGAAGATAGTATACTAGCTTAGTTGTTGTCTACGTTTAGTTATAGATTTGACTTAATCAAGTAGAAAGTAATAAAGTAGATTTTGGTCGGAAAATAGTAAGTTAATATGGGGATATGTGTACCGGTTAGTGTAAAGTTGAAATAGTTGAATAATTGAATCGGGAAATTATAAATAATTCTGTGATGAGTTTAGTATTGGGTAAGTATTTCTGTATATTATATTAATGGTAGAATATTTATTTTTCAATTTGAGTTATGTAACATTAGATATGGGGATAATAAGATAATTATTAATGTAAATTATTAGGAAATTAGAGATGCCGGAGTAGAATATATGTTGAGTGATTCTGAAGTGGTTATAGTAACAGGTAGGGTGCGATAACAATTATGTATGTATATAAGCATATTTGAGTATTGGAAAGTTAGTTATGATAACTTTTATAAGTTTTGTAAATTGTGATGTTGAAGATAACGAATGTGTTGATGAAGTTAGATAGTAGCCTTTATACATTGAGAAAGTATTCAGAGAATATGGAACCATGTGGGACTCAGGAATTAATTGTATGCGGTGTTGATAATGTATTTGTCATGTGAATAGAATAGTATCGTTCATGGATGTAATTGGGTAACCATATCAAGGCTATATAATGTATATATATATTTCAGAGAGAGAGGGCGAATGTGAGTAGTATGCTAGCTTCTAGTCATAGACATAGCTATATATCTAGAGGTATAATATAATAACTTGCGTATATTGAGTGGGGCCTTCAGAGAGTAGTAAGTAGTAAGTCACTAATAAATGAAATCACATAACTTTGAGTAATGTGATTCCTTCTGAAATGATGCTATATTTGACCTGACTATGTTTTATATGAGTTATATACTTCAAGTAGTAGATCAGTTGTATATGAAAGGTATGCCCAAGTGTGTTTTATAGTATTGTAAGTTGTGATATAGGTCTATAATTTAAAAGTATATTTCTATCTGCGGTTACTTTTTTATTAACGGAGAAATTATTGCATATTTGTATTCGTTTCTATTCACTAGTGATAGATCAATAATCCTTTGAATATCACGAAAATAATTCTTGATATTTTTGTTGCGATAATAAGTAGAATTGTGTCATTTGAGATAGTTTTTTGTCCATGCTAATGATATTGTTAATATCTAAATATATGAAAGGTGTATAGTTTGTTAACGAGTGAATGTCATAAATGTGTATGTTTAAGATTGTGTAAATATAGACACATACACATATATATGCACAGATTTAAATTTATCTATATTAATTTAGTATTTATCATAAATACGTAATATTATTATAATTTAAATTCAATATAAAATAATACATTTATAATTATACGTTATCATAATATATTATATGTAATATTTAATTATTAATATTAATATCAAATTATGAATATATATATATATATATATATATATATAAATGGGGTGGTATTAAAATGAGTTCGTTTTTAATTACTAAACTGAAATAAAATGCCATTGAGTGTTATTTTTGTGATATCTCAATGGTGACTATGGACTACACCCATTAACTGACGATATCAATAAATCATCGGCTGCATCATCAACAGCAGAATTGTTTTACTTAAAATATATTATATTATAACTTTTAAAGTGTATCTACAATTTACCTTAACCTACATATATGATAGATTATAAATAAAACATGAGTAATTCATCAATATATATAATATGTGTAATATACTATTCACTACACATACTAAATAGATATTGCACTGATTAAATATATAACGCCCATCATAAACTACTTGCTAGATAGAGCTTATTGTAAACACATGTTATTATGATGTCACATATAAAACCACACACATATATATATATATATATATATATATATATATATATATATATATATATATATATATATATATTTATATATTGTATATCTCGTTATTATACCATTACTTGATATTAGATAACGTTTATAAACATTCCAGAGTAGGCTAGAAAGAGTAATTTATTACCGGGCTTCAATAATAGAATAGAGCCCAACCCATTAATTATTACGTTGATAGGTGAATCAACTCTTCGTTACGAAATTTGAACTTCTCGATCGTAAATATTTTTGCTATATTTTTATTATTATATATTAATAGCCATGCATAGCCATGTAATAGCAGACAAATAAAATAAATATATATATATATTTAAATAAATTCACTTACACTCACATGCATACACGCATATATTTATGTATATATATATATATATATATATTATATTTATATATATATATATATATATATATATATGAATTGGTATCGAATACATTATATATACAATAATATATTTATAATAAAGTTTAATACAAACGACATTGGGATGTTTACATATGGATGATTTTTCACTGTTTCAAGATACATCGCGTATATTTATATCTACCAATAGACTTTCTAGATGCCTCGTGTCGGTTTGTAATATTTAATACATATTATTCTTTTAAGGTTATATGTTTATAGTTAAATATATATATATATATATATATATATATATTAATATTAAAACTAATTCAGGTAGGTATTTTCTCCTATGATATTTTCTACACAATATTTTATAATACCAATACCTATATTTTCAATTATATAATGAAATATAGTATAAAAAAAGCCCTTTGGTATAAGTATATGCTAATATATAATTGCTAGTAACATTATTTTGTA
Organism: Osedax fenrisi; assembly: GCA_964019155.1. Classification (NCBI taxonomy): domain Eukaryota; kingdom Metazoa; phylum Annelida; class Polychaeta; order Sabellida; family Siboglinidae; genus Osedax; species Osedax fenrisi. Next base: position 79,788,995 of record OZ025241.1, read on the forward strand.
TTAAAATATATAAATGGTTTGTATGCGAAATAGCAACAAAGAAGTATCAAATTGAGAAAATGTAACAGAAACAAAAGACTATTACATTTCAGTACATATGGGAACTTATATTTGTCAATAAAAATACATTCAAATTTCAAAATAATCTATACATATATTACCATTATTCAATGCTATTTCATAACATATTAACGGTAAAGATAATATTACTTTAATGTATAATTACAATAATGTATCCGTGATAGTGTACGTTAGATAATAATGCATCTGTAATGTTAAGGATGAGTTATGATATATTTATAAATAATTATTTTATATATATATAATATATATATATATATATATTATATTATATATTATATATATTTATAATATGCATAAATTGATAAGAAAGTTGAGTGATGTCCTATATATATATAATTATTTGTGCTTTTATAGATTCTGGATGTGATGCAGCTAAACAAATCTTAATATATTAAAACTATAGTTTTATTAACTAATCCAAACTAAAATAAACTAAACCAAACCAGTTAAATTAACAAACTCATACCCAACATATTAATGGATATATATATATATATATATATATATATATATATATATAATAGGACCTACTGATTTATGTAAAGTTATTATTTATTCAATATTGCATTCAATTAATTGTATCTTTATCTTTATGAAGTTATTTAATAGCCTAATAATAGTATACTATATGTAGATTATTGTGAAGTTGAATGAATTCGTATTGATAAATATAAGTATATAGTCGTGAGCGTCGCTCGTCGAGGAGCCCGCCACACTTTCGCAATTTTATATTTTGTTGTTGCTACTTCGCAGATCGCCCTATTTAAAATACTCATATAGTGAATGTAATTTATATGCAAATTATGTAATATATTTATATAACTTTAATGAATGCATAACTGCAGTTATGCATGGAATGCCATTCACTTTTTAGTATATATATATTAGATTATATTATTATATATATTATAATATCATATTTTGCTATATACGAGGGGTAGTATGTACCATATACTATTATTAAATTAATATATAAATACAATATTTTTTTATAAAATTAAATAAAAATAAAAATATCTATGTAATATTTATTAAAATACAACTATAAAAATACTTTAAATTAAATATATCAAATACAAATATAATAACACAACATAATTAGATATAGAATAGTAACTTATATTTGTGTTACATTTTTGATTTAATATATTTAATATAATATATTATTATTATTAATAACAATAAAATACTTCCTATATAAAATATAAATAACTAAATAATAAATCTGATTTATTATTTCTTGCTGTAAATTGCATGACATAATATAGAAGTTTATAATCAAATATATATGTTTTTGCGAGAATTACATCAACCATCATACTATAGATAAGATAAATGATTCCCATGAGATAAAAATGTAAATGTTAATAATTAAAGTACTATATAAATGTATGTAAACAAAATACGAATATAAATTAATATGTGGCTCCATTACTGATATAAATAAAATATAAATCACTATAATATTATAGTGATTTATATTTTATTTATATCAGTAATGGAGCCACATATTAATTTATATTTAATATATATATCGATGTTTAAATATATTCTTAATTATACACACAATTATTAGTAGAATGTTGATAATATTTTACTAAAAATTTATATATACATAGTGATAATTAATGTAATAATAATTATAATAATTATTAGTAACCTATATGAGTCATCATTAGTGCTAAACGATTAATGAAAAAAATTAATTTAATTTTCTACTTAATAATAATATCATTATTTATAATTAGATTTATTAGTCATTAATTAATTATATTTGAAAATATATAATCACAGGTGGTCAGAATTTAGATTTTCCAACATATAGTATAACATATTTTAAATGTATGATATATATATATCAATGTTATATAACAATATATTATAATTATTATATTATTACATTCATGTAAATTCATTACATTTATTATATATATATATATTCAATAATATTCACATAGGTATTATATCAAAATACAAATCCAATGATATATAAGACATTATTAAATGCAATTATTTTACAGAAATCTATTAATGTTAGTAGTACTAACTTAGTACATAATATAATTAATTAACATTCTTATTTATATTATAATAATTGTATTATATTAATTACTATTACCCACTAATAAGGTAATGATAATATATATATATATATATATATATATATATATATATATATATATATATATATATATATAGTAACTACGAATAAATAGATAACATATATATAGTGGTGTAGTACCAACGATTTTTCCAAGGAAAGATATTACACTTACGCGAAATCGTGTAATTCGATTTTGTACTCGAAACATGAACTGTTCCACCTACATATGTTGAGTTTTCGAATAAATGTGTAATTTATAATGTAAATTAGTATCAAACTATACAGATATAAATGAAAAATAATATGTTTTATATGTATACATATATGAAAACTAATTGTTCATTACTAATATATAACAAATAAATTGGATATTGGTTTAAAATTAAAAAAGTAATTAATAGATATATATATATATAAATATATATTGATATTAAAATATTTGGATATATTATTATATATTCAACAATACTAAACAATTTAAACGATCCTAGGCTAGGATATGGAATAATTCATCTCATTTATTAAGACAATTATCTGGAATAGGGTCTACTATTTCTAATATGTTTTTAAATGCAGGATTATGTGATTTTACTAAAATTATCAATACAAACCCTAGAGAAATAGAATTGGTTTGTTTTTTTTTATTTATAAATAATATCTATTAAATACTTTATTACTAATAATACATATTAACAAATTATTGTATGTAATTCACTAGCATGCTATTGGATACTATTGATAGTTATTGGTATTATATTTGAAGTATACTTAACTAAATTATAAAAATTATAAATTATATACATACAAAATAACTATAATATTATTAATAACCATATTATGTTAATTATTACTTAGCACTTTGATTTTATTACTTATATATATCATAATATAATATGAATAATCTAATCATTTACATTTAAATAATTAGATTGTAAATAAGAATCCACCATTTGGGAATAAAGTAATATATTTTGCCAAATCGCTACCAAATTATAAACTAGAAATTAACCAGGTAAGCCTCATGTAATTATAGAGTAGCAATATATATATATATATATATATATATATATATATATATATATATATATATATATATGATAGGCCATATTATAAATAGTAATACAATAATGTTAATAAAATACCAATTGTTTAATAATATTAATAACATATTCACAATTTTAGACTGAAGAAATATACTTAGATAGTTCCAAGCTAATACTTAGTATAGAACTTATAAATAAAGACCTCGTGGATATTAAACAATATCATTACAGCTATCTAATTATTGGAGATGAAGATAACAGAATTATTTATAAACAAAAAATATTGTTATTCATTTTCGTACATTCCTACTATGATAACATAATCTAATCTAATTTGTTATATTAAAAGAAAATACTATATAATATATAATTAAATTACAATATATTTAATTAAATTCTAAATTTATTAATATTACAATTTTACAGTGATACTCATCTTTCAAAAAATGTATTTTTTAAGAAACTCACAATATCAAGATCTAATAATTCAGATAATATTTACGTGAATTTTATAAATTCCAATTGGGGTATATATATATATGATAAATATTTTATACTAATAATAATAATAATAATAATAATAATAATAATAATAATAATATTTATTAAGAGAATTTTAATTTTTTTTCTTCTGGTAAATTACAATAATATTTATATAATATTTTCTTATAAAGGGCTTCAAACTAATTAAATATTTATAAATATATATTGATATATTCATTTTATAACTTGGAATTAATTATTAATAATATTATTATATTTAATAAATAATGTTATCTACATTTATATTATATGATATATATATTCTAATTGTAATATATAAATATATATATATATATATATATATACATATATATATATATATATATATATATATATATATATATATATATATATATATTATTATTACAGTTGGAATCGACAAAGAAATAAATTATACTCCTAAATATACAGGGAAATTGAAAACAAATACTGTGGTTACAATTATATAGTTTATATTTATAATTATATTTATAATACATTATTATTTATAATAATGTATAACACATTAAAATACTTTAAATACTTTTTTAGATACCAGAAAAATTAAAGATTTGTAAACATACTTGCAAAGATAAAAGTTTATGTAGCCATGCGTGCTGTAAAAAGGTTATTGTTTTATAATCAACAAAAACTTGCTTTTTATTAAGATTTATCAACCAACATTTATAATTAAATTTATAATTGATTGTTAATAATATTTAATTGTATTGCTACTTATACTTATACTGATACCTATGTTTAATAAATTAAGTTAACACGATTTTATTAGCCACTAGGAATAGTTAAACCAAAAGTATCAAATAATAAAGTGTCAAATAATAAAATATCAAATAACAAAGTATCAAATAACAAAGAACATTTATCATCTGCTGATCATCATATAACTTTGTTAAAAAAGAAATTAGATACCCATACAAGTCTAAAATCGAATTATTGTTGGTATATAAAACTATTAAATATAAATATAGTTAGAGCTATCATAATATATATATATATATATATATATATATATATATATATTACATAATTCGAATTTATATGTCTAACAGATGATCCTATGCAATTAACATGGTCGGATAGTGATGAAGATATATTATTTGAAACTATAACTTCTTTTCCTAAATCATTCAAAATTGACCTCAATAAAAATAAATATAAGAAAATATTAATTCCAAAAAAAAATGAAATCGGAAACAATTATAATAAATCAGATTCATCTTCAGAAGAACTATTAAATTACATTGAAGATGATACTCAAAAAAGTGGGTAGATAACATTATATTTTAAATCTAAACATTATTAAAAAAATGATACTAATAATGTTATATATATATATATATATATATATATATATATATATATATATATATATATATATATATGTATATATATATATATATATATATATATATATATATGTATATATATGTATATACATATGTATATACATATATGTGTGTACGTCGTACACGTCGTGCTTGTATGTATGTTCGACGCAATTTGTGCGTATATATATATAATGTGTGTGTTTTGTGTGTTGTTAGGTATACGAATGTACGAGCAAAAATATTTTTTTAAAGTATTTAATAGATCTTTTTAATTACAGAAAATATATTAAAACAAATTTATGTGGATAATGATAATGATTATGAAATGTTTATGGATAATAAAATAAGTATAGCTGATGAACAATTATTCGATGCATTGAAAGAGGATAATATACCAGAATATAATTTACAAAATAAACTTATGAACAATTATGCAGATGAAAATATGTTCAATATAAATAATAATGAAGTGGATAATGAAATATTTAATAATAGCAAGAATGTATGTTACAACAAGAATAATATTACGGGTATATGTAACAATAATATGAATGAGGATGTAGATAGTAATGTTTATTCTAACAATGACATACATGTAAACTCTGCTTGTACATATGAGAATGAGTTACCAGATAACTATGCATATGATAACACTCTACATCGAAGTCGAACTGATACAAATAAAAACAACAATTCATATTTATTTCAAAATAAGTTACATACTGATTTCAATGTAATTAAGACTAATTCCATTCATAATGAGGTTATATATGTCAATATAACATACATATTACTTTTTTTAAATGATAATCTATGCTTTTCAATTGAATATTTTAACTTATTTATTAGTTTACATATTATTAACGTTATATAAATTTTAAATATTATATAAATTTGTTATTTGTTATTTTATTTTTATTATAATACATACCTATCATACCCTCATACCGTTATCTATATTGTTATCCATCAATAATGTATATATTTATTAGAGTAAAGAAGAAGTATATGATAATAATATATCTATAAAGAGCTCTGATGAAACTTTAACAAATATTAATAATGATTCTAAAAATAACGAAACAAAATTATATGGAAAAAAGAAATTGATATTTACTTCAAGTATATTTAAATAGACACAAGTTTTAAATATATGTATACTTAATAAAACATACTTTCAGCATATTTAGTGTGTATTAAATGTATTACATTATTTAATACTTTGTTTATATAAATAAACATGAGAGTAATTTACATTATTTGAAATAATATTAATATTGTATAATTATAAAATTATCAAATTATAAAATTATTTAGATGATATAGAATATATTCTAAATTATCAACAACAAAATATATAATAGAATCTAAATATAATTATTTAATATTAATTATATTATTAATATAATTAAATTATTTAAAAAAAAAATTGTATATATTATATCTAATCGGTTAGATTTCAAACCTAATCTTACTACTAATATGACTGATAATATACCTTCTTAAAATAATTAATATAATATATATATATATATATATATATATATATATATATAAATCTTAATTTCCCAATACTAGTTAATTTTAATAAAGTAAAGTAATAAATTAAACATATGATACTATTTAATTATTAATAAAGATATAATTTTAAATATACTTTTATATATATTATTAAATTAAGTTTAATTTTATAATAATAAATGAAATATTGAGAAACTATATTTACTCTGATAATTTAATAATTTAAATAATATTTATAAATAGTTTATTTTCCCCACTATAGTGAATATATGATTATTTAACATTTAATAAAAAATGGGATATATAAGAAGTAATGTTATATATATATGGTTAATGTTAATGTTAATATTGTATGCAGACTATATATTCCAAACATATAACGAATTGAAACCAAATTTCAACTGCTTTTAAATTACTATTAAGACTTGTGTAGATTTATACTTTTTAATAGTAGGTATAATAATTATATGCCAGCATGAACAATTAGGCAATATGTTATTAAAATTAGAATACACTTACACTTAAACATAAATCTAGTGACATCATCAACAATTATTTATATATTATATATTAATTGATTTTTTTTAATATTATATTTTACTATGAATTAAATACTCTACTATGATAAATATTACTATACATTTAATATATATATTTGATTATAATTTATTATTAATTTATTTTATTTATTTATTATATTTTATTAATTTTAATAAGTATACTTATCATATTACTTCTCATAATATAATATTATATAGTATATACTATAGTAATAAGAGTAGGTATTAACTACAATCTAACTAGGGGAGAGTACTCGAATACCGATACCCTAACAATAAATCACCAAACTTTATTATTTCAAAATATATGAAAATGTATAGTGCTTAGGTAAAAATGTATAACTTTGTAACAAATTATGAAAAATATAAAATCTTTTAGGCACATTGTAAAAAATAATTAGATCCATAAGATTTATTTAAAATATTTAAAATACCTACATTTTTTAATGATTGAGAATCGATATTGTACTTCACAAATTTAATAAATGTAGTTGTATGAGTTATAACGAAAAAATTAGTTTTTAGTTTATAATTAAAAAAAAAATATATTAAAAAAAAAATTATACTTATATGAATTAGAATTATATTGATTAACATTTCATACGTTACTTATTTTTAGATTGGAATTATATTTTAGGAGATCTCTAGGGTGTCGATATTACGTGAATATCGATATTAGAGCTCTCTCCCCTACCTACTGTAATGTTAATTATAATAAACTTATGTAGTTATGTGCTTATGCATATTAACAATGAATACATTCTTTAAAGGAATTTATAACACATACTATGAAACAAAAGTTAATGAAACAAAAGATATATTGTATAATTTGTATACCATTTCTCATCGTCAAGTTTTTACTATGGTTATTTATGGACGGTGTTCAGTGATGCGTAAAATATTCATCTCACAAATATGCAGGCTTCAGTGATACAAGATAATTTATTAAGTTGTTATATGATATTTGCGAATATAATGATGTAACCTATATGTAGTGCACATGTTTACATATATATATAGGTAGGTTTACCTAGGTACCTATATATTATAGTAACATATTATTATATATAAAGCATACATATAATATTAAATATATAAGTGACATTTTTACATGTAAATTGAATAGTATGACAATTATAATCAATTATATAATAATATATTGCATATCTCGACAAATTAATAACATATATAACCTACACTCGAATAACATTTATATATTTATATATAAAGAGTAACATATATGATTATGCATAATAATGATTATGAATTAAAATGTTGTTTCCAATACTGTTTTATTATGATTATAATGTTGTATTAAATATATATTTTATTTATTTAGCATCATTTTAGAATATATAATAATGATACAAATTAATTTAATTTGAAAATTTTAGTTAGTATATTCTATTAAATTATACCTCTAATATACAACTAACTTCGATTGTGAACAATTTCAATATTTCATGGCTTCGGAAGATGATTTGATTTATAGGACTTATATATTAAATAAATTATAACCTGTATATATACAGGTATACCTCTCTAAATTTATAGATTTGAAACTATTTCATATTATATGATTTGTATCAAATATATATATATTTATATATTTAAAAAACGTAATCTTTATATAGAATATATATATATATATATATATATATATATATATATACTAAATATATAATATTTTAGGTCATATATTTGGATTATATAAAATAATTTTAAATTTTATTAAAAACAATATTTATTATTATCGTATATATTTATATTAAAAGTAATTAATGACTATGCATATGCAGGTCTTAATTAATAAATGTATTTATTCAATACATTTAAATCTTAAAATATTCTTTTATAGAATATTATTACACATTTCATAAATTCGTATACTTATATATATTTATTTAATAGAGAATTGTGGATATAAAAAAATACTAAGAGTAGAATATAAAGTATACCTAGATATTAATCGATCATGTTTAAAAAATAATTTAAAGAATATTATTTAATTAGCTATGAAGACATTATTTAGACTTTGAAACTATAAATAGATATAATTTTCTATTCAGTAAATAGATTTAAGATTTTCCAGTGGTATTTCTAAATACCATTGACAAATCTTAATAAGAGTTCCGTTAATATAAAATGTAGATAATGAAATTATATTATTCACTATAAATATATAGAATGCATATGAATTATGAATACATATACATATAAATATGCATTAGATAAACATATATATATATATATATATATATACACATGTGTTAACCAACAGTATATACGTTACTTATCTACAATTACGAAATCTACAATTAAATCTTGAAATAATCTGATAAAACATGAAATACACTATTATAGAATATTTGTTCACGAATGAAACTAAATTAACCCAGAACTTATTATTTATTAGAGGAATTTAAAGAATTAAAAAACTGGTCGTTGATGATGCCCTCTATATATTACCGGCCTCTCTACACATATTCACGTAACGCCCTGACTGAAATCCGCGCGTGAAGTCATGCGTGACGAAAGATTCGTCTAGTATCACGTGTGACGGGCTACTTCTATAAAAGACGGCTCACCCTAATTATAGCCTCATTAAACACCTCATAATAACCCGGCGTTAGTTACCTCTCCGCACGGATTACATAAGTTATCGAAGTACAACTGTATCCTCCCATTGTTAGTATCCATATAATAGTTAGTAACATTTATTACTCTAATAGAATATATGTACACATTACAATATATCACCACAAATAAAAATCATCACAAAATGATATATGTATATATGATAAATATCAGTAAATTGTATATATCAATAAATTATAAATATAATTTAATATTTATACCTAATATTGAATAAAAACATATATTCAAATTTAAAGTAATATTACAATTTAAAAATAAAATCATTAAGCACATGTCAACAATTAAGTATATATTACCGAACTCGGTATAGTCAAGGACAAGTCCTTGATATAGTCGTATACTTTTCTTCTCATCTATGCACAAAATACAAAATATATATTATTGAAATAAATTATATTATAGTATAAACTAAACAATTTATTTGTTATATCTTATCTTATTTATTTATCAATAATATTTAGTATATATTTTATGTAGTAAATTTAGAGATATAATTTGACAAATTCTTTATTAATTTAATATTCTTTGTTAAACTTATATATTTAATGAATTTAAAAATTCTACGTTTAAAGGTGAAACTATTATATATTGGTAATTTCAATTTAAACTTCATTGGTAATTTCATATTTTATTTATAATTATAAATGTTTACTACATTTAGTTAATTTTGGTTTATAAATTAAATTATTAATAAAAATTAAATATTATGACTTTAAAAAATACCATTAAAGTTATACGTTTAAGAAATTGTATACATATAGTTACTAATAATTATACTTTAAATAATCATTTTTGAAAAAATAATGAAAGTTAATTAAATAGATATATATATATATATAGAAATATGTTCTAATAAAAATAAAATGAGATAAAAAATGGCACCTATTAAATTATAATTTTGTAGTAATTAAATTAAATATATAGAAATAACCTAGCGTACAAAACCACTGTATTAAAAATTTAGCTTACGCCGAACTATTTTTATGGTTTCTAAAAATAGAATAATCACTGGAATCGTTGAACCGTCTACTCTGATAATTTAATCAGTTTTACGACCGCATCCGTCTTCTTTATTTCGTGCACGACTCGTAAATCATCCATCTCACCCGAAAGATACCACCCCTTTATACCGTAGACAAAAAGCTCATTAACAATTATTAATAAGCATGTGTGCACCCTTCTTAATCTGAAGAGTGAACCAGATTTATGATTTCTTCGACATTCTATTGTTACTAGTACAATTATAACAATAAATATGCTGCTAACACATATGCACTTATTGAAACATAACCAACTTTACCCACTTATAAATATTTCAATTATGTATATTATTTGTATCATATATATATATATATATATATATATATATATATATATATATATATATATATATATATATGTGTATACATGTTACATTAGCAACCTGAACACCATTTCATTCATTTTCACACGATTAACAGGAAGAGATGTTTTTACTAAAGTTGGCATTATGTTCGGCTTTATTGTTCGTAACATGTTCGTCTAAAAAGCACTTCAAAGTCGTCAAAAACGGTTAGTTTACCGATAAAAGCGGTTAGAATTAAGTTTATTAAATTCCTTACTCCCGGAAATAACGAACATAACTATAGTCATATATATATAGAGTATAGATAATCTCACGGCGTCTGGTAACACTAAGTTACCCGGCAACACCCCGTTCACCGATTTAACCCCCCACCCCCCACCCCCTACCCCCATAGAGAACACCGTAGTGATCGCCCTCAACGGTACCACCACGGGTAAGAACACCATGTGCTACTTCCCTTACGTGTACGAGAACAAGCTTCACTATTCCTGCTCGTCCAAGAACTCTCAGTTCTCGTGGTGCGGTACTACTTTCGACTACGACAACGACCAACAATGGGGATACTGCGGACTTCGATGTTAGCCCCATCCCAACCCCAGTGAAAAGTGCGACTCGTAGGAGCTTTTCTAGTCCACTATATGTATAGTATATATTAGTAATTGTTTATCGAATCATTTCATTATTTTTTCTTTTAAATATTCATATTAGTATTTAATTTTGTTAATTTGTTGTCCAAGTGGCTTCAATACGATCCTAAACTATATATCTCACCCAGCCAACAACTTCGTATCACCCCTACACACCGCTATACTTTCACGCGCGCACGCCTCTCCCCCGTCTACACCCCATTAACCTCGTAACCCTCACCCCTTCAGCCCTGATTAACGACGCGGGGGTAGTATCCAACACCAAGTGCTACACCTACCGTCGCTACAACGACACAATCAGCTATCACGCCTCTTACTTTTACGAATTAAAGAACCCCGAAGATTGTCGTCTCGAGTGCAACCAACGCGCAGGGTGCAAAGGGTTCAACTTCGACCGAGTGAGGTCAGCCTGCTTCCTTGGTTTGACCGACGCTTTCGACGCCGTCTGGGAGGGTGTAGGAGTTGATCACTACACTAGATCTGACTGCGTTGTCGTCACCCCTAGACCAGGTTTGTGTACTACGATATACTATAGTATATTACAGTATACTATAATGTACTACATTATAATATAGTGTACTACAATACTGTAGTACTGTAGTACTGTAATACTAGCTGTATTTATGACATTATGATGACGTCATGTTAACGCGTAGAGGTCACTGGTTATTATTACGTTATTCATTTGAAGTTTTTCTTATATATATATATATATTTGTAATTTATTGCATATATGCATAGTATAATATAAAAGAGTATATAACAATATATGAGTGATATATATATATGTAGGATATGAGTGACAGTTCAACTATACTTGACGTTCGCGTAGTAATCAGGTTGCAGCGATATAGCTAAACCACCCAGCTAGCTGTAATGCTGACCTACCCCTCTCTCACATCAGTAACTAAGAAGCCTACATGTGTGGACAGTTTCCATGAGGTACCTAACACCTTTACTTCCGGTGGTCAAGAACAGGTCGGATTAAATACCGTCGACAAGTGTAAAGAAGTCTGTCTAAGCGTTAGTATACTAATGATGATATATCACTACAACGATATATATATATACACGGGATATAAGCTAGGATATTACCGAACTACTTATTACATCTAACCACGTCTTATAACCTATATAATTACCCACAACTCGTATTACAGTTCTCCGATAAAGACCTGCCCACCTACTGCCTGGGTTTCGACTTCAACCGCCTTAACAACCGTTGCTACATACACACAAAGCCGGACCGTTACAAGCTTCACTCCGCCGGTGCCGATATCGACCGTTACGAGCGTGTACAATGTATAGTGGAAACCATGTGCTTCTTAACGTTCGCCAAGTACGCTAGACGTCACTCGTACGACGGTATTGGAAGTGCCGTAGCCACGCCCACCGAATGCGGGGAGGTGTGCATTGAAAACACGCCCACTTGTTACGCTTACGACTTCAGTACTTTGGATAAACTAGTGTTCAACTGTTACCTTCACACTAACCTGACATACACGGACTCGGCGCATAGACAAGACAACGTAGACAATGTTGATCAGTACGTGAGAATTAATGCCCCGTGCCCTACGCCCACCACACCGCCCACTCAGGCACCCACCACCAGACCTACCGGAACTACTAGACCCACTACTCCACCCACAACCACTCGTTAGTGTTTAGACATTGTGATTTAGTATCTAATTGGGTTAACATATATACTTCACAATTAACTACAAAGTTACATTATATATATATATATATATATATATATATAGATATATATCTTATAAGATACAGGACATATAAGATCTAAGATATATATCTTATAAGAGAACATACATTTATAATTAATCATGGGCTTTCTCTTAGGCAACAATAAAACAAAAATATGTATTTATTTTAAAAAAAATCACATATAATATACTTTAGTATAAATATTTATTTTAATAAATAAGTATATATATATATATATATATATATATATATATGTGTGTGTGTATGTATGTTTGTGTAGCTAAAATATAGTCGTAACACTAGCAATCACGTGTGATATCCACCACATTACGTAACACACACCTCTCTCGTACACAGCATGCGTTGACACGTTCTCCGAGGTCAAGGACGTTCACTCGCCTCGAGGTCATGTGATCGGCTCGTTCGACAAACCCGAAGGTTGCATGAAGGCTTGTCTCGATATCTCGGACTGCGAGGCTGTTGATTACGACTTAACGAATAAGAAGTGTTTCTACTATACGCAGTCGGCGGGTAGACAGGTAGACAAAGCTATCGGGGTTAACCAGTACACCCGCATTAGGTGTTCGGACAGAAGAACCACCGTATTCGCTACAGGTTAGCTTATCATCATATACATAGCATAAGTAGCGATATTTAATATATATATATGTATAATAATAATTTAATGGAAATTTATAATTTATAATTGTATAATAAATATAAATAAAAAAATGATTGAATATATATTTCCCTTAAGAGATTCACATTGAGATATATATTAGTAAATATTTTCTATTTATCATCCAGTAATATATATATATATATATATATATATATATATATATATATATATATATATATATATACACACACGAAATAGTATTACGTTACGCCCCTCTCTAACTAACCACGCCCCCTTAGACATGACTGTTTGCGAAGTATCGTTCACTGTAACACGTAACGTGCACGGCCCGGGAATTGCCAGCGTTCCTAACCACAACAACGTACCGGAATGTAAGGCCGCTTGCATATCAGCAGTTAGTACACCGTACCAAGACTATGACGTCATACAATGCTCACGTGACGTCGCTGAGGTATCACGTGACTAGTAATAACACGTGATACCGCGATAAAGTACACTACCATCACTACGTATCTCTCAGAGTTAACACGTTAAGCATGTAGAGTATACACACGCTGCTAGGTTCCTATATGTATGATGTTTATCGAGAGTTTACGAGAATTAACGTTATAACACGAGAACAAAGGGTTGTTTGTTATCCAGTAATGATGCGAGGCTATTAAAGGGTGACGAGCTTGTATTATTTATTATCATACATGTAGATTTATTTCGTTTCGGCTTGAAAGTATACAAATATAGATATAGAATACATATAGGTTAACATATATATAGGTAGTGTACAGATTTCTAGCATTCATACCACATGTGAAACGTTCACTAATGCTCACTCCCACCACCAGGGTGAAGATACGTGCGGCGCTTTCGATTTTAACCACGAGATGAAGTCGTGCTGGTTTATTCCTAAGAAATACGTAACAGTGAACGGACCTATGGAGAACATCGACCATTACGTGAGACAAGCTGGCTGCGAACGTTAGCCACGCCCCTAGTAAACCACGCCCACACGAGCACGTCACCTATACGTAATAGATACTTCACTCGTTGATATCGCTTCCATTGATATCCGTATTTCTTTGATGATAATACAGTGATGTAGATGTATTAATAAGGACATGTCATCGGTATTAGTTTGCTATATAACCACACACACACTATATCACATACATGATGTTAACTGACCGGATATACTAGATAGGTTAACTGACCGCATACCGTATACTATTCAATATTAGTATGTGATGTACATTTAGAGCTAGAGAGAAAGTTTCTATCTAGATATATGCGTTGTACATGCACATTTCTAGCAATTGTTCTCAATTATTCATATTCCCGCACTACATAATATTTAATGATCTCGTGATATAGTAAACAAATTATAATTTTATAGTGTAAATATCTTAATATTACTAATACCACATACACGTATATATATATTAAAATATTTGTATATGACTAATATTTGTTTTTTCTATTTTACAGAAATAACAACACCAAAAGGTTAGATTTTATGATTATGAAATGTAATCTTATTATAAATATAAAGTAATTATTTCAAAATGTTGCTTAAAAAACTATAAATAACTCAAGTAATACTAATACAAAGAACCTTCTTTATCTCGATTTCGTAACAATTTAAATGTTTTCTCGTAAACAAAATAACAGTAACTTCACTAACACGCCAACCGATACACCCGCACTCGTCACTCGTATCTAATTCAATGACTCCCCCCCGCCACAGCTTGCGAAGCCGTGTTCACTAAATACCCGCACAAACATTGGTGGGGCGCCACCAGATCTAAAGCCGACGACACCGTAGCCAAGTGCAAGTACACATGCGCCCACAGCGACTGTATCGCCATAGACTTCAACAACGAGATGAACGAGTGCTACCTGTACGACAGCTCTTCGGACTACTCCGTTCGCGTGCTTAAACCTCTGCAGAGTGTCGACAGCTACAAACTTGAGAAACGTTGCTACGATAGTGTAGTCGCCGTGAAAGGTAAACTTTCTCTATAGACTACAATTACCCATATAGCCACCTATTGACTAAATGTGGTGTTTCCTCGAGTAGTCCACCTATATATGCTGCCATTACTTCAGCCTCTTAGAGTTTAAATACACTATATTTAATAATTACGTTTGAGTAATATTTTAAATCAGCATTTTCAATTTATTTTATAACTATATTAATAGTATGTCCGAACTTAAATCACGTGATATATTAGTAATTATTTAAATATATTGATCATGTGCTAAATATAAATTCCTTCGACGTAAAATACGCGTAGAAAGTATACAACTATTCAAATGATGAGCACCTTGCACCTATAACGCCCGCCACATCTACCCATTACGTAACCTATCATTAACGCACGCCACGCCCCCCCGTCTATTTATAGCATGCGAAGTCGGATTCGAGAAGCGTTCGTCCACCCACTCGAAGCTAGGTGCAGCCGTACCCGAGGCCCGAACCGCCGCCGAATGTCGCGCCTACTGCCTCTCCGAGCCCACCTGTCTAGCCGTCGACTTCAACGCCCTCGCCAGTCCGAAATGCCACTCGCATTCGCACTCCGACTATCTTCTGTTGGCCGCCGTGCAGCCCGATACCGTACAGTACCGCATACGAAGGTGTTGATGACGCATGCGCACGCGCGATTAAGTTATTACTATATATATATATTGTCGAGGCGCCGTTCGAGGAACGGTCGCCCCATCGTTACGTTTCGTTGTTGACCGTCGTTTTTTATCTCTATTTAAATCTAATAACTTTTTTATTTAGATAATTTTTTTAATAAACAATTTTATATTATTTCTCATTTAGTTTCTTTCGATGATATACATTGTATCGTTGTTAATATCAAATATCCCGTTGGTAAATATATTTAGATTTAACTACAATTAAATACGATATTTAATATAACTATAGTATAATAAACTAAAATATATTTTAAATATATACATAAGAATACAATCAATAGAACGAATTATAATGATGTAAGAGGATAATTTATATTTAAACAATGAAAATGATGTAACACATATACTCTCGTACGGTAACCTAATTCGATTCAACAACTGATAAAGCTGATTCAGTATAAGCCGAATATGTTGAATATTGTACTATTTCATCGCGTGACACGTTTACAACTAGCTATATTTTAAATCTGAATAATTATAGATTCAGCTATATATGCTGGTAATCTAAGGTGTACAGACTACATAATACACAATAGCATATGTCTACAAATATAGCTAAACTTAAGACTAGGCCATCCAATTGATCGAACAATAGTTGATATATACCCAAGTAATCAAACACGTTGACCGTCAACGTAAAATATATAATAATGTTCCAATGTTGTATATATTATAGGTAAAATAAACACTTTAGATATAATTATATAATTTATGCAATATATGTTCCAATTTTGTATATTTTATAGGTCAAATAAACACTTTGGATATAATTATTGTATGTATTCAATATATGTTCCAATTTTGTATATTTTATAGGTAAAATAAACACTTTGGATATAATTATTTTATGTATTCAATATATGTTTCAATTTGTATATATTATATAAGGATGGTAACTGGCATATTGGTCGATAACTGGATAACTTAGAGTGGTTTAGAGTAGTTTTTATAATTGGAATAAAATATGAATATGTCATCGAATGTAGTACAATAGATTCCATAACAGATCTATGAATGATTTCAGTGATACTTACAATAACATATAGTGATGATGAACTAAGTAGACTAAGTGGAATAGGATAAATTGAAGAATTAGTATTTAAGGATACAATTAAAGATAGTGAATATCGTGTGTAGGGAGCTAAACATGATCAGTGATTCGCAGTGGACGTTACATTTAAATTTATTAGAGCCTAGATAATATTTTGAATTACATTAATTATACTAGATATTATTTGTTGGAATACATTTGCAAACGAGGAACTGAGTCATATTGTTCAGAAATATGTTTGGTTTGAATTTAACCACTAAGATGAAGGATAATATGTAAGCTTATTTATAAGATATGCCATAACTACCGATAATATCGGTGAAGTATACTTAATATATGATGATTTTGTACATAGAAGTTCTTTCTTGTACAGTGATCGACAAAACTTAACGGCAATAAGATCAGAGTCTAGTTTAGAGGATACATATTTATGTTGTAATCTACGAAGTAGTAGTCTCAGATTAACAAGCTCAATATTAAACAAATCAGACTTATAATGAGTTATATTGATAATAGTAATTGAGGGTGCAAAACTATCGAGTGAATGAGATAAACCAAAATGAACGTATTAAAAAGTATAGAGAAATCAGAAAATGAAGATATACTGTTGTTAATTTGATAGAATAAAAAGGTAATATGTTGGTTTATTAATAATGGAGATTTTGTGAAACTATATAGAAGATCGATTAATTTATATCACCGACAATGCAAATAAAATAAAATGTCAATATGAATAGATATAAGAAGAATTTGAGTAGAAGAGTAAAATAAATTAGAGAGATAGAGATAACATCAAATTAATAGTATTAAAATTAGTGTTAGTGGGAAAACAAATATGTTGTGATCGGATTATAGTACTACAATATACTTTAATTAATATATAAGTAAGTATAATTATCATTGTTAAGTTGAACATTAAAATCAGAAAGAATAACAGTGTTAACCGATGTGATAGATTATAAAATAGAGGATATGTCAGTTAAAAACTCCTGTAAATTATTGAAGGTTGAGGTTTTAGATTGAGTTACTAGCTATATAAACCATGTACGATTCATTGGTATGAACTGTGATAAAGAGTTTTAATTAATCCAAGTTAAATTATTTGATACTAGATTTGTGTTATCTAAATAATATGCTCAATTACTGAAATCAAGATAACTAGAACATAATATGCTATCACCAGATAATATGCTATCACCATATCATTTCATGTTCTGATAAAATATAGTATACTATATTCTAATACAATATATTCTGATACTATGTCATGATATCCTACAACGTACGATTTATATCATATTCATGAAAGATACTTTCGACAACACTTTTTATTTATCTATAGAATTCAGAATATGTGAATATTGTTGATGAGTTAATTACTTGTTAAGATATTATTGGTGCTCACACGACGTACATCTATTAAACTTCACTATAAACAATCGCATATAAATTGGGTAATACATTAGCACTTATTTAGTAATTATGTAGATTGAAGAGAAAGGATAATGATTCAATACATATATTTCAGTTGTGGAAGAATTCTATCAAGGACATGTGGGAAGATATTCTCTGACTAATGGCATTTAAAAAGAGATATCCCACAAAATAATCATAATATAAATTATTAACAAATATGTTATATAACATTATAGTTAAAATTATATAATATTATTTTCTTAAATTTAAACATATTAATATAACATTTTAATTAAATATTTTCATGCAATATTAATTTATTCTATAAATCGTTTAAACGAATTGTTAATAAAAAACAATTGTTTTTATTTCCGGTATGATATTTTAAGCATTTGTCTATAAGATATAATATTAAATGAAATAAACATATCCTTCAATATTCTGTAATACGTCTAGGTCGTATAACCATAAAGTATAACAGATAAAAGGAGAATGTTATATAGATGATATTTATAAATATGAATATACATGAAGATTAATTTAACCTATAGGTTAAATTAATCTTCATGCTCTATTTCTTATATAATTCGATAAATTATTTTGGAATATTGCAGTGATATCGATAAGAATTAATATCACCAGAACATAATTTGTATTCCTACTATTGATATCGTTAACGTATACTTGTTGAATTATGAAAACGTTTCTTGGATACTTTGAAATTAATTCCTTTTATTAAATAAATAAAATTAATATTGTTATTAGTGATGAGAATTTTAAAAAGGAAGGATTTTTTATCATGCGATTAAATCTAAACTTATTACTGTATTTAAATCAATTTGTAATCATAAATCTAATAGTTATAACTTAGGGGAAATATGGGTAATGTGGCCATGAGGGTAATGTGGCCACTTGACGTATCTAATAAACTATAAGTCAAATCAAAAAAAAATATATAAATGAAATATGCGCATTGGTAAGCATTGTTCAAATAAGTAAAAATAATTTGTATATCAATTAATAAAAAAAAAAGTATGTAAAAAATACAAAAAAATCGATTTACTTTTTAAAAAATTGAAATAAAAGTTTAGTAAAACATATATTACATTACTAATATATAATATAAATTGAAAATTTAAGTTGCATATTAAAGAACTATTTAATTACAACAAAGTGTGTAATCCATTTATTTTAGTGAATAATATTAATTATTATATAGTGTATATAGCGTGATACCTAGAAGCGGGTAATGTGACCACTTTTTTGCGGGTAATGTGGCCACTTCACGATGATTTAAGCCAACCATATGATCTGAAATCAATATTAATATATATTGATAAATTGAGTGCGTCATTATATGAAAACGTTGATTTAATCGACATCTACTATATCCGAACCATACAAATATATGTAGGCATGCATATTATAATCGTAATATAAACTTTTAAATTGTATATAATATATTTAATTATCTATTAACACAATTATAAAGAACAAAATATATATATATATATATATATATATATATTATTTATTACATATATATTATATTATTTAATATAACTCAGAAGGGTGTTATTGAAAAATCAATTAAGCAAATATATTTGAGCTTATGACCTCTTCATCATAGTTAGTGATCCTAAAACTAAAACGGAGGTAAACGGTATAAAAATATCTATAATAATTAAACAAAATAAAAATTGATAAAATATGTAAATAGAATTTTGTGATAAAAACAGTTAAAAGTAGAGAATAAGATAATAAACTAAAGATACAATATAAAATGCTAAGTAAAATAATAAAACGCTTTAAAAACAGTTGAAGAATTTCGATAAAATTCTTCCCGAACCTTCTATTGATTCTTTAATACTGGCGGTCTTCAATATTTTCCAGGTATTTGTAGGAAAATTCATCTCTGTCTTGAGAATTTGGTTTCCAGAGTACCAAGAGCCCAAAGAACCAACACAGAAGGGAATTACATATCCGAGGTGGCGATACTTTTCTATCTTCCTATTAGCGGCAGATTCCATATTTGTAATCGAGTCGTAGGGAATTGTGATGTCGACAAAATAACATGAGTTGTTATATTTGATAACAAGATCCGGTTTTAAGTTATCTAGTGAGATGTAGCTAGTATCGTACTCAATATCGCATTCATCTAGGAACTTAGTTAGTACTCCAAGGACAGCATCATGTCTTTCTGTCATCATTTTTAGTGATGCCGTACACATATTCAATATGTGCATCGTCGTTTCATCCTTGGAGTAGCATTGCCTACATTTTTTATCTGTTGAGCCTGGAAAAGCTTTTACTGGAAGAGTCTGAGTTCTAGCCATGTGCCAATAGTTCCAGGATTTGAAAGATAGTGTCGATTCTTGTGATATTAGCTTAGTGATTACCTTAGAATTTGCATCCTGGGATAAACACTCAGCTACACTGCCTTGTAACGGAAGTTCCATGAATTTTCTGCTCCATTGCTTTCTCAGCGCAAGTCGCATGCTTTTTACAACCTTAGCAGGAGTGGAGCAGATATCATCGATGGCTATGATTATGTTCCCATCGGATATATCAATGCGAGCTCCAAGGTGTGTTGCTGCATGTCGAGTGCGCGTCCAAAGATTAGCACCTTTGCTATAAAATCTATAACCATATAACCCATGCGTTTGGCTACCGGATAGAAATTCAGTGAGTGGTATTTCATGATCATGTCCGATAGCACAATTGAGGGTATTTGATAGTTGGCGATTAGCAATTGAGGATATCATATTATCCCTAGAAGATAGTAATTGCGTTGCTTTAGAGATTGTCCAAATATCTACTTCTTGGCTGATTTTACCAATCCCCAGGCCGCCAATATGTCTGTCAGCATAGAAGAATGGAGTAGCAACATTGTCAGGAGTATTAGTATTGTATCTTAGGAACTGCTTTATAGATTTATCCAGATCGTAGATACTTTCCTTCAAGACTCGTCCAGATGAGAGCTCATGGGATAGAGAGGGGATTAAGTGACTTCTTAAAACTTCTATTTTTTGCCATGGAGTTAGTCCAGAGTCTGAAAGTTGATTAAGTTGAGCAGGTATATCAGTAGTAACATTAAACAAGAACTTAGATCCAATTGGTATACCCAAGATTCTTTCAAATTCGCCATTATGAAGAGTTTTAATAAATTCTTGACCCAACATAAACTGTCGATCCTCAATAACCCCCTTGTTGAAAGAAATGCTAGTGCATTTTCTAGGATTGAACTTGAGGCCGATACTACTAGAAACTTCGAGTATTCCATCTAGTGTCGACATCATTTCCTCATGAGATCCAGTGATTATTGCTAAATCATCTGCGTAAGCTGTAAGTTTAGCTTTAGATCCGAATAGGTCATAACCGGCTATTTCAATTGCTTTTCTTATGATAGGTTCAGAAGCAAGATTAAAAATAATTGGTGATAAACAATCGCCCTGTCTTACTCCGGAAGTTGGTTGGACCATAAAATCTTTATATTCACATATTGTATTAGTATACATGTCTTTCAATATGGCCGAGGTATGAGCAGGCAAAGGAAGTGATTCAAATAACTTATTTAATGTCGAGTGTGGTAACGAACCAAATGCGTTAGCCAAATCAAGCCATACAATGTGTAGATCATCGTGCCTTTTCTTCGCTTCTGTAATGGCTGATTCGAGTAGGAAAGTATGTTCTTGTATCCCCTTCAATCCGGGTAAAAAGCCTTTTTGTTGAGAGGATATCCATTCATTTGACACAGCGACCTTAATTATTCGGTTGGATAGTATCCCAGAGTATATCTTATACATAGTAGGAAGTAGGCTGATGGGACGGAAATTAGAAGGTAAGTCAGTGCTACCTTTCTTATGTATAAGAATAGTCTTGCTGATTTTCCAACACGCAGGTATTCCGATTCTGTGCACAGCTTTGAATATTGTTTCAAGTAATAGTGCTTTTTTGTCCAGTAGTTTAAGGTGTAAATACTCAATTTTGTCTTTTCCTGGAGATGTATTTTTAGCCTTCTTAAGCTTTTTCATTATTTCCGATTTTGTAGGAGGAGCGGATAACATATTAATTTCATCAGTATCAAGCGTATTCCAATGGATATGTGTATATGGCTGAGAGCTGGAAGAATAATCTTGAGGATTTGTAAATTCTTTTAAGTCATTTATCGACCCAGTATATTCCTCGTTTTTATGGCCTAATATCTTTCTAACTGCTTTTCTAGGAAATCTCCGATATAGTGACTGGATGCGTTCCGCATCCCTAGCCGAAATTATTTTATACCTTCGACATTTTTGTTGCTGTCTAGATTGATTACGACACGTGCTTTTCTTTTGCGTATTTGAACTATTTATCTGATTATCGTTTAACACCTGTTCCGGTATGAGGAGTTTATTTCCTTCAGTTAGTATAATTTTGCTTAGTGATACTATTATTGAGTTCAGTTCCTCTTTATCAGAGCAGTTAAATAATTTGTCTTTCCAGTTATTAAGTATAATTTCTGATGGACTGGTGTTAGTATGTTGACTTGAGTGTGTCGACCTTTGCGTTTCCTGTTGTTCTGTATCAATAGCATGTGTTGGTAATGTAGCGTGTAATGAGCTATTTGATGTATCCGATTCGTTGCTATAATCTAATTCTATTGGTGTAGGGGTAAATATAGGAATGCTAATGCTGCTGGTGTTTGATAAATTCAAAACCTGACTTGTGTGGTTACATATATGCCTCCTTTTTGTAGCACCGCGCATAAGTTCATTACAAGACGAACATTTCCAGCGTCTCGATGTTCTCAGATTATGCTTACGAAAAATGTGTGACTCAAAACTAGTAGCAATTCTAGTACCAATACAATTATTACTTGTAAAGGAACATTCATTGTCATAGCAGCTCATAGGGACCACTGGGTGAAGTAAGGTCAGAAATGCAGTTCCATCTTCTTTCATTTCAATCTCAACCGAGGGGTGTGTTGACTGCATTGTTAAACTACGAGTATTAAAATTAGTTATAAGAAATCGATGATATAATAAAAACAAATGATAACAAGAAATATGGTAGATAAGATAAAAATGTAGAAACGTGACTAAAATATATATAGGCTTATAATATAATATAAAAATAAAATGAATGTGATATATTGGCGTTTTGTAAAGTATAATTATATTTAGATAATATTGCAATGGAGTCGAATTTGCATTGTATTAAATATATAAGTTAGACAAAAGAAATAATATATAGTATATAGTATTAATTATTATATAGTGTATATAGCGTGATACCTAGAAGCGGGTAATGTGACCACTTTTTTGCGGGTAATGTGGCCACTTCACGATGATTTAAGCCAACCATATGATCTGAAATCAATATTAATATATATTGATAAATTGAGTGCGTCATTATATGAAAACGTTGATTTAATCGACATCTACTATATCCGAACCATACAAATATATGTAGGCATGCATATTATAATCGTAATATAAACTTTTAAATTGTATATAATATATTTAATTATCTATTAACAAAATTATAAAGAACAAAATATATATATATATATATATATATATATATATATTATTTATTACATATATATTATATTATTTAATATATATATATATATATATATATATATATATATATATATATATATATATATATATGATATATATGTACAAAACGTTACGTATACATACGTTTATACATATATGTTGTATATATATATATATATATATATTTATATATATATATATATATATATATATATATATATATATAATATATATATTTATATATATATATATATATATATATATATATATATGATATATATGTACAAAACGTTACGTATACATACGTTTATACATATATGTTGTATATATATATATATTTATATATATATATATATATATAATATATATATTTATATATTATAAATATATATTATATATATAAATTTTATATATTTTTATATATATTTTTTGGATCACTCTACTACAACATATCATCAATCATCTCGTATGTGGCTACACATCTCCATCAGGTGTAAATTACGTATACTATCTATAATCCATAAATCAATATATTCTTTCACACCTAGCTATATCTCTGATCTAATTAAAAAACGTACTATATTATCTTCTCTTCGTTATCAAAATGCTCCTCTACTTATCTCCCATAACTCTAGTAAAACTTCCCTAAATTCTAGAGCTTTTAAAAATTCCGGTCCAATCCTATGGAATTCCCTCCCTCCTACCATTCGTTCAATTAGATCCCACAAAAAATGTATAAATATTACTTCTTCTTTTCTATCTACCCATAATCATTAAATCATCCAACTTATTATTTGTGTCCGTGTTATATTAAATGTATATTATTATTAAATTGTTATCGTATTACTATTATCTTATTATTATATAACACTATACTATATCAATGCAGTCTGTAGTATATAACACTACACCATATCAATGCAGACTGTAGTATATAATAGTCCTTTATATTATTTAGTATTGTTGTCCATGGTATATTGAATGTATATTATTATTAAATTATTATCGTATTACTATTATTTTATTATGTTCTTCCCGCACGAGCGAAGGGGTCTACATACCCCTATTTTAGTGCTAATAAACTTAATATCATCATATATATATATATAGTACTATTAATTACTATTTATCTATGTATTATATCGCCATATTTTTATGACATACAGTCATTTACTGCTGAAATTACTTTTTCCATATTAATAACATAATAATTAAGTGTGATGGTATACTAGGATATAGCCTATAATGAATATAGTAATTTATAAAGTTAAAATAAAAAGTATTAATTTATCACAATTGCGTGTGTTTTGTAAATGTTACTTGATGTGATATCATTGAACTAAACTTGATATAAATTATCGCCATCTAGTGGATTAATTCCACATTTGCAGGTGGCTACATTACCCGCATTTGGTGGCAACCTTACCCTCATTGAAGGGTAATTTGCCACCTTAATCATTTCAATTGGATATGCTAAAATAAAAAACTGATTCGGCAGTCCTCTTGCATATCATAAGATCTATCTATATTGAACAAATGATCGTATTAGATCTACTATTTATAAAGTTATACAACATTATCTAAAAGTGGCCACATTACCCACCTTTCCCCTATATAGCACTTATATTACTAATGATATACGTTTCAATAGATTGGGAAAACTCTTGATCAGTAGAACCTATCCGATGCTGAGATAAATGAATGGACTCATTTTTAGATTATAGCAATAGTAACAAAGTGAGCTCTTCTATTCCTGAAAATTGACTAAACTCGTTAGGTACCATTACCTTAATCAACGCTAGATCTATTAAGAAAAAATTTGATATTATTTTAATATGGTTCACGGTCTTTAGATTTCAATGTAATTAGATAGGATTTTTTTTTTAAATTCAAATTCTCACGAAATACTTAAGATTTTCACATAATTTAAATTGCATAACATTACGATATATTGTGTTAATTGTTCTATAGAATTTTTAAATGAATATTAGTTTTGAAAATTTCAGCATTTAAAAAAAATAAACAATTTATCAAAATAAATATTTATTTTTTAATTTTCTTTATCAAATCTATATCTAATCACACATATTTTATATAGCTACAATATACATATATTACTAAACATACTGTGAATACAATTTGACTAAGTTTAGTTAATTATTAACTGAGAAATAGAAATTTTCATTTTTTTTTTAATATTCTGAGATAATTGATATTAATGATTGACTATATTATTTATATGCTTTTTGTATCTAATTATTATGGTAAAAGTTATTTTAGCTAGTTCTTATAATTTTAATATTATATTTATGTAACTTTTATAATTTTTCATTATTTTAACATAAATTGTATCTAGATTAATTATTTAAAAACAGTGTTATACTATATGTAAACAATAATTTTTGCGTCATTTTGTTATCATTATTTTATTAGAAATAGGTAGTTGTTATAAAATTATGTTGTTTATTCTTTATATATGTGTTTAACATATGATATTTTGACATATCATACATTATACATGTAGTAATCTATTTTTTAAATAAACATTTTTTAAACATAATTTTAAAGACCGTGAATCCCCTTAACCTATATTTCTGAATATAATCCTACAATCGTTGCTTTTACTAAAACCTGGTAATCTTCAAATTATATTTATACCAATACTATACTCTCTAATTACTCAACTAATTTACATACTTATTTTATTCATAGATACATAGTTTCTGGAAGAGGTGGTGGTGTTGGTATTATGATTGGTAACTATTTATGTATAATATCATCGAATTGTATTATATTTTCTTATAGTGATGGACTATCTATTACTCTAAAATCTTCCAATAATATTATTTTTTTAATTATTGTTATATAACTTCCACCTATTAATGATTTCATATCTTTTTTTAAAGAATTTTCTGATCTTGTTATTAATTCGAATATATATAATACTATATTTGTTGGTGAGTTTAATTTTCATTATGGTCCTTTAATATCCCATAATATTGAATTTAAATATTGAATTAATTCTTTAACGCTAAAAAAAATATGTCCTATGTAAAACCCATTACTTAGGAAATACGTTAGACTTAGTTTTAACAAATTCAGATTCAGGTATTGTATATGGTATACCAATTAAATCAAAATGATCAACTGATCGTTTTACTATTGCCTTCCGATTGAAATTATCTAATACAAAAAAGAAAACGCGAATTAATTAATTATAGAAATCATAAATCATTGAATATTAATAATTTTTCTAATGACATTATCAATTCACTTTCAAACTATAATCTAAATCTTGATTACTTCAATAGTTCTATTCTAAATTTATTAAATATCTATTCACCTATTAGAAGTTTTTTTTAGTTAAAATAAATTGTCCATGGTTTGATAGTGAATAGCATAAATTAAAAAGACATTTACGAAAACTAGAAAACTTATATAAAATTAAATCTTCTAATGAAACTTATTTATTATTTTATTATCAGATTTAGGTTTGCACCAGGGTTTTTGTAGAAGCTAAAGCTTATCGAGACAATTACCCTTAATTTTAAAGCAAGTTCAAAAAAAAAACTAAATAAATAAAATATTATAAAATATTAGATGACTTCCTGTTGACATATATACAATGAATAAAATAGAAAAATAATATAAATTGTTTGAACTTGCCATAAAATTATGTAATCATCATTTAATTATTTATAAATAAATAACTAAAATAAATAATAAGTACTATAAAATAATACACTAAACAAAAATATAGATGTATTAGTATAAAAGAAGAAATAAATGAAGTAAAATGAAGTAAAACTGAATAAAACTGAATAAAACATAACAAAAAGAATATCTAGAAAGATGGTAAGAACTGTATGTAACATTTTTTTTTTTTTTTTTTTTTTTTTTCAGTAAATAAGTTTTAGGAATTTTTTTGTAATACTTTATAATAATGTAAAGAATGTAAAATATTTGTTCAAACTTAAATGTTAGTTTAATTACTAATTTTTATATAAGTGTCAATAAAGAGAAATAAAACAAAGAAGTATAATCAAGTATACAAGAAAAAAGATTCAATACAAAATGTTTATGTAATTAAAAATAAAGTCAAATAATATTATTAGTCAGAGGGAAATAAAAAATACTAAAGAAAATACTAAAGCAAAAAGAAATACCTAACAGTTTTTTTTAATTTTATTATTTTTATATAAACGTCAATTAAAAAGAAAGAAAACATGAAAGTAAATTCAAATATAAAATGCAAAAATTCAGTAAAATAATATTATTAATGTCGGGGAAATAAAATATTGTAAAGTAAAACACTCAAAAGTATTAATTTTTTTTTAATTTTTACATAAACGTCAATAAATTAAAATAAGAATAAAATATGGATCTTAGTATATAATACAATATTAGATAAAAGACATGATAAAAGATATAAAATTAGAAAAATGAGATTTAGATTATAATTATACTGAGTAAGAAGATAACAAATGTGTATACATACGTTTCCTGAATAATTTATAATTTGAAATATTTTTTAAAATATTATCAAGCTTATTCCAGGTAATTGGTCCAATGTATATTAATGTTCTTCTGCATAGTTCTTTTTTGAAATTAATAATTGAGAAATTATTTATGCTCCTAGTGTTGTGAGATGATGAAGTTACAGAAAAAAATGCATTTGTTATAACAGGATGAAGATCATTGAAAATTTTAAACATAAATTCACATGTACTTATATATGTAATTTCATTTATTTTTAATAAAGAATTATCAATAAATAGTCCATTAGTATGATGTAAAAAATGTTTTTTACATATAATTCTTATCATTCGCTTTTGAAGAATATATATGCATGGTACATTAGATTTATATGTATTTCCCCAAAATATGTTACAATACTTTATATGAGGCAAGAATATGGAATTATATATATGAAGTAATGCTTTTTTATTTATAAATTTGGAAATAATGTTGGTAATCCATATGATTTTTTTTAGTTTTGATTTTAAAAACAAGATATGTTGTTTCCAGTTTAATATATCGTCTATAATTACGCCTAAAAATTTATAAAATGTAACTCTTTCAATATTTCTGTTATTTAAATTTATATTTATAATAGTTCTTGAATTAATAGACATAAAGCAAGTTTTATTTAAATTTAATGATAACCTATTATATATTAACCATTTATTAATATTTTTTAATTCAGTTTGACAAATATAATTAAGTAATTCGGCTGATGTATTTTCAAAATATAAAGTAGTATCATCTGCGAACATGGTAAACTTACATAAAGAAGATGATTTTGTAATATCATTAATATAAATTAAAAATAAAATGGGTCCTAGGATGGTGCCTTGGGGTACACCCGTTATGACTTTTAGTTTATCTGAAATTACATCATTATATATACACTGTTGATATCTATTTGTTAAATAGCTCATTATCCAGTTAAGTGCAATGCCTCGTACTCCAATATTTTTTAATTTAGAAAATAATATTCTGTGATTAACTGTGTCAAATGCTTTTTTTAAATCAATAAAGATTATAGCGCCAACATTGTTATTATTAAAACAGGTACTGATTTGTGACTGGAGGTTAAATATTGCATGTGATGTACTGTATCCTTTCCTAAAACCAAATTGAGAAGGAGATAATATATTAAAAGATGATAAAAAACTATAAAAGCGAGAATAAAATATTTTTTCTAAAATCTTTGCGAATTGACAGGTGAGAGAAATTGGACGATAGTTATTAAAAAATGTATCATCACCAGTTTTGTGTAAAGGGATAATATTTGATAATTTTAAGAAATCCGGTACAACGCCTGATTCAAAAGATAAATTTACAAGAAAAACAAATGGATAAACCAATACAGGAAAAATACATTTAAGTAACTGCATGGATATGCCATAATGATCTCTTGATTTTTTTGGTTTGAATTCATTTAATACTTTAATAATTTCATCTGAACTTACTGGTGTTAAAAAAAAACTATGTATATTAGGTTCAGGTAAAAAGAATTTAAAGTCATCATCATTACAATTATTTATATTATTATCTAAATTAGAACCAATGTCTCTAAAAAAAGAATTAAATTCATTAGCAATTTGTTTAGAATCAACAATATTCACATTATTTACATTAAAATTTTCAGGTAGTTGTTTGAATTTTTTTTTAACATTAAGTAAATTATTTAGTACATTCCATGTATTTTTTGTATCAGAGCAATTTTTTAACAGATTTGAATAATACTTTTTCTTAGCTTCTCGAACTAAAGATGTTGTATTATTTTTAAAAATTTTGTAAATAAATAAGTCATTTTCAGATTTAGATATTTTATATTTTTTATATAATATCTGTTTTTTTCTACAAGCCTTTTTAAGATCTCGAGTATTCCATGGAATGAGTTTATTTTTGTGGGAGGCTTTATTAATTTTTGGACAGTATCTATCAAAATTTAAGATAAAGTATTCCAAGAATAAATTCCAAGATTTTTCTGTATCGTTTGTTTTTATGAATTCCCAGTTTGTTTTTTTTTAAATTTCAAACAGATTAAACATGGTTCTATCATTAATTTGATTTTGTTTGATTTTAGTAGATTTAACTTTATCTTGAGGTTTGGTAGACAATTGTAAATTTAAAACAATTGGAAAATGGTCAGATATATCTGAAATAATTATTCCTGAAAATCTTTTCATATTAAGATTAAAATTTGTAAATATATTATCAATTATAGATGAAGAATTATGTTTAGTGTCGATTCTAGTTGGACGATTAATTAGATTTATGCTACATTTGTTAATTATAATTGTAGGTATTTTATAGATCATCTATTCTAAACCTAAAAAATTTATTTTTATAATAATTTTAGTTCCTTTTAAAAAAATACTAGAAATATTCATTCTTTTATAAACTCCTTAACTAAAACTTAGTCCTTTATATGTCCTTCTCTACCTAATTTAATATTATATTTTAATTTTTCTATTTTTTTCAGGATAAAGTTTAAAATATTATTTCAAAAATTAAGCTTATAACAAATAATGTGGCTTTTATTCCTTTGTTATGATATTTTACTTGGATGTGGTGTATTTTGGACTATTTTTTTCTTCTACTTATTTCTCTGGGATGTTATATATTATATTGGCGTCTTAATCGTCCTCTCCTATTGATCAATTTCCTCATTTTGTATAAGCTGGCTTTATACTAATTCCATTTATTTTTAATATTATTAATATTTTCTCCAATCTGGTATTGTAACTTCAAAACTTTAAAACATGCTATAATATAACCTATTCTAAAGAAACTAGGATTGTATATTGAGTGTTTATCTAATTATAGAACTATATCTCAATTACCTTTTAAAGTAAGTAAAATATTGGAAATAATAGTTTCCGAACAATTAATCAATTATATAAATGTAAATTCATTATTTGACCCTAGACAAAGTGCATAGGAAATGTTATAATCCTGAAATACTTCTTTTTTCTATTCTTAATGATGTTCTTAATAATTCTAATATACAGCTTATTATATTTGATTTATCTGCGGCATTTGATACTATTGATCATTCTATTTTATTAAATTCATTCCATTCTATTTTATTCTATATGAGATAGTTTCATTGATATACGTAATTTATATAACTGAATTATCTACAATAATTAACCCACTTAATGGCATATTTATTTACAGACAAAATTGCTACTAATTATTAATAATTCGCTAATTAATTACTTATTGAATATTGTTAACTCTTTGTATAAGGTTATTATGTGTGATTTGTATCTGACTAGGATCTTGAATTATCATCATCTAAATATATTGTAAGGAGAATTGTATCCGTGATCTCACCTCCGATATGTTAAATGTTTGTATAATAACTTTAAATAATCTAGTACAAATTTCTGTAATAATCTAAGTTATAGTCTGAATATTTTCCTATTACTATAGTACTAAAGTACTAAACATATATAATTACTAATCTCATATTAAGATGTTTTAGAAACAATGATGTTGAATATATGTTTAAATTATTCCTATATCTGATATATTCGTTCGATGTTTGATTATAATTACTCTATTTAGAACCTAAATATCATATATATTGGTAATTCTAAAGAAATAATAAAAGTACAATAATATTTCAATAACATATTATTAAAACGAAGCCATATTAATATACGTACATATAATTATCTACTTCTATATATTAAACTGATATTCTTATAACTTCGTACGACGTATTAATGTTATTATAAACGTTAATTAATGTAATTATATTAATATAATTATTAATAGAATATTAATTACTATATAAGATACCAAATTCACTTGTGGATATCGATATAAAACAGAGAAAGAATACATAGAGTAACACATGTATATGCCTCAGATGACATTTCTAATAGCTATATTTATATCCACCGTCATCATGATCTACTTTAATAATATAATTTCTTCTTCACTTACAATATGTTATAATCAGTCAATACTTTCATAAATGTAGCCAATTTATCTGAAATTATAATATATGTATATAGTATATGTGTATATAGTATATACATATTTGTATACACATACTAGGGGAATTATGTCTAATACGGGCCACTTTTTATGGTATTAAATAACTTTTTTATTTATGATTATAAATTAATGAAATTTTATCACGATTTAGATATTATAAACGTCAATAACATTACAATTTCAATTTTTGTAAAAATGTTATTTATCGTCAAAAATGTGCCTGGCCCGTATTGCAAACAATGTTTGTAATACGGGCCAGGTGGTTTTAATACGGGCCGGGTGAAACATCCAATAGATGGCGAAAGTAGTTATCATTTTTCAACCAATCAAATGAATTGTTATATTGATGATACAATGTTCACGCTATAAGAATACTTATCATGCATACTTCAATTTATTTCAGTGATTTAAACTAATTTACACCATAGTGAACTAAGGTAACCTACTAATGTAGCCTTCGTATCTAGTAGATACTATCTACGTTATTTCTATATATATATATTCCTATAGGAATAAAATAAATAATAGATTACATAATTTAATTTAAATAAGTAGTAGTAGTAGTAGTAGTAGTAGTAGTAGTAGTAGTAGTAGTAGTAGTAGTAGTAGTAGTAGTAG
>OZ025241.1:79825543-79893043 GCA_964019155.1 Osedax fenrisi
GTGAGAGTATACTTAATAGATAAGTGATTATATATACTACTTATATTTCTACCGAATACTTCTAAACCTAATACCATCTAGGAACTGTTTAGCGTTCCTAGATGGTATTATATTTATAATAAATTTATTAATATGAACATCAATGTAATGTTATAATATACGATACATGTAACATATATTTATAAAAAAAATATCGATTTCTATAGAAATCAAATGAATCAAAATGTATTGCATAATAAGATGTTGAATTGTATGGCGAATTTTAATTGTGTTATTGGTTATTAATAGAATAGTATTTAGAATTGTAAATATAAAATTAAACTTTTCACTGAACTATATGTTATAATGTGTGCCTGTATATCGAACGGCGTTAGGCACACATAATATATATATATATATATATATATATATATATATATATATATTGTACAGTATGCAGGATATAGAGAATTTAACAATATTAAAATCTAATTAAAAAATATAAACTAAATTTAATAATTAATTATATATGTTTTTATTGGTGACTATTATTCACTGAATAAATTTGAAAATGGTGTATAAAATATAAAATAAATAATAAAAGAAAATGTCGATAAATAAATATAACATTAATTTATATGAATAAACAAAAATGTTGTTAAAAAATTGAGCAATATATAAATATTATAATCTAACTACATTAAGTTAGATGAAATAAATAAAATAGAAATAACAATGAAAAAAAGTTAACAATAAAATGCATTAAATAAATTCTATAGAATATACGTATGTGTTACATTTTATAATTATTTTCTATCAACTGATTTAGGAAATTAATGCAACGGTGAAAATATATACAACCTATATGTAGAATAATATGATATAAAATCATATAATAATGAATGGAAATTAGGAATGAGATAACATTCATTATTTATTGACCAATATATAGATAATTATTATAAATTATGTATTATAAATAATATCATATAATCATAAACATATACTTGTATACATAAACTATTTACCAAACATATGGTTTATAATATTAATACCATAGAAATAATAATACATCGTATACATTATATATTATTAATACACACATTAATAAATCAGTAATTCATATTATAATTACTTCAAATGAAATACATTGTAACATCTATAGATCTACGTATACGACTTTCTGTCATAATTATATTATAAACAAACAATGCACATAAATATAATTGCTCCTTCGCTAGATATATATTATATGCCATCTCGATGAGCTAACAATAATTTCCGATCTCACTAATTTTAGATAATATTAATTATACTGTATATTAAAATTTACATTATGCTTTAATACGTATTATATTACTTATTATATTACTATTATATTATATTATATCATTATATATACCTATTATATTATATCAATTACATTTCAATATAATATTTATTTTCGATTATAATTGATAATTATAGATATCTATAGATACCAATTATGATTTTTTTATTTAATATTAAAATTGATACACTGATATAATTATAAATAATATCACATTTACAAAAGTTATATATATATATATATATATATATATATATATATAATATAATCGTACATATACGATTACACATATTCCCTATCATATATTAAAATATATGTACACTATTATAAATGCATATATATTTAAACATATAATATGCCTTTATATATCAATACATATGGATATTCGTATATTAGTATATGCGTATACGCATTCATGCCAATACAGTGTATATATGTATGTATATATAACATACATATACGTATACGTGAACACGCATACATACAGGGTAATAATAATATATATTAGAATCACCTAATTGTAATTTCTATGATAATAATGTACACATTCATTATAACCACTCTCATAATAGTTCGATCTATCAATAAACGCATATATGAATATTCGATATAAAGAAACTTTATATCGATGGTATGAATATACGCCATCGATATAAAGAAAGCACGATGTCGCACGCACTTATATTATTTCATTTCAGTGATATTATATTGAAAATAGTTACATAGAATCAAGCATTTTCATTGGTCATGTGGCCCGTATTACTAACAATTAGGTGGCCCGTATTGCAAACATTTGATACACCTGTTAAATGACCCCCCACGCACTTAATATTTAATATAAAGTCGATTTTATATATTTATATTCTTCGTATTTAATTAATCTTTCCAATCGTGCTTTGAATTATTTAATTAATGTTATATTTATTAATGAAAATGGTGTATAAATAAATAATTATTTAGTAAATTTTCATTTGTAAACTATTTTTTGATATAATGATCAATATTAGAAATATAAATGCAAATATTAAAAAAAAAAATACCCCTTATTGATAGAAATGTGATACTGAATAAATCTTGTATATATTTTGTTTTGATTTGAACAATAGTTACTGAGATATCGCAGTGGCCCGTATTACACACTGGCCCGTATTAGACATAATTCCCCTATATACAATATACTTCTTATTTAGGGGAGAGTGGGGTTGTATGAACAGGTGTCTTGCATGAGCCACTGGATATAACAATTTTTTGCTACAGCAGAAATTTGATTTAACTGAACTAGTATCATCATCTATAATTAATAAAGTTGCGGAAGTATCATTTAATAAAAAAATAAAAATAGTATCATTTTAATCACATTTTTAACTAAAGTACGCTCAAAAGTAAAAATTCCAGACAAGGTAATATATGTTATAAATTCTATAATAATTATTTTATTATTTTCATATTATATATATGATTTTAATATATAATTAGCTTAATATTAATATACAAATATATTTAAAATTTTAAATAAAATATTTAAATTTTAATAATTAATAATACAATTTCATATGGGGTTGAGTGAACCACTAAAAACGGGGTTATATGAATCAGCCAAATATCATATGTTAATATTTATAATATAATATTATAATATTATAATATTAATATTATTATAATATTATAATATATATTCAATGATCCGAATATAAATAAGTAATGATTAAATAGAAATAATATAATTAATTATATATCAATATAATTAATTAAATTAATTTTAATGAGGGTCTATTACTAATTCATAATAATTATTTAAATATTATTTCTATGAATCAAAAATGATAAACTATACTCAACAAACTGATAGAATATGTGATAAAACTATCATGCCAAGAGCAATTAAATAAGTAAAACAGGCTATGTTCATTCATCCCCGCCTTTGGGGTTGAATGAACTTTTTTATTTTTTTTTATTAATTGTAATTATGAAATCTTATAAGTATTCCTTATATCTAAAAGTAATATATTAGTTAACTAATATCATATATTATGCAATACAATATAAATAATTAAGAACAATTTATTATTACAACAATGATAGCACTTTATACAAAAACATGGTCATACAACCCCTACTTCTTATTAACTTTTTTATTTTATTTAATAATTTATTTGTCATTTTATTTACTACATATATATTTAAATATATATATATATATATATATATATATATATATATATATATATAGTTCCCTTATATTGATTGGTTGGCGATTGACTTTTATTTATTTTTATGTTCATACAATAGATAAATATCCTTAAAAAATTAACAGACAATAAAATATAAGCAATTTATAAATAACTAAATTTTAATATACATTAAATAATGATAATAATAATAAAATAATAAATAATGTATGTAAACAAGATGATCTGATGGACATAGAAGTTAAATTCTTACTAATTAGTGACACCTATAGTTACCGAGTTAGGTAGTTACATATGCTGGAATTTAGAGCTCATTTGTTTGATGAAGAGGATCGTTATAGGTGGACATTACTACAAAAGAAATACGATGGAGAATGGACGACACGGGAGAGCTGATACGAAGGGAGTTGTAGAGGTGCACATATATATGGGTAGGACAGTAGCTACGTATATATTTATGAATTAATAATAGAATTATAATATTAGAAAATTCATTAAGTGGAAGTGTGTAATGGGGGGGGGGTTGATATGATTGTGTAATGGTATAGTTCATCATATGGATATCCTACGCGGGCTTAATAGAGGAACGATGTATAGCCTATATACATAGATACATATTAGAGTGAGGTGTCCTCACTCAATATCTATGCCTATATAGTATGTGGTAGATTGACAAGGATTGATATTCAATTATTATTTTAGTTATACATTTTGTTAATAACGAATTCTCTGGATTTCATATAGGCGAAGTTTTGCTGAGTAATGTAAGAAGTTTGAGATAATATGCAGAGGAATGGTCTAATATAATAAAGAGGCTCGTGCATGATAGTATGTGAGTAATGTTGTGTGCATTAAAGAAAGGATGAATTCTATGGAGATGAATGTAATATAGTACTATTGGATTAGTTGAAAGATAAATTATTATAGATAAGTTAATCTATTAATTTACTATTCATGCCAGATAGGGGATTATGTATAAGGAATAAATATATATATATATATATATATATATATATATATATATATATATATATATATTAATATGTATATATAGAATATAAAAAGAACCAATAATATATAACTGATATTAAGGGGAATATCGAATATTAAGTGGTAGGGAGAGGAATTGGAATCATCTTTATTTTTAAGCAGGAGATTAGAGAGGTTGTATTTAAACCATGATATAGCCATATATAGAGTTGTATCACGTGTAATGATAACGTGGGACCTGTGTAATACAAGTATATCGGTTCATTGTATCAAATGACCTTAACGGAGATAGCTACATTTAGTAGTTTTAGTTGGCAGCCGACATCTTTTATAAGTGAAGAATACAATTTGTCAGTAATATTATGTATTGATATTTCGGTAGATTAATCACTATAACATATACTTTAAAGTGTGTACGTTATGTTGTTTAATGTGATTTATTTAACTAAAGGGACATACCTTGTTGAATATTTTAAATATCGCCTTATCTGGAGATAAGGCGGTATGTTGTCAGTATTTCATAGTCAAGTGTAGGATTTTATCTATTGAAGTATAATTTCTAGTTTAAATGACCCCGGATAGGTTTAAATATTTATCTTTCATAGTATTATATTTCATTATTCCAACCGGATATAACTTTCCCCACTAAGACTAGTGGAAATAATGTTGACTTCTTTGACCCATTTTCACGTTCCCTCCACACAGATTTATCGTTTATAATTCTTAGAAGAATTGATCTATCCTCTGATATATTTCTGATAATTTCTAAACAATATATAGTTTACTCCCCACTAATAAATCCTTTATTAATGTTCGTACTGTGTACGACATACAATAAATAATATAAATACCTATTCATTCAGTACTGGTTTCACATCTATTACATGAATCATGTTGCAATACATATGATGATCTCGATAATGATCACGATCACGTCTACGACCACTTTAATGATCTAATGTAACAATCGTAGTGACAATAAGTGAAATTGCCTATATATATATTATAGTTTGTATAATGTAAACTAATTAATCTCTAGTAACATATAATTCCTTACTGGCATGCACAATGAGTTGATGCAGGTATCTACTTTTGATGCCGAGCCGATACTTTTAGTTATTGATGCCAAGTCGAGAATTTCATTTTCGGAAAAAAAAACGAGCCCAAGCCGAGGTGAGACTCTAGCAAAACGAGCCCGAACCGAGTTGAGACTTTAAGTAATTGAGACTGAGACTGCATCATGCTTTATATTTGATCATCATTGATATCACTGGTATCTACTATAAACCCTATAAATAACCCTTCTACTAATAATAGATGTCTTTAGAATAATTATAGTAATATAATATAACTATTTGTTACATGTAACGCAATATTGCCATCGTATGCGCCAGGCCTTAGCCACATGAAGGAGGGGAATGTGGGGGTAAAGCCCCCCTGGTAATTGCTAAGCCCCCTAGGATTTTTTTAATATATATTTTACAATTTAGGCGATGATGAAAATGAAGGATTTTAAATGATATCTAAAAATATACTAAATAAATAGATGCCGAATTCTTAAAAATAGCAAAAGGGATGGATTTAAATGCTATATATCCTACACATTACCAATAATTCATAATTAAATTAGAATTATAATATAACATATAGGAAATTAACCTACTAGATGAAATTAGTATTAAATACATAAATGCATACCATTATATTATTATAAAATGTGATTAAGATAAATAACATGTTGAACTGATATTTATATTATAATCAGTTAAATTATTTTTAGGATTATTTGAATTACCAGCACTAGATGCATAATATATAACATAACAATCTACTTGTCGTTACTCCATTACATTTTAATAGATGGCAGGGCATAACAAGAATTCAATGCAGAAAAATAATAGTTTATATCGAAAATTACGTTATATTTATTGCTACAATCATATATTTCACTTAATTATAGTAGATGTTTGTAAACAAATAATGAATTTATATATATTTTCATAAAGTAGATATTTCACAGTATTATATAAATAGTAGACTCCTATTATACATATACTATTGTAAACAGTATGATTAACCATTACAATATAACAAAATCAATAATCATTGATTATTCATAATTTATAAAGAGATCAAGTCTGCTTTAAAATATTTCTAAAATTGTAATAAATTTATAAAATTGGGTGAAATTAGTTTGAAAATTTTAATAATAAACTTTCATATTACAAAGTTTATAATAATTATTATATATATATATATCTATACTATTATATTATATCTATATTTTCTAAATTATTTGTAGGTGTTTTATGACATATTATGTATTTTTAAACTAATTTAAAAACAGCTTCAAAATACATTATTTAAATTATCATAGGTCTATGATTTAATACAAAATAATAACAAATTTGTATATTAAAATAGAAAATAAAATGAAAAATAAATTATAAATAAAGAATAACTTTCAAAAAGAATCAGAAAGTATATCAAGTTTAAAGAATTGTTATTGTTAAATGAGTATATATATATAATAACCGATATTCGTGTATATGAACTAAACGAGTAATGTTGATGATGAAGTATTTTTATTATCATAAGATATAAGATATAAGAATAATAAAATATATTCAACCAGATAACATGTAATTTTTAGATATTTCATGTTTAAATCCTTTGATATCTCTCTCTAATATAATGTACATTGACTGTTTGAAAAAATAAATTCCATTAAATTAAATACTACTTGAAGATAACAAGTGTAATTAAATTAACGTTATATTAAAATATCTTTCAGTATATAATAACATATTTTGAAATATATATATATATATATATATATATATATATATATATATATATATATACCGTCAAAGGCTGAATCTGGCTTAACTTCACTATCCACTATAACATATAGCCTAAGATTGTCACTCATTAATATTCGCTCACTTAGATCTAATATCATTATTCTTCTAGCTCACCTTAAAACTAACCCACTCTCTATTATTTGTTTAACTGAAACATGGATTATTATAGATGATACTGATATTTTTTCATTGTGTAACTAAGCTTAATACAATCTTTTTTTTCATCCACGCACTTCTAGTCGTGGTGGCGGTGTCGGTATATTAGTCCATAATAATTTATAATCTCTTTCAATACCCCCCATAATTCTTTCGTACAATTATTGTATTTCTGGTACATTTAATCTTCAATATAACTCATTTCGTATACTTATACTTTATCGTCCTCCTAAGCCTGATTACTTTACTTTCATTGATGAATTATCTGGTTTAATTAATGATTATTTACATCATAATGAATATAAAGTTATGATTGTTTGTCGTTTTTACTAACACTTTGATTGTTATTCTCAACCACATTCCTTATTTAATCAGTTGACCGAATCTCTTGGTTTACATATACATATAAATTGACCTACTCATGTTAGTGGTAACATTTTACTCCTAGCGATATTCCTCTTAAATGTGTTTCTTCGTGTAAACGTGCATACCCTTTGACTGACCACTATTTTATACAATCTTCACTTCTTTTAGAAAAACCTCCTATTAAATACTTAATATATTATAGAGAGCTTAGAAACATAACTTATATTGAACGTGGATTTACAATCTTATATAATATATCGAACACCAACCTTTCATTTGTTAGCCCGGAAGTCTCTAATATTCCCTTAATTCACAGGCTCCTATTAATAACATTAGTTTACTCTCCATCAATCATATTTAGTGTTCTTCCTATATTAAAAATTTAAAAAGATCGTTAAGGAAACTTGTGTGCAGTATACACCAGTATCCCCTGCATAAATTAAATAAAGAAAGCATATAAGTTAGAAATAACTTCATAGAAATGTACTTATTACGAACAGAAAAACGTAATTCTTGCTGCAACAACTCTAGACAGATTTTTAAAACTTATAAATGTATACTTGGAAGAAATATTAAATAAAAACCTAATGCTCTAACTAATCTATAATGTGTCCTTCATATGTGAAATTCTTATTATCAAACTTTCCAATATATTTGATTGCATTAAATCCAAGCTAGCGCTATCACCTTTGACTCTGACTTTCCATCGTATTTTTCAATCTATATCTTGTAAACTTACTAGTTGTTCATCTCCCACAATTACTTAAATCCATAACTTGATTATAACAGCCAATTATATTTCTCCAATGGATCCACTTCCCTTGATTGTTTTCAAAAATATTGTTCATACACTCACATACTCAATCTTATATTTTATTTCTAAATCACTTGATGGTGGCATTATGGAAAAGTACTTGAAATATGTTATTATCAAACCAATACTGAAGAAAACATCACTCGAAATTGATGTAAAAACAAATACAGACCAATATCCCAACTTAAGTTGTAAATTGGAATTCCAATTAATCGCCATGACCATACGCTTACATATATGGACCAATATAATCTTACATGGCTTTCATTTAGAAATAGATGCAAGCACCGTTTACTAATCTTAGCACAAACAACTTTAATAATAGGTAAGCTCGGATATCTAAACAATCTTTTGAAACGTCGAGCGCTATTTAGTCAAGTCAGAATATCGGGCCTTCTCCTCCGTTGTTCCTCGTACATGGAATATATTACCATATGATCTACGCAAGATACAATCATCCTATTGTTTTAGAATTAAATTAAAAAATTATTTAAACTATGTATAATACCTTTATATTGTAATATGTTTGTCTTAACTACAATTCTTTGGAATCAATTCGTTTTATTGTGTTTATTTGCACACGTGTGTCCGTTACGTTATACAACAGTAATGGCTAAATTCTGTGTTTTTAAATAATCTAATTATTGCATTCATTCATTTATATA
Organism: Osedax fenrisi; assembly: GCA_964019155.1. Lineage (NCBI taxonomy): Eukaryota > Metazoa > Annelida > Polychaeta > Sabellida > Siboglinidae > Osedax > Osedax fenrisi. The sequence continues at coordinate 79,834,897 of OZ025241.1, forward strand.
TATATATATATATATATATATATATATATATATATATATATATATATATATATATATATATATATATATATATATATATATATGTAGTATAGTGGCGTTTACGTATCTACTACTAATCAATTTACTTAGATATACATTAATAAAGAAATACGAATTTCATTCCTTTATTATAATTTCCTCGTGGTAACCGTCGATATCAGGTTATTCGCATACGTCTCCTCGTTTCGACCGCTAGCTCAAAAAGAAAGTTCCCCTTGGAACAATTCCAGATGTCACGCCCACAATATGTTAAGGGGCGTGCCAGATAAATAATAATAATACGGTTGGAGTCGGTAGCGCTCCAGAAGCAGGTCGTATAGTTACGTTCCGCTCGTCGGTCGCAGTCGTCGTCGTGGTCGCAGGGTGAAGATCGGGATACGTGGTGGAGGAAATACGTGGTGACGGAATACGTGATGGGGGAAATACGTGGTGACGGAATACGTGGTGGGGGAAATACGTGGTGACGGAATACGTGGTGTGGGAAATACGTGGTGACGGAATACGTGGGGGGACAGTTATACATAAACATTTCAACAAACACTGACAATATCCTCGCGCCATTATATTATATATGTTATGTAACATGCATTCTCACAATCATACTGCCTTACTACCACACCGCGCCGCCAATCTAATATAAACTCATTTGAACACACACTCATACAAAGTACACTACATCACATATATATATATATATATCTTATATATATACGACATGGTAAATATATGTTATAAATAAGTTAAACTATTTTCCCCATTGATACATTTGACTATTTATTATTAAATTATTTATCTTATCAATAATTATTTATAAAAAATGAGTTTATGTTCTTGTTTTTTTTATACTTTTAGTTTAACTTTTTTATTTTGAATATACGTCAACATATTCATTTACTCATTTTATTATATATAAAACTCTAATATTGCTTTAAATGTTATATAATAATACTTCCTTATAATCAATTTTATCTTACCCTTAATTCATATTTATTTTATACATCTTATTTACTTTCTATACCTGGACATGATTGATAATCTATTTCATAATGAGCCAACTATTTAGAATGACCCAGCTAGTTATAATTATACTTTTGATCAGCATTTTATATCAATTAATGAACTTAATAAATTAAATTTGAATTTAAATAGGTTATCAATATTACAATAAAATGGTAACTTTTTGATAATTTAAAGTTATAACTTAATTCCATAAATTCTAAATTTTATTTATTTAAATATGTTAAACTGTGTTCAATAAATGTAATACGAATCTATTTAAATAATAGGGATAGGGATAATACCTACATATCTTATCATACTACAAAACATCACAACTAAATGTTGGCATCACAATATAGGCTCTATAGTAATGGTTAATGTTCGGCAAATAAAATAGTCTATCTATTTACATTGGTACAATTACTATATTAATTAAACTTGATACTAGAAATAGCATAATCAGTTCAATTTATTACCATATAAATTTCATATTCATAGGAAATATATTCGCTTTTATCTCAATAATTTTATTTTTAAATTCGATGTATATAATGATATAGATATATATATATATATATATATATATATATATATATATATATATATTTGGGCACTATAATACTTACCTACTAAATTACAATGCCATTACAGATTATTTTTTAAACATATTTCAATTATAAAATCTATGTAAGTATGTAAATCATCTAACACGCATTAGTAACAATAACTCTATATTTACTGATATTATTTTTTTAAAGGTATATTTTACTATATATCATTTGGTATTTTATAATATGATTTTACTGATCGCTCATTTATTTTTAACGTAATGAAATTAAATAAATACGTATCAAACTTAAACATAATTTTCAATCATAATGTACAATATAAATACTAATAAAAATACTCATAATGTACAATATTTTTCGTTAATTAATAAAGGAACTAATGTGTTAAATTTAGTAACTGAAATTAAAAATGTAGTAACAACATTTTATTATATTTATTACAAAGAATAAATACATCTAAAAGCCAAATTATTATGTATTTATTTAACCTTCCTAATAATATGGGTATATTTCCTGATATATTAAAAACATATAAGGTAATTGCTATATATATGAAACATAATCGATGTGATTATTTAAATTATAGACAGATTTCTATTACATTAATTATCAAAATATTATGAGAAATTGATAAAAATAAGAATTTGTGATTCAAAAAATAAATAAAATCGTATCAATTTGGTTTCAGAGAATCTACATAAACAGCATGATGCACTTCTTGACTTCAATGGTTATTTACAAACCAATAATGATAAACAGTGCGTGGCCCTCTCTATTGATATTAAAAAGACATTTGATTCACAATATCATTCCATTTTACTTGAAATATTATATTTATATGGTTTTAGAGGTTTAAGTGGTGATTTTATTAGGTTCCAGTAAGTAAAGTAATCAAAGTTCGTAATCAGATTACAATCCAACAAGTAATCAGATTACAATCATGGGGCTGTGTATTGTTTACGATCATAGATTTTTATTCGATTACAATCGTATTACAATCAATGATTACCAACTTATCGTGAATCAATGTTAGTGATCAGTTAACAATCATTGATTACAATCGTATTAAAATCAATGATTTAGAAGTGTAGTAATCAAAGCATAGTTACTCATCAATGATTGTAATATGATTGTAATCGTATTGTTATCAGTTAATCAAAAATCATGATGATGATCAAACTATAATCTAATCACTATCTTACTTACTTACCATTACTTTACTTACTGGGGAGTCACTTAACTAATAAAGATGTTCATTTTAATTCATCTATATAATCTATCTTACATTTAAAATATGGTGTTCGGCAAGGTTCGGTGTTAGTACCTATAATATATATATATATATATATATATATATATATATATATATAATAATATATAATAATCATATATAATAATATATTATTATTATTATGTATTAATGACTTATAAAATATACAATATCCTTGACACTTTTTGCAGATGATACAACTATTGCATTCTCTAATAAAAATATGTCAGACCTTGAAAATATTCTTAATGAAACTTTAGTTTTATTCGTGAATGGCTATCTAATAACAGATGACACCTACATATTGAAAAGACTAATTTTATATTATTTCAAAGGTCACGGATTAAATATAAAATAAATATAAAGATTTATGATTTAATTATTAAGCAATAAGATTATATTTTATTTATGGGTATATTTATAGATGAAAATCTCAACTGGAAAAAAACAGATAAATAATTTTCCAAACTTAATCGAAGTATTTCTTTAATAAATAGATTACAATCTAAATTGAATAGAGAATCCCTTCTAAATATATAGTATAATATATAGTCTATACTATAGTCTGTATTCCATAGTCATTTGCACTATTTCTTAGTACTATGGGGTGATACGTATTTGAGTAATATTCAATGTATTACTATATTATACAATAGATGTATAAGAGGAATTTATTATCTAAATAATAGAAAAAATATTGACCATATTTATACGTAAACGTATTCTCAAATTTAAAGATATTATTGATTTACATATATAGAAATACATGTATAAAGCTTGGTATAATAATAACATACATCCACAAATTATTAAGTTATTTAATAACAAATACAAACTCTAAGGTCAACTAATGAATTCGTTATTCCCAATATATCACGATATTATGATAAATTATGTATTGATTATAAAGGTCCTTTGATATGGAATTCACCATATATTAATATAAAAAAACACTAACCCTTTGAAAAAGTTTTTAAATGTTTAAAAAATGTATTAGTAACTATTAAAGTAGGGGAAAGTAACCGAATATGGACAGTGCCCGAATACGGACACCCTCGGTATCTCATAAACCATGAATCCTACAAAAAAATGTTTAATGAATAAAATATTCATAATTAAGAAATTAAAAATAATCTAAAAAGTATTTTTTATTTTTGAATTATACAAAATATTGCTAATATATCAAATAAACTGATTTTTTTATTACGTTTTTAAATTTATGAAAAAAAAATGTCAACTTAAAACCTTCTTAAGATTATACAAATGTATCGATATAAAATATAACACTCTATTATTCAAAAATAGAGCATTCTAAAAATTGTATTTTTAATTTCTATATTTGTTATCAAATATTCATTAAGTTATAAGCATATATCTAGAGGTCATATAAGTTCCTAATACGGACACTCTAAATGTCTTAATACGGACACCCTATAACCAATCAGCGCGCAGCGTATGAACAATTCTGATTTTCATAAAAATAGCGTGCGTTATAATATTACTACCACCAATAAATCTAATTCTAAACAAATTATTATTTAGATACTTAAATTGTATTATTAATTAAAAAATAATAAAAATAAATAAATTATTAACTAATTAAATTACAATATATTTTTTATAAAATTAATTATAAATAACATAATTGTAATTTGTCTGATTGATTCATCAATAATATATAGTTTATCTAGTGGTATATAGGGTTTCCGTATTATAACACAGGGTGTCCGTATTCGGACATGGGTACCGAATACGGACACCCCTGTTATCCATGGAATTAAAAGATTAAATAAAATTTTAAAATTACAATAATATCTATATTCATATAATATTAATATATTGTAATTTTTGAATAAAAATAATGTGTCATAAAAAGTTAAGACCATTTATTGTTAAAGTGTCCGTATTAGGTTAATTTCCCCTACTTATTTATTTATTTATTTTATATATATTTATTTTTAACAAATGATACAAATTCAGTAATTGGAATAGTTTTATAATTATATTATTTTTACAATAATTATATCTTTTAAAATGTGTTATTAGTTTAAATGTATTGTTGATTATTAGTATTCTTATTATTATCTGATTACAATTGTATTACGAGTTAAGTACTATTATTTATAATCTACATTTTATTGTCATTTTATTTATACCATTATTAGTTTTAATTGTTATGTATTATCATTATTAATTGTTATTATTCTTTTATTATTTATATTATATTTATTTATTTATTATTTTTGAAAGTGGAAGATTTCTTGTTTTTGTATTTTTTTTCAATTCCTTTTGCTGACAGGTAAATATCTCGATAAGTTCAGTGAACTTCTATATCTAGCTGGGTTCACACTCGTTTATTACGAGGAACCGATCTGATCATTATTATTATTATTAATGCAGACGTTTCTTTAATGATACAAAATGATCATTTATAAAATCTGAAAATATTATTATTCCTCTTGACCTTTTAATAACATTTAGCAAAATACATATTAGAAAATTCATACAATAACAAACATCTAACACTATTTTATTTCAAAAAAAATATATTCCTTAGTTATTAAAAAGTTTAAAGAAAACATATACAAAAACAAAAGTTGTATATAAATGTATGAATACTTCTCAAGAATGTTATTAGAAAATGTAAAATGATTTCTATACTAAATATGTATACAAGAGTAACTATATTACGAGGTCCATTTTAAATTATTTAATTAATTCTATACAGAAATATTATCCAAAGTATCAGTCCATATCAGTCCATGATTCACATGGAAAGACAATTAAAGAGGAACCACTAGCTAATAAATGTAAAGAACACTTTATACAAATAGGTGATAAATAGTGAGCTATAGATAAATAGGTAGGGAATTAGCTTACAAAATGTGTTGGCCTAATATATCTTTCAATGTATACTTTACATATAGTATGTTTTATTTATTATATTGACCTCATATCACAATTAGTGAGGTCATTACAACTATTGATAATTGCTTTTCAAAATATCTAAGGATTGTCTTGATAAATCAATGAAACTTGTTAAATTAATCTCATTCAATATATAAGTAAACGCTTAGTATATATTTTTAATATTTATTTTTTAACACCATTTCAATAATTTTTTTTAAATCCAGATTTGTGTCCATCAATGAATCTGGTAACTATAATTACTTTAACTATGTTATACCCATATTTTTCAACATTATCTTTTCAACAATTTAAGAAAATATTTCTGTAATTTTCATAGAATAATTGATATTCTCAATTTGTGTTTCGGAAAAGGCTTCAATACCCACAGTGCTATACAAAACTATCTTTAAGTTATTCTTAATTATTAGATCTCCAATATATTCTATGAAAGCCTATTTATTGACTTAATACATTATTTTACTCAGTAACCCATGCAATTATCCTTGAAAAGCATGAATGTTACGGTATAAAATGATCTCATGGTTAACATCATATATTAAAGAAATAACTCAGTTTACAACCTACAATAAATATATGTATAATACTTCTAATATTGACTATGATGGCCCGCATTGATATATTATTAGGCCTCTCTTTTTTATTCTATTTATAAATTAAATACGAATTTGTTCCTTTGATTATAATGTATACTATTTTATAAATGGTGATATTCCAACCAACAAACTTGAAAGTAAACTACAATTAGCATTCGATGATATTATAGTAAGTAATATTAAGTTAACATTGGTAACTCTCACTACATGTTAATCAGAAATGATATACAATTTAACAGATTCACTTATGATAAACCTATATATTAAGTATCAGGATCAAAATTCCTTGGACTAAGAATATACATTATAATATATATATATATATATATATTATTTCAAAATTGGCATATTTAAAATATCAACTATATTAATTCTACAACATATTATTATGATAGAGCTAATATTTATAATTTTGTATACTAGAATATATTTATGTCAATCTGAATACCAATAATAATATTAATTCATACGATATACTATGATAAATATTTATTTATTTTGTATATAATTTGTATAAATTCTGAATTATGAATGAAAATATAGTGAGTACATTTATATAACTAAATATACTGTAAATATATATATATATATATATATATATATATATATATTAAAATAATGTTAGTATACTTATAACCCCAGATATTATCATTTAAAAACTTCATTGTAATTTATAACGTATTAACTTTACATTACTAATAGACATTTGAGTGTAATTGTACTCCTAATCCTAATAATATTATTGATAGATATAATTACAATAGTTTATTTAAACTACCTTTTAAGGAATATAAAAGTTCTAAATTATTTACTAAAAGTGAATAGACATATACATAATTAAATATATATATATATTAAATATATATTATAATAGTAGAATATATAGGTTACATACTTAACTTTACCTATTAGTCAATTGATGTGCTGGTCGTATAAGGACATGAATAGGTGTATTTACACGTGTTATTATCAATCCATTGTCCAAGGTCAAATGTCACGTGGCTTAAGTAATAGAACAAGCTCAATTATATTGCAGTCCCCTATTTTCGCCATCCAGTTCTACCTATGGTTATTGTTCTTCTTCTTATCAACTCACATATCCTGCAACTCCGTTTTATGGAAACTGTCGTGTTGCATCATGTAACCAAATGCACGATTGTTCTTCTCTTTATTATCTTTAACATGTGTTCAACCTACACATTCAACAGTATACATTTGTTTTTCCCTCTCAGTAGTTTATACCCAGAATTACCTCATATACAATATTTTAATCTCGCTTTCGCTTATTCCATGCTTAGTTAAGGTTGAATCTACGTATTAGAATTTCTCTCCTTATTCCACTGCTCCCCATGCATTGTTATCATCTACACTATATTTGTATTTGATAATTATTTGCCAATGACCTATCTTTTCTCTTTACTAATTTCCATACCATTTACTGATAAGCAATTGAAAAGATTATTCGCGAGTACCTGCAATTCTGAGTTTAATCATGCCATCAAATAAATAGCATCTGAAAATCTAAGTTACATAATTGATATCCTCTAATATATATTCTTCTAATATGTTCTTCTAAGATAATCTTACATAATGTTGAAAATAAATATGTTAAAAGGATGAATGGTAATACACATCCTTGACGTACTTCTACTGACTTATTGAAGAAGAACCACGTGGTATTATTGTTCATCCTCACCAAACTCCCACTTTTTATAGAGATTTTCACTGAGTGAAATATGTATTTGAAATATAACTTGCAACATTGAGATGATATACCATCTTCCACAACAACGATGTTCACACGGAATATTCATTATATACTAAGTAATATTGTTAAGATATGCAAATATATAACGCAAGGTTATCCAGGTGTAAGTGAGTAGACACATATAAATGTTATCATCGGTAAGTAATTCAAATATGAGGTCAGTGTTGGCTTTAATATATTTAGTATTTAAAATAAAGATGTCAGGATAAAGTGCTGAATTGGTAATCTGAGTGTGTAGTTTTCATTTTGAAGTTGGATTGTGAGGAATGGTACTATCGATAAATGATTTATTCCTAAATAGTTAATACCTCCAATGATGGCTTTTGACATTTCCAATCAATCTTAAAATCATCGATGGATCTTAAGTTCATAAACGACAGTTAAACACACGCGATCAATAATCATGATTGATTTGCATATATGTAGAAGGAGTATAATCTTCATGAGGATATATGGTTTCGTAAACACAAATAGACGAAAGTTTAAGAAATGACATATGTAATTAAAGGATACACTAGTACTTATATCAGGGAAATGATTACGTGTAGTGATATTATATTATGAAATGATAGGTACTGTTGACAATTATCAAGAGTCTCACTAATTAGTAACGGATTCGTGGATTCCGACTGTGTGTTAATTTAGTATGTCGATTTGAAGATGAAACAGAATATGTAAATAGTGAAGCATATTTTGTAGATGCATAATTTAATAAGGGGTTGTAATAGGTTTAAAAGAAGTGACATTATTTAATGAATGATATTGTGGTTGTTTAACTCTACTAAACTATGTACAATTCTTGTTATATGGTCATCCATCGAGGTCTCCTTCAGAAGTGTATGAGTGTATATAGCGTTGTATGTGACAGAGTGATGCCACCATGATGATGTATGTGGTGTGTATGGTAATACAGTATACATCCTAATACGTGACGAATAATGATTATTACTAGGACGTATTATAAGATAAGATAATATAAGATAAATGTTATTATTGTAATCATTATAAAAGAAAAACAATAAACGGACAAATAAAATAGTCGGTAGATTTCGAGGTATTTGACCTTAATAATGGTCAAATACCTCTAAAGTCTTCTGACTATTTTATTTGTAACACTAATGTATACAATACGCGAGAAACGTTTGATGTTCTCCGCACATTGTTGGAATAACTGAAGCGAATTAGCAAGAGAAGTAGTAGGCGACGTATTACTTTGGAATTCACATCAAGGATGACGATAGTTACAGGTGCATTAATGCCCATTGTATCATCTAACTATAGTTGGTCCAAGTAAGTCTTTATAGGCCGTCCTCTACATCGTTATAAAAAACTCACGAGGAACTACCGATAGCCATGAGCGACCTAGAGGAATGAAGAACACGTGTTATGAACTGCAGAGCAAGTTCGACCTGGTAAGGTAAGTAAATGTAAATAACTATTTTTACACGAAGGTAAATATTAACATTTATAATATAATGATTTATCAACGCTTTATAAATTCAATAATAGTAATATTAATATATAAATATATATATATATATATATATATATATATATATATATATATATATATATATATATATATATACTATATAATGTTATCATTCGGACCCGAACTTCAGAAACGGTTTTAAACTTTTGTCATCGATACAATATCAGTATATATATATATATATATATATATATATACTATATATACTATACTATATATACTATATATATATATATATATATATATATATATATATATATATACTATATATAGTCCTATATATATAATATATCGGACTTTAATCCGACTTTAAATATTAGACTCAAGCTATTTCGGATTATTTTTTTTATAAAAATAATTATTTATAATTATTGTATTCAATTTAATATATTGTATACAGATTTGTGAATTTAATTAAAACTCGTTTGTAAATGATAATAATATTAATATTATTGTATAGATATGTTAAATAATATAGATATCTATAATGTAAGATAATATACATTTTATTACTATAATTGTATAAAAATAACAATAAATGAACACATAAATTATGTTGAACATCGAAAATGTTAAGTTATTTGAACATATTAATATGCATACTATATAAAATAATATTGATTATACAAGTTCACAAATTAGATCATCTCATCGAACAAGGGGGTAATAATAATCAAGATATGAAGGAAGCTTCATTTTATCTCAGTCACATGTTTCATCATGTTGTTACCCCAGCATATGATACGATACTGATAGCGATGTCAAATGATACTGATACGATACTGATACGATACTGATACATTTTTTTTAGAAAATGTGACAATGCTAATATTAATACTATATGAACCTATGTAATTCTAAATACCCAATACTATATATGTATACTTGTATACTATACACTGATACAGATCTATTTATGTATGTCATATCCGGACATGTAACACTACCGGACTAGTTTCTCACACACACACACACACACACAACCGTATATATTAATGTCACATCCTTATACAAGGGGCGTGTCAACAAGGGCGTTTCTACATGGGCGTGTCTATAGGTATATCTGTGCATCTGTAACCCATGCTTTAATCACCCGTGTTACTCACTTCTAGATAATGCGTACGTGTATTAATGTTACCTGCGTACGCCGTGAAGTATTCTAATGCTGACCCCTCTGATCCTAACTTACGTAATAGTTGTCGCTGAACAGTCGCGAAGTCGATGTTCTTTATTTAGAATAACACAGTCATATTATTATCTATAGATAAGTTTACTATCTAGATCCTTGTGTCATTGTTGTTATTGAACATAAACTATAGGTATGTACCTACAGTGTACCTATAATGTACCTATAGTGTACCTAGTTACGTAAGTCACGTTTAATGAATACAACTTAATACCTGATAGTAATTAAATAGTTGAATAGTTAATATTGAAATGCACTTATACAGTAGTAATGCTTACTTGATACTAATATATATATATATATATATATATTTAGAACTCTTGTATATATATATATATATATAAGTATATATACTATATATATACTATATATGTATACTATACTATTAAGTGTATTATTAGTGTAGTATTAGCAAACGGTATCGGTGTTAGTGTATGATTAGTGATTGTATACAGTATGAGTGTGTAGTTAGTGTATTAGTGTAGTAATAGTGTAATATTGGTGTACTATTAGTAAAAATGCACTAACAATATAAACTAATAGTATAATATTAGTGTATTAGTGTTGTATTTGTGTAGTATTGTATTAGTAATGAATTATTAGTGGAGTATTAATGGAGTATTAGTATATTAGTATATTAGTATAGTATTAATATAGTATTAGTGTATTAATGTATTAGTAATGTTGTATTAATGGTGTATTAATGTAGTAATATACTCGTTAAGTAACATTAATTATGCACATTAAAGATAGATTAAACAATAACCAACACGCGCCTCTTATAGTAGATCTATGATATTTAAAATGCACATTTATAACATCAGTTAATACACATTAATCAATATTTCGCCCGGTAATCCATTAATCCAAATCATTAAAAATGTTTATATTGTTTGCCAGTGACATAGTTTTCCACGCGTTGATTGGTTACTTTAAGAATCCGATTATCTCCATTCGGAATCGTGAAGCTCGCATTGACTACTACGTTATCTTATCTATATACTCTGAATGCATGCATTACCTATAGGTATACATATACCAGTATGGCTTATATATATAGGCGTAACCGTGTGTGAGTGTGAGGAATGTGTATCAATAACTCTGAGTATACCTATACTTATACATATACATATGCTTACACCTACATATTCATACACCTTTAACTATTCATACACCTACATCTATGACTTCACCTACATATATACCTATATATATTCATATATAACTAAAAGTATACATAATCATACATGTAGAATAATAGCATGACTAATCTATACCTAACAAAGGAAATTCCTATTATGTATTTATATGATTACGTAATATGTAAGGTAATAGCAGACTAAGGATAAACTTAAATACCCATTCCTAAATAAATATATATATATATATATATATATATATGTACAGTGTATATTAGGGTATACCCTACTATAGTCCGTTTTGGTAACTTTTTTAGTTTCCTTCATGGAAAAGTGCCAGCTATCTCGGATTAACTCATCTTACTCATTCCAAATATAAGAAGATAAAATAATTGAAAACAGACACAAATTCAGAAACAATATTTAAAAAAGATAGGAATTTACATTGAAAATTTACGAAAAAAATTATATTACAGATATAAGAAAGGAAAAAAATTTACAAAATCACATTTTCTTTTAGCATATAGTATATAAAAACATCCTTACAAAATATTGAAACCTTTTTTTTTTAAATAATTAAATCTATCTATTGAACTTTTAATTTCTAATGGAATTTTAACAACAAATCAATTTTTCGATAAACTAGTCGAAAAATATTTTTTTTTAGAAAAATAATTTGTTATTCTTATTATACCTCGTAAATATATATTATAGACTCACAACAAAGTTTGATGCTTAATTAAAATAATTTATCAACGAAATAATCGAATAAATTATATTAATTAAAAATAAATAAAATTTAAATTAATTTGAAATGTGTGGTTAATTTTTTACTTTATTAATATTATAATATATTTATACACGTATTTGCCAAATATTTTATTTTTATGACAAAGCGCACTTGCATAAATACATAAAATACATAAGTAACATTTTCTAATTATAGAAATTTACATTGAATCATAAATGCAAATATTTCTTCATTAACGTGTTTTTGCTTTATCAATATTAAATATATGTTAATGAAACTTCACAAATATGTTTATTATGGCATTTATGACCTATAGGTCTTACCGTATACAGTATACTGTTAGCGAGCTAGCAACACTGTCAAAAACGGTCTACCCTACTATACAGTATAGTATGTATTGTACAATGTACACTGTAGGGTGTACAATGTACACTGTACACTGTACATTGTATAGTATAGTAACTAGTGCATGATAAATCGCAGTTTTGCACAGATTATCTAATTCGTGTAGCACGTTTAGTGTGTACAATAAGTGTGCAGTACCTAGCTAGTTTATCATCATACGAGCGTGAACTTTGAACGCCGGTCATCGATTATATTGATTGCCCGCATACTTCGAACCCGCTTTCGTGGTGGTATCAATCATTCGAGTGAATGCGAGATTCTTTAAGCGAGTGTTCGATATATCGGGGCGATATAACGTGACCGATAACGAATTCTTAGGATAACGATCATTTTTTATTAACGCTATGTAGGCAATATTAGTGCGCTGGTACGCTATAGAATGTTACTGTGCTAGCTTGTTTAACGCATAACCGGTATAGTTACTTGTTGTGCGTGAACATAACAGATTGATCAATAGAATGCGTTTTCGGGCAACTTCCTTATGTTACGATTTGTTATTTGATTATTTAATCGATACATTTATTTATTAATTATATTTATATTGTAATATAGTATGTATTAAAGTGAGTATATATATATATAATAATGATAGTTTATTAGGTATACGTATACGTATATATATAATCAATAACACAAGTGTAATTATATTTGTAATATGTATGGCGTACAAATAGTATTATGAACTAGAATAGATCGAACACGATGTATTGAATTAATAATGCGAAGAAAACAAATGAATTCCATTAATCGAATAAACAAGTCGACGTTAGATGTTTAGGGGCGAAAACAACCGGATCGAAGTCGCACAATAGGAACAATACAATCAATAAGTCAATGGTCACTACAACATATACAGAAACGACTACGATTTTAAATTTATTACCCGCGTTTATATACGTCGTAGAGAACGGCTATATCTTACGAAGATATCTACTGTTGCATTTTGGGCGTCGTAGAATAGTCGTGCGCAAAGCGGGTCTACTCATTTATAAACCGCACCTCGGTTGTGTGTGGGTACGCCGTGTATTAACATGACAATGTATTGTTCGTCAATATGATTAAGGTATTGCCTAGATGTAAAGATTGCATAACCACCGCAGAGACACGGCCGATTATTATCTTAGCGAACGTAGCAGCGCATACATCGTGTGAGAATGTTGGCTATATTGACGTAATGTGTAATTCGTGTATTTAGTTCACTTGTAAAACACGGTACATGTATGAATAATACAACAATAGTACTATATATATACGTATTGGTATACAAAAAGAACATGTATGTATGCCCTTTTTTATAAAGTAAACTATTTAATTAGTAATATTATATAATTATTATATATATATATATATATATATATATATATATATATATATATATATATGAGATTATATGTGTACTAATAAATTGATGTGATTCATTATTTCACTTACATATTAAGTTAGTTTTTAGTGTACACAATACGTATTGTTAAATATACGATAAATTAGTAAAGTATTCAAGTTTTCATATCAATTGATTTAAATATATTATTTATATATCGTATTATCAATAATACTAAGGACCTTGGTAATACATATTTTAATAAAATATATAAATCATTCAAATTAATTAATCTGAATTAATCAGATTAATTTTTTAAAATCAATGAATTATTTACATTTAATAAAAATATTTGATAATATTTGTAGATTAAATAACAAAATATATTTAAATTTAATATAACAAATATTTTAATTCGCAATTTAATTTTCGATTAAAATATTGAATATTATTCTGATAATATAATTGTGAGATTTAATTACAATATATATTTAAATTTAATACAAAAAAAATGAAATACAAAATATTGTAAAATAGTTTTTGATATAATTATAAAATATATTTTAATTATAGATGTATAGTTTACAATTGATTGTAAACTATAAATCTATGATTTACTATAATAAAAAATCAATAATATAAAGATATATCTTTAAAATATATTTTATTTGATAAATCACTTCATTTGTGCTTATGAATGAATGAATGAAATCAGTTTATAGACAATTGTCTAAGGAGGATCATTGAAAGCTATAAGTAGCTTTATTAAGTCGATACCTCCATAGTATATGAATATAATAGCTTTGGGACATTTATACAATAATAATAAGACTTGTGTACTAGAATTCAATATAATAAGAGTAAAGAAATATATATATAAAGATAATAATAATAATACAAATAATGTCCCTCAGCGTATTTCATCATGTTTCATCAATCCATTAAATAAACTAATAAAATAAAATGTGTTAAAACTTGTGCAAACAAATATAAAACAAAAAGTGCGAATAAAATAATAAAAAATTATTGAAATGTAATAACATAAAATGATTCAAATGGTTTAGTATATACAAATTAAAATAAAGTATGTTTAAAACTTGTGCAAACAATTATATAACAAAAAAGTGCGAATAAAATAATAAAAAATTATAAAAATATAATAACATAAATATGACCCAAGTAGTTTTAAATATAAAAATTTTAAAAATTGACGAAGATTAAAAATATTAAAAATTATTTAAATGCTAAAATATAAAAACTAATATTTATTTAAAAAGTAATTCTTTAATACTTTTTTTAATTTGTGTATATTATGTATATTTTCAGATTTTAATATATTATTACTCATTATATTATTATAGTATTTTGGGCCTTTAAAAAAAATTGTGTTTTGAAATTTCGTTGTTTTCATTAATGGTAAAATAAATCTTGATTTGTCTTTATTATAAATAAAAAATGTATCTAGATTAATGTTATAGTTATTATGTAAAAGGTTATATAAAAATAATATTATTCTAAAAGATATGAGTTCATTCAATTTTAAAATAGAATTATATTTAAACATATTATTAGTGTGTGATAAATGAATCAGAGGTAATTGAGACTTGTCTATCATATTTTTATTGATAATTCGAATTGTTTTTTTTTGTATTAATACTAGTTTTTTTAATCTATCTTCATAAACATTACCCCATATTTCTATTCCATATGACATATTTGATAAAAATAGTGAATTATATAATATAATTAAATTGCGTATGTTAAGAAATTTTAGCTTTCGAAAAAGATATACAATTTTTGATAATTTATTACACAAATTTATAATATGAAACGAATATGTTAAATTACTATCTAATAAAATACCTAAAAACGTATACCTATCTACTATTTCTATGTTCGCATTATTTAAATTTATATTATTTATAATTTTTGTATTAAAATAAGGAAGTATTTTAGTTTTTTCAATATTCAATTTTAATTTATTTATATTAAACCAATGACATAATCTATCTAAATATAATTGCATATTACTACTCAATTCTTCATTTGAATTTGCAAATATAGAGAGTGATGTGTCATCTGCATATATATTTAAATTTATATTATCATCATTATTAAATATATTTGATATGTCATTAATAAATATTATAAAAAATAATGGACCTAATACTGATCCCTGAGGAACACCAAAACGTACATTTCTAACAGATGATACAGTATTATTTATTCGAGTTTTAACTTTTCTATCTAATAAATAATTTTTTAAAAACACATTTACATGACCCCTAAAACCACAGTATTCTAATTTTTTTAATAAAATGTCATGGTCTACAACATCGAACGCTTTTTTAAGGTCTAAAAATAGCGTAGCAATTTTTTTATTTAAACTATGTTTACTAAATAAAAAATGTTGTAAGTTAAAATGTGAAATGGTAGTATTGGATTTTTCAATAAATCCATATTGGTTATCATTAATTATTTTATTTTTATATATAAAGTCCATCATTCTATTATAAATTATTTTTTCGAAGATTTTACTAATTTGCGGTAGTAATGAAATGGGTCTATAGTTGATTATCTGTTTTTTATCATTTGCTTTAAATACTGTTTTAATGATAGCAATTTTCATATTATCAGGAAATTCAGAATTAGCCAAGCATAAATTAAATAAATATTCTAATGGTTTAGCAATATAATTTATTAAAAGCTTGATTAATTTCATGTCCCAGTTATTTATATCTTTGGATGATTTAGATTTCATATTAAGTGTAATATTAATTATTTCCTTATCAGTAATAGGTAAAAAATAAAAACTGTTCTCAATAGAGTTTAAAAAATATCTAAAATCATTATCATTAGTTATATTATCATTAGTAATATTATCACTAGTCATGTTATCACTAATCAAATTATCATTAGTCATATTTTTATTTAAAAAACTTTCATTTATTTTAAAACCCACATTTGAAAAATAATTATTAAATGTTCACATTGATCTTTTATATTTATAATTTCTTTTCCTTCATATTTAAGTATTTTGGGTAATTCATCAACATTTTGATTAATTATAGTGTTCAAATGTGTCCAATTTTCTTTTTGATTACAATTTGAAAAAATATTTGAGTAATATTTATTTTTTTCATATTTTATATTTTTATTAATTTTATTTTTTAGTTTTTTATATTTAATAAATGTGATAGGGCAGTTTTTAGTTTTATATGTGTTAAATAATTTATTTTTTTTTCTTATTGCATTTTTCAATTTACTTGTAAGCCATGGATTGTTAATACTATTTTTATTTATTTTTTTTCTAGATATGGGACAAAATTTATTAAACATTTCATTTAATTGTATTACTTATTCATCATAACATATAGAAGGATCTGTAATTGTGTAAAAATAGTCCCATTTGTAAATCGATAATGTATTTACTAATGCATTAATATTATGCATATTTCTGATATATACATAGTCACAACTTTTAGTATAGTTATTTTTTATATTCAAAGTAGTAAATATAACAGAATGATCAGATATATCTGTATTAATAACACCATTCAATAAAATTGAATTACTATTTGTTAATATGTTATCTATTAATGAATTCTTATAAGTTGATAATCTAGTTGGTATTTTTATTAAATTATTTAGGCCTAATTGTGAAATGGTATTATTAAAATCAATTGTGAATGGATTAAAAACATCTAAAAAATCAATATTAAAATCACCACAAATAAAAATTTCAGAATTAATATATTTTAAAAACAAATTATAAAAGAAATCATTAAATATAGTTCTATTCATATTTGGTGCTTTATACAACCCTGTGATTATTATAGGTTTATATTTAAATTTTAAATTTAATTGTATACTGATTATTTCTAAGTCATCATCAATTGCTGTTGATAAGTCTTCTATATATAAACAATCTAAATGTTTGTGAGCAAAAATTGCAACTCCTCCACCTTTTTTTTTAATTTTTAGTATACGATTTGTTTTAAACATTTTGTAATCTGTTAGATATATTGAAGGATCATCAGTATCAGTTAACCATGTTTCAGTTAGTACTATTATATATATCTGTCCAGTATACCTCTACACCTGTACATTATACATTGTACAATATACATCTGTACACACACACATACACACACACATATATATATATATATATATATATATATATATATATATATATATATATATACATATATATTATATACTATACATTACATACTTATAAATGAATGTTAGTTGTTACATAGGTATATAATGAAGTTTCTCTATAGATAGGTTCTCTATAGGTTACATAATGAATGTATACAACATATTTTCTACCGTATAATATCAATAATATAATATCTATAAACTTGATACTTATAAAATATTGTAACGATTCACGTTCATTCATGTAATCTAAACGCACGCAATATGTATAGTAAAGAAACGTATCATAAGTAAACATACGGTTTGCACTATTCGCGTTTTGGATAATAATCTGTACGAAGAGGTAGATCCCCCTCTGTTCATATCAGTGATCAGGTGGTACTATGTGTGTCGAACTGACCTTCGCGTCGTATACGAATATCTGTAGTTCGAATATCTGTATATATATATATACAGATATTCGAACTACACTACACCTATTATATACGTATGCAACGGCAACTTTGTAGATAATTAATATATATATATATATATAAAATGACAATAACAATAACAATAATATATATTTATATTATAAATATTACATTTTTTTTTAGTTTAAACAATTGAGTTAAGAATGTTCAAGAGTACTCAATATGATATGTATTTATTAGATATTTAATTATATACAAATATATTAACACCTATTTTTGTAGATAATATATTATGATATATACATATATTTATTCACATTTATTCACATTATTATATTATTCACAATTCTTGTGAAATATTGACTGTTATATACTTTATTAAGTATATATGTTCATAGGTATTATATTATAACAATTATAATAGGATATTATAAAAAAAATAATTTTTTATTGTATGTAATTATTAATTTGCATATCTAAACTTCAATTTGTATAGTAGTACTAGTACTACTATACAAATTAGTACTATTACTAGTTATAGTACTAATTTGTTTACTAGTACTAGTAGTACTACTACTACTAGTACTACTACTACTAGTACTACTACTACTACTACTACTACTACTACTACTACTACTAGTACTACTACTACTAGTACTACTACTACTAGTACTACTACTACTAGTACTACTACTACTAGTACTACTACTACTAGTACTACTACTACTAGTACTACTACTACTAGTACTACTACTACTAGTACTACTACTACTACTACTACTAGTACTAGTACTACTACTACTACTACTACTAGTACTACTACTACTACTAGTACTACTACTACTAGTACTACTACTACTAGTACTACTACTACTACTACTAGTACTACTACTAATAGTACTACTACTACTACTACTACTACTACTACTAGTACTACTACTACTAGTACTACTACTACTACTACTACTACTACTACTACTACTACTACTACTACTACTACTACTACTACTACTACTACTACTACTACTACTAGTACTACTACTACTAGTACTACTACTACTAGTACTACTACTACTACTACTACTACTACTACTACTACTACTACTACTACTACTACTACTAGTACTACTACTACTAGTACTACTACTACTACTACTACTACTACTACTACTACTACTAGTACTACTACTACTACTACTACTACTACTACTACTACTACTACTACTACTACTACTACTACTACTACTACTACTACTACTACTACTACTACTACTACTACTACTACTACTACTACTACTACTACTACTACTACTACTACTACTACTACTACTACTACTACTACTACTACTACTACTACTACTACTACTACTACTACTACTACTACTACTACTACTACTACTACTACTACTACTACTACTACTACTACTACTACTACTACTACTACTACTACTACTACTACTACTAGTACTACTACTACTACTACTACTACTACTACTACTACTACTACTACTACTACTACTACTACTACTACTACTACTACTACTACTACTACTACTGTAGTAGTAGTACTACAGTAGTAGTACCATTGTAGTAGTAGTAGTACTACTACTACTGTAGTAGTAGTAGTAGTAGTAGTAGTAGTAGTACTACTACTACTACAGTAGTAGTAGTAGTAGTACTACTACTACTGTAGTAGTAGTAGTAGTAGTAGTAGTAGTAGTAGTAGTAGTAGTAGTAGTAGTAGTAGTAGTAGTAGTAGTAGTAGTAGTAGTAGTAGTAGTAGTAGTAGTAGTAGTAGTAGTAGTAGTAGTAGTAGTAGTAGTAGTAGTAGTAGTAGTAGTAGTAGTAGTAGTAGTAGTAGTAGTAGTAGTAGTAGTAGTAGTAGTAGTAGTAGTAGTAGTAGTAGTAGTAGTAGTAGTAGTAGTAGTAGTAGTAGTAGTAGTAGTAGTAGTAGTAGTAGTAGTAGTAGTAGTAGTAGTAGTAGTAGTAGTAGTAGTAGTAGTAGTAGTAGTAGTAGTAGTAGTAGTAGTAGTAGTAGTAGTAGTAGTAGTAGTAGTAGTAGTAGTAGTAGTAGTAGTAGTAGTAGTAGTAGTAGTAGTAGTAGTAGTAGTAGTAGTAGTAGTAGTAGTAGTAGTAGTAGTAGTAGTAGTAGTAGTAGTAGTAGTAGTAGTAGTAGTAGTAGTAGTAGTAGTAGTAGTAGTAGTAGTAGTAGTAGTAGTAGTAGTAGTAGTAGTAGTAGTAGTAGTAGTAGTAGTAGTAGTAGTAGTAGTAGTAGTAGTAGTAGTAGTAGTAGTAGTAGTAGTAGTAGTAGTAGTAGTAGTAGTAGTAGTAGTAAGGCATTATTTATTATTCTTCTAGATTTCTATTAACTATTTCTAGGGTCACCAGAATACACATATATTAGCTATTCATAAAGTAAGTCAATATTAACAATTCGTAGTAAACATAAGTATTCTAGCTTAGAGTGATTGTGTTTTTGTCCTTAACATTATTTTACGGTGAATAATGTATATATATATATATTTATGTGTTGTTATGTATATTTGTGTATGTTTATATGTGAATATCAGGTACAATTACTGTACACTATAATACGTGTGTATGCGTATCGTAAAGAGTACGACGTGCATGTATATTGTATATATACACTGTACGTGTATATTTTTATATACATGTAAGTATGTGAACTATTTAATAACCAACAAATCAACTACTAAATATGACCTATTTATATTTCAGTGAATTTCTAAAATATTTCAAATACCAATAATATTAATTGATGATAAAATCGTTTAATATCCGTTATATTTCGATACCACAATGTTATGTAACTGATATGAATGTGATGTATATCTTACAAATGTACTTTAAATAATCAGTTTATTTATTAATATGTGGTTTTATGATGTTAATTGTGTCCTTTTAAGAATATCTTATAAGAGTATACTGTTATCACATTTATATATTTTTTTTATATATGTTATATGTTTATATGGTATTTTTTTCTTTTTTATATATAACCAGTAATACATTATACATATATATATAGGGGAAAGTCTCCGATTACCGACCCCTAAATGATTATTTGTAATAACGTATTCAATATTAAATATATTTATTTGAAATTTTGTAATTAGGGTAATATTATGGCAATGAATAATGTGGCTATTTTAAATGTTTGATATAATTATATTTACAAGAATAAAGGGGGGTAATCGGATACATGTGCCTAATACCGACCCCCTTCTCCTATTACCGACCTCCTAAAATAATTGTGGTATAAATAATTTTAATATTATAATATCCAATAAAAAGAGTAGATATACATAAATATAGTAATTACATTAAAAGAGTGTATATTATTTAATATTTATTTGTTAATCAGTATATATATAATCAACGGGAATCATGAATACTAAATCTATATAAATGATACATAAACAACTTACGACTTATTTTAAAGTAAAATTCGGATCTATTTTGATTGAATATTATAAATCACATGGGGTCGGTAATAGGGTAATTTAGGGAGTCGGTAATAGGAAAAGCATATGGGTTGCTATAATTAAGATATATTGGTTAATAGTTATTCAAATTTAATTATTTTTATAATAGTTATAAACATTTTATTGATCTACAATATTATGCACAAAATTAAGTTGTCTTTTAATTAATAAAGTATTTACAATGATTTAAAAAAAGTTATTATTAAAATATTTAAAAACTAAAAACCGAATACTACATTTTATCAAATAACAATTGTAGGATTATATATTTTTAAAAACAAAATATATTATAAAACATTATAATAAGTATTATTATATTTTTCCAATTGTGTGTGGAAGAATAATCTAATAATATATGCCTACTGATTTAGTACCTATAACACATAAATAAGTAGGGTTATGGTATAATTGATTATGAAAAATATATTATTTTTTTGTGGATAACAATTTAAAAGTGGGGGCAAAAAATAACAGTGCTGTGTAATTGTCCACAAAATACCCCTTAAAAGGGAACGTACATGTACTATAGTATCGAGTCAGTAATCATCATTATAATAAATACCTACTATATAATGCATAGTCTTAAGGAAGTACTCGAATATATCAATAATCAATTATATATATATATATATGTATGTGTAGTCCAAGTTATGTGTAGTATTTATAATGGACTTATAGGTAGACATATAGGTAGACATATAGGTAGACATATAGGTAGACATATAAGTCCATTATAAATACTTCACATAACTTGGCATTTGAAACAAAACCTGATTCGTCTATATATATATATATATATAGTTATACCATGATATATATATATATACTATACAAAGCCATTTATTATTCTAGAGTGCACTTAATTAATGCATATTTAAATTGAATTACTATTAAATACATAAAAAGAAGTAATAATTGATAACAACGTGCTGAGAATAGTGGTGTACAGTGTGTGTACATTGTATACGTTATCGTGTAGGTAACCACGCCGTATTCAATACGTATACATTACGTAGTATACTATTACGCGATATAGTAGGTGTTGCATAACACACACGTGATGCATTACGAGAAGTAGCGTATGCTATCGACGTTGAACATACGACATTCGAACACAGACGATAATAAAGGATGTTTATTATCGTTGAGGGCTGGCTACTATCGGGGGGCCGGGGTGTGACGATATATTACCCGGGCGTAGCTACTCGTTATATAACCGCGACGTATTGTTACATAATATTATTGATTGTTATGCGAAAGTTTGACGATAGGGTGTCTTTTTGTACAATCATTGTTATAACACCAGCGCGAAGCTTAAATCCGTACGAGTTAAACCTGAATAACCGACCACAATGCGCATGCGTGTTGTTGTACTATAGCGTTACGCATGCGTCAGATATAGCGCATGAATCACGTGGGGCGTTGGGGGTAGGGTAGTCCACTAACAAGAATGCTATACACTGCCGGAGCCGAACCTTATTTAATCGCCAGTCGGTCTATGGCCTCCTCGTGACCTGCCGACTATATCGAGCATTAATCAAGTATTGGCACGCGAAACCCTAGCGAGGGCAGCGCCACCACCGCCGGTGAATCATGGGTGAGTCATGGGTGAGTCACGGGTTGAGAATGCACCGCCACCATTCACTCGAGAAAGTCACTCGAGACGTGTTTTGCTTAGTGTTCTGTGTGCGCGTGTGTGGAGAGAGTGAACAGATTACGAGCCTTTCGTTCAGTACGTGCAGCAGATATGTGTACGTTGATGCGTATGTATGTAGTGGTGAAGATGTTGGTATGCATTAGGTGTAGATGTTGGTATATATATAAAGCAACATATATGTTAATGTAGGTGTAGGTGTATATATTGATATCGATATTTATCTGGTAGTTATATATATATGTATTTATATGCGTAGATATAGATGGTAAAGTAGATGTAAATTTAGCTAATAGTCATGAAATGATGATAATCTATATTATATTGATGCGGATTATGATAACGATGATTAAAATGATGATGATGATGATGCTGATGTTGATAATGATACTGATGATGATTATGGTGATGGTGGTGGTAATGATGATATATCATTATAATGATGAAGATTTGATTTTTTTGATTTGATAGTTTATTTAGACACCGTAAAAATATAAAACGAATTACATTACTCAACAGTGTATGATAAAAATGAAACAACTGAAAATAAATAAATGAATTAAATGAATACATGTTGATTTAAATAATTACGATAAATACATATATAACAATATTAATATTAATGAAGTAAAAACAATTTTACTTTACGTCGGAACATATTGTATTTCATTTCACAACGTAATTTTGCCGGAAGTTTACTCCAGTTGGTAGGTGTTGACCATAGATGTAGAGTACCAACTACTCTAACTCTATGATGTTGACACACAGAAAGATCTACCCATAATGGTATCATAATTATATATAGGATAATTCTGATGATGACGATGATGATGATGATGATTATGGAGGTAATGATGATAATAATGAAGATAATGCTGATGATGATGTAGATGATGATGCTGATATGTTCAGATTAAAACAAGAGTCCCATATTGTCTCATAATAATATATTATAATAATGTTGATGTATTATATAATATATATATATATATATATATATATATATATATATATATATAATTATATATATTGACGGTTAATATAATAATCGTTTGTTTTGTACTATGTATATAAATTAACACGTTTTTATTAAGAATACAAAATACAAATATGTAATCAAATAATCATTATATTAGTTATGTATATATATTATAATTATTTGTCATAGTATATATGATTTAGGTATAACTAAAACGTTGCACACATACTTATATACAATCTCATACACATATGCATATATGCAAGCATGCACAGTGTGAATTGCACACACGCGCGCACAAACATACACACATATACACACATACACATACATACACTTATATATATACACATACACATACACATACACTGATATATACGTGTGTGCCATGTGTGTGTGTGTGTGTGTGTGTGTGTGTGTGTGTGTGTGTGCCAGTAGTATATGAAAGTGTCATTATTAACGTCATTGCAAATGGGCGTTTTCTATTTATAAATAATGGCAATATTTATTTAATCCAACTATATCTCAATACATGGAAATGTAAACTTATATATTAAAATAAGATATGTTTTCATGTAATATATATTAAGACTGAATTGACCATGTATACAATATTATAATCTTGTTTGACTAGTGAGAATTTTTAATATTTGTTAAATATCTTATATATAATTAATGTATCATAATTGCTTCAAATATGTTGTATAATTTTCAAGAAATGTAGTATAACTATATATACATATAGTATATAAAATATGTTTATGAATTATCAAATGTCAAATTGGATTTTAATATATTTAAAAAACAATAATAAATCTAAGTAAATTAAATGTGATCAATATGTAAATAATCAATATATAAGTACATTGAACATCATACATTATACTTATATACATTATACAGTGTTTCTTTGTAAATGTACTAACCCTATTAAATATTTATCATTTGATGATTTAAAATAATTATGTAATAATGTATTCATTATTATTTCTATAAAAAGTACATATCCACTCGCACATAAATGCATACATATACACATACATACATATAAACATACATGTTTGTTTTGATTTTAAATGATAGGATATATTGAATTTAATTATCACTTGTACTAGTTAACTATAGTTATGAATATATTTTAAAATTACACCATACTAATAATAATATAGTTAATATAATACAATGATCATGTAGTGAATGGAATTTAGATATAGTATTGGTATTGATAACTTTTATGGACATGGTATATTAATAAGACATTTAATTAACGAATATGATAATAATACCAGTATGGTCAATATGTATTTATCGATTTATTGAATATATTATTAATGAAATCATGTGTATCAATCGGATGATGTAATGTTACAATGTATTATATAATATGTTATCATGTGACCTATATGGATTGCATGCGCTAATATCATTAAAATAGTCAACATTAATATATATATATATATTAATGTTGAAATTGTAATTAAGTATAATAATTAAAAAATAAATTACATATTATAATAATTATATTAATTTAAAAAAATCGTAATTTTATGCTGAATGGATATTGAATATTATTACCGATATTCAAATGTATGTCATAAATGTATACTTATATATATATATATATATATATGTGTAATACTTCAATATGATGTGGTATGTATTGTACATACTTACACTGTGTTCGCCTTACTTCATACATTCAATGATAATAAACGAATTAGTCACATTTGTATACATACACGACAATTTGCATTACGTTTAATATAAATATGTATAATATTTATATATGGTATTAATATTTATATATATGCAATACTATAAGAAACGATCTATTATAATTCGTGAGGGTGTTATGTGAATAGAATAGTGAATTGAATAATGTATAACCTGTCTGATTAACATTCAGTGTCATAACATATTGACTTAAATGTATATAGGTACTTATGGTATTGGTATGTACTATGGTTATAATGTACTACTATTATAGTTAATTTTAATACTCTTGATACTATTTCTACTACCTATTCGTCATATGAATTATGATATATCTACATATGTTGAACTTGAAATAACTAATAATAACTATAGTTTATGAAATAATGATTATAATAATGTATTAGTAAAATATAAATATGAACTAAATATTAATTTATAATATTTATATTAGTACAATTATTTCCCGAATAGAAACAAATACAGTGATATGTGGATTTATATTATGATCCATATTAAAACAATTTAATTTGTTATATAAATTATATATATAGGATTTTATATTTATTCGATTTTTAATAAATATTAAATATGTGTACATTATGAGAACCAAAAAAACTACGTATCCCATTGTAATGACATTATGTAATATTAGGGATTTACAAAAAGGGGCGAACTTAGGATACCTCCCTACATGTATACATATATGCTATAGCATACAGGTAATATGGGAATTAGTTTGGAATTGAATATGATATAATATTTACAGTATTGGAGAAAGGAGAGTATAGTTTATTAAGTGAGTCAGTATTATATAACAGGTAAAGAATACTAATATTATATGAATAACTGATAAGGTAAAGAGTTATATATATAGGTATATTGCTAAGTATAATCACAACCCTTTTAAAGAAGGTCTACAAGTTGGAGCAATGTAGACACGAGTATTAAGGAGACTGATTATGAAGATGGAATATCACTATATTTAGTTCAGCCACAACTATTTGAGGTAGTGGTTGTAACGGATAGGATCGTAGTGATACTGATATTTTCATATATATAGTAGTGGGGTTGGGTAGTGAGTATTGGGCCTATATTAGCAACCTAACTGCTGTCTTTTCTAACCAAGAAGGGTTACATAGTTTAGCACATTTCTTTCTCTCAACTGCCATTGTCGGCTCCTCGTGCCACTCCCTGGTAACAACTTCAACAAGTGGGTTAAGACAATTAATGGGGTACCTTCACTTTATCTGTAGCGGAGGAGTTACTAGCTAACCAAATGTCAAGAGCTGATGAAGGTCATAGTATCTCAGTAGTTAAATGGGATATAAGGGGATGGGGATGATTTAAGGGGATGGTTTGAGTTCACATCGTATACACGATCTACTATCTATATTGTTTCGATTGATACGTGAAGTTTGGAGAGGAGTCAGGTGCCGCCAAACGTAATCAAACCTACAGAAAGAACACATGACTCACAATATTAATTCCACAATGCTGGATCGGTCGAGGCCCAGATTATCAACGACCGCGTATACCATCAATGTTTTCTAGGAGGGATGTGATAAATCAGATAATGGATTACATACATTATCGACAAAGACCACATGAACATCAACAACAGTAACGACAACAACAATAATAACCGTATCAAAGGAGGCAACAAAGAAGATAATTAAACTGCCAAAAAGTCCATATTTAGAGGAGTCGGGAAAATTCATGAACTAACGAGGGAGTTAAATCGCGATCATGGGACATCATTGGCTTAGCAGGAACAAGGTGGATAAATCTGGTGAATTTCTTACTGAGAAAGGTCAAAAGTTTACAGTGGACAACAACATTTCCACCAAAATGAAGTGTCTTATATTGTGAGGAAGGAGCTGACTTCAGCTATTCTATACTGTACAGCAGTATATAGCAGACTCATCTCATTAAGGATAACATCTAATGAATTTAATAATCATACAAATTTCTGCTCCAACAAGTGACTACGAAGACGAAGCAATTGAAGAATTGTATGAGGAAATAGAGGTAACAATAGCTAAAGTACATAACAAATTCTTAATTATTATTCAAGTTTATTGGAATTCAGTCGTAGGAGTTTTATATGATAACTGGAATAATGTGGAGAGGCAGATTTGCATAAGTAAAATCTAACCAGAGGCAATATACTTTTAAAATTTTACACTAAGCACAATATCATACTTGCAAATACACTACAACCACAAAATATCTCACGAAAATCTACATGGCTCTCTAATGGTCTGACTCGTAATCAAATTGACTACATTATAACTACTCCGTGGTTCAAATTATGCATATGCAAGTTGTATCTTTAATATATATATATATATATATATATATATATATATATATATATATATATATATATATATATATATTAAAGCTACAACTAGAACCTATCCGGGGGCAGATATCAACAGTGATTATGATTTATTATTATGTAACATGAAGTTAAAGATATGAACATAGATGAATAGTAAACAAATAGTAGAGTACATTTTACGTAGAAATGTTAAAAAATGGAGAAATCAGTAAACGGTACAAGTATGAGTTGGAAACTAAACTGGTATCCGTTAACATAGATGAACTATCTAATAATGAAGTATATACTCAAATTGTTAAAATAATCAATTCGACAGATAAAAACATCTTGGGAAAATACAAATCTAAGAAATAACAATGGATTACAGATGAAGCTTGAAGACATCTATATATAACAGTTTAGAACATATTGTAGAATACATACAGATACATAATATGATACGTAGAGGTATGAAAGCGGCGAATAATGAATGGCTAAGCTTACAGTGCAAGTCAATTGATAAATATATGAAAAGTGGAATACATAGCAAAAGAGCATTCAATATGCTAAAATTAATCACAATTTGAAACCTAGAAAAATGATAATCATTATAGACAAAAATGTTTAAACGGTTGCTGATGATAATTCCAGAATAAAAAGATGGACAGAGTATTGCAAAGATCTCTAAGATGATATTGAAAAATTCAGTTAAGGCAGTAGTAAGAGAGGCCGTCAAAAAAAGTAACTTGATGGATGGCATATTGGACTGGTATAATCTCCCCTTGCGCCAACTCCTAAATAATACTATTGATCGAGAATAATTGAGGAAGTTGTGTTCGTCATTAACATGTGTCTCACTCGAGACTAGGTAAGTAAGTAAGTATATTATTAGTGGAATATGTGTCAACTTAGTAAACAGGTATACGGGTGACTTTGTTAGTATACATATATATACATATATATATATATATATATATATATATATATATATATATATATACATATATTGAGAAGATGCGGTGAGGCTCTATAAAGCATGTCTCGTTATTAAACATGCATGAAACATATATATTAACAGGGTCAATGATATACTATATATATTATCTGACCACCAATCAGAAAGGTACTTGTAATGTATACATACGTATATATATATATATATATATATATATCATTATTCAATTAGTCTAGTAGGTAACTAGGCAACTAGATCATATAGGTATAACCTATTGAGTATGTATATGTATAATCAGTTAAGTATGATTTATGAAGGAGGAGACTTTAGGGAAACCGATAAATAGATGAATTTCAATGTGGAGTATAGTAGATAATAGAATATATTTATAAATATTGATTATAAATATAAATTAAATAGAATAAATGAAGTGGTTAATATATATATATATATATATATATATATATATATATATATATATATATATATATATATATATATATATATATATATATGTGTATATATATCATGTTAACTAAGTATATAGGGAATACAATAAGATCCAGGAAATATCATATTTAGAGCGAGTTGAATATTTACCCTAATAATATATTATAGACTAATTTAGGTATATACCCTAGTATCACATAGATTGAGTTAATACCCTCATATACAATATTTACATTATATCCTGATGGTTAAGTACATATTTTGGTAATATAGTATAGAGATTTAAATACATATACAGGTAACCTAGTATAGAGGGTTAAGTACATATCCAGGTAACATCCTATATAGGTTTAAGTACATATACAGGTAACATAGTATATAGGTTTAAGTACATATCCAGGTAACATCGTAGATGAGTATAAGTTGAGAGATATATTTAGAACATTCTGGAAATAAACGTTCATAGTAAGATAACCATGGTTATGTATAATACAGCAATGCATTGATGTATTATGTCAGATATATCCAACATGGTTATATCCGATATGATTCATATCATATGAGTTAAATATGCATTGTATATCAATGCATTTTTTCAGTATTATGAAGTATATATATATATATATAGTATATATATATATATATATATATATATATATATATATATATATATATATATATATATATATATATACTATACATATATGCAGATATAATTGTATATATATATAACCATACATGAATATATGTATTGTCATATGTATAGCGTACAATGTACGCTGTACATTATTAATGTATGTAATAGATATGTGTATATTATATATGTTATATAACAATAACAATATCATTACAAATAAATAATAGTATTATATATCCGAGTGGATTTATATATATATACATTAAATATAATATAAATTACACTTCATGTATCATATATATATATATATATATATATATATATATATATATATATATATATATAACTCAGAAGGTGTAGCGAACCACTGGGTAGAATAAAGAAAATATTATCTAGTTCTAACAAAGCCCTTTGGTTTTACCCTGTTAATTATTCGAGAATGGAAAATAATGATACAAATATATATGATAAAAAAATAATAGGCAATTTGATAACTTTTTACAAAACTAAAAAATAACTTCAAAGATATACCCACATTTGAAAAATATTATTTATATAAAATAATTAGTACTTCAACAAAACATTAATCATATCATACAAATATATTATTTTCATATATATATAGATATATATATATATATATATATATATATATATATATATATATATATATATATATATATATATATATATATATATATATATATATATAGTATTACATTATGTATAGTTGGATAATATATATAAAAGATATGCAACATATAATATAAGATAAAAAAGAAATCAACTATATTCAGCATTTAATACTTCGAAATATAATTATATTTTAATCTAGTAAACGTATTTATTATATTGAATAATTTAAATCTATTACCAAGAAGATTCTATAAAAAAAGTACTATTGTAAGTTATGAAAATTGTTGTTATATATATATATATTTATTTAATTAATAATTAATGTTCATGTAAAATTTCTATGTATAATTTTATTGTAATAATATTAGAAATATCAATTATTTGGCAGAATTATAAATCTTTTATAACAATACAATTATCAATTACAATGTTAATATTAATTTTATTTATTATTAGATATAATTATTTAAAAAGTTATATGTATTTATTGATACACTGAATATACAATATATATATATATATATATATATATATATATATATATATATATATATATATATATATAAATGGTGTAATAGTTTATTATATAATGTTATATTTTTTAATAAAATAAAATTATAAAAATTTAAAAATGTAAACAATAAAAAAACTACTTATATCAATGATGAATACATTTCATGAACAATACATATTTTACATGAATCACACTCGTGTATTTTATAGATTGAATATAAAATCAAAATTACCATTACAATAATGTTAAAATATGCATAGCACATGTAATTATTGTAAATAGAATATACAATAAAGTTAATGCATTATTTAAAGTATTCAATAATATATAATAGAATCCATATTGGCAATGTAACATTTTATAAATAGCATATAAATCAATATAAATATCTAAATTACATTTATGAAGTCGTATGCAGATAATAATTTACATATTTTTATATGTATATTATTAATAAATTTATGTAAAATAATATATACTTTAAATATAAAGTTAACTTATTAATATTAAATATTAATAATAATTAATAGTATTAATTTTATCATGGCATAATATATATATATATATATATATATATATATATATATTATAAGTATAACGTAAAATAATTATAATATGTTATATATATATACCATTTGAGATTTTTATATAAAATATCACAACGAAAAAACATTAATTTCACATGTCTAAATAGAAACAGCGGACACATACAGTCACTTATAGATAGTGAAGTCAAGCAATGCATGAATGGGCACAGAAACAATGGTCGCGTTTTCTCTCTCGATAACTAGCTAGCCAGCCAGATATCGTCGTTGCTACATTATTTAGGGCTTGATGTTCAATCAAGCGTGACGAATAATGCGTGATTCACGTGACTATTTCGGTTCGCTATAAAAGTTCGATTTTGGTTCGATTGGATCACTCCACACATAAACAGTATTCGACAGACTTCCAAACGGATACATTCGGATACATTCGTTACTTTCGAGCGTAATCGTAAGTTTTTTATTTTTATTCATATAATCATTATATATATTTATATGCACATGCATATGCATATATGTGTGCAATATGCATATATATATATATGTATATTTAATAATATATATAATACAATATGCAATTATTTACTATATAATTATATACTATATATATATATATATATAATATATATAACTAATTAAATAATATATATATAATTAAACATGTAATATATTATAGGTATAGCTATATAATATCTTCATCTGTAATTTGAATGATATATATAAAACTAGTCTATCGACTATGTGTATAATATACACTGTATATGTATATAATAACTCAATAAATATGAATTAATCATTAATTGTCAACATTTATATATAAAATACATATATGCTTATTATATTATATATATATATATACATGTTGATAAGTAATGATAATTATATCATTTATATTATGGTATATATATATATATATATATATATATATATTATATATATATATATATACTGTGTATATTTATATGTATAACCATATATTTTAATTAATAAATCTAAATTATCATTCGTCAACATTTATATGTAAATGTGTGTGTATACATGTATATAGTTTATAGTATATAGTATATAGTATATCATTTGTATATAGTATATAATTTGTATATAATATATAATTTGTATATAATATATAATATATAATTTGTGTAATATATAATTTGTATAATTTGAATTAATTTAAAAATTATATTATACATAATATTTTAATATATATGTATAGCTATTATATATATTTACATAATGACTGTGAATATTGTCATTTTCAATGTTATATTTGGTTCGAAGAATAACATTATTTTAATTGACTATTCTCATGTCAAAACAAATGTAAATATTACTTTATTATATAATATATCTTTTTATAATATAAATTCATTTGAATATTATATATATATATATATATAATAATTTATATTAGGCATAATCAATATATTCATTAAATCATTTAATAGTATATACAATACAAATATGCGTATTGATTTTTAAATATTTGTTAATATCTACAAATGTATATTATACATTGAATATTATAATATACACGCATGTTAACCGGATATAATAACGTAAGGAATTTATTATCCACGCGATTTATAGCACTATATAGCTTGCTACTATAGTTCGAGCTATCGTGTTTCGTATAGTATTTCTTGCGATACTATATTTCTATGTAATTCGATCCCGACTGTATCCCGGTCACGTATTAATCACGCGTCGTAGTCTAGTATATTGCTGCGCGCGATACTTCCTTTATTATTGGACCACGCCTTTTAATAATTTCGACCTGGCCTCGATTACGTGCGTTGGCGCGGGTGCGTTTGGCCCGACCGTGTTCGCTCGACCGTGACCGCATACCGTGTATACGATTTAGAATAGCTAGGCGCTAGGCGTCTGCGCCCCTGTCTGCGCTATAACTATACGATAATACATTTTCGCAGTGGATCATGGCTTACCTATACTTGGCTTGCATCGTGGCTTGCGCGGTTTCTATTCACGCTGGCAACCACAACACTACTGTTCCTAAACTACCTACTCCCCCCCCTCCATCGGTTCCAGGTTTGTATATGAATATGATGATTTTGTTTAATTGACTGATGACTCTAAATGTAACGCATGTCCCTCGTAGGTCCTTGGTATGGTACAACTGAGCAAAATGGAATTAAGTTATGTGTGTTTCCGTTTACTTACCAGAGCATTGAATACCATACCTGCACTATGGCAAAATCTCCTGTCGCATGGTGTGCTACTGTGGATAATTATCGTGATGGGGATGAATTTGGAAACTGCACTAGAACATGTTAGATAATTACGTCTATCTTTCATATACAATTATATTTATATAATAATGTAATGTGTAGGTAACTAATGTGTATATAGGTATTTATATAGGTGTGTGTATATAGGTATGTGTGTATGTATGTATTTGTATATGTATGTAATATATATATATATATATATATATATATATATAATATATATATATATATATATATATATATAATATAATAATATATGTGTATATATAATATATGTGCAAATGTGTGTATATATTTATATATGTATATGTATATGTTTAAGTATTTAAAATAAGTAAAATATATTAAATGTATAGTTATTAACTACATGATATGATTACATAATCCTCTATGGTTGCATATAGAGTGTGCTATGTTTGTACTCCATATATGAGGAGACTGTACACGTATAATATTGTATTCCAAACTAGATTCTATATTAAAATTATATTTAATAAATGTATCTAATGATTTCCTAAACAATTTCAGCGAACCCGTTTACGGCTGATACCGCTGCTGCTACATGTTACGTGTATACTAAGCTGAATGATACCCTATCCTATCATGGAGAATTATACGTTCTACTGAAAAATTACACTACCTGTCAAACTCAGTGTAATACTTTTTTGACTTGCGTAGGAATAAACTTTGATAGATTACAGAATAGATGCTATCTTGGAATGAATGAATCTTTCAATATTCCATACCCTGGTCCAGGTGTGGATCACTATACCAGATCGCCTTGTTCTACTACAACTGTCAATACACCATGTAAGCATTTATAATATATTATATTATTAATTAGATATACAATATACATTATAACGTTATTAATTTATTAATTTATTTATTAAATCTAATATGTACAATATAAAATATAAAATATAATATTTAATTTAGCTACTACTGCATCTCTTTGCAATGATACATTTACGATGCAAAATGACACTCTGGCTTATGGAGGAATCCGTTTTTCGAGTGGAACCACAGTTGAGCTTTGTACCCAAGAATGTGTATCCGTTAGTTGAATATTATATCGGCACGAATATGTATCTTTTAATAATGGAATGTTCTTTGTAGTTCACAAACCGTACTGCGGTAGACTATTGTCTCGGGTTCGATTTTAATGACAACGTAGGAGGAAATAAGTGTTACCTTCATACTAATAGAGATGAATTTGCTATGACTGGAACTATGGAGAACATCTATCACTTTACGAGACATGCTTGCGTTCCTCTTGGTACTTGTGGTGATAAGTATAATAGAACTGCTAATCAGTTTGCCTACGGAGGAGTTAATGATGTCGCTATGACTGTGGACGATTGTAAACTAGCTTGTACCGCTGAAACTGCGTGTATTGCTTTTGATTATAGTACGAAGAATAGCAGCACTGTCCGATGTTTCTTACATCTGAATGCTTATACCGCTATTCCAAACTCTCAAGATGTAGACCAGTACATTAGGTATAAACCTACATGTGTAGCTACTACTACGACTCCAATGGTTCCTACTACAATACCTGATGGAACAACTAGACCTGTTGTTACTACACCTTGTACCGACTATTTCTCTCGTGTTAACGATACGCTGTCGAGCGGAGGTATTATTATGCTGAACATGAATACGATAGAAGCTTGTACATCTGCTTGTCTAGCTTTGCCTAACTGTGGATTATTCGACTTTGACCGAACTACATCTGCTTGTTATTCTCATGACTATAGTACCCAAAGAGTAGGTCACAAGGCTACAGATGTCGACCAGTTTACTCGTGAAAAATGTATTGCTTCGACTACCACTTCTACTACCACCGGTTAGAATATCATTAATACGTGTCATTTTATTTTATTAAATTTGATAATTTATTTGACAGTGAAACCTACATCTCCTACTTCTAACCGTTAGTTATTTATTATTTAAATATTAATTATGTAATGAATTGTACTGCTAAACTTTATTTATTTTAATAATTTAATCTCATCTACACTTTTAGTTTTATGATCTTACCTATGTAATGTTAATTTTATAGCTGGAACAACTTTCGGATGTCAGTACAATTTCACCGAGAAATTGAACCATCATGCTTTTGGAGGTTCTCAGAGTTCCCCCAATCAACCAACCTCTCCGTTGTGCCAACAAGCATGTGTTAATGCTGTTAGTATATACTATACGTTATAAGGGAAATTATTAATATTTGCTTAAAATTAGGGTTCATCATGTGGTGGATTTGATTTCAATACTGTTGACAATACCTGTTGGTTGATTCCTGAAGCAAACGCTGATCAAATCCGTTCAGCTACCGGTATTAACAACTACAGGAAACACGAGACTTGTCCATCTTCTCGTTAGTTGATTTGCTTTGTAGACAATATTTGTATATGTATAGATATATATAAATAAATTGTATTTTAATTATCTAAATTAATTTAATTAATATTTTACAGCTCCCACAACACCAAAACGTTAGTTATTTATTAATGTATACTTATTTATATTAATATACTTACTAACATAATTATGTTTTAGATATATATATTTTTTTATTTGACCTAAATATCTTTGAAATAATGCATGTATATATAGTCTAAAGTATACTTTATGTTTTCTATTGTTGTCACCCGATTAAATTGTAAACTATATAAATTAGTATTACCGTAAACAGCTTGTGTACCTACATTCGAAGTGACTGTTGATCATCATGGATTTGGTGGGTCTATTGCAAATGGAATGGATACTGCTGAGAAATGTAAAAGTGCCTGCTTTGACAATGTTAAATGTGTTGCCGTCGACTACAATAGGATAAGTACATCATGTTGGATGCATATCAATATAGATGATGTTACGCCTCTAGTTCCAATAACTGGAATTGATTCTTATAAAATAACCGACAGATGTGATAACAGTTAGTTATTAACTTATATTTACAATTTCTATATATTGTATATACTACGCGATACAAATAAATAGGTACTATTATTTATATATATATATATATATATATATATATATATATATATAATATAATATATATATATATATATATATAATATGGTGTGTATTATAATAATATATAATATATAGATTAACGTAGATATTAATACTTGAACGATTTTTTGTTGTAAATAATATATATTGTACATACTAAGAGAATGTATATAAATGATGAAACCAACAGCGCCGACTAAAGTCCCGACCAGTGGACCTAACACTGGTACTACAACAATCGCAACTACACCTACGACTACTACTGTTACAACTGTCTCTCCGTCAGGTAATATATATCCTGAGTTTTCACAACTTTCACTCACCACTTGTTGAAATTATGTCATTAATGTTCGAACACTATAAATCGCCAACGTATTATATAATTGCACCATTTTGATATTGCCACATTATTTTTCGCATGTTTTATGTTTTCTTGAAATCAATTTTGTTTTCTCGATTGTTTTACAACTTCAGCACTAATTTGTTAAGGTGAGTTTCCGTTTCTTATAATTAGAAAATCTTTAATTTATGTTTCATACTAACATCACACATTTAATTGCACTTAAAGTTAGATTTCTACTATTAGCTTAACATAATTATTTGTAACCAAACAGGCTGTGCAAACAACATTACCGTGGTAGAATCTACGCATTCCCTGAAAGGAGTAGCTGTTAATAGTGTATCTACAGTCCAAGAATGTAAAGATTATTGCATTAAGTTGACTACTTGCCATGCTGTTGATTTCAATAGCAATGGAGCTACGAAATGCTATTGGCATGGCGCTAATTACATGGATTTAGTGAGACAAGCTGATATAAATACAACTCAATATCGTGTTGATAGATGTCCTTAAACCCTAAACTATTTCCGATAGGATGTTACTACCGATTTAATTTTTCGAATTTATTATGTTTTCTATTTTTCCACAAAAATAAATATTTTCTATTAAATTGTACTTATTTACTTTACTATGTATATAAACGGGTAGAAAATAAACGCTATTTTTGATAAATAAAATAATGGTTGATGAAATTGGTCGATAATTTAAGGTTTGTAAATGCGTATATAATGTGGCAATACTAAAATTGTAAATATATATATATATATGTACATATCATGTAGAATAGTTTATTAAATATTAGTAGGTAGTAATGGTATTATTTTTATAATTGTATTGTAACTATGTACATTCAGTTTTAATTTACAGCTTCTCCTACATTTTCGACATCTACTCCTACTACAACAACGCCTACTACAACAACGCCTACTACAACAACGCCTACTACAACAATACCTACTACTACCACGCCTACTACTACAACTCCGAGTCTTCCAGGTATATTAATATTAACTAAACTAATAACTTTTACGATTGTTAATTAACTATATTATTACTTAATTCTGTAGAGGATTGTGTAGCTGATATTGCATTCGTGATCGACAGTTCTGGTTCTATCAGAGATCAAAATCCCGTTGATGGATCGTATGATAATTATGACGTAATGTTAGCTGTTAGTATGCAATATTAATAAATAATAATATGTAACCAACCATACGTAATATATATATATATATATATATATATATATTTATATATTTTATATACGATATTTTAGTTTATCAATTCAATTGTAAATCGAATGCAAGTTGGTCCTGGATACTCTAGATTTGCTGCTGTCACATTCTCGAATTTAGCTCAGGTAAATTATAATCTATATTTACAATTAATATATATGAAACACTGTATATAATTTATTTTTATTAAATATATATATATATATATATATATATATATATATATATATATATATATATATATATATATATATATATATATATATATATATATATATATATATATATATATATATAATATATATATATATATAATATACATAATACATTGATATATTATATAACAGGTTAGAATAAATTTGAACGATTACACGACTAAAGCTACACTTACTAATGCTATTTCGAATTTAAAATATTCCGGAGGTTCAACTAATACAACTGGTGGTTTAAGAATTACAAGACAAAACGTATGTATATTTTATATTCTAAATTAAATTATTATTTAATATGATTACATTTTAGGTATTTACTAACAAAGATCCAGACAGGCCTGGTGTTAAAAATATTATTTTATTATTGACTGATGGAGCTTCAACAATAGAGACTAGTGGGATTTATGGTGAGGCTCAGACGATACGTAATTCCGGAACTACCATATTTGGTAAGTTAGCTAATGGATTGTATTATTTATCTACATATTAAGTTATTTCAAACATGCTCGATAAATAAGTTTAAAATGTTCGCATAATAATGGGCGTACATATTTCTATTATTCGAATATATATAAAGTACTTAATATTGTAATAAACATTTAATTGAATTATACATTTCTAATAAATATTAAGTAAATTGTTGCATTGAATTGTATTTAATAGTACCTTTTATGACAGGTATTGGTGTTGCTGGAGTTAACAAAACTGAACTAGCTAGTCTTGTAACCCAACCTTCTTCGAAATATTACTTCTATGTAAGTGACTTTACAAACCTTTCTTCGGTATTTGAGAAACTAGTATTGGGAACCTGCGCCACTGTAGCTAATAATTATTAAATATATACGCACTTTCTTTACTATACGATTACTTGAATTAGTGATAAATATTTATCTTTAATTTTTAATCATTTTACGCATTTTATATTAGTAGATATTTTTTATTTATGTTATGTAAAACATGGTTGACATACTTGTTATGCTTTAACAGAGTGTAATGTTATTGTTGTCTGTTATTATATGTTATGTTTTTAGTTATCGTGTTTTGCATTGTTATTATGCAATCGCTGACTTACATATTTTAGAAACTATTATTAAAACGCCATTTATATGTGTCACTCATTTATTGTTAGTAACGTTACCTTGCTACATATCATATACGACATATATGATATGTGTACATTTTTGAATATCATTTTATTTTTTAATAAAATTTTTAAACCCAATCTAAATATATTTTATGATTTTGTATTTAATATAAATTTATTTGTTGGAATTTATTTATATACTTATTATAACTGGCTAACTTATAGTAAGTAAAATAAAAACATAGATTATAATATGCAAAGGTAAATAATCTGGAGTGTTTCTTTCAAGTGTGCGTAATAATAAGTACAATTTTAATTATAATATGTTACTGAAATCGTAAGTTTAACTTTATATCATTATAATATACTTATTTATATGTATATGTATATGTATCAGTTATGTAGTAAATTCTAACACATATATTGTAACATATTATGATACTATCTGTCTATGTTGGAGTTTGATTGAATTGTATATAAAGTGTACATTCAGATTAATAAAATGATCTATAAATATATCGAGGCCGTATTCCTAATTAATAACTATCGTGTATATCATGTTAATAGATAATCTGCATATCAATATTAAACTCTTTTGAAATATATATGAGAAATATTAATTTATAATTCAAATTTGTTTCTATTTTAATAGCATATATTAATTTTAATTTTTGATATTATTTTAATGTGTAATTTTTTTATTTGATAATACCAGTGGCTTATTTAAAACTTATTT
Source organism: Osedax fenrisi (assembly GCA_964019155.1). NCBI lineage: Eukaryota > Metazoa > Annelida > Polychaeta > Sabellida > Siboglinidae > Osedax > Osedax fenrisi. Next base: position 79,876,732 of record OZ025241.1, read on the forward strand.
AAAACTTATAGCTTATTCCATTTCTAAAATAAAATTATTTAAATTGTATTTTATTGATTATGAACATTATTTAGTAGCATATTGTAATTTCAATATATTTAAAAAAATAGATTAATCAAATATTTACTATGTATATATAATACTCTTTGTACATTTAAAAAAATTAAATTTAAATTTTATATAATTAAATATCTACAATACTAATATATTGACATTTACAATTTAAATAATATATATATATAAAATATATATGTAGTCTATTCTAATAACCTATAGCCGTTACTATTTATGGATTATAAAACTTATAATTGGCTCGCGAAATACTTATTATAAACTTATTATTTATATTTCATGATTTTATAAGTAATAGAAATTATTTCCTTATGTATATTAGATCATAGATTATGTATAATTTATATACGCCCTTTATATAAAATTAGTCATCAAATTAAGTATGTAATATATATATATATATATATATATATATATATATATATATATATATATATTGTACATATTATATATCCATATTTAGGTTGCATATTTAATTAATTAATAATATATATGATATAATTATATTGAAACTAAATATAAATTTTGTTTAATAATTATAGTCTGATCAATATTCTACTTAATTTATTTAGTATCTACTAATTGTACTTAATTTATATTTAAAATAGATCTTAATTAATTGTATTAACATATGTTATATTAACATATGATTTTATTCATATGAAAGTTAAGTATGACAATGGTTCTTTCGTTTATTTGATGTTATAATATAATTATTATGGGAAACTTCCTTGTATGTAGGTACTTCCTACTACATATACAACGTATTTTATACTTGGTGTAATGATGAATGCTTATTTAATAAATAACTTGATATCAAGTTATTGTTGAGAAGTTATACTTCACAATATATACTTCGGTGATATAATGTATCTTTTTCAATAATGTATTGACAATACTTATTTTGTCTCATTTAAAAATCAGTAGTAGTAGTAGTAGTAGTAGTAGTAGTAGTAGTAGTAGTAGTAGTAGTAGTAGTAGTAGTAGTAGTAGTAGTAGTAGTAGTAGTAGTAGTAGTAGTAGTAGTAGTAGTAGTAGTAGTAGTAGTAGTAGTAGTAGTAGTAGTAGTAGTAGTAGTAGTAGTAGTAGTAGTAGTAGTAGTAGTAGTAGTAGTAGTAGTAGTAGTAGTAGTAGTAGTAGTAGTAGTAGTAGTAGTAGTAGTAGTAGTAGTAGTAGTAGTAGTAGTAGTAGTAGTAGTAGTAGTAGTAGTAGTAGTAGTAGTAGTAGTAGTAGTAGTAGTAGTAGTAGTAGTAGTAGTAGTAGTAGTAGTAGTAGTAGTAGTAGTAGTAGTAGTAGTAGTAGTAGTAGTAGTAGTAGTAGTAGTAGTAGTAGTAGTAGTAGTAGTAGTAGTAGTAGTAGTAGTAGTAGTAGTAGTAGTAGTAGTAGTAGTAGTAGTAGTAGTAGTAGTAGTAGTAGTAGTAGTAGTAGTAGTAGTAGTAGTAGTAGTAGTAGTAGTAGTAGTAGTAGTAGTAGTAGTAGTAGTAGTAGTAGTAGTAGTAGTAGTAGTAGTAGTAGTAGTAGTAGTAGTAGTAGTAGTAGTAGTAGTAGTAGTAGTAGTAGTAGTAGTAGTAGTAGTAGTAGTAGTAGTAGTAGTAGTAGTAGTAGTAGTAGTAGTAGTAGTAGTAGTAGTAGTAGTAGTAGTAGTAGTAGTAGTAGTAGTAGTAGTAGTAGTAGTAGTAGTAGTAGTAGTAGTAGTAGTAGTAGTAGTAGTAGTAGTAGTAGTAGTAGTAGTAGTAGTAGTAGTAGTAGTAGTAGTAGTAGTAGTAGTAGTAGTAGTAGTAGTAGTAGTAGTAGTAGTAGTAGTAGTAGTAGTAGTAGTAGTAGTAGTAGTAGTAGTAGTAGTAGTAGTAGTAGTAGTAGTAGTAGTAGTAGTAGTAGTAGTAGTAGTAGTAGTAGTAGTAGTAGTAGTAGTAGTAGTAGTAGTAGTAGTAGTAGTAGTAGTAGTAGTAGTAGTAGTAGTAGTAGTAGTAGTAGTAGTAGTAGTAGTAGTAGTAGTAGTAGTAGTAGTAGTAGTAGTAGTAGTAGTAGTAGTAGTAGTAGTAGTAGTAGTAGTAGTAGTAGTAGTAGTAGTAGTAGTAGTAGTAGTAGTAGTAGTAGTAGTAGTAGTAGTAGTAGTAGTAGTAGTAGTAGTAGTAGTAGTAGTAGTAGTAGTAGTAGTAGTAGTAGTAGTAGTAGTAGTAGTAGTAGTAGTAGTAGTAGTAGTAGTAGTAGTAGTAGTAGTAGTAGTAGTAGTAGTAGTAGTAGTAGTAGTAGTAGTAGTAGTAGTAGTAGTAGTAGTAGTAGTAGTAGTAGTAGTAGTAGTAGTAGTAGTAGTAGTAGTAGTAGTAGTAGTAGTAGTAGTAGTAGTAGTAGTAGTAGTAGTAGTAGTAGTAGTAGTAGTAGTAGTAGTAGTAGTAGTAGTAGTAGTAGTAGTAGTAGTAGTAGTAGTAGTAGTAGTAGTAGTAGTAGTAGTAGTAGTAGTAGTAGTAGTAGTAGTAGTAGTAGTAGTAGTAGTAGTAGTAGTAGTAGTAGTAGTAGTAGTAGTAGTAGTAGTAGTAGTAGTAGTAGTAGTAGTAGTAGTAGTAGTAGTAGTAGTAGTAGTAGTAGTAGTAGTAGTAGTAGTAGTAGTAGTAGTAGTAGTAGTAGTAGTAGTAGTAGTAGTAGTAGTAGTAGTAGTAGTAGTAGTAGTAGTAGTAGTAGTAGTAGTAGTAGTAGTAGTAGTAGTAGTAGTAGTAGTAGTAGTAGTAGTAGTAGTAGTAGTAGTAGTAGTAGTAGTAGTAGTAGTAGTAGTAGTAGTAGTAGTAGTAGTAGTAGTAGTAGTAGTAGTAGTAGTAGTAGTAGTAGTAGTAGTAGTAGTAGTAGTAGTAGTAGTAGTAGTAGTAGTAGTAGTAGTAGTAGTAGTAGTAGTAGTAGTAGTAGTAGTAGTAGTAGTAGTAGTAGTAGTAGTAGTAGTAGTAGTAGTAGTAGTAGTAGTAGTAGTAGTAGTAGTAGTAGTAGTAGTAGTAGTAGTAGTAGTAGTAGTAGTAGTAGTAGTAGTAGTAGTAGTAGTAGTAGTAGTAGTAGTAGTAGTAGTAGTAGTAGTAGTAGTAGTAGTAGTAGTAGTAGTAGTAGTAGTAGTAGTAGTAGTAGTAGTAGTAGTAGTAGTAGTAGTAGTAGTAGTAGTAGTAGTAGTAGTAGTAGTAGTAGTAGTAGTAGTAGTAGTAGTAGTAGTAGTAGTAGTAGTAGTAGTAGTAGTAGTAGTAGTAGTAGTAGTAGTAGTAGTAGTAGTAGTAGTAGTAGTAGTAGTAGTAGTAGTAGTAGTAGTAGTAGTAGTAGTAGTAGTAGTAGTAGTAGTAGTAGTAGTAGTAGTAGTAGTAGTAGTAGTAGTAGTAGTAGTAGTAGTAGTAGTAGTAGTAGTAGTAGTAGTAGTAGTAGTAGTAGTAGTAGTAGTAGTAGTAGTAGTAGTAGTAGTAGTAGTAGTAGTAGTAGTAGTAGTAGTAGTAGTAGTAGTAGTAGTAGTAGTAGTAGTAGTAGTAGTAGTAGTAGTAGTAGTAGTAGTAGTAGTAGTAGTAGTAGTAGTAGTAGTAGTAGTAGTAGTAGTAGTAGTAGTAGTAGTAGTAGTAGTAGTAGTAGAGGTAGTAGAGGTAGTAGAGGTAGTAGAGGTAGTAGAGGTAGTAGAGGTAGTAGAGGTAGTAGAGGTAGTAGAGGTAGTAGAGGTAGTAGAGGTAGTAGAGGTAGTAGAGGTAGTAGAGGTAGTAGAGGTAGTAGAGGTAGTAGAGGTAGTAGAGGTAGTAGAGGTAGTAGAGGTAGTAGAGGTAGTAGAGGTAGTAGAGGTAGTAGAGGTAGTAGAGGTAGTAGAGGTAGTAGAGGTAGTAGAGGTAGTAGAGGTAGTAGAGGTAGTAGAGGTAGTAGAGGTAGTAGAGGTAGTAGAGGTAGTAGAGGTAGTAGAGGTAGTAGAGGTAGTAGAGGTAGTAGAGGTAGTAGAGGTAGTAGAGGTAGTAGAGGTAGTAGAGGTAGTAGAGGTAGTAGAGGTAGTAGAGGTAGTAGAGGTAGTAGAGGTAGTAGAGGTAGTAGAGGTAGTAGAGGTAGTAGAGGTAGTAGAGGTAGTAGAGGTAGTAGAGGTAGTAGAGGTAGTAGAGGTAGTAGAGGTAGTAGAGGTAGTAGAGGTAGTAGAGGTAGTAGAGGTAGTAGAGGTAGTAGAGGTAGTAGAGGTAGTAGAGGTAGTAGAGGTAGTAGAGGTAGTAGAGGTAGTAGAGGTAGTAGAGGTAGTAGAGGTAGTAGAGGTAGTAGAGGTAGTAGTAGTAGTAGTAGTAGTAGTAGTAGTAGTAGTAGTAGTAGTAGTAGTAGTAGTAGTAGTAGTAGTAGTAGTAGTAGTAGTAGTAGTAGTAGTAGTAGTAGTAGTAGTAGTAGTAGTAGTAGTAGTAGTAGTAGTAGTAGTAGTAGTAGTAGTAGTAGTAGTAGTAGTAGTAGTAGTAGTAGTAGTAGTAGTAGTAGTAGTAGTAGTAGTAGTAGTAGTAGTAGTAGTAGTAGTAGTAGTAGTAGTAGTAGTAGTAGTAGTAGTAGTAGTAGTAGTAGTAGTAGTAGTAGTAGTAGTAGTAGTAGTAGTAGTAGTAGTAGTAGTAGTAGTAGTAGTAGTAGTAGTAGTAGTAGTAGTAGTAGTAGTAGTAGTAGTAGTAGTAGTAGTAGTAGTAGTAGTAGTAGTAGTAGTAGTAGTAGTAGTAGTAGTAGTAGTAGTAGTAGTAGTAGTAGTAGTAGTAGTAGTAGTAGTAGTAGTAGTAGTAGTAGTAGTAGTAGTAGTAGTAGTAGTAGTAGTAGTAGTAGTAGTAGTAGTAGTAGTAGTAGTAGTAGTAGTAGTAGTAGTAGTAGTAGTAGTAGTAGTAGTAGTAGTAGTAGTAGTAGTAGTAGTAGTAGTAGTAGTAGTAGTAGTAGTAGTAGTAGTAGTAGTAGTAGTAGTAGTAGTAGTAGTAGTAGTAGTAGTAGTAGTAGTAGTAGTAGTAGTAGTAGTAGTAGTAGTAGTAGTAGTAGTAGTAGTAGTAGTAGTAGTAGTAGTAGTAGTAGTAGTAGTAGTAGTAGTAGTAGTAGTAGTAGTAGTAGTAGTAGTAGTAGTAGTAGTAGTAGTAGTAGTAGTAGTAGTAGTAGTAGTAGTAGTAGTAGTAGTAGTAGTAGTAGTAGTAGTAGTAGTAGTAGTAGTAGTAGTAGTAGTAGTAGTAGTAGTAGTAGTAGTAGTAGTAGTAGTAGTAGTAGTAGTAGTAGTAGTAGTAGTAGTAGTAGTAGTAGTAGTAGTAGTAGTAGTAGTAGTAGTAGTAGTAGTAGTAGTAGTAGTAGTAGTAGTAGTAGTAGTAGTAGTAGTAGTAGTAGTAGTAGTAGTAGTAGTAGTAGTAGTAGTAGTAGTAGTAGTAGTAGTAGTAGTAGTAGTAGTAGTAGTAGTAGTAGTAGTAGTAGTAGTAGTAGTAGTAGTAGTAGTAGTAGTAGTAGTAGTAGTAGTAGTAGTAGTAGTAGTAGTAGTAGTAGTAGTAGTAGTAGTAGTAGTAGTAGTAGTAGTAGTAGTAGTAGTAGTAGTAGTAGTAGTAGTAGTAGTAGTAGTAGTAGTAGTAGTAGTAGTAGTAGTAGTAGTAGTAGTAGTAGTAGTAGTAGTAGTAGTAGTAGTAGTAGTAGTAGTAGTAGTAGTAGTAGTAGTAGTAGTAGTAGTAGTAGTAGTAGTAGTAGTAGTAGTAGTAGTAGTAGTAGTAGTAGTAGTAGTAGTAGTAGTAGTAGTAGTAGTAGTAGTAGTAGTAGTAGTAGTAGTAGTAGTAGTAGTAGTAGTAGTAGTAGTAGTAGTAGTAGTAGTAGTAGTAGTAGTAGTAGTAGTAGTAGTAGTAGTAGTAGTAGTAGTAGTAGTAGTAGTAGTAGTAGTAGTAGTAGTAGTAGTAGTAGTAGTAGTAGTAGTAGTAGTAGTAGTAGTAGTAGTAGTAATATACGCTATATTAGAAATATAAATACAATTTAAAAAATATGAATGCATTTTTATTTGATAAATAAATAAATAGGTGCGGATGTCTTCCTTGGTTTAAATTGTTTACATTATTAGAAAATTAACTGTATATTAAAGTTTACCTTAAAAGTAAAATCACGATACCACATTGTTTCAAAATTATTCAAATAAATATAAAAGTAAGAGTGAATTAATTAATTATATTTTAAAACCTATAGGTAAAGGTTACTTATCATTTACTTATCATTTTACTTACTTTTACTATCATGTATGTATAAAGTCATATAGGTATATTGATAACATAATATGTTATTTTTTTACCCTATTCTATTTATAATTCTATATATATATATATATATATATATATATATTTCTTATTTGAAATATATATTAAGGTGTATCCCACTACCAGTATTTCCGGAAATAATGTCCGGACATTTTTGCTAGAAAGCGATTTTTGAAACAAACAATAGATTTGTAACCTATGTGTTTCTTTAGAATTAATAAAACCTATAACCTTAAAATATAAAGTTTAATATAAAATAAGTCTATCCATGTTCCATCTTTATAAAATTCTTTATATCGATGACTATAGTGCGTTTACATATGAGTATGTTATATATATAGCATTAATATAGGCATATATTATAGTATTATAATGCTATATATAAGATTCGTTATTTTCATATGAAGGAAAATCACGTAGAAGGCGTGTTGTTTCTTGTAAAGTAGGCGTAGTTTGGGTTAAATCAACGCGCTCGAGTTGCGGGCGTATTATTAGCAGCTATATGGTAGGAAATGCGGTCGTATTATATATTATATAATATGACGATGTATTGCGTAATTTTAGTGGTAAGGCGATATCAGTGAAGCTAGAATACGTCGTAGGAAACGTCTCGTTTAGTCGTCTATTTCAGTGGTCATTAAAATGTTACGATGTATTTGCTGGCCACGTCTAGTATATATCGTCTAGTCAAAGTTACCCGTATAGTGTGCGACGCACACACTCGCACTCACACACACACTCACTCACAATATATACTAGATAAGCGCATTCCAGTCGCGTTGTATATGCGGTAGACAGTATAATCGTGTATTTGATCGCGAACATGCGTATATATACTATATATAGTATATGTTGATATAGTATATGGTGATATAGTATATGGTGATATCACGTCCCCTATATGTAAACACCATAGAGCTAAAGAGAAAGTAGCTTTTCTCTTTAGCTCTATGGTAAACACGTACTATATTAGTGTTGAGGTCATTGGGTCATGGAGTTTAATAGTTCGAACTCGTATATATTATTAATTTAAATAAACAAAATTTACATAAAGTATATACATATATATATATATATATATATATATATATATTATGTATATTCTTTACTAAATTATTAACTAATTAAATTACAATATATTTTTTATAAAATTAATTATAAATAATGTAATTGTAATTTGTCTGATTGATTCATCAATAATATATAGTTTATCTAATGGTATATAGGGTGTTCTTATTATAACACTGGGTGTCCGTATTCGGAGATGGGTACCGAATTCGGACACCACCGTTATCTATGGAATTAAAATAAAATTTAAAAAAAAATTAAAATTCACAATAATATCTATAATCATGTAATATTAATATATTGTAATTTTTGAATAACAATAATGAGTCATAAAAAGTTAAGACCATGTATTGTTAAAGTGTCCGTATAAGGTTACTTTCCCCTAATTACAAAATTAAAAATAGATAGGATATTGAATTTTGTAAAGTTATTACAAATAATCATGAGGGATCGGTATTAGGAGACTTTCCTCTATATGTATATCTAACTGTATTAATACAATGTTATTATAGTTTATTTAATTTGTGTATATTTATTTGAACATGTTTTATTTATTTATATTAATTTTTAATTTCTTTAATTTCAATTTATTATAGGACACCTACACACTATATATATTAATATACTATTTTTTATTCTATATTGGTAAATATAATATATATTATATAAATACATACACATTAATATATAAATAATAACTTTAAATACATATTCCACATATAAACTTATATGCTATGAGGGACATGACTGATAATGCATATTTTGTGAAACTTTTTTTTTACGATTATTTCATGTATCCTTGATATATATATAATTCAAAGATATAAATATGATTAAATATACTACTGAAAAGTACCTAACTCGGAGTATGAAAGTAACTACTGTAGATATATCTCCACAGTGGTTATAGCGAGCGGACGCCGTGGGACGGGTCCTGTTCTTGATACTATAACACACATATACATATAAAACATTGTTTATAATATTATCAAATGAAACAATATAAACTGCAATATATATACTTGAAATGTGTCACATAAAAATAGATGAATGATAACATTACGAATGACGTCATAAGCCAGCCAATAATTACGTCATGGTTGTTGACTGCGTTACCGCTGTACTTTGTGGGTATGCTATCAAACTTCGTGATGCTAGCTCATTTCTACAGGAAGGTTTGTTTTTAACATATGTTTTAATATATGTATTTATATGTATATATATATATATATATATATATATATATATATATATATTATAATAAACGATTTTGCGTATATAATAGTAATATTGATGTTTATAAACGTTTACGTTTACACGCGGATATATAGGTGTTATCCTATCAAGTTACTTTGCTAATTCTAGAATTTATAAATTAAATAATCTATATATATATATATATTATCATTTATTATTAGGTTTACAAGAGAAAAACAGATTATAGATTTATACATATTATTCATATGTCATTAATCATGTATTTCTTGTAATTTTATTGACATGAAATCATGTTATAATATATTATAACTATAGTTAGAATACAAAATCGTTGGTTATTTCATAATAAGCATAATTATTATTACCGACTACATTATATATAATGCTAGAACTACATTGTATACAATTATAATTTTAATATTTAATATTTAATTTTCTAATTATATAATATATATATATATATATATATATATTTAATATAATGTAATATAACCTATATATTACATATGTATAGTTCCGAAAACGTGCAATGCACATCGTGCATACACACACACATACACACACACATACACACATATACACACACCTACACATATATATATACCCTATACCATATACCCTATAGGGTTGTTTTAAATCAAGTATGAACAGTTACCTGCCGATGTCGGCCATTGCTCACGTGATTCTGCTGAACTGCGGCCTACTTCCGTTAGTTCTAAAACGCACGACAGGGTTCGCTCCTGACGAGTACGGTCCGAATATCTGCAGGTGGGGCGTCTTTCTGACCAGTTGTGCCCAGGTAATTCACGTGTATAGATGTGAGCGTGACCAGCTTTACTTGGTTACACTATTACCTAGAGGGAATATATCTTACCATATCGAACTTGCTCGGCAGTTTTATACTATCTTCCTCCAACTATCTCTATCTTCCATCGCCTTTTTTTATTTCATTTACATCACATAGTGTATCATCCACCAGCTGATCGGCGTAGGTCCTGCGGCGTCGGCGGAATATAATACTATGTTATTATTATGTAATCTATATATATATATATATATATATATATATATATATATATATATTTAACTGCCTGTGTGTCTCAGTGGCTAAGGCGTCAGACACACAAGAGGTATGACACGGGTTCGACCATCGTCCGGACCATTAATTAATTTTATAAAATGGGTCTTATAATATTATTTAGAAGTGATCTTATATAATTGTGTATAAATAAATGATCGGCTCTCGTTAAAACCATGGATGCCTTAACATGATAGCGGCTTCGAAGGGACATTAGAGCCATATATGGTGAAAATATATAAGTGAAAACTTCATCTAAGTTCCTGGATGGGATGAAAGGACTCCACCAAATAAAAATAACAATATATATATATATATATATATATATAAAGTTCATCGCATCTTCAGTATATATATATATATATATATATATATATATATATATATATATATATATATACTGAAGATGCGATGAACTTTAAAATAGTAGATAGCATTTCCCTGGTAAGTATTAGGGGAAAGTAACCGAATACGGACAGTGCCCGAATACGGACACTCTCGGTATCTCATAAACCATAAATCCTACAAAAAAATGTTTTATGAATAAAATATTCATAATTATAAAAATAGTCTATAAAAGTATTTTTTATTTTTGAATTATACAAAATATTGCTAATATATCCAATAAACTGATTTTTTTATTTCGTTTTTAAATTTATGAAAATAAATGTCAACTTAAAACCTTCTCAAGATTATACAAATGTATCGATATAAAATATATCACTATATTATCAAAAAATTAAGCAATCTAAAAATTGTATTTTTAATTTCTATATTTTTTATCAAATATTCATTAAGTTATATGCATATATCTAGATGTCATATAAGTTCCTAATACGGACACTCTAAATATCTTAATACGGACACCCTATAACCAATCAGCGCGCATCGTATGACCAATTCTGATTTTCATAACAATTGCTTGCGTTATAATATTAATACCACCAATGAAGCTAATTCTAAAAAAATATTATTTAGATACTTAAATTGTATTATTAATTAAAATATAATAAAAATAAATAAATTATTAACTAATTAAATTACAATATATTTTTATAAAATTAATTTTAAATAACGTAATTGTAATTTGTCTGATTGATTCATCAATAATATATAATTTATCTAGAGGTATATAGGATGCCCATATTATAACACAGGGTGTCCGTATTCGGAAATGGGAACCGAATACGGACACCCCGTTATCTATGGAATTAAATGAATAAATATAATTTTAAAATCACAATAATATCTATAATCATATAATATTAATATGTTGTAATTTTTGAATACAAATAATGAGTCATAAAAAGTTAAGACCATTTATTGTTAAAGTGTCCGTATTAGGTTACTTTCCCCTACATAATAATAATATAGGAAAGTAACCTAATACAGACACTTTAACAATAAATGGTATTAACATTTTATGACTCAATATTTTTATTCAAAAATTACAATATATTAATATTATATGATTATAGATATTATTGTGATTTTAAAATTATATTTAATTATTTAATTCCATAGATAACGGGGTGTCCGTATTCGGTGCCCTTTCCGAATACGGACACCCTGTGTTATAATATGGACATCCTATATACCACTAGATAAACTATGTATTATTGATGAATAAATCAGACAAATTACAATTACATTACTTATAATTTATTTTATGAATAATGTATTCAAATTTAATTAGTAAATAATTTATTTATTTTTATTATTTTTTAATTAATTAATAATACCATTTATGTATCTAAATAATAAAAAATTTAGATTTAGCTTTATTGTTGATATTAATATTATAACGCACGCTATTTTTATGAATATCATAATATTTCATACGTTGCGCGCTGATTGGTTATAGGGTGTCCATATTAAGACATCTAGAGTAACTGTATTATGGACTTATATGACCTCTAGATATATGCATATGCTTAATGAATATTTGATAAAAAATATAGAAATTATATATATAATTTTAGAATGCTTTATTTTTTAATAATAGTGTTATATTTTATATCGGTATATTTGTATATTCTTGAGAAGGTTTTAAATAGAAATTTGTTTTCATTAATTTAAAAACGTAATAAAAAAATCAGTTTATTTGATATAACAGCAATATTTTAAATAATTAAAAAATAAAAAATACTTTTTAGACTATTTATATAATTTTGAATATTTTATTAATTAACATTTTTTGTAGGATTTATGGTTTCTGAGATACCGAGAGTGTCCGTATTCGGGCACTATCCGTATTCGGTTATTTTCCCCTATTACGAATGTCTGTGAAAAAAGTTACCATACCTTCATTATATAATATATTGTATTATTTGATTGGTATATATATATATATATATATATATCAATTATATATATATATATATATATATATATATATCAAGTATATATATATTTATATATTACATTATTCTATAATACCTCTATTACGAATTGAGCTTCTCCACACTAACACTTCACTCCTACAGGACATCACCTCATGGTTACTGGATAGATTCATCATGGTGTCGGGTTGGAGGGATAAGCGACCGGAAAACGTAGAGGACTCGGGAAGGTCAAAGGGCAAGACAAAAAGGAAATCGAAGAAGAGCGACAGCAGCGGGCACACGAAAGAAGTAGAATTCGCTGTTACGTTCGGGGTGTTGCTATCGTTTGGTTATTATTAATTAATTAGTATTATATGTTATATACATTACAATTAATGTGTTTTACAAATAAATAGAAAATATAGTATATATATATATATAAAAAATAAATATATATATATATATATATATATATTAGTGATGTAAATGATGCTTAAATCTAAAGCATCGAAGCAGTCTCAGTATACTCGGCTCTGGTTCGTTTTGTTAGAGTCTCGGCTCGGGATCGTTTTTTTCCAAAAATTAAAGTCTCGGCTCGGCATCAAAAGTCTCGGTAATATTTACATCACTTCATTTACATTTTTTGTTAATATATATTAGTAGATAATAATATATTTACAAATAATACATTTGACTAATCTACAGATTACATAATATTTACATTGACAAAAGGTCAATAAAAATAGTTATTTTAATGTGATGATAAATCGTTTTTTAAATTGGTATTATTATAAATTATTTCCAAATGTAAATATTTTACTGGATCATAAATATACATAATGTGGGCTAATATAATACAATACTTATGTTAAAACGGAACAAGGGATATATTACAAAAGTATAAGTTTACAAATATGTTAATGTAATATCAATTCCTAATTTCAAGATATATTTCCATATTTTAATTTGTTGTTATATGTGTTATATTAATTATGAATTCAAATAGGACTTATAAATGTTCATTCTCATTTGTGAATTGTTCTAATATTAAATAATATAGATCTACATATATGTTATAATACACACACACACACGTATATATATATATATATATATATATATATATTTGTGTGTATATTAAACACTTACAATGTTGGCGGCTCGTATGGCATATGAAGTATGCGTATGTATACTATAGTATATGTACACTATATATATATAGTATATGTACACTATATATAGTATATGTACACTATATATAGTATATGTACACTATAGTGTGTGAATCTTAAAATTATAATTATATGTATACGAACAATTATCAGATAACGAGCTAAGCTATCTCTATCGGATATATCAGATTAAATAACGCATATAAAGTGTATATTTAAGTGCTGCAACCCTATAGACATTAGAGTGAGACCCACTCAATGCATGTCTATGGCTGCAGCACTGCGGTTAACATTTACTATAAAGTGTAGATTTTCTCATTAGTATTGAAATATCGCTCGTCTACGGGTTCAGTTCGTAGAGCTAGAGAGAAAGCTTTCTCTCTAGCTCTATGGTCACATACAATACATTTAATCAATAAACTGATCACTGGAACACGCCGCAGTGTCCTATACTAAATACATTATTACATTTAGTCATACCACATTATATTTGTATTATATATTCATACACTTATACATAACTTATATATATATATATATATATATATATATATATATATATATAAGTTATGTATTATACGTTAAGTATGTATTATACATATATAAAATATTATCCTCTAATTATAAGAACACACATTATTATTAATTTGTAGTATGAATTACTCCGCATATTAACATGTATGCTTATGTATATATGCTTATGTAAATATAAGAATATATGTGTATAGGTGTGTCTACGTTAACGAATGTGTACATTGCATGTGTGTGCATACATTATTCATCATTATAATATTATAAAACCGTATACGGCGATATATCAGATAGTATAATACATAAGTTGTAAGTATTTATATCTATTTATATATATAATATATAATATATATATAATATATAATATATATCTATAGATTATATTAACGTTCAAATATTTACTATAATCGTTAGTTGAATGGGTTATTGGTATACACAATATACCACTATGGCTGTACTACTCAGTGTACGGTGTTAACAATAGATCACTGCCGATATATTGATGGATTGCATAACCTATACCAGCACCACCACCCATGTAAGAAGTATATGTAAGGTCACGACGTTAACTATAGTTGTTGCTATAGCAACTATTCACTAAACATTCTATTATTAATATTAGATTATTTTTTATTTGAAAAATATACACATAAATGTGTATATATAGGAATATATATATATATATATATATATATATATATATTGAATGTTTAATTAATTAAAAATACATATATAAATATTTGGTATTTAATATATATATATATATATATATATATATATATATATATATATAAAATATCTATAAAAATAAACTATCAATAAAAAATATATATTAAATATGTAAACATGTTTACATTGCAATGTAATTATGAATTGTTATAAAACAAAGAGACAACGTAATATATGACGTCACCTCGCACAGTTGTCATGTGTAAGAACGTCGTTGTGTTCTGGTCACGTGGTGTGGACGTGTCTTCCGGTCACATGGGCTGTTGTTCTAGCGAGGAGTGGATGCTTCCCCTCGAACGATTGGTCAGTATACTATCGCATATATATATATATATATTTATATATTTATATATATATATATATATATATATATATAAATATAATGTCACATATCAATATGGTAATATTATAAAACAATATACACACATAATTGTACCAGTAATACAGTATTACGGTGATATATTGATATAGTATACTATACTATATCTGATACTATAATATATAGTATATAGTACCCTATAGAGATACCTACACAAGTTATACTTTACATACCCTACACTATAGTAACACTTACAGAGCCATATAAGGTATGGAGTCAGTATACTATGGACTAATCAATGAAAACATGGGACCTATACGTTAGGGTAGACCCCACATCTTAGCCACACCCACTCCACCTACCTACACCCGCATGGGACCTACGAGAAGGGTGCAGGTGGAGGTGTTTAAATGTATCACTAGATGGCGCCCCTGTGGATGTCGGATAAACGAGGTGTCGTTGCAATCGATACCTACGTATACATGTAGAGTGAGGGTCGCGTATTTCAACATATTTAATACGAATGACGTTTGTAATTTAATATTAAAAATATATTACTCTACCTGTATTGTAAGGTATTATCAGGGAGGTATTATCCCTGGTATTATCAAGTATTATAAGGTATTGTATTGTATTGTATTGTTAAGTATTGTAAGGTATACATATTGCTATACCTAGGTGTTGTAAGGTATATATTATGTATATCTATAATTTCACTTTGAATAACTAGGTTACGTTTAATTTAATAATATTTAATATTTAAATCTATATATATATAATTCTAGTTATCAATATTTTAGTAAATTATGAAGTATTTAATATGGACATTTTAAGAATTTAAGAATTATTTAGAAAGTAAACTTTTCAAAATTGTTAAATAATTGATATATTTAATAATTTAAATATACTATATACTATATACTATACTGAATACGTTACGATTCTGTATTCTGATTCATAGTTTAGTTGTAGGTAGATATATACTTTTGTATGTAGATAGGTATATACTAAATATTATAATAGATATGCTCTAGACTCTAGAGTCTAGAGATATCTCTTATACGATCTTATAAGTTGAAATAATACTCTACTTATGAAATGTGCTTATTATCTAACACATATCTATACGGATTATTTACTTTTGGGATTCGGTATATAGAATATATTCTATATAGTTCTATAATACATATAATCGATAGAGTATGTAATAACTTAGTATAGGATATCCTCTATACAAAAATGTAATTGTAATTGATGATATAATAATAGCTAATATAAAAATATCATATAACATTTTGGATGTGTCAACAATCTATATTTAAATTAATAATAAGAAATATTAATAATTTAATTTAATTTTCGTATAAATTACATAGATTACATAAATTACATCCTATGTATGTGCACACTGTATACTGCACAGGTAGTTTTATAGAAATTAAATTATTAAACAGTGTTTAGTTTTAAAACTATAAACTCTACATATTTATGTCTATCATATATGATTATATAGAGTGTGTGTGGTTGTGTGTGTGTTTCACACAGATGTGTGCATGATTGTGCGGATATATATAATTACAGTAACA
>OZ025241.1:79895543-80220543 GCA_964019155.1 Osedax fenrisi
GTTTTTTCTATAAATCAAAATACTACTTTTCAATCAACTTTTTATATATTTAATAAAATATGAAAATAACAATAACACTATCTCAATTCTGAGTGGATGTCTATCGACTAATATCCTCTACAATATATTTGCCAAAACCTATACTGACATATATGTATTAAAATGCGTATAACTAACTATTTCAAGAATATATATTATAATAAAATATGCTGATACGGAGGTGATATATTATATTGTATAGAAATGTAATCAATAATACAATCATAGCATTCTTTATTGTGTAATTGGTAGTTTACGCAAATAAAACTTTGATAGGTTTACACTAAAATACTACTTTTTAGTTCATTCAATATTTTATATATTATAATTTATTCTAAAAATATATAATATACTTATTTATTATGACACTACTAATTAAAACGTACATTATATGTATTATATTTTCTAGATATTCGCATCGGCCAAATACCTCTTGTCAGTCAAAACTCCTTCACCTCCCTTATTAGTGTGATATAGTACGTAGTATACTATAGTATATACTATAGTATACTATAAAACATATGATATTGTATGCGCATGACTTTAATCAACGATACCACCTGATATCTGATCGGAATGTAAACTATGTAACAACCTTCATTAATAACAGCACCTGTTAAATAATCAATATATCGATTAAATAGAGTTACTCACTTATGATTTCAGCTGTGGAATGTTAAATTGTTAATATCAAGGTATTACAAACATATTTAAACTTCACGTGAATAACAACATGTTAGAATAAGAACATACTATAATACACACGTAAAAAGTGTATGAATTGACCAATATATAAATACGTAATGGTTAAATAATCATGTCCTTGATTATGTCCATTTATATTGCTAATGGTATATATTATGATTATTATGATAATTTGATGTTATTAAATATAATGGTTGAATTTATATAATTTTATTTATATATAATAGAGTATACCTTATATGGTATACTCTATATATCACATAAAGTGTACATCGTACACATATACGCACATATACACACACACATATACGCACAATGTGCGTCGCACATACCAATACTCATATATGAGTTTATACACCTACCAATACATATATATATGTGTGTGTGTACGTATAAGTGCAGACACTATAGTATCTGCAATTATGTGTATTTTTATATATATTTTAATACATATATATATATATATATATATATATACAAGTATACAAATACCAGTGTGTATAACCACCCCGACTACAATACAGCATTGCGTGCTTACCACCTTCACACTAATACACACAGATAGACGAGAAGGAACTGATGTTCATCACGCTCATATCAACGGTGTACTGTGTGTCTGAGGGCGGGGCTTCCTTCATTAACTATGTTCTGTTCGCTCCCAGCATGCAAAGAGATCAATTAGGTAGGCCTGCTTAACACTAATGTGTAGGTGTGTGATTGTTGTTAATTTGTCTCATTTCATAATGTGTAAGGTTTAATTTTTTAAATATTGTATTTATAAAAAAACCTAATACATATATATATATTTATAATCGATACGAGCGACGCGTATACGCGAGATATATCTCGTGCACAATAACGTACGACACGTGACTAACTCACACGTGACAACAACAACAACAGATCTATCATCTTTGGGCGTCGGCGAATCGCTACTGACTACCCTCAGGTACGCTTACTGCTGTAGCACGTTCGCTACGTACTTATTATCAGGTCACGTGGACGGTTCTACCGCCCTAGCGGTGATGTTGAGCCGCGAGACTCCTCGAGAACGACTGGTCAAGGCGCATCGAGAACGCATGCGCAAATGGCTCAAGGACACCGGTCATCGTAGGACGGCGGTGCTGGATGATTACTACGCCGATAGAGCGGATGAGGTCGAATTGGAGGATATGTCTTTCGAGGGCAGACGTAAACGTGGTCACCAGCAGAAGAGAAGCACGTTCGCCAAGATGGCGGACAAGGTTAAAGCTATCGATAAGAAGGGCGCGTCTCGCTCGACGCCGACATCCGCGCCCGATGAAGCGAGACGGTATAAATCTCGGGAGGACAGGTTACGAGACCTACCGGATAAATATAGAACTATCGAGAGCGAGCGATACTTGGACACGCTGACCGGGGTCAAACGTCAACCGGATACACCGAAACGCTCGATAGGGGGACGCGCGTCGGATACGGGCATGCGAGAAGATAACCTGGCGAACGAAAGCCGTCAGAGACGACTAGCGAATAACTCGGACGTTAACACGTCCCGGAAGCTTCTGGAAGTTCCATTGAATGCTAACCTAGCTCTTTCCATGGCGGTGTCGTCTAAAGCTAGGATGTTGAAGGAGGCTGAGGCAAATGAGGGGGAATATGAGGGGAAAGGGTGGCTTAACGAGAGGTTCGCGTTCGAGAAGATTCCGGAAACGGAGGGTACCGTATACCCGGAAGAGAAAGAGTATTATAAATATTAGTCGTTAAAGTCATATAATCATTATATTGAGAATATCGTAAATATACGTAAGAGTATTGGTAGTTTTATATAATCAATAATGTAACTACTTTTTATTAATGTATTGTTACAAGTTGTGACTCATTTATTTTATAAATAGTAATATTAATAACAATGACATTATATAACATTTAATATATATTTTTTAAATACATATAGACGTTAACAAGATATAAATAAATATATTTCGTAATTTATACTGTATATAATGATTATGAATCAATAAGTGGACCACTTTTCTAATACATTTTCTAGGTGTGGTCATATGACTAATCTTTATTGTAAACCACATTATCGTGTTTATAGAAGTTGTTACATGAGAACTTTATTCCACAGATACAAGTAATATAAATAGTGTATTCTAGTTTCAATAATGAAGTCTATATGAAGTGTACAATGTATATTGTTTACTGGACATTGTACGACGTACATTGTACATTTGATATGAGTTATTTAGTAACCTATTACTAGTTATTAATGTTAATGAATATTTTAAATGTGTCACGCATTTCACCGATGATTAATTTGATGTTTATCAACAAAATAGTCCACTATCATTTGTTACATTACTCCGTCATAATTTATGACTCATAAAGTAAATAGGATATTAGGAGAATGGGAGTTTATTTCTAAATTTACGAATGAATAGAAATACTATCTTATCATCGATCATTGAACATGAGATAGAGGTGAATCACTGAAAAGTATATAGGTTGGTGTGAAAGTCACACAATACTATACATTATACAGTTACGTTTACAGTATATAGATAGTTGAAGTCCTGTCCTTGGTGGGTATTATACTATAACAGACGAGTATACACTTTGTAAGTTGTAAATAATGAATATATTATAGTTGTATATACAATAGTAGGTAATAAACTATTATTTGACCTAAATTCGTTTTAAAACCTTAGATATAGTAGATAGTAGACAATTATGAAATACAACTATAGTTGTTATGGGCGATAATGTGAAGATATATCGAGCAAGGGTTTTCAGTATATGAGTTATATCATATATATCATAACTTATAAGTAACATATATATATATATATATATATATATATATATATATATATATATATATATATATATATGTGTGTGTGTGTGTAAACATGTACTAGTGTAATGAACAATGACGAGTATGAGGAAGTATTAATGCTATATTAAATAGAGGATATAAGACACAATATTAAGTTTGGGTAAAGGTAGGATATGATTAAGGTGGAAGAGATGGGAATACATAGTGATAGAATGAATTAAACTTACTGTAGTAGGACAATACAAGACATCCTAAAACTTCGAGGTTATAGGAGGTCTTGAAAATACATAGTGGCAAATGACAAATATGAAATCAATTAGTAGAAGAATTTGAAATATAAATATACTATAGGTATGAATGTATTGTTGAGATTTTAACGGTAGTAATATTGTATACTTTTAAGTTTGGTAAATCATAGGGATATTTTGATATTTATTGAAGATTTCCAGTTGTTTATGACTTTCCTTTTTTCTTTATATAACTTTAGATAACTAATAAATAAACGTAACGAATGTGGATTAATAAAAAGGCAAGTAGGTTTGATTAGGGGAAGTTATATCCTTTTTAGCCTATGATTATTTTATATGTATATATATATATCCCATCATGATTTAATATAAAATTAATAACAACAACACATACTTTAGATTCTTTTGACAAAATATAAAATTATGAACATTTGAACTTTTGACTTATTATAAAATAATTGAAAATAAATGTTCATACTAATTAAATTTACTTATAACTTATAGTATTACATTAACAAAATATGTGTTTTTACGTATTGGATTATTATTATGTATTAATTGTATTTATATGTATATGTTTAACTATATATTTATTTAACTAGATATTTATTTGTTTAATTATTTTATTTTAGTTATTTCATTTTATTTTTCTTACCTTAAATTTTATTTCATTTTATTTTGTTTACCTTAAATTTATTTATTATATGATGAATGGCATTATGGGGTTTTTTTTTAAATGTATTCTATCTATTTAAATATTATGTATAATAAAATATTACCATTATAAAAAGTAATCTATTGGAATATACATTTATATTAACGTTAAATCTATTTTATATTGTGTGTTTTTATGATGGAACGTTTGGTTAATGTGGTTAACGTGGCTAATGTTTTTATGGTAATGAGGGTGTGGTACGTATCGGGGAAACGGGTATACTTGTAGTGAGAGACAAGTAATGCCAGTGTTCTTATTATTTGCACATATATGTTCCATAAAGCATTGGACCTAACGAACCCATATACTCGAAGTTGATATACCATCTATCCTCATTATTTTAAATTTATGTTGGCTACTCTGGATATAAATTTAATAATTTATTATCTCTGATTTTTTATAAATGTTCTAATAGAAAACAATATAATACAATTTATTTAATAATAATTTCGTTCTTTTGAATATATATTTCTTTTACTAACTTTAAATCTTAATATTTTATTTTATTTTATTTATTTTAATGTTACTTTCACTATAATGTCATCCTCGTAATGGTTCTTTAGAAAAGTATAACAGGTAAGAGACTATATATGCATCGCCTTTTCGTTTACCATGGTCATTCTTAAATTCTAATATTATTATTATTATTAATAATAGTATTATATATATATAAAATATTAATTGAATATTTTATAGATATTTAAAGTATCTTCTGAAAGTCATATATAATAGTATGGTAATTCAAATATATAAGATTTTGAAATTTAGTTTAACTATAGTATACTTAACTATAGTTTAGAGTTTTAGTTTATATTCCATTAATAGTAGTATATGAATTTAAATGTTATATAAATAATATATTATTTAATTATATTATTTACACAAATATATCTTATATTGCCAAACATTTATATTTTAATATTATATATAATTAAAAAATTAATTTACTTAAACATTGGTATCACATATAGGTAAATAAATAAGTAAATAATTAGTAAGTAAAATAAATATAAGAATATATATATATATATTCTTATATTTATTTTTATTTCGATGGATTCCTTTTATTTAATCCAGGAACTTAGGTGAAGTATTTACTGTATTAATCATTTGAATGTAACCAATGTCCCTCCAAAGCCTCTCTCATGACACTACATGTAGGTTTTAATAATACCCGATCAAGTTTATATATATAAATACATGAAATCACTTCTAAAATTATTTAAGATTTATTGTATTGGTTCATAAGAGGTTTGCAATGCATCGTACGACGTACGCCTGTGTGTATGAAGCCTAGCCGGTATGAATCACAGTTTATTTATACACACAAATAACGTTAGACGATCTCTATTGTGTAAACAAAAAGATATAAAATAACAAAATAAAATATAAATCAGTTGAAAATAATAAAATTTATTTTTACGAATTAATAACAATAAATTAGATTTATAAATATTTTATAAATATTTTATAAATATTTTATAAAATATGAATAATTGACATTAGTTCTTAGTTATACAGGTATGAATATATAACCTTATGAAGTATATAACCTACATGTTTTCTACACAGTCAGTTTGACATTATACACGCACACACACATCTATATATATATATATATATATATATATATATATATATATATATATATATATATATATATATGTTTAAACATTAATTAAAATATACATTTTGATATTGAACAACTGTAATTAAGTAAATAACTATATTGTAGTATATATTGCCCAGGGCAGTACTAGATGTATATGAGATTGTTCATTTCTGAATACATACAACTATTAAACTCGAGTAGAAGTATTATTCTATTATAATATGTATAGTATAGTATAAGAATATTATATATACATATATATATATGCATATATATATTTGTAATAATAATAATATTTCTATTGTTATATGTGCTATATACTATAGTTATAAAATATACAGTTCTTGCGCTTTTAGAAGTATATAAATATAGTCAACTTACAATTAACTATATTTTCGATACACGTATAACAAAACTTATCAACCTAATCTAAACCTAAGAGAACAAATCTATTATTGATAAATAAAAATCGGTTTATCATAACGAATACTAACATAGTATACAAAATTCACTAAAGTACACCAGCTATAATTAATATAGTAGTATTATTCCTTCATCAATTATTCTAAACAAGGTGTGGTATAACATGTATAAGTTCTACCCACGAGTAAGTTAATCATATCAGCATGCAATTAATCTATAGTTTAAATAAACCGGTTATAAAACTGAACCTTGCAGTTTTAAATCGTATATATTAAAATGTGTAGGGGTATAATTATAATATAAACTATTTTAGGGAGGTACAACATGCTAGTACATAGGGTTACATTAATTGTTATATATATATATATATATATATATATTTGTTATTATATATATATGTATAAATCATATGATTACATTAATTTAGTTACATACATAACTACACTGTTAGAAATAAGGGTAATTTAGACTAAAATAAAGGGTTTATTGGATGACTCTGTACGCGAACCATTTGTGGGGTTCTTTAGACAATAATTATCTAAAGAACTATTTTTGAATATTATTTATAAAGGGTTCATTGGAATTATAAATATATAAGAACTCCTTTATTATTTTGAATTATATATAAGAATATATGTTAGATTTTTGGTTCATTATTATAATATAAATAAAGTTTAGTATATAACATATATATAATATAACTTAGTTGTAGTAATATACTAATTACTAGTATATTAATTCAAATGTGATTCATTGATAAGTTTTCCCTACATAGTAGGGACAGAAAATGTAATAAGACTTATTATATTATTCCTCTCCACGGAAAACTTAGTAAAAGGAGAAAGATGTATAGGGGAAAGTAAGCGAATACGGACACTCTAGGTATCTCAGAAACCATAAATCTTACAAAAAAATGTTTAATGAATAAAATATTCATAAATATATAAATAGTCTAAAATAGTTTTTTTTATTTTTTAATTATTCAAAATATTGCTTATATCCAATAAACTGATTTTTTTATTACGTATTTAAATTTATAAAAAAAAATGTCAACTTAAAATCTTCCCAAAAATATACAAATATATCGATATACAAAATAACAACATATTATTTATAAACTAAAGTATTCTAAACATTATATACATTATTGCTTTATTTATCATCAAATATTAATTAAGTTATAAGCATATATCTAGAGGTCATATAAATCCCTAATACGGACACCCTATAACCTATCAGAACGCAGAATATATGCTACATATATGAATATATGCACTTTTATGATTTTCATAAAAATCGCGTGCGTTATAATATTAATACCACCAATAAAGGTAAATCTAAAAATTTTATTATATAGATAATAAATTGTATTATTAATTAAAAAAATAATAAAAATAAATAAATTATTAACTTATTAAATTAGAATAAATTATTCATAAAATTAATGGTAATTGTAATTTGTCTGATTGGTTCATTAATAATATATAGTTTATCTAGTGGTATATAGGGTGTCCATATTATAACACAGGGTGTCCGTATTCTGACATGGATACCGAATACGGACACCCTCGTTATCTATGGAATTATAAGATTAAATAAAATTTTAAAATCACAATAATATCTATAATCATAAAATATTAATATATTGTAATTTTTGAATAAAAATAAAGAGTCATGCAATATTAATACCACTTATTGCTAAAGTGTCCGTATTAGATTACTTTCCCCTACGTGGCTGAAACCAGAGTAATTTAAAATGGATATATTTGAATTCATCATAAAATATTTAAAATTAGCATAGTAATTTAAATAGTAATAATTGGTTTAATTATATATAACTTAATTTGTATACAATATTATTTAAATAACTAGTTTAAAAAAATGTATATAAATATATTAATATAATATTTTAATTATTATAATACGTGTGTCCTACATATATTACACATTACATATTAACATAGTATTATAAGTATCATTAGTAATAGCAAGGGGTTCTTTTAAGTTTACGAGTAAAAAAAAATCTTATATAAAATAATAGGGTTCTTTACATTTCGACCATTGCAAATAACCCATTTATCATATATTTAATTCGTATTTTAAGTTCTTTTGATTTGACGATTCCAAAGAACTCCGTGGCAATATCATGGTATTCTTTGTACTTAAAGTATCGTTCAATGAACCCTTATTACTAACAGTATACTTCAGTAGGCCATATCGTCATTATTATGTTATGCACCGATACATTAGGCGTGTACTCATACCTACCTATTATGTATAGATTAAGTTATGTGAAATAACAACTTTACATGGACCTTTACATTGCATATTAGCTCGTTCACATCTGATAAGGTAATGGTAGGTAATAATGATAAGGCATGCCTCCATTGTTGTACACCATTAGAGTTATGTGTGTATATAAAATATAGCTAAATATGTATATATATATATATATATATATATATATATATATATACGAATGAATAATATTTAGTTTACTTATATAATATAAATAAATAATGTATACACATGGAATATATATACAATACAATATAGTTATATAATAAGTAAAAGGAACCGTTTAATAGCAATATGCTTTTAAGATTTCCACACAAATATATATATGAAAATAAAAGTACAAACCCAAAAGAAATATGATAATAACATAATAACTATAATAATATATAATAAAATTAAACTATATAGTGAATCAAAGAGTACCAATATCAAGTGCGTAAACATCTAATCACAATATATACACATGGAATGCCCGAATGGTCTTAATCGGCTACATGTCTTGGTCATCGATATAAAGCAAGTTTCTTTACATCGATGGTATTGATATATTAGTCCAATATGATATTATTGGTATATAATATATTTTATAAAACCGTAATATGCAGGAATTAACGGTCATATTCATACATTCTATGAATAGCAATACCTACTCATAAGACAATAACTTTAAACATATGGGGAGTTAATTTTGCAATAGAAATGCTATAGTATATATTTGAGATTTGTTAAGGTTTAAGTTTGTTATAGTGTAAGCGTAGTGGGCTAAAGCCCATATATATGTGTATATATATATAAACTGCCTGTGTGGCTCAGTGGCTAAGGCGCCAGACACATAAGCAGTAGGATACGGGTTCGACCCTCGTCCGGACCATTAATTAATTTTATCAAATGGGTCTTAAAATATTATTTAGAAGTGATATTATATAATTGTGTATAAATAAATTATCGGCTCTCGTTAAAACCATGGATGCCTTAACATGAGAGTGGCTTCGAAGGGACATTAGAGCCATATATGATTATAAGTGAAAACTTCATCTAAGTTCCTGGATGGGATGAAAGGACTCCACCAAATAAAAATAACAATATATTATGTGGGATTAGTTTAAAGTCATTAAGTATAGTGTGTAATTTAGTATTTAGTTAGTACAAAAAGTCAAAAAATGCACAAAATATATCATCTGACTCAGATGTTCTGAGATATCAGTAAAAAGGGGTACAGAGATGCATCTAAATAGGTGATCATGATTCCTATTTAACTAATATTAAAATTACCAATTATATAAAAATAATAAAACATATAATTATATTTATAATTAAAAATAGTCAGGGTTATACAATAGGGACGTGTCTAGATAAGCGTGAGTTAATTTCAAAACAAATTTAGATATTTTATTTAGTTTTTCATTGGTAAATTTATCTTGTAAAAAAAATAAGAATAAATAAAAAAATCAACATCAATTCTTCAAAAACCATACAAATATATATAATAAAAAATACTATAAAAATGTATTCATTTATAAAGAAAAATACATATTAGTTATGAAGAGAGAACGAAATCTACAGTATTACATGCAAATACTTCATCGGTAAGCGCATTGAATGTAATAGATTAAAATTAAATAAATTCTAGGAACAATTATTTTTTGATATAAACAAAATATATCCAATTTATACAATAACATATATGTGTATACTGCTAAGATCGAGTAGCACCATAATGAAAACAATATAATAGTTAATAAACTAGTATGGAATCCATACTATGGACTGTTCATTGGAAAATGTAAGTCCTTTAATACCATTAACATATCTTTAATTACCTATAGACTACGACTAATTAGACTGACAATAATTTACTATAGTATTAATAATCGTCTGCATCTATATTATCTTTCTTAGCAAAATAATAAAATAATTTCCTTCCGTCAATTATAACATATAAGAAGACGACATTGCAATTCACGCCAACTTTACCATAGAGCACAGGGCTAGAGCGAAGCTTTCTCTATAGCTTTGTGCCGTAGAGCTAGAACGCTTTTTTTGCCAACGAAAGCCCTCCCACTTTAATATTCCACAATTTCACTTAGGTCATATTATAATTCCACTCTCAAATATAACCAAATATATATGTATCTATATCAACAACTAGTGGCTCTGGAACGATGGTGTGTATGTATGGGTGACTAACCAATCAACATAAATTGTGTAGTAAAAATGAGGATGTACCAATACATAGGAGGTCCACCTAGATTTTAAAATGGGGGACATATCCCCCCGTCCCCCCTGTTGCAGCGCCCCTAACAACAACATATCATTCGATAAACATATATTCTCCTTAAATCCTACAATAAATTCCAGCATATATTCAATATAAACAAAATATATCCTTACATCACCACACCTAATGATTACACTAACTTTAAGGATATCTCTACTACTCTACTCATAGATTTATAGTTTACAACTTGTAAACTATAAATCTATGACTCTACTGAATAAATATTCTACTTTCATCTCGCACTAAATTCGTAACAACCAATAGCCGTATCACAAACGGATATCTTCGACTAACCCCTGGGACTAACCTACAGTCTAAAGTAAACTAACTATTCTAAAAACATCACTAACCTACGAAATCTACTTAGGTTTTTTTTCTACTTACCTAACTGACCATCCTCAACAAGAATTAAACAACCAGGTACTGCTATATTCAGATATACTGACTAAACAACCTAATCACTTCTATCGAATAATTACTCTCCACCCTGTACCTCGTAACCTACGATCCACAACCTATATACAATACATCATATAACATAGGTTATAGGAGGTATTGTCAAAAAAATGTGGATAGCGAATATTAGTGGTTATGTTAACATATAGAATATTAAGTTATTCATTAGATATAATTTAGGCCAGATATTTTAGGTTCCAATCTATGATTATAATATGTGTAGGTGTGTAATGTATAAGTATAAGTATATGTATAAGTATATGTATATGTATATGTAGTTTTATTTATTAATAATTATTTTACAATTCTATTATTAGTGATTTTGTTTTGTTTCTAAATTATATATATGTTGCTATGGTGATTTACTATTATTAAATTCCGATAATTAAGCTTAGCATTTGTTTATCTAGTAATTTTGTTCATAGTTTAATAAAAATTAAATATTAATTAAGTTATTGTAAGAATAATTGTTTCGACATTAAATAAGGTTAATCTATATATATATATATATATATTATAATATATGTAGAGGTTGAATATATATCTATATATATTGAATACATAATATACAATACAAATAACGTATAAAATGAACCTGTAAATACGTTATGGACTATTATATAACATAAATAACCAATGTACCAATGATATAATATACAATAATTTATAGGTAATATGTAATATTTTATTTGTCTTATTTTTATTTATTTATAGACAATATATATATATATATATGTGTATGTGTGTGTGTGTGTGTGTGTGTGTGTGTGTGTGTGTGTGTGTGTGTGTGTGTGTGTGTGTGTGTGTGTGTGTGTGTGTGTGTGTAATGCACACTAAATGAATGCCCAATATATTAACCTATCGTATATTATCGCAACATAACAAATGACGGTTATAGATAATCCATACTCTCAATAGGATAAACATGGACAACAACAGTGAAAACACTACCCCCTCCGTGTCCGAAGCCTCTCAAGGTCAAGTTATCACCAGAACCAGCCGCTGGAAGGTCAGCATAGTCAGCGAACTCCGCAACCAGAATAGGATCAAGGATCGCGAGGAACGAAGTAAACTAGAAGAACAGAAGCCGAGTGAATCCAAAGACACCGGTGCAAGTAAAGACGTTGGAGATGTTCAGGATAAGAGCGCTGGAGACACGGCTACCGCTATGGATGTGGATATGGACGTATCTATTTCAAAGTCGAGTGGAGATAGTAAATAAATAAATTGTATATAATTTATTTATATAATCCTATTCGTAATCTATAATTAAGAAATAATGTTTATATTTTATTTAATATAAGTGGTCAATATAATATATATATTGACAATATTATTAATAAATATGAATTAAGATGAATAAAATATTACAATTACCTATACTATATTATTATTGAATGTATTATAAAATATAAATATATGAAAAACATCTATAGATATAACAAGAATTCTTAACATTAAATTATATTTATTCTAAATATGGGATTCTTATATTATGGACAGTATAATATTGAGTATTATTGAAGTATATGTTATACTTTGTTTTACCGAATACCCTTGATGCTGCTGAAGCACTATTCATTGTTGCAGTGTTCCGCTGTTCAGGGTTATTAACGTTATGTATACTAAACCTACTTTAGCAACCTACCCCCCCGTGACCCCATCATTAAATGATTATAACACCCCCCCCCCCACATTATAACTGATAATTAAGCTTAGCATTTGTTTATCTAGTAATTTTGTTCATAGTTTAATAAAAATTAAATATTAATTAAGTTATTGTAAGAATAATTGTTTCGACATTAAATAAGGTTAATCTATATATATATATATATATATTATAATATATGTAGAGGTTGAATATATATCTATATATATTGAATACATAATATACAATACAAATAACGTATAAAATGAACCTGTAAATACGTTATGGACTATTATATAACATAAATAACCAATGTACCAATGATATAATATACAATAATTTATAGGTAATATGTAATATTTTATTTGTCTTATTTTTATTTATTTATAGACAATATATATATATATATATGTGTATGTGTGTGTGTGTGTGTGTGTGTGTGTGTGTGTGTGTGTGTGTGTGTGTGTGTGTGTGTGTAATGCACACTAAATGAATGCCCAATATATTAACCTATCGTATATTATCGCAACATAACAAATGACGGTTATAGATAATCCATACTCTCAATAGGATAAACATGGACAACAACAGTGAAAACACTACCCCCTCCGTGTCCGAAGCCTCTCAAGGTCAAGTTATCACCAGAACCAGCCGCTGGAAGGTCAGCATAGTCAGCGAACTCCGCAACCAGAATAGGATCAAGGATCGCGAGGAACGAAGTAAACTAGAAGAACAGAAGCCGAGTGAATCCAAAGACACCGGTGCAAGTAAAGACGTTGGAGATGTTCAGGATAAGAGCGCTGGAGACACGGCTACCGCTATGGATGTGGATATGGACGTATCTATTTCAAAGTCGAGTGGAGATAGTAAATAAATAAATTGTATATAATTTATTTATATAATCCTATTCGTAATCTATAATTAAGAAATAATGTTTATATTTTATTTAATATAAGTGGTCAATATAATATATATATTGACAATATTATTAATAAATATGAATTAAGATGAATAAAATATTACAATTACCTATACTATATTATTATTGAATGTATTATAAAATATAAATATATGAAAAACATCTATAGATATAACAAGAATTCTTAACATTAAATTATATTTATTCTAAATATGGGATTCTTATATTATGGACAGTATAATATTGAGTATTATTGAAGTATATGTTATACTTTGTTTTACCGAATACCCTTGATGCTGCTGAAGCACTATTCATTGTTGCAGTGTTCCGCTGTTCAGGGTTATTAACGTTATGTATACTAAACCTACTTTAGCAACCTACCCCCCCGTGACCCCATCATTAAATGATTATAACACCCCCCCCCCCCCACATTATAACTGAATAACTTTCTGTTGGTTATGAAGTAGAGGAGATTATGTATTACCAGAACAATACATGTATTATTTATTTGTCAAGTCAGGATGTATGTTTGGTCGGCTAAGATATCTAGTTCCACATCGTATCCCAGCTAATGTAAGGAACTATATATATATGCATATACAACCTAACTTTAATTATTGGTAGTTTACATAAAACTGCTATGGATTTAGTGATAAATATGTCTATGTCTCTGAATAGTGAACAACCATGGTTGTTCATTACAAGAAGCACTAACAGTTTTTATTGTTTCCTAGTTATGAAATACACATATATCTAGTTCTACCATGCTCCGACTGGTTTATCGGTACGTCTCCTTACCTGTATAAGTATATAGAATAGTTTATATTAATACAAAGTTGCATTATTTAGACATTCAATGTTAATTAATTATCGAATTATTATTGAATATCCCTTTAATTAGTAGTAAATTAAGTCAAACCTATATAATTTGTATGTTTGTTATTCTGTAATACAACGTATATTTATGGTAGGTATTATCTACAAAGCAACTATATAAAACAAATTTCATTTTAACATTTAACGTTTAATTATAAAACAAATTAATATTTTAATTATTTGTCTGGAAAATAAATATTGTTTATTTACAGAACCAGTAGCTAAACAATATTAACAACCACATCTTGCCTACAATAGTAATATATAACACGAATAAAATACGAGATATTATGTACTGTAGTATACCTATAGGTACAATTTAATCCAACAAATAGAATAGTATAAGATGATTATTGTCTATATTCATATAATATATATATATATATATATATATATATGACAATATTGATAATACAATAATTAATTCATATATTATATGAGGTAACAATTTAGAATAGCTAGATATTATTTCATGGGATGATATTTCTACAATAATAATATATCCTATTTACTTTATAGTACAGTATTAATGATAGTCTACTCTGATAAATTCTATAACAAAAATGTAATAAACTTGTATACTACTATAGTAATATTTGTTATCTTCGTTTATTTATTTATATTTGTTTTATTAGTTTGATTGCCTGTACATCCGAGAATATTATACATAGTATTATAAAGTGTATAATAAATATCATCATCATATAATAAATAATTTAGAGTAAATATATGTATTAATATAGTTTAATATTTCTAGTATAAGGTAAATAAATATAATTTAGTGTGTTCGTATACATTAGTAGTAATATTACCTAATAAAATTAGGCAGTTAATTTCATACGATAAAGGCATTAAACTGACTCCCATACTCCCCACTATGTAAGGTAATAAGTAATATGTTGGGAGACGTTGAACACTATGATAAGGTATTCATAACTGAATATGGTTACATATAATGTTAACACGTTGTATTGGGAGAAACTTTTAGGGTTTTATATTGCTGAATAGTAAATAAGTATCAGGTATGTATATAGGTATATATATATATATATGTATCCATCATATCATACTTTTATAGAAAGCTAGTAACTTTTATTCAAAACTAAGTATAGGTATAGGTATAATATTAGTATATTCAAACTTACATATAATATAATATATATTAAAGTAATTTAGTTAAATATTGCAACTATTCTCTCTGTATTAAAATTATTATAAGTATATATAAATATATATATATATATATATATATATATATATATATATATTTGTATACTTTTTTAAAAGTAGTAGTAATATGTGAGGTGGTTGTAGTAGTAGTAAGCATTCAATTTAATATTTCATGTGTTAATAGATAGTAAATATATACTTCTATTCGACATTATTGATGGCTGAAACTACTGATAATTGAACATATAAATAATGAATATTTAGATGATTGAAATAATTTGTGCATAATATATAAAAATTATATACCTACACTAGCTTTAAAAAATATATTGTATATTTCATATATAAAAATAGACATACAAATTCACATTCAATTTTGTACATTTATTTCTACAGATATTGTTTTTTATGAACTATTTTATATTATATTTATATACATATAAGATTGTACTTTTATTTGTACATATGTTTATTTATTATGTATTTATATCACGTTTTTTATAAATAGCAAAATAAATTAGCAAGACATCTATACTATTTGTATCTAAGATTACGTTTATATGTTCGATATACAATGATACTTCGATGTTCAATATATAATATACAATGTACAATGTACATTGTATATAGATAGGGCAAAATAATTATTATGAGTTAAACGGATTCAAAATTTTACAAATACAAAATTTATTTAATTATGGTATGTCACAAGAGATGATTTTTATGTTATTACTAGATAAAATCTATCTTTAATTATCTAACATATACTAAATAACATGTAACATTAAATAATAAAACTTTTATAACTTTCATGATTTATCAAATTTTTCATATTTATACACTGAGATTTATATCCTTTTAAGAATTCTTAAGAATTATAATACATTTGTATATATATATAATACAATTATATATATATATATAATTGTTATATATATAACAATAAGGTATGTTAAAATAATAGTATAAATATTTTATATAATTAAAAAATAAAATATATTTTAATAATTATAAATTTATATTTTCGAAAATTAAAAATATAGTAATAAAATAGAATATCAATGATAATAAACTATAAAAACAGACCATAATTTAATATTTCATATATAAGTGTAATTGTAATACATTATAATTGACGATATTTTGCATATAATTTCCATGGGAATACGAATATATATATAATCTTGTATGAAAAGCGTGTTTACAGAACAGTTTGTTGATTACGAAGAGGCTGAATGTCATGTTGAAGGTCGGGTTGAAGGTCAGACTCTAATAGCCAGTCGTCTGTGATCCACGTAGGAAGCTGGAACAAGTCTTTCACGTAATCATCGGAGGTCAACAGTTTGTGTTTAACTTTGTGCAGGAGGGACTTCTCTTTGTGGTAGACGCTATAAAAGGGGGCGTGGTTACGTATGGGGGGCGTGGTTAGATAGGAGGGACTTCTCTTTGTGGTAGACGCTATAAAAGGGGCGTGGTTATACAGGAGGGGCGTGGTTAGATATGAGGGGTGTGGTTACGTATGGGGGCATGTTTGCATATGAGGGGCGTGGTTAAATATGAGGGGTGTGGTTAGATATGATGGGCGTGGTTAGATATGAGGGGCGTGGTTATATAGAGAGGTTTTATATGCCCGCTGCCTATTGGTCGGATGGTGGTAATTAACGATAACGGCAACAATATACTTTCAATTATAAAAACATAACAGAACTGAAGTGATTCGATACAAACACTTTACTTTTTTCATCAAAAATTCATTGTTTGCTTATATTAATAATTTCTAAATTTGTATGTTAAATTTATTAAATAATAATTAATAATGTATATGTTATAATTATAATAATAATAATATTACATTTTATAAGTACTGTTTAGATTTAATTAAATTATTTTATTAAAAAACAATATAAATATTTATGTATATATATTTATATTTAATTACCACTCCATCATATATTTATATATATTTTAAATTTAGTAGCATTTTAAAACATTAATATATGTATATTGACTAAAGTGATAATATAATTGTATACTTCTAGAAGCATAGCTTAGAGTCGACTTATTATAGATATCTATAAACATATTCTAGGATAAATATCTTGCTATGAACATTTTATAACTAATGCACTAACTTGAAATCTTTTCCGTATTTATTTTCGAAGCTATCACGTTTATAGTCTTTGGCTGTCAGGAAATGGCTGTCTTTCTTCATGCCTCTGCTCATGTCATTGGCTGGTTTGAATCCCTACAATATTGATTGCTATTAATATATTTATTAATATGTTAATTCTGTTCCTATCTAATAATTCATCACTAATTACAATATAAAACCGTGGCCAATACTAATATATGACATCTGCTAATATTGGAATAATCGGAATACTGAATAATATTGGAAACTTTAATTTTATGGTTGAATTTTTATTGTTATTGCATTTTTTTTATTGCACTATAAACTGGGAGTACATTTTTGTTATATATTTATTGTAAATATGTTATCTCTTATGAATCAATCGTTTATAAAAAAAACAAATATATTATTAAGTAAATATATTATTAACAAGTGTATCTGTCATTGTATAAAACATTGAATGTAACTTATAATAAAGGTATCTGCAGTGGATAGAGAGAATACTATACCCAATATTGATAATAGATACAAATGTCTAAATTATCAACTACAAATACATATACATAGATATACAATTCAGTAAGACTATCTTTTATTTTGAATATATATATAAATATATTTATTTTATTGTTAACAAAAATAATTTAAATTAATATAAAGTTGTTCCAGTTGAAGTAAAGATACCTTGTTGTTAAAGTAATGCGTTAAGTAAATCATGGTTAAGTAATAATCACGTCTATATCTCTTAGGCAATTACACACACCCCCAAGCCAACCTTACACACGCCCCCAAGCCAACCTTAGACACACCCCCAAACCAACCTTACACACAGACTCGTTGAAGCGCGCAGTCACAAGATGTCTGTACGGCGGCACATCGTTGAAACTGATGCCGGGCCGACGAAGCGATAGTTTCACGGCCGTGTCCTTGAGCAGTCCTTTCAGCTGATCTATCTGATTCAGACATCCCTTGGCGTTCAGTTCTGTACCACACCTATATGTCGAGGTCATGCATGTGCTATATTTAGGATATACAGATGTCTTCTTCACTCTAGAGCAGTGGTTCCAAAACTATGGGTCATGACTGATGACTCATGAGTCATGAGTCATGACCCAAACTATGTGTCATTAGGTTTTTTGTTTGGGTCATGGGACAATTTCTAAAAAAAAATGCTTGCGTTTTAGATACAGTTTAAATACAAATCTATCATTTAGCTGAAGTTTAATAATAATAAAATAAAAAAATAAATTATTTCATTGGGTCATGGTATATTTTTAAATTAATAATTATTAAAAAAGGGTCATGGTGAAAAAAGGTTAGGAACCAATGCTCTAGAGATTCAAATCACACAGTTCCATAGCTTATCATACAGAATATGTACCTGCGTTATAAATTAGTACATTTTATATCTATAAATTCTATTACAAATGTGATCACATGTATCTCAAGGTATATGTGTAATTAACACTGTGTAACATTTGTATAAGTAATTATTCAAAGTTAATTTATAATGAGTGATGTATGTAGTTACATATTTAAATATATTAAAAATATATTATATATTTTTTATATTAAACATAATTAAATACTTTTTTAAATTCACTTATATCATGTAAAATATTCTCAAATCTAATATACTATTAATAGTTTTTAAAATAGGTTTTAGACCTTGTTTATATTTATACCAGTAATTAATTATGAATACAAAAATTATTTATCTATAAACTTATATCAAATATAAATTTAAAACATTTATTTGTCTATATTTTATTAGTGATTTTTAGATATATAATAATATATATATGTATTTAAATCTGTTTATAATAATTGATATTATTAAATATTGATTTTGATTTGTATTGACTTTTTAAATAAAAATTTAATATTTATAAATATATATAAATTAATAAATATTACCTTATAAGCATCAATTAGGACAAGTGTACAAGAAGTTTTATTATAATCACTTATTATGAATAAAAACTAAAATATGTTATGTTAATTTATATAATACATACTATTAGATACTATATATATATATATATATATATATATATATATATATATTATATCTAACAAATAAATAATCATAAGTAATATTTAAAAGTACCTGTAAATGTGAAACTCTGGATCATCGACTATCAGCTTGCTTTTCCAAAGTGATTTCGCTTCATTCTTTAATACTAATTTGTTTTGTTTATTTTCTTCCATCGGAACTTGGATTGAATAAGGAGGACTCTTTGAATTCTCAGATCCGTTTGTAAATTCTATTATATATAAGTATACATATATTGAAATATATTTAATATAAATAGTTATTTATTGGGTTTAATGGAGGTATGCATTTATAAAAATATATAATATTTGTATTTTTAAAATAAATAAATAAAATATAATACTGAAAATTTATCAATATTTTAGATGTATTATATTGAAAGAATATACATTATTTTAATAATTACACTTAATTATTTAAGATATATATACACATATATATATATATATATATATATATATATATATATATATATATATATATATATAAATTATACATTGTATGTTATATATTAATATTTAGAAACATGTTTTATAATATTAAAAATGATGACAGGAGCGATTTCATTATTAGATTACATTAATATATAATTATATATATGTATTTTTAATAATTAGTTATATTAAATGTATAAATATAATAATAATGTGAAACTATAATATTGTTTCCATTTAAAATTAAAAATTAACGATTTTATTAATTTATATTAATTCAATATAATTTATGGCATTAAACATATGAAAAATTTAGCAAATATTAACAAACGATATAAAGAATATTGAATATCATAATACTAAACTGACTGGAAACACAAACCTTTAGGAGCTAATGACCAGGTATTCATGTCTTCAGTACGCTTCGTCCAATCGTAGCATTTTCTCCACTCCAACACATCTCTTTCATTACCGTGAAGAACATTCTCTTCCCAAGGCTGTGTGACGCGACAATATCAACTAAACCTATCGATACTTAAACCATGTGTATTAATTAAATAACTAATAATTAAGTAATTGAATACATTTTAATTAATATTGTTAAAATGCTTACTATATTATTTCTGGAGTCTATTAACCGCATTTTAATAAATAAATAAACTATGTTATCACATTAATTATAGACTGAATGGCATCAGTGGTGACCGATCACCACTTCAAACTACTTCAGTGAGCTCCTCTCTCCGGAATAGTGGAGGATGCCGGTTGTGGTGGTTGGCTTCGATGCTGGTGATGTACCCTGGGTAACACCAGGTCTTCAGACGTCTCAAGGTGCCTAGATGTAATGGGTGCGTGGGTGTTATTATAGGGGGGGTCCTTTAAATATAGTATTCAATATATAAGTGTTTGTAATAATTAATTTTTTTCCTTTCTCCGCTTAATCTAAATAGAAGGATTACTGAGCCGCTATGCTTATTAACTAATTTAGTTTAATGTTGATATATTCGACTTTGATTTCAAGTGAATTGTAAAATAATATTGATACATCTGATTTGTTGTAACATACTGATTGTTGATATAGGAGAATATTCCGATGAATAGTAAGACAAAAGGTAGATACGAACAGCTTTAAGGTATATACTGTAAAGCTGATATATATATATATATATATATATATATATATATATATATATATATATATATAGATTTGAAAGCTGTGATATTCTACATGGATAATACCAACTCTCACTATCGTTGTTGTTATTGTTGCTGTTCGCGTTATTGGAAGCTGAACTCTTCGGTACAACAGTCATGTGGGAGTACTCCTGCGAGTAAGTGTACCTTCGTAGCGGATCCTTCAATAGAAAATAGTATTAGTGTAATGAATGCGGCAATTCTAATGTATATAACGAAATTTTAATTATATAGCGAAATTATAGTTTATATATTGTGAAATTATAATTTATATAACGAAATTTCTAGTTTATATGATGATTTCTATAGTGTGATCGTATCCATGATATCATACATATCTATGATACAATATATATATATATATGTTGGTATCTAATAATAGTATCTCACAGCGATAGATCTGTAATCGGAATATTACGTAAGTTATTAATAGTTTATTAACTGTGCCTACCTTAGATAATAGTTTCTTAAGTTTGAACTTGGCGATCTCCCCACTATTCAATGCCTGCGTACTGTAGTTGTAAGCCACGCCCCCTCCGCTGTCAACTGTCAGTGTATGTGTGTGAGTGTGTATGTGTGTGTGTGTGTGAGTGTGTGTGTGTGTGTGTGAGTGTGATAGCATAGCTAGGTAGTGATATCATAACTTAGCGCGTAATAAATGCGTATCGTTCACTTATATTAAATTAGTAAATTAATTAATATTTATAATTTAACAACAAACGAATATTGATTTAATACTATATCTATATTAACAGCTATACATATTTAAATAATAATAGTTGAATTACAAACGATTATAAATTAAATACTTATAATAATATATAGTTTATTAGGTAAACATAAAAATAAATAAACAAAAATATGGAAGAAAAAATAAATATGAATCGACATGGTACAAAAATTAACCATGGGTTTACATATAATAACAAAACGCCTTGGTTTATGCATGCCGAACATACTTGTATTAAATATGTGTAGGTAGTTAATACTAATACTTATATAATAATAACTATATCATCTCGTAGTATAAGAGGTTGACATCGCATGTGTTAACATCGGAACAACACTCCTAACTTACATAACAATGAGGCGTGTTATATAACGCGCGTATATAACGATGAGAGACCCCCCCCTACGGGTACGGATGAGAACTAAACCTTCGACTCTCTCGTGCTTGCTGTCGTTCTGTTTCCTCGTCGTGGTGTTCTTATCGCTGGTGATGTTCACTGTTTTCTATTGGTACGATGTGGGTGATGTATTCGTGTGTGTGTATATATTAGGGATGTAAATGATGCCGAGCTTTTGATGCTGAGCCGAGACTATTGGTTTTTGATACCGAGCTGAGACTTTCATTTTCGGAAAAAAAACGAGCCAGGCCGAGCCGAGACTCTAGCCAAGCGAGCCCGACCCGAGCCGAGACTCTAGCCAAACGAGCCCGAGTCGAGTTGAGACTTTAGGTAACTGAGACTGAGACTGCATCATGCTTTAGATTTAACTGGCATCATTTACATCACTAGTATATATTCATTTGTAACGTGTAAACGTCCATGTTTAGTTGTTATTGTTACGTTCATTATTTAGAGTTTGATTTAAATAAGTAAAATCTTAAATTATATTTACCTTATTTCTCATTACTAATATATCAAATTTAAAAACTCTAAATTACTCACATAATAATGATAATATATTCATTTACTGGATTAAATTATTGTGAAATAATTCAGGGAAGATATACATTGTATATTCTAATTAAAAATGATTTCATAGATTTAATGCGATTATTTAATTAATATTACAGAATAAATATTATATTTAATTAAAATCAAACTATATTTTTTTCTTCATAATTTATGGGAGTAGGTGGACATTTTCTAAGCTGCACATATTTTGGATTGTAATTTTCTATTGGTTCCCATTTGTCCTTCCTCCTGATTGGTGCAGATACGGAAATTTTTCTTAGCTCATTTT
The DNA here is from genome assembly GCA_964019155.1 of Osedax fenrisi. Taxonomy (NCBI): domain Eukaryota; kingdom Metazoa; phylum Annelida; class Polychaeta; order Sabellida; family Siboglinidae; genus Osedax; species Osedax fenrisi. The sequence goes on from OZ025241.1 coordinate 79,919,532, forward strand.
CTGGTTCTATAACTATATATAAATATATATTTATTTCAAAAATTTAATATAATATTTATAATTTTATGAGATAACAAATAATTTTGAATAAAACTTTTTTAAATAATGATATAGTAAATGTAAAATTAAAAGTATAATAGACATAGAATGAAACCCATGTGATCCTCCTCTCCAGAAAGAGGGATACCAAACTCTTGATTCAGTGATTTGAACATTTCAGTGGTTGGAAAGAGTTCATTTCGTATTGCATCACGAAGTTTTCTACATTGACTTAACTAACAGTGTGTGTAAGCAATGTTAGCTTATATTTATTGAATAAATATATAATATATGATATATAAATTTATAATTATCTTATCCTGTGTGCAAATTAATATTTAAAATATTGATATTTAAAAAATAATTCAATCATAGAAATTATTTATCTAAAAACACCCAATATTAATATTTTAAATTTTAAAGATGATAACCTAATACGTTACATGAACAGCTAATAACTAGTCACGTGACCAGCTGATATGTCACGTGACCAGATGATACATCACATGACCAGCTTATACATCACGTGGCCAGCTGATATGTCACATGACCAGCTGATACGTCACCTGATAAAGCCGATGTACCGCCTGGTAACAGTCTTTGGGCAGCATGTCGCGTATGTACAACAGCGGCTGTTTAGAGATCACGCTGATCGGCTCGTGGAGACGCCTGGTGGTGAAATCTAAATCTAGGCCGCCGTACAGTCTATTCGAGAACGAGTAGTCGGAATTGTAGAGGGAGGTGACACCTATGATGACGTGAGTTGACTGTATATTCTTAGATTATGTAAGAGAAGTTACGGAGCGTAATAAATGTAATATTTTTCATATTTATTTATATTTTTAATATATAGATTACTTATCATGGATATATTAAATAACCGGGAAAATAAGTATGCTTTATAAGTTCAGATTAAATAAAATTCAAATATAGCGTATTAAATAATAGCGACATTAAAGTAAATCTGTTAGTACTGCTTCAAATAGTTATATTATGAAATGCATTAACACAATTTGAACTGCCTGTGTGGCTCAGTGGCTAAGGCGTCAGACACACAAGCAGTAGGACACGGGTTCGAGCCTCGTCCGGACCATTAATTAATTTTATAAAATGGGTCTTAAAATATTATTTAGAAGTGATCTTATATAATTGTGTATAAATAAATGATCGGCTCTCGTTAAAACCATTGATGCCTTAACATGAGAGCGGCTTCGAAGGGACATTAGAGCCATATATGGTTATAAGTGAAAACTTCATCTAAGTTCCTGGATGGGATGAAAGGACTCCACCAAATAAAAATAACAATAACAATAACAATAACAATTCACAAATATGTAAAAATTCATATAAATATTAATTAGGTAGATAATATGATATGAAAAATGTTAAATATCTTTGGTGGTGTAATTCATTAGAAAACTGAATAACAGACTTGCAGTAATTAATTAACATGATACTAATATTTAGGATTAAAATGTTAATGGTATATATAATAATAATATTGAATTATATATTTATATACTAATTAATCCGTATATTAATATATATATATATATATATATATATATATATATATATATATAATTAACATCGTTTTATTAATTGTCTACATTTAATTGAAATTATGTGAAAATCATTACGATAAAATATGAACAAATTAAACAAATCCAAAGCCTTCTAGGAAACTATTGGAAAAAATCTGAAAACTTATGGAAGTAATAATTCATAAAAAAGCATGTCACCTGCAGTCAATCAGTGATCATTATCGTGATCACTATATATAATGATGATGATGATGATTCATGATCGTTAGCGAATGGTCATGATCGTAAACTAGTATATTTAGCCATCGATGACCGGCGATTATTATCCACCTCTGCAAATAACGTATGATGTTTGATACATCCTCTATTTGATACCACATTCGATGTATCTTCGTATCGACGCGCGTACCTTTGTAATCACCCATCGGGATCGCTTGCCAAAGATCTTTAATGGCGTGCGCTTGCAGTCCCTCGATGATGTAGATGTGAATGTCGTTATCGAGCAGGTGAAAGCCGGTCAGCACGTTGAGGAGGTAACTGCCCTGTTGGTTTCTGTAGACGAACGGTCAGCAATAGTACAGTAGAGTTATTGATTTGCAAGTATAAATAATGGCAAACGTTAACGTACATATCGACAAATTAAACGAAGAATAATATAAAATAAAAATAAGAACGTTGAATATTTTGCAGTTTTATTAGTATAATTATTTATTATTAATTCGATCATTTTATACAATACATTACGACTATAGTAAAGTATCGTATCCGATAGGTAGTTAATTAGAACAGATAGCTAACAAAGAGAGTTGGTAGGTTCCCAGTGCTGCTGCCAACGAACGAGGAGGGAGGTCAGCGATATCGAGAGCCGTCGCGTTGCACCGCGTTATGTAATCGTTGAGGAGGCGTCGGAAGTGCAGCGTCGAGCCGCAGTGGGGCAAAAGGTACACGATCCTCGAGAATGGGCACTGCGGGGGGCCGGGTTATGTATGGGGTGATGTAATGTTGGCTATGGGTGATGTAATGGGGGTAAGGGGTTATATATGGGGTGAGGTAATGTTGGCTATGGGTGATGTAATGGGGGTAAGGGGTTACGCTATGTATAGGTGATGACATCACCGTGATGTAATAGGGGAAGAGTTATTTAGTATAGGGGTGGGGGAGCGAGGAGTTATGTGGCATAGATTCGATGTAATGCGATATTTTTTGTATAAAGCAATATCCACATCTATAAGAATCATGCTTATTGTTATTATGAAATATAGGCATTTGCAAGGTAGTTATAGTAGCATTATTATTATTGAAACCTATATTGATAACTCGGAATGAATGACTTTTACATTAAAATGATCATTATTGTATTAGAATTATATGAATATCACTCTTCACGTTAGTAGTTTATATGTCGAGACTATATCAAGAAATATATACATATATTGAGATTTAACTTAATATTACAAGATATAACCATTGATTTAAACTTATTCATTGGGGAAGGTAGATAAGTAACGAGTATGAATCATAATCAAGTAAGGGCTATATAGTATATAGAGAGTTAAGCTACACTGAAAGTTAACGATGGTGAACATTTTCACTGGGCACATTAGTGATCCTGGCCGCGACTTGGGCTGCGGTGATCAGGGGGTAGGCGATGTGAACTTTGATCTTTAGCAGACTCTCGGACTGCAGGTATTCGCCCCTTCTGAGGGACTGCATTTCTGTTGAGAATACGGAGTGGAATGATGAACGTTGCGTGTATTTAGCGCATAAAGAATGAGTACCGCCGTACAATTTCAGATCGTACACGATCGGACGCGATGGTCGTAAGTGTAGATTAATTTAAAAGTCATAGTATTAATTAAATTGTAATGTAGCATTGAAATAAAAACACAAATGTAGTAGCATTAACAATGAGACACATGATATATTTATATACAAAAGAGTTTCTTCTTCTTAATTCTTCAGCGTTAATCAGACAATAATACACGTAGTAATAATAGGGCGATTATTACGGGTTATCACAAGCGATGAATGCTGGGTTATGATTGGACGGCAAGTCTACGCGTAGTGGGGTTAGTGTAAATGTTTACCACCTTCAGTGTGATCATGATGATGAACTGTATGATGATTAGGTAAGGGTATTGTAGTAGTATGTATATATACGTATATATTTGTATATATATGTATATATATATATATATATATATATATATATATATATATATGTTATATACAACATTTAAAAGCATAAGTAATATATAAGCATTTAATATAATATTTGCATTTAGGCATTTAATACGATACATGAATGCATAATTAGGTTAGAGAAAGTTCTTATAAGAGAATATCTGAACAAGCTTATCGTATGATATAACATGCAATCTTACCTTGTAGATTCTAGATAATTACTATAGATTGTGTATATGTGTATGTGTATTTAATATACTGAATGTAAGTATATGCAAAAAGGTCAATATTGGATTTGTATCGAATCTTGTTTCACATGTTCAATTATTTGTGGAATTAAAAACTTATGAACTTACGATATAAGTTATGCTACAAGTATAAATGCACAGTTAATAACCTAGATAATTTATCAAAAGTAGTAATATTTAATCAAATTATGTTAAAACATTGATTCTATTTATTTTTTAAATAGTTATAATATACAATAATCAATTTTCCAAAATATTATCATCTACACATTTAAGCTTGCCTTAATTATATCATAAGTTCATAATTATTAATTAATATAATTAATATAAATAATATACGTACATAAAAACAATGTATATATTTAATTATATGTATGCATTTTTAGTTAGAATTGCAATAAAATATTTCCCGATATTGAATAAGTTCTAATTGAAACATTTTGCAATTATCTCATCAAAAATAGCATAATTTCATAATATTCCGATTACATTCAAACATGTTCTGCAGTAATTTCCCAAATTGCACAAAATAATTAAACATATGATCAGAGCTTTAGGTTAATCATCTTATATAAGCGGTAATCAAGTAATTATCTTTGCGTTTAGTTAGGTTTGGTATGTGATGTATTTGCTTATATTTAAACATATCGGGTATAGCGAGTTAATTAATTATAAAATTGTTAAATATAAGTGCCTTCCCTCGCCTTAAAAAAATTAGAATCTCGATATTAGCAAACCTGGTCCATCGACAGATCCCTTGATGCCGACAATCTTTCTCTTATCATTGGTCCTCGCTAGCCTCGCTGAGCTGGGAGAGTCTGCTGCCGTGATGTCTCCCCCAAGGATGTCCGGGTTAGGGCAGGGCAGAATAGGGGAACGCAGGTTTAGTGTCTGAGTTAAAGAGGTGTCGTGTTGTTAAATAATAATAATAATAATGATAATGATAATGATAATGATAATGATAATGATAATGATAGTGATAGTGATAATGATAATGATAATAATAATAATAATATTAATATTAATAATAATAATAATAATAATAATAATATTAATAACAATGGAATATATGATTATATGATATATATATATATATGATTACGATGTATTACAATAGTGATAACTATCACAGTATATGCATCACTGTTTATCAATAGGGGATAATATAAGATTACCCATAATTCAAATAAAGAACCTGTTCGCCTAGCAAGATTCCGGATAAGTCAAAACTTGCGATTCCGTAAGAATTCCACAACTTCCTCTTATCAGCGAAAGCATTGTTCGTAGTTCTTTTACCTTTTTATTTAAATATAATTATAATGTGTCGTGCATTGTACATACGCTAATACCTTTATACCTATATTGTCTTATATTGTCATATATTGTAATATATTGTAATATATTGTAATATATTGTAATATATTGTAATATATTGTAATTTATTGTAATATATTGTAATATATTGTAATATATTGTAATTTATTAAATAACAAATATTAAGTGTCAATAAAGCATATTTTATGGGAAATTTATTGTAATTATTAATATTAATATTTTAGTTGTCAAAACCAATTTAAACATATTTTCTGAAATTCGTGTTATCATTAAATATATAGGATACAGTATAAAATCACAATACATATCGTAATAGTATGATAATTACTATTATTCCTGTAGTCTATAGCTTAGTGGAACAGTAAAAAGCTAGTAAACGAGATGTCCTAGGTTCGACTTCGGATTGTTCTTTTTTTATCTCGTGTTTATCAAGAATTTAATATAAACTTAATATAAAAATCAAAATATAAGAAAAAATTTTTACATATTTGTTTCGTATTGTCCACTCACAGTTATTTATAACATGTATAAGTATACGACTTCTGGAGGGTTCCATTAGTATCCGCTATTATTATACGTGTGATTCAATAGTGTTATTACTACTGTTCAGACTGACTGGTAATGAAGCCGATATTGCTGATCTTCTCATCCTCGGGCTCGTCTCCGAACAAAGAGGCTGCGGGTCTGCTGGACTTCTGCTTACGGTCCCTGTCGTGTACCTCTATCTGCAGGAGACTGTTCCTCAGCTTCTCCTTCAGCTCGCTGTCGCTCAGTCTACCTGTACGCGCGTCATGATGTCATAGGTAGTGGTAACTGTGATGAGTCATGGGTAGTGGTAACTGTGATGATGTCATCGGTAGTGATATCGTAGTGGTAAGATAGTGGTATAACATCTGTACTATTAATAGATGTAAGATAGTGGTATGATATCAGTACTATTAATAGTAACTTATTCTACTTATGCGCGCGTGATGAGGCATTTCGATGATGTCATCGGTACTATTAATAAAGATAATGGTGGGCTATGACATCAGTAATATTAATAGTGATAGCATATTGTATACAGATTAGTGTATTAGACAATGACTCCAAAGTGGTATTATAGATGTGCATTATCTTATTAGCTTATGCTTGAACATTATAGGGAGAATTTTATTTTCAAGCTGCTAAATAAAATGTTCTCGTTACATATCATACTTATATATATTATTATTTCACGATGATTTGATTCATCGTCCGATATACAAATTATATTCGTTCATTCGGTATTTGAGAAGTATTCATACGTGAACGTAATAAAAAGGTACGATATGCATTAGTTAGAACAAATGCTATGCTGATGACATCGACTGAGTGAAGTCAAGCCATGAGTCATACAATGACGTCATGTCTTAGGTACACAATTAAGTATATATTATAACTGCCTGCGTGGTTCAGTTGGCTAATGCATCAGACACACACAGGTAGTAGGTCGCGTGTTCAAGCCCCATCAGGACCTCAATGAAATAGGTTTTAAAATAATATTTAGAAGTGATATTATATGATTGTGTATAAATAAATGATCAACTCTCATTAAAACCATGCATGCCTTAATATAAGAACGGTACATTAGAGTCATATGGTTATAAGTGAACACTTTATCAATGTTCCTGAATGGGATGAAATGACTCCACCAAAATAGATTAACAATGAGTCATCACATGAGTTATACACAATGAATCATACACAATGAGTCACACACACACGAATGATCACATGAGTCAGGTATACCTGCCAACAGAACGTTGATGTCTCCCCAGTGTAGTTGTACATCTTGCAACAGACCCGCTGACCTGTGATCCATCTCGTTGTAGAGTTTGTATTGTATGTAGGCCGGTTCACACCTATGGATGAACACAGCAATGGTAGTGGTAGTGGTAGTAGTTGTTGTTGTTGTTGTTCGCGGCGTAGCGTTCACATGGACGGGAGTCCATGCGCAAACGCTATTACAGCCTCTGGTTGTTCAATCAGGGCTGACAGTAGGGGCGCCGCTCCCCCAAACTCACGGATTCGTCTTCGAGCTGTGGCCGGGCACTCTTGGAGCCAGTGCTCGAGCGTCTCTGGGGCTCCTTGGCAGTGTGGACAGGTCGCGGAGGAGTCAGCATCGACGGTGTTTCGGTATGCTGCCAGCTTGTGGCAGTGGCCACTGCGGAGCTGGGCTAGTAGGACCGAATCCTTTCTAGAGAGGGAGACTGGGGCTCGCTTGCCGTTAAAGACCGCTTTGGTTCTCTCGTGGCTTATGGCCGGGTCCATCGTTTCTCTCTTCGTGAAGGCTTTGGCTGTCTGGAAGGTTATACCACCATCCGTTGCCGCTGGTTCTTCGTCTGAAGCTGCCACTGCATTGGCTTCGACGTCCGCCCACTCGTTTCCTATGAGCCCTATATGGCCGGGGACCCATTGTAGCGAAACACGTGTATTCAACGAGTTCAGGATTCGGCGGGTCTCTGCTAGGTCTGAACCATCGCTCAATCCAGGCGACTGTAGTGCTGTCAGGGTTGACTGGCTGTCGGTGCAGATAATGAAGGGGCCTTGGTTCTCGCGGTTCTTGATCCAGCCAACTGCCAGTAGCATCGCTGTCACTTCCGTCTCATAGGATGACGTGAGACGTCTTCCCTTGCGTGTGATGGAGGTGATTTTGACTGGGTCAGCATTCGAGAGGTGTGTCAGCCAGTTGACCTGTTAGGATACGTAGAGCCCGATTCTGTACTCGTTCCAGGATGGCAATGTTCGACTTCGCGAGCCACGGTTGCCAAGCCGCGCCGCAGTAGTGCAGTGTGCTGTGAATCAGTGCTGTGTATATCCGCGTCATGCATCGTCTGCTCCATCCCCACTCTTTGGATGACAGGGAGGATAGGATCCGGATCCTGGACATCACTCTGAGCTTGACAGAGTCGACATGTGGCCGAAAGGATAGCGAGCGGTCAAAGGTGACCCCGAGGAACTTGGGAGTCTTTTTGAATATGAAGGGCTGGTTATCGAGGGTAATCGACGGAATCCACTTTGCTTCATGAGTGTCGGAAGTGAAGAACGACACTTCACACTTCGACGTGTTCAATTTTAGCTTGTGGAGATAACTCCACTCCGATACCCTGTGCACCGCCTCTTGTACCTTGCTCTCAGCAACAGTCTTATCGCGGTCTTGACTCCAGATCGCCATGTCGTCCGCATACATGCTGACGCTCACCCCGCTCGGGACTTCTTCTCTAATACCATTAATATAGAAGAGGAATAGTAGGGGTGATAGTACAGCTCCCTGGGGCACATCTTGTTGCATCTTTCTGCTGGCGCCGATAACCCCATCGATCCGAACAGCTGCCTTTCTGTCGCAGAGGAATCCTCTGATCCATCGGACGATAGTCCTTGATACGCCTTTCTCCATCATCAGCTGGAACAATCGATTCCGCCATACCGTGTCATACGCCTTACTGTAGTCCAGTAGTGCGAGGACGCAGCGCTTAGCGGGTCGAGTCTGGAAACCGTCACTGACTGCTTGGGAGAGGCGGAGGACTTGATCCTCGCAGGATCTGAGGGTCCGAAAACCAGCCTGGTCCTGGCACCACCACTCATTGGACTCTGCCATGAAGGAGAGGCGGCTTGCCACCATTCTCTCCATGGTTTTTGCCACGCAGGATGTAAGCGATACTGGGCGGAAGGAGTCAATCTGACTTGCTGGCTTACCCTTTTTCAATATGGGGACAATTATAGCCTCCCTCCATGAAGCCGGGCAAGATCCTGTTTTCCATGAATCATTGAAAATGCGCAGCATGAAGCTGGCTGCGATTGGGCCCATGGCTTTGATGAACCTTGGGTGAATCTTATTCTTCCCTGGTGCGCCTTTGACTTTCATCCTTGTGATTGCGTTGGACATTTCTGCGGCATTAAATGGTATAGAGCTCGGATCCTCAACTATTGGACCTATTAGGGAGCGGCGCACTGAATTCTTAATTCGGCATTCCTTGGGTATACTCAACCTACTGGTCGCAGCGTACCTTTGTAGGAAGACATCTGCTTTGGCCTTGTTTGTTATGTACTCCCTCCCCTCGTGGACCAATGTTTCATTCCTGATGCTTGCTGTATTCCTTCCACTTAATGACTTGATTGTGCTCCAGATCTTGTGGGGGTTCGAGCTTGAGTCAGAGTCTTCGAGGAATTCCTTCCATCTATTCTCCTTACTCTCTCTGATCATATCCCGCACTGTCATACATGCCTCAATCCATTCAGCCCGCTTGTTCGTGATGTCTCTCCTCAGCGCGTTTCGTCTCTTCACAGCCTCTCGTATGTCCCTGGACATCCACTCCTTTCCATTAACACTACATTTGACTTTGCCAATTGCCTTGTTGGCCGCGTCAATCATTGCCATGTTCAGGAATTTGGATCTGGAGTCTAGAGAAGACTCGTGTATGGCCGCTGGTGCTGCTGTCACCGCTTCGTCTACCGATTCAGCAAATAATCGGAAATTAGCAGACTTCCAGTTCCATTTGAGTTCGGTACGGGATGGGGCGTTCAGAGTTGTCACTTGACAGTCAACGGTGATGAGTATGGGGAGGTGATCCGATCCTAGGCATTCAGTCGTGCTCCACTCCACTCGATCCAACCAACTGCTGTGAACGAGGGTCACATCGGGCGCGCTGCTGCCTCCGGTACCTGGGTTAGTCCTTGTTGCAGCTCCGTCGTTCGCGATGCAGAAATCTTTTTCCATCAGCCACTCCTCGAGATTCGATCCCAGAGAGTCTTCAGGTTGCCATCTGTCCCACATATGACTGTGTGCGTTTAGATCGCCCCCTGTGATTGCGTTCCGGTCATGAGGCAGTTCCGACATCTCAAACTCGTTACCGTGGTTTGCTCCTCTTGACGGGGGGCAGTAGACGTTGGATAGTAGAGTCTTGACGAAAGGTTTAGCTCTCAGTTCAATCGATTGAATCTCCAGTAGAGAATTCTGGGCACTGGGCGTGTTGTCAATAGTTGTGAAGGGTATATCTTCCTTAATAAAAAAGAGAAGTCCCCCACCACTGCCGACGCCTCTGTCTTTTCGGACTGTAGAGTAGCCCTTTATAGCAGGGTTCTTGTCCAGGGCCCTCAGCTTCGTTTCCTGGATCATGATAATGTCGAGATTGAATTTCCTTATTCGGTCTTCGAGCTCTACCATCTTGGTCCTGATCCCATTAGCGTTCCACTGTAGTATTTTGAGGCAGCCTCTTCTGCTCACATCGGTCTTTCTCGACGGGGCCGCTTGGCGCCGGTCTCCGCTATCCACGCCCTTGTTGTTCGCGCTGGTCGAGCAGTTTTCACAATGCCAGGAGCCATTGGATATGTGCATGCTTTGTTCGCCTCTCGACATATTAGAGCAGCTTTTGTGGCAGGTACGCCGGCATCCTATGCAGACGAGCGGGTTGGGCGAATACCTTACAACTTTTCCGCATTGCAGGCATCGCTTCTTAGGCGCTCTGGTTCCTGAAAGTCTTGGGGCTCCTATCGGTTGTCCAACCAGTGTGGGTACGGTCGATGGTAGGGGAGGCGTACAGGAACGGGGTGGGACGCAGTCGCTGCAGGTCCAGTTTCCTGGAGTCTGTGACACTCGTCTCAGGCCGCTACATTTCTCTTGCTTGTGTGAGGTCGCAATGCACGAGCCACATCTGAGGTGTGGCTGATTGGTTCTCAGCGTCCTTCCGCAGGGCTTGCAGAATAGACCAGGGCCGGGGTTCACTTCCACATCGCCAGCTCTCATCAATAGCATCCGGACCACCAGAGCTGGTAGGTGTCCGGACCACAGAAAAACCCCCGTGAGTGTGGGGGGGCGGCGTTCCAACCGGGCCTTGGGCCCGAGACTGTAAAGCCGAAGTAAGGATTCTTTTCGCCATCTCGATGAGGAGGACATGGAGCGCCGCGGGAAGGCAGAATCGTAGCTCCACAGTGGTAGTAGTGGTGGTGGTGGTGGTGGTGGTAGTGGTAGTAGTGGTAGTAGTGGTGGTGGTGAATAATGCATGATGTGGACTATAGTACACAGTGTTTATCACATGATTGTAATCATAGTATATATCAGCAAACACACGTCCTTGATATTAGCAAGCACATGTCCTTGATATCAGTACTTTATAGGTAGATACTTTTAGAAATATTGTATTTATCTGCTATATTTATTATAATAAAATGTAAAATATATATCAATAGTAATATATAATAAACTGTTATATAAAATTATATATATATATATATAGATATGTATGTACAATGGATAAGATATACTTTATATATACCGGATTATTTGATATTAGTTAATCCACTAATTGAGGCAGTACCGAGGCATGCTAACTTTTGTCTGAGGTTAGCGTAGCTGATTGGTCGAGAGGGAAGGCAGTTAGCCGACTTCACGGTAACGACGAGGGGGTTCAAGGCCATATGCTGGCTGGGGGACATGAGCGGACCTGACAACGCCACCGACACGAACATGTCCTCCACACCGGCGGGTAGGTCCTCCAGTCGCTCGGTTATAGTGGTGATGCCTGGGGTGGGGTAATCGGGGTGGGGGGGGTAATGACCAGGGTGAGGTAGCTAGAGGGAGTAACCAGGGGGTATCATTAGGTAAAGTAGTCATTATGTCTGGTAGTAACATAGTGTTAAGGGACACCAACGCAATACAGCTGCCCAGTGTCGGCTGTTTTATATTATTGATTTTAGAACAGCTAATAGATATAGGGTAAGTCAAAGTTTAAGATTTCATAATAGCTAATTATAGATATAAATGCCCGCAGTAGGTATGCACCTACTTAAATTTGTAAATATATATTTTGTATCATTTATTTAGTAATAATTGCCGTTCACATCGAAACCGTCCGATTTTGATGTTCTACGATATATATCTATACATAGTAGGCTGATGTCGGGCTATTATTGGTATTATAGCTATTATTTGGTATGAACACTGCTTAAGGGTAAGTCGTTATATTATGTAATCTATACGAGAGATATCGACTACGAAGGAGTTATTGATTCACTCATTATCTTCACGCTAATATCTAATAAACATCGCAAACTAATGACTTATCGGTAGTAGATATGTAGGCCGAGTAAGCGAGTCAAGTGGGCGTTACATTACATAAGCCGTTATTCAAGCTACGCCGGTGATATTAATCATAACGGAATCACGCTTTTAGCTAGGTTTGCCCTCGCTAACTCTGCGATAACAGAAGCTGGTACAGGTACTAGTTCTCAATACTAATGTGGCGTTACGGTGGTATGGTGGTATGCAGTATTGGGAACTCTATACGATATGTATAGAGTTCCCAATACTGCAATACAATATTACTATATTGTCTGATTTATATATATATATATATATATATATATATATATATATATATAGATCACAATTTGAGGTGCACTACTTTATGAAATGGTTTAACTTATAGTAATTATAATATAGTACTGCAATAGAATTTGTAATCTTTGTGTATAATAGCGATTGAAACCTGAGAAGAGTTTAAACATCTCAATAGGAATGTTGATGACGCCATTTGAGAGTTTAGCAGAGTCCACGGTGGGTTCAGATTTTGCGGAATTTGGTTGTACTCTTTTACCACTTTTTGGTTTTTTTGTAGCTAAAAATAAACACGATAATATAAATTGCTAAATTAACTCGTTATTGTTTTATTTTACTATTACTATATATGTTACTACTATGAAATTTCATTTATTATGACTTAGAAATATTATTAAATTACATATTAAATATTACATGCATTCATTATTTTAATTTTCTATCATTTTATTAAATTATTATTTGTTATTAGTAATATTTTATTTATATTATTATCTATAAAGTAATTAATTTATTTTATTTTCTCTTTATCTTTTCATATTTTCAATTATTATTATAGGATAAAAACAATGGGAATAAAACCATTGGAATAAAATAAAATATAATACAAAGATAATACATTTATAATAATAATAAATTTAAATTAAATATTATTTTTCGTAAAAATAAAATTTAATTCACAAATTGACAAACGTAATTTAGTATCTCCATCTTCTGAACCAGAGGCGTATAGTTTATCTTCAGTGGTACTGGGTTTCAGGGGAGGATGTTTTAAATCACCTGCAATATAACAGAACAATTACAGACTGATTGGTATAATATAGAATTCAAATTATTTAGAAATATTCATTAATAAGTTAAATTTGATATTATAACTCTAAAATTTAATATTCATGCTTGTAATATAAATTATTAACTGTCTGAAAATGCTTTATTTTGAGGACATCCTTTAGCACCAGTCGATTTGAAGAATTGTGAAGGTTGTTTTTTTATCTAAAATATATAAATAAAATTATTAAAATAATTTATTTAGATTTGTTATTTAAATAGTATAATATAATTATATCCAAAACTTATAATTTATTGATTAAATATAATTATAGTATCTAATATATATATATATATATATATATATATATATATATATATATATATTATACAAATGTTACTTTCAATTATCTAAATAAATTTATAAATACAAAAATCTCCTTGATATTTCAGTTATTTGTTAAATATTTTCATAATTTTATAAAAATAAACCCTATATAGAACTTATTTTAGAACATATATAGAACCTATATAGAATATATTTTTGAACCTATTTTTAGAATTTATATAGACCCTATATAGACCCTATATAAACCTTATTTTAGAACCTATATAAACCCTATAAAGACCCTATGTTAGAACCTAAATGTTAACCTTCTTGACGCTAGCACCTCTCGATGCCTGTACGAAGTTGTCACGACTCTCCAAGGGTGCGTCGACACCTGCCAATCTACCAATACGACTGAAGGATCTGATAGGGCAGGCGGGGCATTGTAGTGAGGCACGATTGTATAGCATAATGATGACACTCTATGATATTTATCGTATTGTATTATATGTATCTACTTAGTTAAATATTTCGCTTGATAAATATAGATTTAATTAGAATATTCAAAGGATGGGGAACATCTCTGTAACTTACTAATCGATAGTATCACATAAATCATATAAACAGTGTGTATTATGCAGTGTGTATTATACAGTGTGTATTATAAGGGGGTATTATACAGTTTGTATTATGCAGTGTGTATTATACAGTGTATATTATATAGATACATATATATATATTATTTATTTATTCATTTAAATAATGTATTCACATTATCGTAATAGTGCTACACGTAATTAGAGCTAAGCGGGGAAGCGGGGTGGTGGAAGAGGGGGGCATGGAGGGGTAGTGGAAGGGGGGTATGGAGGGGTGGTGGAAGGGGGTCATGGAAAGTTGGTGGAAGGGGGTCATGGAGGGTTGGTGGAAGGTTATGCATGAAGGGGTGGTGGAAGGGGGGCATGAAGGGGTAGTAGAAGAGGGGGTCTATGAAGGGTTAGTACCTGGATCCTAGCGGTGGTTTACTGCTACTGCGGTCTGAGTCGAGTGTCACCAGTGTGGAGATGTTACCCGTCGATACGTACGGCTGCTTAGCCCCACCCCCTGCCCCGCCTCCTACTCCGGTGTTACTGCCCAGGATAGCTGTCATCTCGTCATCGCGGCGTGTGGACTCGTGTAGTTGAGCCTTGGCATCGGCTGTGGGAGTGTTAGCATAGGTGTGGTTATAGCGCTATGTTACTATTAGTGTTAGTGTTGGTATCAGATGTGGTGTTGACGACAGGGTAACTATAGAGGAAGAGCTTATCGAGACGATTACCCTTTATCGTTCTGATGATTCCCAACAAGTATGATTACAATCGGAATAAGTATTCCCAAAATAATAATATGATCACATAGTTATGTGGTTGTTGTTACATTGATATATCAATACAAATGTGTACAACTGCTGTTATTGTGGCTACATTGACATAACAACACAAAGTTATTCGATAAAGTTGACATTGTTGTTGTTGTTGTTATGCTAATGTGTATACATTACTACAACGTATGTGTCAATGTGTCAATATTGTATCAACGTTGCTATTACATTAATAGCAACTGTAACGTAACCCATTGTCCCGATACATTTCCTAGGGTCAATATGTCAATAGAGCCAGACTATCGTTGATCTCGATGCCAATATACATAACTTAACTATTATTATTAACCACCACAATAACATATGAATACATAGGCACTTGACAATCTGATCACAACACGACTAAGGTATTCCGCGTATAACTAACGCGTCTAACATTACTCCATACATGTGATCACATTGATAACTACATTCGCGCGTATTATATGCACATATATACCTACATTCACCTATATATACCATACACATATTTTCTACGTGTATATAATTTACAATTAATTATAAACCCAATGTTAATTTTTGTACCATGTCGTTTTGGGTATCAATTTATATCTATTTTTTCTTCGTTATTTTTGTTTATTTATTTATTTTTTGTTTACCTAATAAACTATATATCATTATTATTATTATTATATTCTACAAATAAATCAATATTACGAGATTCCGATGATCTCCTCCTTAGACTTTTTTCTATAAACTTATTTAATTTATTCGCGTTGATTCGGAAACTATTCAGAAGTATATTTCAAGCTAGGCTCGTTTACTATCGTGCTTATCTTTTATTAGGAACAAGTAATTAAGTCTACGATTATTGTATGCCAGCAATGCTAGTCGCTGATATAACGAGCGAATAATAACGCCGACCTCTTATGTTAATATGATTACTTGTCAATTGGTCGTAATGGTCGTTATAATTATTAAGTGCATTACAATTCAACTATATTAATAATTAATATATATATATATATATATATATATATATATATATATAATCATATATTTAGTACAAATATTTGTATTTTTAATTTTAAATAATTATTTATCTACTTTAAATTTATAATTGTCCTCGAGAGATACTACTCTTAGCATGTACATCACATACATAAAGAATATACGCTTAATTGTAGATGTATAAGGTCACACGATAAGTACCTAGAGCTTTAACTGCTGCTTCATTCTCAGCCTTATCGATGGCGGCTATTGATGCTGCATCAAAGTTTGGCAGCGGTTGGTGCGCAAACGATTTCTTAGGCCACAGTTTACAATAATTACGTACCTAGGGGTGAGTAGATATGTGTCTATAAAGGTTTAGTGAGATTTATATATATAGGGTACGTTATGTATAGGGGTATATACAAATATATAGGGTGTATAGGGGTGTATAGGCTTCTATAGTCGCAAGTGATCCATTATAAATTGAAGATGAATAGAATATTACTGATTATTCAATATTAAAATTACAATTAAATAGTAGTTTAGATTAACGATAATTTAGTACTTGATAAATATAATATACACATTTTATATATAAATTAATTAAGTTATAATCTAAATTTAGTATATACGATTTAATTATAAATAACATTGAATTATTATTTTTAAATTACTCAATATACTCAATATTCAATTTGTAATAAATATAATATATTTTATGTAAAACACACTAAATATGATAACAATAATCTAGACGATATTTACTTTGTTCGTGGGGACATGAAATACCTGTTTTTGTATAATATTCCTGACTCCATTGGTAGCTTCCTCATCACCTATATTATGCACAAACACATATCTTAATGAATATATATATATATTTTGTTATTTTATTATTTTAATATTTTAATTTTATTTTAATTGTTTATTTTTTTCCTCTAATCTATAAGAATGCCTAGATAAGCTATACTTCTTCGCTCGTCTAGAGTATAGACTATTTTCAAACTATTATATTATTATTATTAGATATATATATATATATATATATATATATATATTAGATACATATAGACTCTTAAGAAATATAAAACTCTATCAATAATTATTGCTAGTATTAGAGTAGTTGGTAATATTGGTATCACACCTGTCGGAGGGGGAAGACGGAATGCTTTCGGCCTATCAAACTTAGCCCTGGTGGAGAGTTTCTCTTTGATGTCCCACACCCTCAGATGTAGGCGGTGCTTGTAGAGTTTGTCCAGTAGATCATCGGTCACAGTAACGGTGTGACTAGCGTTTTGTTATGTCATCATTATTACGTCATCTTTATTACGTCGTCGTTATTACATCATCGTTATTACGTCGTCATTAATATATCATAATAATATATCATTGTGTATTTCATTACATTATGATATCACTAAATATTATCATATAATATTATGTTAATTATTTCATTTTAAATAACACTACCTATAATACTGACTATGGCATTGACTATGAGAATTGTTTATAATATTTAAAAATAAAATTCATAATCAAAATATAATAATAATAGAAATCTCAACAACAATCTGGAGGTAATTGTGGAGTGGTGTATAATTCATTTAAATATGATTAATAATGCATGAATGAAACTTTCACTTTACTAGGTTAATGTGTAATTGCAGTTAATGGCAGTTAGTGGCAGTTAGTGACAGTTAGTGACAGTCACTAACCAATGGGTCCAAGCTATCCATGTTTTCTTGCCCTCTATCCAAGTCTTGAGCACTTTAGGTTCCTGTTTCTCAGTGTATATCTTAGCAGCTACTCCGAAACATACGACGTCCGTACGTACCTAGCAGATGTGATGTTGGCTTGATCTATCAGCACACACCTCACACTAATAGTTCACTAATGAGATATATATGAATATATATATATATATTATATATATATATATTATATATATTGTTATTGTTATTTTTATTTAGTGGAGTCCTTTCATCCATACAGGAACTTAGATGAAGTTTTCACTTATAACCATAACCATATATGGCCTAATATCCCTTCGAAGCCTAAACATATATATATCTATATATATATATATATATATATATATATGTTTAAGCCGTAGATAATGCTAGGTATATAATACTTATACAACGTGGAACTAACAGATTAAGAATGGGAGGGACCTAAAGGAGAGGGCATATTTAAATTAGATGGGGGTAATCTAAATAAAGGGTGGATAAACTAAATTATGTGCACGGTCGAATCTGAGATAGGAGAAGGGTGCTCTCTAGGAGGAGACGGAAAAGGAGGAGGAGTAGGGGGAGAGGAGGAAAAGGCTGCTATCTAGGAGGAGGAGGAGGAGGGAGGAGTAGGAGGAGGAGGAGGAGGCGGTGGAGGCGGGTCAAGGGTGTGGCTACTAACCGGTTCGTCTTCATCGGGCAGCAGTTTTGTATTCATGATGGAAGTACGAGTGAGCTTTAGGAGCGTCAGTAGGCGGCGCCTCTTTACAGTAGTTCCTTTAGAGTCGGTCACCTGACTTTGGTCGTCATCGGTTACTGTCCACATAGAGGTTGAGTTATCGATGGGTGAAGGTCATAAGGGGCATCGTAGGGTTAGAGGGCATAAGGGGCATAGTAGGGTGAGGATCATAAGGGGCATCGTAGGGTTAGGGGCATAAGGGGCATAGTAGGGTGAGGGTCATAAGGGGCGTCGTAGGGTTATGGTCATATGGGGCATCGTAGGGTGAGTGTCATAAGGGGCATCGTAGGGTTAGGGTCATATGGGGCATAGTAGGTAATGGGCGTCGTAGGGTTATGGATTGTAAACATTAGGAGTTTACAAGAGACTAAGCATCTAACAAGAAGATAATAATATTAATCATTAGTATTTATTAGAAATGTTATTTTATATTATATTAACTAGTACGAAAATATAAATAAAATAAATATTCTTTTCCTTCTAAAGGGCTTACCACATAAAGATGTAAATGTTTTATAGTGTTGCCGCCAAGTTATTTATTACCCAGTTATAATATGTTTATTAAGTGATATTTGATATTATGCTAACTAGTATTATACTAATTGTATCAGTGTATCACATTTTATATTAAAGCTAGTTATTTTAACATTAATGAGTTGTAGTAAAAAGTGTAATGTATTATAAGTACTGCCTAATATCAAGTAGTTGATAGTACTCTATTACATTGCGATATCGACCAATAATGCGTTAAAAATAGTACCAACTTCTTCAAATACCGTGATACATTTTAAATACTGATATCAATTCGTGATAATATTCGATAATATTAGCGAAATTGTAAGATATGTTATTAAATTATATAATAATGATACCGAACATTGTAATCAGTAACTCGACTAGTCACGACGCTGCCGTCGGACTACTTACCCGTCGGTACCGCCATGGAGGTGGTAAAGGTGAAGGTCACGCGATGTATACCCGCCGCGACCTTGTCCTTCTTACGGCGCGACATCGTGGTAGAGCTGCGAGCCACCTTCGACGACGACTCGAGGCTCGTACGACTGGGACTGGTGGACAGAGCCGACGAGAGCCCGCCTCCTCCTCCTGCCACGCCCCCTCCAGTGGAAGAGGTGCGGCGCGTGCTTTGAGTCAGCGACGACGTGGAGTTCATCGGTTCTATTATCGTTGTGGTGCTGGTCATGGTTCGTCGATCGGGGTGGATCCGGGAATGTACTCACGAATGTACCCAGGAATGTACTCACGAATGTACTCACGAATGTACTCACGAATGTACTCACGAATGTACTCACGAATGTACTCACGAATGTACTCACGAATGTACTCACGAATGTACTCACGAATGTACTCACGAATGTAATCACGAATGTACTCACGAATGTACTCACGAATGTACTCGCGAATGTACTCACGAATGTACTCACGAATGTACTCACGAATGTACTCACGAATGTACTCACGAATTTATTTATATAGTAATAAATTTAAAGATGCTACATCGGATAATAGATATATATACAAATATCTCTGACACTGATCCCTTTAACAACCTCTGAGCCACCCTGGTGAAGCGTTAAGGTGTTAAATCATACATTATTAGTCCAACGTTATTAAGTTTATTAGGTGTAATTCTTTAGTAATATTACAAATATATTGGTAAATATGTATGAAGGTAATATAAGGTAATTTAAATATAAATTGAAATTAAATATTTTATGTTAGTAAATATGTAATTCGATATAAATAATGACTTTCAATATTATGGTATTATGTAATCTTTATTAGTAATCATATTTAAACTTATTTAAGTTACATTATTGTTATATTTTAATCAAATCACATCCAATCAATATATGTTTAAATTATAAAGTTTATATATACGTATATGAGTGTGTGGTATATATATATTTAACTATGATATTGTGTGTGTGTTAGTAACTAACTTTCCCTGGGTTCAAAAAGGGGACATATATATATATATGTATGTCAATAACTAATTACATAATAAACTGTATTACAACATCTATTTTATAATATCTTTATGGTAACAATGATAGTATACTTTCAAATAATCAAATAAACATGTAACATTTATAAATAAATGTAGAATTCATTGTTGTTGATAAACTATCATATTTTTGATATATTACATTATATAACATAAATGTGGAGTATATATATATATATATATATATATATATATATATATATATATATATATATATTTATAATTATTTCACATATATTATTTATATAATAACTTTAGTTAATATTTAATTTATAGAAGTAATTAAAAAATATTTCTAAATACTTAATTTTTATAAGTTATTACTGATATCAAGTCATTTATTATAAATTTCGACCTATATAAAAATGTTATATTATAAAATGTATACCTAATTTATAAAGTTTATAAATACTGATATCAAGTCCTTGCTAACAAAATAAACATAATTTTATATATGTTATTATTATGATTATAAAATACAATTATTATAATGAGTTACTCAGTCAATGAGAATATGAGTCACAGATTCGGTGATTAATTTAGTAAATTACTAATTTTAAATTAAATGTACTGTCATAACCAGGGAGATAAATAATCTCTTCGTTTATTAGTAAAACGGAATAGTTTATTCAACTAATTTATCCCATTAGTATTAATAACGTTTAATTTATTATAATACATATATTACTATACGTTTATTTAGGTACTAACATTTAATCTGAAAAATAGTGTAATTTAATAAAAATATTTATGCCGACATTTTAATTATTATGTTTATTTACATTAGCAACCAAAGTTATAAAATAATTTCATAAAAGTCAATATACTATATTATATAGTATATCAATTGAATAACTACTATTATAATACTATTTTTAATTGTATTTATATGTAATAAAATATATGTTTTAAATTTATTATATTATTAAGCACTAATGATATTTATTTGTTTTTTTTAAACCCGTTAACACTTTTAATAAAATAAGTTAAAAAGTAATAACTTAAAAATATTATATTTAATATACTATCATTGTAACTATGATCTGCTAACCATGATTATATGTTACATAGAGAACGAAAAATTATTTTCTTCATTCGCTATCATAGAGTATATTATTAAAACCTTGATATTAAGTAGTCCTTACTATAATATCTAGGCTTATAATATAATATTATTATATTAATTTTATCAATGACTTGTTTATATATATTCAGCTTATGAATAAGTAAGCATAACTGTTATGGTAATACATTTATATATTAAATAGTATAATTATATTTTATAAGATGAATAAATCATATATTATATGTATGATTTTATTATATATATACCCCAAGTTAGTTATTATAATGAATATTTTACTAAAAAAACAAAAATCCAAAAAATTCTAAAATTTTAGAAATAAGATACAAACTATTTCACATGCAACCTTAAGTCCCAAAGCTTAAGTTAACTGTTAAACTATACTATAGTTATACTAATAATACTGATAAAAAGCCCTTTGATATTAGTAAAGGAATTTTATAATTGTATACCAATAAATACATTATATTTTTATATTATTTATATCTATATATATATATATATATATATAGATTAGATTTAAATAAATGGTATCATTTTAGTTATATTCATTGAAAATTTATAAATTAATCAAGAAAACTACTTATGGAAGTTAATACGTTACTTACGACAGTTGTGGAAGAAATGTATCAACTGTGTTGATTCAATACCAATAGTAGTATGATGTGTTATAATACATATATGTATATTTAATATTTGACCATTGCAGATATTAATTACATAAGTTTTCAATAGAAAGTATGTATACATCTTTTAAAAAGAAAGTATGTATACATATTTATAAATATATAGAACACTTCTGAAAGTAATAAATAAATTATAATATAAATTCTAATTTAATACAAACCTGATCTAATTGATTAAAATAGTTATTTTTAATTTAAATAATCTAAAAGGGGTAAACCCCCATATATCCCACTACAAGATTTTCCAGCAACTTGCCGGAAATATTGTAACTTTAAAACCATTTTCTATCAAGTTGTAATACCCCCTATAAAGTTATTATATTGCAGACAGGTTGCCTGAAAGTAAAGGGGTTTCACACTAAATTGTAGTTAACTTGATAGAAAATCATTTTAAAGTTAAAATATTTACGGCAAACTTGCCGGAAATACTTATTGTGGAATACCCAATTAATGAATAAAATAACATGATTTTAAACAAAGATAATTATAATTATTGTATATATATAACGAACTTATTTTATTAATTCTATATATAGTCATATATTTACTCGATATCCATTCACTTCAACGTAACATATAAACACCACCAATACACATTATAATGTATAGTATGTACATGATGATGTATTATCAGTATTATTATTGCAGGTTAATTAATATGTATTATATACATTGTATACAATAGTTAAAGCCTAGTGTTAAAAATATTTAAATCAATATATTTTATTTTCTTTAAAATAAGTTCTCGATATTTCTATATTATTTTATTGGTCTCATTCATTTACTACTAAATAATAATAAATAATACTTATATATATATAAATAATTAAAATTCTGGTAAAATAATATTTAGATTGTGGTGTATTATATCATGTGATATAATATCCTGAGATGATAGTGACATTAGATAATAGTACATCTTGGTTTGTTACATGATTATAATATATCCTGCATATCATTATTAAAGCCCGATACAAATAGTGGAACTTGTATTGTACTATTGTTATTATTCAAATCAATTATATTGCAACAGTGACTGTAATATAGATATATCCACTATAGTAAATACAAGTAATATGTATGTCCTTGGTATTATGGGGTATGTATGGTGATAATTGTTTCAATCAATATCTATAACTCATCTATCTTTTATAAACTATTACGAAAATATATCATTATATTAATAATTTCCTATTTACTTTTACTTCTTAAAATATGTAATTGGTTTTACTAAATACGTTTTTTATCGGAATTCATACAAATAGAAAATGTAAAAATTTTAATTATTATAATAAAAATATTGAATTGTTTATACAATGTATAATACAAAATTATTAATGTTTTAGAATCAATTAAAACCTACCAAAGCATTATTTTTCTTTATATTATATTTAAATGTAATGATATATTATGAATATAATCTAAATCTATTTTAATTATTATACTCTAAATGCATTGAATGTTATGGATAAATGATGATTTTAAAAGCGATGTAATCAAAATAGGATTTCACAATATATGTATGCTTATTTCAAAATTAATGTGCTTTCAAACTGAAAACTTTATAAAATAACAACCGACAAATTTTTTAAAAAGTTTAAAAAAAAATAATGAATATTTTATTTCTTAAAATAATATCTAACGAAACTTACTATATATAACTTACTATATATAAACTTAATAAGATCAAATAGATTATATCCCTGGGTTTATATATTGAAACTTTGCATTATGTAGTTAATGAGTATAATTAGAGGAAATATTATTTAATATGTTATTACTATTATTGAATGAGTAATTAATGATGATTAGGCCGTCAATATATAATGAATACTAACTAATTAATGATTTTAATTATGCATATAGTATGGGAGTTAATTTAAATGGAAGTATTTAAATTTATATTACATTTATTAATACATTAATTAATAATAATTGGCATACTTTTAAAATATCTAATTATGAAAATAAATCATTAAACTTTAAACTTAAAAACTAAATAATGATTCGTATAAGATAGTTGCAAACACAATAATAATAATAGGAGTAGTGGTAGTAGTAGTAGTAGTAGTAGTAGTAATAGTAGTAGTAGTAGTAGTAGTAGTAGTAGTAGTAGTAATAGTAGTAGTAGTAGTAGCGGTAGATACTCTATTCACTCAATAATGTATTGAATGATATTCTGGTGGCTGTTCTGATGCGTGTTCTGCTGCTGCTGTATTTCCATATGTTTCACGTCCGCGTTAGCGATGAGATAGTGTTGTTCGGGTTGAGAGGTCGACTGAGCCGCAACCACCACCCCGCGCTGCTGCTGTCTCTGTTGCTGGGGGTCGTAGGTCGCCGATTCGATAACGATAGTCTCGTCGGGGTGTACGCACATCGTGTACTGCTGTTCTAAGCCGCCGCCCGTCGCGGTAGGGTGACCAGACATGTCGGTAACGATGACCTGACCACCGGTGCTAGCAACGCCCCGATGTACGGCCGGGGCGATGGTGTAACCGGGCAGAATAGAGGCGGCCTCATCAGCCGACACCACCTCGCCCTGTATGACGAAAGTGTGTTCGTCCAGGTCTTCTTCCATTACCACGATGTTCTGGTGGTGTTGAAGGTCGCCGTGGGTGGCGTACATGGGGTGTATGCCGGGGGGGCTGTTGGGGTCCTCGGGGGTGGGTAGCCCGTTCTCGTCGAGGGTGTGGATGCCGCAGTACATAGAGTTAGCGATGGCCTCGGTTCTGGCCACGATGCGCTTGCGACAGATGTGCGACGCGATCGGCTTCTCGCTGATCGCTCCAAACTTACACTTGCCGCATTGAAACTGTTGGTGCGGTGGGGGATGGGTTAGTCGTATAATTAAATAAAATGTAATATTTAAATGTAATGAATGATAAGTAATTAAATAATTAAATTAATGTATGCGTGCATACATAATGGAGAGTGACTTTCTATCAAGATATTCTATATTACCTACCACCACACATACCCACACACACACACACACACACACATACACACACACACCCGTACACATTACTAACGGGGAATTCAGAGCCATGCTGGTAGGCACGATGTTTCTGCATGCTTTTCTTAGACCTAAACTGTTGCGTACAAGTAGGACAAAGTATGAACTCGGGCATTGAATCTGTTGAACACGAGGTTACGTATTAACACACAACAACAACAGGAAGGAGATGGAGATGATATACTTGTTGTAGGGATAGGGGATACAGGGAATAACAACGATTATCAGGTATCAATAGATATGTAAATATGCAGGCATTGATTGGATAAGTATTTAATCATTATCGCATATCACAGAAACCATTACCACGATGTATTAGCAATGATATGTTTCAATATATCACTCTGACTATCTACCGTGCACACACACACACGCACACACACCCACATACACACACACACACACACACATACACGCACACACCCACGCACACACCCACACCGTATGAAACCTTTACGTTCATGCATGTAGTAGTGGTTCTCTAACAGGAGTTTACTTTTGAACGACTGGGGGCATCTGTCACAGGTATGTACCATCGCTAGATCTTTCTGTAGGGGTGAGAGGGCAGAGGTCAAGGAAGGGTCATAGGTAGAGAGAGGAGTGAGTGTATGGGAGATGATGGGAGGGTAAATCAAATTGAGTGAGAAGGAATTTTATTTATATCCGATATATATATATATATATACTACTGATATGTGACAGTAACTTTAATAGTAATGAGCTATGTTAATAATAAAGAAAATCAACGTCAAACTGCATAGTTAACTAAATAATCATGTTCAATATTGTAAGCTACAGTGTTGTACATTATTATAATGGAGGTAATAACCCACCCAACAATCTATGTATAACCTAAATATAACCTTTAACCTTTATATAGATATTTAACATCTGTAGTCAGTCTTTATCTCATACTGTATTCACACATTGATAACTCCACTCCATCGAAATCTAAACTAGTATGTCTGTAACCTCTTAAATTTAACCTCTACAGTAGCTGACCTCTACACAGTTGACCTCTACACACTCGTACAGTTGACCTCTAGTGACGAGTAACCTCCGGATCGCGATGTTCCACGTAGATGTGTTTCTTGAGGGCAATCTGTGTGTTGAAGTAGCGACTACAATCCGAGCAGGAGATCTTGATGACGAGGCCGGTTTCGGTGTCAAAGGTCGGGTGATAGGTCACGACGTGCTTGTTTATTGTCTCGGTGCTCGTCGACTTGTAACTGAAGAGAGAATAGTAGTGGGGATTAGGGTGGTGAAGGTGGACGTGTATTTAAATATATTAATAAATAAAACATAAATTTCATATATTAAATGATTTTTTTTTGTAATATATCAATATTACAAAATAAATTAAAGTATAAAGATTTATAAAAATATAATGTCATTATATAATAGATAACAAACAAACTTATATTAACATATTAGACAAGAGGGTCTAGTGTTGCTGGTTATAGCTTTTTATATGTAATCGAATAATTTCAAACAAGAATTATAAGGAATAACTATATTCATACCCTATTATTAATGTAATATAACATTTTAATAATGTATACTGTTATATATTTGACAAATATATATAAAAATAGTATGTATTTGAATATTTGTACAAATATTATGTTTTTTTAACTATTTTTTTCAGATTAAATATCTTCATATTGTGTATGAGCTGGATAGGTTTAGGTTTTGAATTTTAAAAATATGATTAAATTTAATTGTAGTGTCTTTCTAAAAATAGTCTATTAAATATCTTTATGTACAGACAATTATTGTATAAAGTCCCATTTAGTTAATTCTAACCAACAATATATATAGTATAACATATATGGCATACCACAATGCATGAATTTACATGCTAATAGCTAATATATACTTCTATTCAACATTAATGTTAGATTAGACCTAGTTAATTAATTTAATTTTGTTTGTATTATAGAAAGGTTATATACATCTGTATATCTATGCCAGTTTTTAATAGTATATAGAATCACATAAAAATTGATATACAATTCACATACATTTTATACAGTTATTTCTATAGATATTCTTTTTATAAACTATTTATATACATATAAGATTATACTTTTAAATAAAAAAATTCTTTTTTATTTACAACTTTTTTTACATATTACAATCTGTAAAATTGTCATAAAAATCTGAGATGGTGATGCGACAATTTATCCTAAACTTGCTGATTACACTTGGAATAACAGAGAAATATTACCCAATAAGTTATTGGCAATAACAGAGAAATATTATATAAACAGCTTTATAATTTGTTACCAATTTTTTCATATTTAAATACAGTGGTATCTGTTTAAATTATATTTAAATATATATATATATCAACAAAACATATGTATACTGTCACCAATATTCCGTTATGTTCAAATGTCATTATCAAATACATGATCTGTTCCATATATTTCATTAAATTATCCTGATTAATAAATATGTGATAAGTATGTATTATATATATATATATATATATATATGTGTGTTTTTGTTACGTGTGTGTTTATATGTGTATGTGTATGTGTGTGTGCATATGTATGTATATTTGGGATATTATCATTAAAATATGGTCAAATTACATAACTTAATCTATATAAGTTAATCTAGACAATTAATACTGTAAAATTAATATATCAAAAATTAATTATAATATATGAAATATTTTTGTAGAAATTATGTATTTATATACATGGGTAAAATACATATTTGAATTGGAATGATTTAGTTATTTGTATTTGTTGTATTAATTATAGATGTATTTGATTAACTACAGCATCAAATACACTCAACAAATATATTTATTTATTAATTAAATATAACCAACATTTTAATCAAATTAGGAAATTTATCGATGTTAAAAATCAATGTTTTTTTAATATCTATATTTCATATATTTTTTTATATTAAAAATATTTTAGTTTTTAATAAGAATAATAATAATTTTGTTTTTAAATATATCAAAAAGAATAACAATATAATGAAGTATTTTGCTATACAAGTAATATTGAAAGAGGTGATCTTTTAAATATTTCCAAGTAATTTGGGATCACTTTTTATGAATAAAATATTATATAAATATTAGTATTTGTATTTGATTTGTTATGAAAAAAATATTTGTATTTATATTTGTGCCAGAAAAATATATTTGACCCCATGATATATATTATGATATTCAATTTTATTTTTCTATTCATTAAATATAGTTTCTATTGTTTTCTATAGCCTTGCAATATTAACAAAGAAAACATCTGACATTTGTATTGGAATCCATAGCTGTCTAGACACATTCAATATTGTTTATATAAAATTGTAATACTTTATAAATATTTAGTCAAGTCAATATATTTATATTGATAATAATAAAGTGGTGAAAATACTATAAATAGAATAAATTTATATGAACACATGATATTGTTTTATGGTATCAATAATAATGGAATTTTCCATATCTAATGAAATAGTTCACTACATTGAATTACATTATATTAATTATGGCAAACTAAATGTTAGCTTATTTCCAAACCTCCATTACTATCACGGTACCTGTAGATAATATGATAAACACAAGTTATGCCAGAAAGTATTCAAACATACTGGTTATAAATCATTGTATTTATTATATACATTTCTATATTTATAAATAAATATAATTTAATTTGCAGTAATAGATTATATGATACATGACATGTAATCATAGAGCTAGAGAGAAATAGAGTGGTAATACTCAATGCCTGGCAGCGTAAGTCAATACGGAAAGCGGAAATAAAAAATCATCCATCTTGCGGTGACTAAATATTAAAATATAATATTATTTTGATCATAACTTTTTTATTATTAATTATATCAAAAAAGTAAAATATGAAACTTATATTACTTTTTTACCCTCTTTCCAATGGTATCAATAATGTTATTCTAGCTACAAAATAAAAAATCAAATAGGTCAAATCCGCTATTTTGCGGTGACCAAATTAGATTGACGCTTTCCGCATGTCAGATACCTTATTTACTACTCCATTTCTCTCCGCACTCTATGCTGTTAATATAGATTACATGAATGAAGCCGTACATCAGTAGTAAGGGTTACCTGCATAGGTTACACTTGATCATCTTGGGGGTGTTGGGGTTATCTTTACACGAGTGCCTCAGATGCTGGTACATGTTCAGCTTGCGTATCTCAGTGCCTGCGAGATGGAGAGGATGATTAGGTTATGAACGTTGAACTGCTGTATGAGGTGATCATGTGTGGTGAGGTCACTTTAAATTATACGTTATCATTGAAATAATACGTTATATTTGAAATAATACATTATATTTGTAATAATACATTATATTTGAAATAATACGTTATATTTGAAATAATACGTTATATTTGAAATAATACATTATATTTGAAATAATACGTTATATTTGAAATAATACGTTATATTTGAAATAATACATTATATTTGAAATAATAAATTATATTTGAAATAATACATTATATTTGAAATAGCAAGTTATATTTGAAATTATACATAATATTTGAAATAATACATTATATTTGAAATAGTAAGTTATATTTGAAATTATACATAATATTTGAAATAATACGTTATATTTGAAATAATACGTTATATTTGAAATAATACATTATATTTGAAATAATAAATTATATTTGAAATAATACATTATATTTGAAATAGTAAGTTATATTTGAAATTATACATAATATTTGAAATAATACATTATATTTGAAATAATACATTATATTTGAAATAGTAAGTTATATTTGAAATTATACATAATATTTGAAATAATACATTATATTTGAAATAGTAAGTTATATTTGAAATTATACATAATATTTGAAATAATACATTATATTTGAAATAATACATTATATTTGAAATAATACATTATATTTGAAATAATAAGTTATATTTGAAATAATACGTTATATTTGAAATAATACGTTATATTTGAAATAATACGTTATATTTGAAATAATACATTATATTTGAAATAATAAATTATATTTGAAATAATACATTATATTTGAAATAGTAAGTTATATTTGAAATTATACATAATATTTGAAATAATACATTATATTTGAAATAGTAAGTTATATTTGAAATTATACATAATATTTGAAATAATACATTATATTTGAAAGAATACATTATATTTGAAATAATACATTATATTTGAAATAATAAGTTATATTTGAAATAATACGTTATATTTGAAATAATACGTTATATTTGAAATAATACATTATATTTGAAATAATACATTATATTTGAAATAATACGTTATATTTGAAATAATACATTATATTTGAAATAATTCATTATATTTGAAATAATACATTATATTTGAAATAATACGTTATATTTGAAATAATACATTATATTTGAAATAATACATTATATTTGAAATAATACATTATATTTGAAATAATACGTTATATTTGAAATAATACATTATATTTGAAATAATACATTATATTTGAAATAATACATTATATTTGAAATAATACATTATATTTGAAATAGTAAGTTATATTTGAAATTATACATTATATTTGAAATAATACATTATATTTGAAATAATACATTATATCATGTTATATTTCTATATTTACATAAAACATTATTTTATTTATATATACATTATATGATATGACAATATTTATATTTACAGATCAATAAAAAATATATATATATATATATGTACATAATTGTATTGACTATTAAGATTAAATATATGATTATTTAGTGTTTATTGTATCAGGTTATTATTTAATACTAAGGTATTAGAAAAAAAGGGTTAATATACATTCTGTTCTACCTAATGTCTATACTTATCAGAGAAATATAAACATAATACAATAAATAATCATGATACAAGAATTATATTGAAACTTTTGATAGTTGTCAACATATTTAATATATACATTTGTTCTCAATTTTAAATTACATTACTAATCAAATTCAAGGCCAAAGTTATATAATTAAGGTTATGCAATCGAGATGACGTAATAAAAATTACATAAGTAGAATGCAGACTAACCGCAATACTGGCAGGGTACGATCTTGTGAGAGTCTTCGAGTTCTTCGTCCTGTATCCACATCTTGCGAAGCTGGTAGCGCTTCTTGTAGTAGTCAGTCATCATCACCGTACAGACGGACTCAAAGTTCTCGATGTCCATGTGCTCGTGTTTCATGTGCTGGATAACGTTGCGCCCCACTATCTGATGGCTATAGGGGGCGGGGCGGGGTATATAGGCGTGCTTCGAGCTATTATAAGTGAATATGTAATATACGTAATATATTATCTATGGACTAATAATATTTCAATCTGGGATGGATGGGTCAGTGTAACTTGCTGTATAGCGAGATGTCTCAGATACCACTAAAGGTCATTATTATTTGAATAAATAGAACAAATTTCTCTCGTTATCATCAATATCTTAATACATTAGTTATCAAAACATAAGAAATAAAACGTTACTCATTTGTGTTGTCCTATTAGTTATTTATAACATGTATAAGTCTATGAGGGGTCCATTTGTATTGTATTTTCGTATGAATCAATACATAAATAAATAATCAACGATAGTGAGAGAGAGAGACACTAACTCGCAGATCACGCATTGCGTTATGATCTTTGTATAGCCCTTAGATTTGTTCCTGGTTGGTTTCTTGAAGTCTTTCTTATCAATGAACGGCTTCAGCAGATCTTCGAGGTCGGTCTACCACGATATAGGGTGGGGGGTGAATACATGTAGGAGGGGGGGGTGAATACATGTAGGAGGAGGGGGGGTTAATACATGTAGAAGGAGGGGGTAGTCAACTAGTACAATGAACAATGATGTATAAGCTACTTATAGCGTCGGAATATCTTTCCATATATTATATTCAATATTCTTGAAAATAATACATAGCCAAAAATATAATCGAAAGTATAAAGTATAAATATTTGCTAACGATAACATACGTTATAGAAATAAACAAAGAATAATACGAAATTAAAAAATTAAAGTTACAAATGAAAAGTTGAAATTGTTGTTACTAAACTATATTTATATAGAAATTATTCTATAATAAATTAAATTAAGTTATATATGAAAGGTTCTATCAAATAAATAAGTTGTGAACATCTAGAGGTGTCGCATGTCATATATCACATGACTAACCACTTTATAGTGCAGCTTGCGAGCATGGTAGAGGAGGGCAGGGATGCTGACATACTCCTGAGGACAAAGAGGACATTTGTGCTTGTATTTCTCAATGGAACTCTTCGACTTGGGACGAGACTAGGTAGGAGAGCATCGATAGCATTACTAG
The DNA here is from genome assembly GCA_964019155.1 of Osedax fenrisi. Lineage (NCBI taxonomy): Eukaryota > Metazoa > Annelida > Polychaeta > Sabellida > Siboglinidae > Osedax > Osedax fenrisi. The sequence continues at coordinate 79,952,315 of OZ025241.1, forward strand.
CGAGTGTGTGTGTGTGTGTGTGTGTGGGTGTGTGTGTGGGTGATGATGTAGACAAATGTGTATGCTGTTGTACACGTGTGTGCGTGTGTGTATGCTGGTACATGAGTGTATTATATAAATGTATGCGATAGCGTATATTATGGGTTAGTGCATTTTAGTGTTTAAAGACGTATATCGTAATATTTGAAAAAAATTGGAATATATACCTATATATAATAATATAATATATATATACTAATAATGTACTAATGAATCGCGATACCGTATCAACTAAGGTATACGTACATTGTCGGGTTCTCCGTTCATGTAATCGAGTATGGAGAGGCGATGCTTGTACAGGATGTGGTTCTTGAACATTCTCTTCATGTGCAGCACCGAATAGCAGAACCGACACCTATAGATGTGATGGCCGTGTTCCGTTAGTACACCGTCCACCGAATGCATCGGTTCCACTTCTCGCGATAGGATGCGGTGACCTTTAGACGGGGGTCAACATTAGAAGAGGTCGATGTATCGTACAGTTAATAGACGTATTTTAATGTGTATAATTTTCGATAATTTCTGTGTGAAAATTACTAAATATGATATTTAGCATCGTAAATATTTTAAATCGTATCTAAAACATTCGTACTACACAGCTAGCTAGCTAGGTGATAAGGGAACAGTGAATACAGACAGACAGACACCTTGTTCGTCGATTTCGTACGGGGGATTAAGATCCGCCATGTCGTCACCATCTCCTTCGATGTCGTCGTTGATTGCGGCATCGTCTCGGTCATCTCCTTCGTAATCATCCTCTCCCTCCTCCCCATCTTCTTCCGGCTCCTCATACTCATCCTCCTCATCCTCCTCCTCCTCGTAGTGAATCGAGCCATCGGGTGCCGTCGATTTTATAACGGAGAAGGTGATGCTCTTATCTTTAGCGGTGGTGGTGGTAGCGATGGCGGTGGTGGTTGCGCTGGTTGCGTGGGTTATTACAGCGGCGGCGGCGGTCGAAGCGGCGAACACGACTCGCGAACTTTGACCTATGTAGTCGTGATCGTCTTGCTGCGACTCCATGGGCATCTCGCATCTCTGTCGGCGAATGGTCTCGGCGAGCGATGGGGAATCGGGGGAAGAGGTGGGGGAAGAGGCGGGTGGAGAGGCGGGTGGAGTAGTGGGGCTCTGTGGCAACGGTGGGGGCGGAGAGATGCGATTCTCTGTAGTATCTATGATCAGTGAACAGCTTTTGATCGGCTTGTCGTCGTCGTCTTCTTCTTCGTCGTTTATGTCGTCGAATATGAAGTCGAGTTGACGACGGCCCAAGGTCGCATCTTTAGTCTACAAGGTCAACGAATTAGAGACCAATAGCGTATGCTTTTAATATGGCTCGATGGATTACCATATAATAATTACCATTTTTATATAATTGAAATTATATTATTTCAATAATTATGTTAATATGTTGAACACATGTAACTGAACGTTAATTAACAATGTAGTCAAATAAACTTAAAAAGTTCAATGATAAGGAAAATATAAATATAAATTGTAAAAATGATATAAAAATGAATAAATATAAAATATATAAGTACAATTAAATTATAATAAATATATAAAATTACACTAAAACAAGATATGTAAAATAAAAAAAAAATATATAGTTGATAAGTCAACCCCAACTAATAATAGTATAAGGCTACCAATATTCAGTATGGATGAACCACATCCAATAATACCTTAAGATGATCGGCCCACAATCATACCAGTGTACTTACTACATAGTATATAATAAACCAACACACGCTACAATCAAAATATAAAAATATGAAATCTTTATAATTTTTAAAATAATAAATAAATATATTGTAAAAAAAATAAATAATGTATAATGTAATTATATCCGGGACATATAGCTACGTACAAGTAATACAAAATGAACTGTACAATCAAGTAACATAGGTACTTCACATGTAACACGTAGTACTTGCACTAAATAAATATAAATTAAATTTAAAAAAAAAAATAAATATATTTTATTTAAGTTAATACCAATTTAAGATTTTTAATCCAATACAATAAATAATCCCCGTTCTAGCTTAACTCCTATATATATATATATAACTATAAATGTACGTCGTTAATAATATTTAAGTTAATCTAACATTAATAATGTTTACGCGTAGGAATAGAAACGCAGAATTGTAATAAACAATACACCTATTCAGCTATAAAGCGTTATGGATCGCGTGACATTTGGGCGTAACCTGATAGTCTTTGTCTTGGATACCGTGGCGCCCGTACCCGCGATCACAATCATCGTCGTCGTCGTAGTAGTTGCCAACCTCGGCATCGATGATCTCCTTCTTGATGGTGGACTGACGGCGGGTGTTATGCGAGTGTTTTGCTAGTACGAGTGACCTGTCATCGTCGGAAGGGGGCGAGGGGGCGCCGGCGGAGGGGGTAGTCACTCGCTTACGCTTAGAGGGGGGCGCCGCAGCGGGTCTAAAGTCGGGGATTGTAGCGGTGGCGGCGGTGGAGGAGGAGGATTGTTTCGACCTGGCTCTCTTGTGCGCGGTGGACTTGTTTCTAGTCTTGGTGACCTTCGACTTGGTCTTAGAACGGGTGCGGTGGTGTGAATCAGCCTTATCGTCGTCGGGTTCCTTCTTAGCCTCGCCCTCGCCCTCACCCCCTTCGCTGTTGTAGCAGTTGACTGCGGTGGAGTCGCTCTCGACGCCGATCACGTCCTTCACGTCCTCCGAAGAGGTCAAGTTCAGCAGGTTGACCTTGACGACGTCGTCCTTGTAGAAGTTCAGTCGCAGCGTGCTTCCGCTCTTCAGTATCGATATCTTGAGTTCTTGTTGTTCTGCGTCGTGTGTAACGGATTAGCACACAGCATGGAATACGAGATAATCGAGATTTAAATATTTTTAATTTATGAACAATATATATATATATATATACCAATAGTATTTTAATATTACTTTGACTAGATTCTTCTTAATAAGATATTTATATAATTTATAATTAATAAATAAATTATACATATATATCAAATTATTAAATTATAATCAAATATATAAATTTATATTTATATTAGATATAAATATGGATAATTAAATTATTTAAATTATTCTAATAAAATATTATAAATTATAAATAAATATACAGAACATAATTATATAACATAGAATAAAATTACACTCTTTAATGATGATAAATAGCATTATATCAAAGATTTTTCTAAGGAAAGATATAACACTCATGCGATATCGTGTAATTCTATTGTGTATATAAAAACCAACAGCGCCACCTATATAGGGTCAATTTTCTGAACTATGTGTTGTTTATAATGTAAATTCGTATCGAACTATGCACTTTTGAAAATGAAAAATAATATGTATTAAATTATTATTTTTATTATGAAAACTAAGTGTTCATTACTAATATATAACTAAGCAATAGGATATGTTGGTTTTAAATGCTATAAATCTATGTGGCAAGTAAAAGCTAATTTATATTACATGTAATTTACTAGAGCAATGAAAATATTGTAGTATGCAAATCGAGGCAAACCTAAATCGATTTCGATACTGCTGCTAGCAGCGGGATGTATGAATATTAATCACGTTGCGTAGATAGTGTATGTTATATCTTTGTTTTGCAAAATCTTTGATTATATTAAAGAAGCTTAACATAAACAGAGTTCAATAACAAATAAACCTATTTAATATGTACCTATTATTAACATTGTAACATCATTTCACAATAGTTAATGGACTAATGAGTTTTAAATGCTAATACTGGTATTCTATTTAAGTTAAGGTGATGCAATAATGTATTTGTGTACACGCGCGCATATTTCCAATATAAGTATACGATATCAATGATTCAGATAGTATACAGACATACACAGTGTGTATTACACACACACACATAATAATCACATTATATGTATACTATACACATAGGTAAGTACTATTTACGTATACACCTAAATGTAGACGAAATGACATCGGTTGTACATCGGTATAAGGTGCTTGTTAATATGATAAATGATTGTCAATACCTCTATTTAGGCTAGAGAATATATTGTACATATTCACTGTATAATTAGATTATCGAAAGTAATCTATATAATTAATAATTATATATCGTTTTTTTTATTTAAACAAATATAAAAGTTAATTTTCATGCCATCCTATGATAGCAAACATACCCTATTATTATAAACAATGATTTATACAAAATAGGCGTTCACTTTACAATAGTTACACTGCATACGTTGATTACATTTTTATTCTGAACATAAAACAATAATATAATTCTAAAGTTTAATACTATAATTATAATATTATATTAGTTACAAAACAAGGAATAAATTAATTATTTTAAACTAAATTGGATGATCCCTAATATATTGTTGTATTTCACATTATATATAGCATAACATCATTTACTATATTGATATACACATGAAGGTTTGGTATATTATTATAATCATAAGTATGTATATATATAGGTATACATAAGGGTATTATAAATACTATGTTATTATCTAAAATGACTATATATTATAAAAATTATAATGTCAAAAATGTCATTGTATAATATATATATATATATATATATATATATATATATATTTATAGGGTAAACTATAATAGATAGATTACATGACATTTATAATTTTTATAATATATAGTTATTTTAGATAATAACATAGTATTTATGGTAATCATGTTTTTTCAAGAAATATTATATATATATATATATATATATACATTATATATAATATATTTCAAAATAATAATATAAAAAAATAACTGCATTGCAATACATGAAGGAACATCTGGTATTACACCTATTATTTAATATTGGTCAATACAAGTAAACATTTAAAATATCCAATAAGAACATATACATATAATACATATGATTTACTAGTGAAGTACAGATAAAGTAAAGCCTGGTTTCAAACCTATTGTGTAATATTGATCATCAAAATGAAGATATGAAAGTGTATTTAATATATGGTATGCTATATTGATATAAATAGAATAGTAATGATTATATTATACATTAAATTATTAGTTATTAAGTCAGTTTATATAGAGATGGACAACTTTTAAGTTAAAATATTTTACTAATAATAAGATTATTTATTTAAAAGTTAATAAGTAAAAAATCAAAGTACATATTTACAAATGAAGTTAATTAGAAAGACAATGAAGTTAATTAGAAAGACAATGACATTGTTGATGTTATAGATATTTATGATAATATAAACATGTAGAAAATACAGAATCATTGATAATTATCATTAGATTATAATCTAATAACTAGATACGTTAGTTGATACACATCTCCCACAACCGCTGCTGGTATTAAGTGTATCATACTTCATTACTTCTATGAAATAATGTATATATACATATTGTTCAATGGTTTTAACCTTATTTATGCAGTATTAATATTATTATGGGCAATGTTTTTAACTCTTCTGTTCGGGTCAAATACCTAGATATATATGTATAAATACAATACAATACACAAAAGTAATGACCAGCATTCCTCATGTAAAGTAAGCATTATATAAAGCATTATATAAAGGTTATTTGTTAGCTATACACCATCATCTTCAACTGTTGAACCTGTTGACCTTTAACCTATACTGGACAACCGAACAATCAAAATAATGGTGGTTTGATAGATTCCAATTATAATAATCTTAATATACTATAGCCTAATCCTCATATATTCTAATGTGGTAACATATTCTTATTCATATAATCTTATTAATCTATATTAACTATATTATACTACGGGTGTCAAATTATTCTAATGTAATATCTTAATTTTTATTATAATAAATAGTTAATTTTGTATTTTATAATAGATTTTCTATTATAGATTTTGTTAAACATCAGTGGAATATATATATATATATTATCAAGGACAACACATCCGCTCGTTATCTCTTCAATGTTTACTTTTTGTAATCCGAACTAGATACTTTTAAGTGGAATATTTGAGTATATTTCAATAATTTCAAACATATCAAAGATATTTATTTATAGTTAAATTAAAACTTTGTTAATACATTTCGGATGAATTTTCAAGTAATCTCCAGACTTATAAAATTAAGTTTATTTCATAATTATTTAATTATTACTAGAATATTTATAATTTAATTATTAATTAGTGATTCAAAATATAACATATACATTATGTGTATAAATAATGACTTTAGAGTAGAAGTTTAAAGAAATTAAAAGATAAAATTACTATCACATTAATCTACAATACTTATAAAATAAACTAAATTTAATAAGTCATCCGAGATTACTGGCTACCATATATTATATATTAATATATATTATGATTTTAATGTAATCATATTAAATTCATTAATTTAAAAAAAATTGCATTGATTTTTATATCAAATTTAAATATGTACTCCTGCATAATAATGAAATATGATAAAATCATTAGTATAGTAACAAACGTTTCACAAAATATGTGTTGGCAGTTGTCCTTGATATTATAATATATATATATATATATATATATATATTTATTATATAATAATATAATGGTATTAATAATTTACTATTGTTAAAATAAAATAATATTTATAAAACGTGTTATTTTTGCTCACCTCTAATTTATATTAACATAATTATGTATTATACTTTTTATAATGGTTAAACTTAATTTATTCAATCTGAAAGGTAATAAATTCATGAAAAAAGTAAATATCATAAATGTCATTACTCAAATTGTGCTTATTCATTTTATAAATATATTTGATTACTTAACTCATATTATAGGCTATACGATCTAAGGAAGTGCATATGCTATTGATGTTGAAGAAATATTCGTGAATGGCACTTTTCTCGATAAATTAACAAACTGGTATCAGCGATTTAATTGGATATTAGTCATATTATAAATAAAATATTAAAACAGTAGAATTTTCAATGAAAAAGATAGAAGTGACTTATATCTATATATATATATATATATATATATATATAACTACTATTTTTAGTTCAGATAATACATTACAATTAATCATTTTTATCAATAATTATTATTTTAAATTTAGTAGCAAGTTTCGAATGCAACACCTCTATCACAAAGTGCCATACACCATGTATGATACATTACATTCAATTTCTTATTCACTTTATTTATATCTATGACGTTCCCTAAAGTTAGGGAACGCCATTAATAAAGTTCTTCAATATATTTGTTAAGATTCTCTTCTAAAATATCAGGATATTAAATTAATTATTATTCGCATAATCATAGATCTACTTTTATAATAATAAATATAAGTTATTAAGTCACTAATTAACTTAAATTAAATTAAAATACTTTATAATTAAAATAATCACATGTTTATAGCAACGCTAAAGTAGTAAGTAATCACTGATAAACCAGGTGTATCAGCATTTAATTGTAACAAATGTATACATATATACTATATAGTATATACATATTGAGTATAATATAGTATATATATAATATAGTGAATCTCGAAGGACGCCAATTATTATTATTATAATTTAAGAGTGCGATATGGGTGGTACTTATATATGTCAGTAATATAACTATGTTACACATTACTACATAATTTACATATTCTGACAATTAAGATCGAACCGCATGAAACTAGGCACAACATATTTTGTATATACAATATTTAATATATATAGAATTATCTCGAAGCACCGATTGTTATTATAAGAATGTCAGAGTTCAAGATGGATGGTACTTATATATATATATATATATATAGGGGAGAGCGGGGCAGGGTGAGCCGGTTTTTATAAAAACACATTTATCTAATAATGTTATGAATATATTTTAATAAAATAAAGTCCATAAGATACATATAGTTTATGATCAATAAAAAACATTCATAAATCGGTGTAATGATAAATAATTAATTATATAATTACATTATAATTTTTTTTTAATTTGGCTCAACCTGCCCCGTCTAATGGGGCAGGTTGAGCCAGGTAGAAAAAATGCAAAATTAAAGATATATTTAACAAATAAACATAGTTAAAGTTATATATTTATATTAATTAGTATATTAACAAGTATATGCACCAAGATTAATATCAAATATAATGAAACTTTTAAGGCGAGAGGTTAGATTAGAAGAGAGGATAGATGCTCTGTTTAAATTCATCATATAAACCAATTATTTAATTATTTAAAATAATTACTCAATTATATATTTAATTAATTAGATTATTATTATTTTTAAAATAATCATTCATTAATTAATTAATTAAATTAATACATAAATATGTTTAATGATACACAAGTCAGATTAACCCTATGGTCAACCTGCCCCGTTGTACTATGATCAACCTGCCTCATATCATTAGTATATATAAAAGTAATCTAATTAATTTGTGAATGATAATTTTTGAATTTTGTATTTGATAATATGATTTAGACTGACATCGGCCCCCAATATGTCACGTGACTAACCGAGAGTTAAAGTAAACAATGCGTGTAGGGCTTATATAATATCATATTAATATATAAACATACAGTATTATGATATGTATGTATATATAAAATACGAATTCACTACTAGGTGAATGCTTTACTGAGAAATATAACGCCAGCCGCGAAATGTTTATTTTAACTTTTGTTTGACACGTGACTTATTGCCAATAAGTTATTGGGGGCCGATGTCAGTATTCAGCGATAATATATAGTATATTAATTATACTTTATTTATATACCATTAATAATGCTATGTTATTACAAAATATATTAATAATATCAAATTTAAACTTACTGTCAAACCAACGAGTTTTTCATAAATATTAATAATTAGATAATATTTTAAATAGTTAAAATAAATAATTTTTGAGTTGATATAATAATGCTAAATATAGTTGTGTATATATCATATATATTATATGTATTAAAAATTACATTAGGATATTTATTAATATCAGAAATAATTTAGATGGCTCAACCTGCCCCTATGGTCAACCTGCCCAATTCTCCCCTACTCTACTGCACATTATACACATTATAAGATATTTTATAGGCTCACTAAAAAAAAACATTAAAATAAAAAAAACCAAATAAATCACACAACCCATAATTAAAATTGAACTCGACATTCTAATAATAATCGGCGGCCTGCTTTGAGATTCACGAATATGAATATATAATATACGGATTGATATTTTGGGGTTGTTTGATATTTTGGTTTGGTAAGCCTATAAAATATTATATATCAGCGGACAAATTCGATGTACATCGATCGTAAATTGAATCTAATACGTTATACTATGGAGATAGATTCACTCGATCATTTAGTTCACTTGATTCAATCAATGATTGGATCGTATTTAATAAATAATTTATCATAAATTTTATTTACAGATGTCGACGAGAATAAAAGTAATATTATATGCTAAAATGCAATACAATCAAATGAGCTTAATGATCGTCGAACATCGATGTCCGTCGATCATAAAGTTCATTTGATCCTTTAAATAAATTATTATGTATTATATAATTTTAAATTATAATTCAATTAGCTAAATTATAACTTTATAAATATTAATTACTCATATTTTTAACAAGTAATTTAAAATTTATATGTTATGAGATTTATTATTATCGTACATTATTTTTTTCGTCCAAAAATTATAATCGAAAAATAAATAAATACAAATTAAGTTATTATATAAGTATAGTAACCATCATCGGTTGAACAGTTATATGTATGTAAACAATTTGATGACAGTTCTTTCCATGTATCAAGAACATCTAATGGTAATGATACAGTAAAGTAGTTTTTTTCAAACATTTTATCACTCATATATAATTTTTATTTACTTTAATTTTAAGATGTGCAAAGATTAAGAACAATAGAAACATTTATAAATTTCCTGAAGAATTTTGAAGGAATATAAATTATGTTAATACACAAATACACACTATTTGATATATTAAATAACATAGAATGTATTATATGCAACTTTTATATACCCATAGTAAAGTTATGTGCTGTTAAATCGTATTATTTTGACTAAGCAATGATACTAGATTATTTAAAAATATTTCGTCACCATTGACTGGTATTTACCTAATAATTTTACCATATTTGTAAAATATAGTGATATTTCACTCGAATGGTATTTTATTAACTTGTCATTTATTTTTTTTAAATAACCTATGATTTGAAATTAAATTATTATAAATTACGAATACAAATTGGAAATAAGAATTGTGATATTTTAAATTGGATCACAGTTATTATGGACGAAATATTTTTCATTTTTAATAAGTACATTACCAAGGAAATTACTGCATCAAAAAAGCTAATATTTATGTGGTCAAAATTATTTGTATTACACGCTAAATTAGTTTATCCCAGCAAACAGTAAGAGCAGCATAATAGCAGCATAACAGCATATGCTAGAGCCTCAAATGTTTACATTGTGCTATTATGCTGCTATTAAATGTATATTATGCTGCTATTATATTGTTTATTATAGTGTTTGCTGGGATATTATAAATATATTTATAATCTATAGATTATATATATTTATAATAAAGTATTATACATATCGTAACAATACTTGTTAGTTTCCATATACAACCAGATATAATAATAAGAATTGTCATTCTAAACATCAATATATTTATTGTTAAAACAACTACAATATTGGCCTCAAATATTAATGATAGTCAATCATTATATATTGATATAAAATATTATACACTGGACAATAAAATTATAAATACTAAAGATTCAATAATAATTATAAGTACAATGTACTGCAATTTAAAAAATATATAAACCATATACTATGCTTCTTGATATAACACTAAAATATACGTCTCTAACCACACCACTAGGAGTATGTAATCATTTGACCTCATTAATAAATCTCAATATACTATATTATTACTGTAATATTTACCTTATAGTGTATATAAATATTATTTATAAAAATGTATACGAATCATGTGTTTGAATAGTATTATAAAGTTTTTCAGTAAACCAAAATAAATCTATTTACAAAATATGAATGTACGTAAAATATTGTTATCATGTATAGCACTCAATTTGATGTAAAATGTGTGCAGTCACTACACTTCGAAGACCTCCTATAACCCGAGGTTATAGTAGGTCTTGCTATAACCCGAGGTTATAGGAGGTCTTGACACTACACTGCAATCACTACACTACAAATTAGACGACATAAATGAGGATATGGACAAACTTTAATTAAAACTAAAGAATATTATCCTTATCAATATTACTAAATTTCATAGATAAATTTGAAATTTAGGTTTAAGCTAATTAATGGCAATAATTCATATATTTCAACGATAGGGCTAGATATTAAAAAATGATTATATTATTATATTACTAAAAGTATATTATTTGCTTGATTATACTTTTTATATAAACTAATTTATTATACAATATAAACATAAAATTTTAACACAATAAACGTGTAAAGAATATTTATTAAAGATGCATACTCTATATTAAAATATAATCGTTTACTATATATTCTGATATTATTTAGATATTTTAGCGACCTATATAGTTTGTACTATTACTATTTATTGTATTATTCGTACTTGCCTTTAGTCAATATACATACATATTTATTATCCATATATTGAACATATAATTATTAATTTGGTATATATATTATGATTGAATATACAATATGATCAATTAGCAAACGTTTATATATGATAATGAAGAATATTCACCTGTCATCATAGTTGGCTTCTAATATTAACAATTAATTAGTTGACTACATAATATTGTATCATCTAGTTAACCCTCTATATTAAATAATGATCTAGTTTAATATGAATTAATACTAATATCAAAAACTCTGATACACACAACAAGATATTAATCAAATTATTATATGAACTTTATTTGGATACAAACATTATTAATGAACTTTAATTAACTTAAGTAACAATTATGCAGGAAAATATATAATTAAATTTGTAAATATGAAGCTATATCTAACTGATGATCAAATTGTCAATCGAATGCTTTATATGATCGTATTTAGTCTATGATAATTATGGTATTCTATATCTGTATATATATATTCTATATAACTAGTTAATAATTATTAGTTATCTATATATTTTTATTTTCATCGTAATATTTCTATCGATGAAGTCTGAATACCTTTTATATACCATGAGATTATATTTAATTTTAAATAGAATAATAGATTAATTCGAACAAGAGAATGAAGATATTCTACAGCAGCATGTGAGTATCTCTGCATACTTAGTCCTATATGGTAAGCTTATTATGAATAGATTAACGTCACAAATCTATCTACAACATAAATTATCATACGCTAGCCTGATATAATGAACATATATTGCGTAAACTATGAACATTGCGTTGCATTATTAACATAACCCTATTGACTAAGGAGGATGTAAGAACCACATAATTAGTAATAAAGAAACTATCTAATATCGTATTACATTAAACATAGATTATCTGTTTACCGGATAACTATTTATATATTAGTACTATTCAATTTTTAATTGTGTCCATCTATACAAAATAGTATTATTTCTGTATTATCGGGTTTAATTAAAATCAAACTGATAGAATATATAACCCATGTAGAGTTGTTCCTCGACTATAATAAAGTAAATAGAAATACATATGCATAGTATGCTCGTAATTGTCGTTTGCAGGAGATTTGACTATTATTACATATATGATTGCAATGAGTAAACTATGAATTAGCCATCATAAGTATTATAAATAATTATTTTATATTCCATGATATACACTTACAATATTTCTAAGATGATTCACTCCTATTATTCGATTCATTTTATTATACTACTAAATTCACTTAGTGATGAATTATTTTAATTCTTTCCGAGGATAAAATACATTAAAATAGAGCCATCATGTATTTGTAATTAAGAATAATCTTATCATATATTTAGTCATGTTATATTAGTTGACAGAGAAATATATACAATTATATTGTTTATACAACGTATACTAATTCACAAATTAATTTCTTAAATCTATTTAATAAAAGTTTAAATAATATAATTTAGTCTGATTTACATATGAGTTATATTTAAATTAATTAAATATCAGATATTAATAAATTTATACTGATATTATAGTGGTCAGAATTGTTAGTAATTAAATTTAATATATTGGATTATAAATATGATTTATATAATACCTAATCTTATATTATATAAACACTATTAGAAAGACAGGCATTAATATCTTATACATGTTAGTCTTCATAATAATATACCTGAACCATAGAATTTACATTACTACCAAAATATGTATGATATATTTATTTTAATTAGAAAAATGATGCTTACAATTATAAAGAATATATGATTTAAATTAAAAACTTGAAAAGTTAACTAAATACCATTGCAATATAAGTAGAAACAAACACCATTTGAATATGTGATATATACTAACAATTGTTCTTTAATTCACATTAATGACTATAGTTTGCGATCGAATAAACCCTAGATATAGTTATAACATATATATCTATGTATATACAACAAATAACGAATATAGAAATGCACATTTATTGAACACGAAAGTGAGGCGTGGATAGGCTACATGGCATACTTGTGGGTCCATTCCTTAGCCATGGTGGCGAACTTCTCACGGTTAGTCTTGTACATCTTGGCTATCTCGGGAACCAGTGGATCATCCGGGTTAGGGTCGGTCAGTAGAGAACAGATGCTGAGTAGAACTGTGTGTGTGTGTGTGTGTGTGTGTGTGTGAGTGGGTGGGTGGGTGTGTGCGAGTGTGAGGTTTTATAATAACACATACTTGTGATCATTGAATATACATATAAATAGGAATTAAACACGATAAGGATAATTATTATATGATAACATTTATGTATGTAAGATGATATGTATTTTAAAATAATACTATTTATACAAACTATATATATATATATATATATATATATATATGCTATATATATTTCATGTTTTATATATGATTATGTATGATTAATAAATAATATTATTGATTTTCATCGTACATATTTATAACGGAAAAGAATTAACAATAAATAAATTACAATTAACTTCAACTTACTACTAAACTTACTCTAAATAATAACAGCTCAACCACTTATATGGTTATTACAATAAAGAACCATTTATAAGTATTTACTATATATTCATAACAACCGAAGGTGATTATGTATTTTTATAATATTAATATATCATTTTATGATATTAAATTAATCTCAATATATAAGTAAAATACATATAAACATCTGAATAAAGAGTGAAATATATTTATTAATTGTTAAATTAAAAGTATTATATTAATGTGAATATCTATGAAAAATGTATTTTATCGTAGTTTAATAATAGCAATTTTTATAATTAATGAATATATGTTTAGATACACTACTAGTAGTGGAGATTGATCTGTACAGAGGTACCTCTATATAGTAGTTGTATTAAATTATTGAAATAAAATTATATTAATCTATATTACATAATTATATTTAAAAAAAGACAAAATACAATTTTTAAAGTATATGGGTAATATGTATGGTAAATTTATATATATATACTTTATATAAAGTATAACTATATAATATAGTATAATAAATGTATGTATAAGTGATATATAAGATATACGGATATTACTTTATATGTATTAATATATAATAATCATTTCAGAATTAATTATCATAAAATAGTGTAGGTAAATAAGAATATATCTTACCAGTAGGTATCATATCTAATTTATTAGCCGAACATTCTATTTTTTAAAGAACAACAATTTATTTATTGATTTAAGTAAATAAATCATATAATATTAATTATATTAGTTATATCATTATCACCTAATGTTATAATGCTAACTATATTTGTAATGAAATGAATTATTACATGATGAATTTGTTAAATATGGAAATGTATTAATTCATATATAATTAATCTAGTTTTACATTATACTCTATACTGTAGTGAAGTATTAGAGATTAGTATTTGAATAAAGTGCATTATTATCTTGATTATTATGTAATCTTCAAACACTTATCAACTTAGTGGGGGTTAATGAAGGTGTTAATGTATACAGAAATATACTACTTTAACAGTAATTCTTAATATATAAATGTCATAAAAATTACCTATATAATAACTTTTAAAGGTTAATCACAATATTATATAAAATTATAATATGCATAACAAATATATAAACTATTTTACATGCTATATATAAATATATATATATATATATTTACTTTAAAGATATAAAAACATCCCTATTTACATAAGAGGAATAACAAATAATCATAACAAACTAAGGACATATCCTTGGATGCCATGTGCTTGCCAAAATGTTAAAACCATTATATAAATAGATTTAATAATTTATGTATAATTGATTATCTAGTAGATAATCTAAATACCTCTAATTATTACTATTATATCATATCATAGATGTGATTATTCATAAAACTTTTATTTTTTTATTATATATAATAAAAAAAATATACCTTCATCAAATGCAAGATTTTAATGAATACATCAAATATTTATACAAATTTATTAGTAATATAAATTTAAAATACGTATTAAAGTAATAATATTAATTAATATAGGTATTGTAATCTATTAATTCGGTATTAGAATTAAAAATAAATAATTGTTATTTAATAAATTATTCACGAAATGATTCGATTAAAATGGCGATTACAGTAAAAACAAGCGATT
Source organism: Osedax fenrisi (assembly GCA_964019155.1). NCBI lineage: Eukaryota > Metazoa > Annelida > Polychaeta > Sabellida > Siboglinidae > Osedax > Osedax fenrisi. The sequence continues at coordinate 79,968,101 of OZ025241.1, forward strand.
AAAATGGACGACTGACGAACCTTTACTGATCGTCAACGCCGGAGACCACTGAGAACGTAGTATATCTAAACAGATGCTGCCGTTACTGTTGATATTAGGGTGATATATACGAGTGGTGAACGCCACCTTAGGCGGTTTGAAAGGGTAATCGGTGGGGAAGTGGATCGTAAGAAAGAAAACACCCCCCGTGTAGGAGCTATCGTTAGGCCCCATGATGGTGGCCTGCCAGTGGAATAGGTCGTCGCCCACCGGACCCGCTGAACACTGTGCCGGTGGGTCCCTGCCGAGGTCTTGTAGCTCCTTGTTGATACGTTTTAAAGCCATGTTGTCGTCGGTCGTCTGCCTGTCGAGTACGCGCTATTATTCAAACAACGGATGTTTACCGTAACGGTGGAATCGAAACCTACCGACGATTGGCGATTTAAAATAAATATTGATTTGAATTTCGATGGCGTCGTAAATTTACGATTAAGGATTATATTTTATTTTATAATAGGATTATCATTTTATGCATATTTTATTTAAGGATTATCGGAATTTTCAAATATCATGATTTTAATATTTAATATTTAATATTAATATTTAATAGTCCTACATCGACTTGTTTTGGATATATCTTTAATTAAATATTAATATTGGATAATAATATATATTATATGGTAGGATATACTCATTACGGTATACTATAGGTTTACCTACTGGTTAATGTGTTAATATCTTAATAGTAATTAATTATTTAAATTAAATTATAATTATTTATTTATATTGGTTATACGTTTATGTTAACATATACAAAAATTATAGTTAAATATATAAAAATAAATAAAATTTAAATATAAGATATGATCTAAATAGGACCATATAGATTAGGACTCACCTAGATTAAGTTTATATTTTTTAATATTTTAGTATTATGTTAGTATACATATATAACTATAGTTATTATTTAAAACATATTGATAAAATAGGTAGTAGGTATACCTAGTTATAACTACTTAAGTAAAATGGTAAAATAGTAAAATTGTTAAATTTAACATATTATAATAAACCAAATTTACATGATTTAAATATAAGATATATATATTATATATGAATATTGTAAATCAACTAACATCCTAACGTATCAATATCATCGATATAAAGAAAGTTTTTCTTTATATTGATGGTCAGCATATTTCATGAACTATATTGTTAATATTTAAATCGTTATAAACTTATAGGGGGAGGGGATGGTATATTTACCATGTATGACGTGCATGTAAAGTATAGGGAAAATACCATGTTTTCAAAAAGTAGGTATACAAATGTAGTATTACAAATGGTTACAATAATTACAAATGTAAACCTATTTACTTTTTTAATAATTAATTTTTTTAATAATTATAATATAATCTTATTAAAAACATTAACTTTATTAGGTTCAATATTTTGTATTAATATTTAATCAAATATTATATTATAACATTTTATAATTTTCATAATTAATTAATTATAATATTTTTCAACAAATTAGTCATTACTTTACTATAGAATAGGGGAAAGAAACCTAATATGGACACTTTAACAATAAATGGTCTTGACATTTTATGAATCATTATTTGTATTCAATAATTACAATATATTAATATTATATGATTATAGATATTATTGTGATTTTAAAATGTGTGTATTATTTGTATTCAAAAATTACAATATATTAATATTATATGATTAAAGATATTATTGTGATTTTAAAATTGTATTTAATCTTTTAATTCCATTGATAATGGGGGTGTCCGTATTCGGTACCCATGTCCTAATACGGATACCCTGTATTATAATACGGACAGTATCCGTCGTAAACCCTATAGCTATAGGTACCCTATACTAGGCTATAAATATACCTAATTATAAAATACAAGTATAACAAGATACATGTATATATAGGTTATATTATACAAGTTATTATGAGTTAAATATTATCATTGTATAATTAATTAGTTTGTATTAATGGTATTTTTAAAACTGTTGTTTTATGACTAATATTTCACATAGAAACATGATGTATAGAAAATTGTAATCATAATATTTTAGATAATTTAAATGTACTAAAAAAACGTGAAAATAAGTTTGTGTTGTGTAATTTGAATAGTTTCACTTCCCATTAATATATTCTTTGATTATTTAAAAATGTATATATTATTTACATTATATTATATTTTAATATCATACATACACATAGAATAGATTTAATTTTAAATATATTTAAAATAAAATTTATAGGTAGGTTTATACAATAGTATACCTATACCAAGGTCCTTTCCTATGTATTATTAAAGAGAAATAAGTGGTATAAACAATATATTTTATGAATATGTAAATTTTTAATTTTTTTTTAAATACTTATATATATTATAATATTTTAAAATTTTTAATTTATAAAAAACTATTAATAGTATATAATTAATATAACATTAGTAATATGTTTACTATATTATATATTGAAGATCTACTATTATCGACCTATATATATTATATTTATATAACATAAATATTTGCAATGTTATAATAAAATTAATATTAAAATCTTATATAATAATGAATATCATGAATATATAGAAATAAACATGACGAACAATATACATATATATATATATATGGACATTTGAGTGACTCCAATCAAATGTATATTCTAACTTCCGAAACAAATAGTTCTATCACATATCCTAACGATGCAGATAAAGACACCACTTTACACGCTAACTAGAAGGCTATACACATGCGCGGAGGTACACTGTGGTAGGCCTCCAGCTATGACGTAATCGCGTGTAGATGACGTCATCGCGTGTAGATGATGTAATCGCTTATGGTGCTAGATTACTAGCGAGTGTAAGATCAAAGATGCCGTGTGTGTGCGTGTGCGTGTGCGTGTGTGTGTTTGTGTGCGTGTGTGTATGCGTGTGTGTGTGTGCGCGCGTGTGTGTGTGTATTGACAACATTGCCGCCATGTGTTGTAGGCCTATTACGCGCGTGTAACACATGATCTAATCGCGTGTATATCACCTATAGGTGCAGTGCATACTATACATATGTGCTATATACAGTAACACTATAAACTATACACTGTATACTATACAGTATACATTATAGGCTTTAGGCTGTAGATTACTACCGAGTGTGATTATTATCAAAGAGAAGAGAGTCGGAGGCACAGTGTACGACGTATATGTAGGAACACATACATTGTACAATGTATGCTTGTAAGCAGGCCTGTAGCCATACATAATCTTTAGGGGGGGGGGGGCAAGGCCCCCAATATATTTTAAATACTATATATTTTCTAGACTTGAAGTTTATTAACAGATTTTCACTAATTATAAGTTTTACCGATAATGTATCACGAATAATGATTCATATAATTATTGTAAAATTATAAATACAATCATTGTATAATTAAAAAGTCAACAATAATTTTAGTGAGCATTTTTTAATGATTATTCACTTAATATTATAACCAGGGCCGACTTAAGGGAAGGTGAAAATCAGGAAATTTCTCGGGCCCAAAATTGTAGGGGCTATAAAACTTTGTAATATTAAAACAAATTATTAAGGGAGAGTGGACGAGACTTGAACCAACAAAAGTTTCTACAAAAAACTCATACTATATCTAAAATACTGATAATGTTATTCATTGAACATGTTTAGTATATTATAATTAATAAATGGGATATTCTATTTTTCAAAAAAATGTTCAAAAAAATTGTAATCGAAAAATTAAAAAATTCAAATGCCTCATGTCTCCCCAAAAAATGGGGAGACATATGACACTTTAATTTTTTTAAATCTTATAATATAATCAAATTTACCAAATTAAACAACTCACATTGCAAAGATTTTCCGAAGGAAATATATAACACTTCCAAAATCTCGTAATTAGATTTTGTACATATATAACACATTAACGTTGGGAGGACATTTCCCCGTTCCCTCAATAGGTAAGCAACTGTACACTGTACAGTATACAGTATACAGTATACACTATATACTGTATACTATACAGTGTACATGAAATACACAAGAACAATTATTTAATAATTATACATATTTTAAATAAATTGTTCTAGAAAATGTTCTATAATAATAATCTATACATTTTAAAATTAATTATATTTTAATATTTTAATCATACTAATTAAAAACATTGCTATGTATCATTATGTTGACCACTTGCATTTTCATAAGTTTTCATTGCAAATTTCTCAATATTATATAAATTCTTTGCGTGATTATACTAAATCATTACTAATATATTATATTATAAACTATAGTAAAAAATAACTATAGTTATAAGATATTATTATATGCTATATGATAATGTTATAAATTTTAAATTATGTAATTTTTTTGAAAATTAATACTATTTTATTATTTTAATTTGTGTAAAGGATTACATATAATAAATTAGTTAATTAATTAAGATTTTTAATTATTATTATATCATATTAATACATAAAATAATTAAAAATAATAAAATAATAAATGATACAATTTAATATAGTTAATTATTATAAGAAAAAACTTATATTTTAACTTTTTTAAAAAGTGGTCCACATTAAGATACATTTGGAAAATGATAGATATTTTGATTTATTGATATTGGCTAATTGATAAATATTTTGTACTGCCAACTTATATTTAAACTATAACATATATAAAATAAGAATAAATGCAAAAAGAATTAATTAAAAATATTCATTTATCAATGAGTTATGCGTATTGCTTAGGTGCACCATGGTCCACATTCGAGTACCCTCCCCTATTACTTTCATTAAAAATTCAATATCTCATTGAATAATGGAAATAATGATTTGAAATTTTCAATATAAGTAGACAATACAATAGGCTGTAATGAAATAATTTTTGTTTTAAATAAAAATTATTAATTTTAATTTATATTTGAATATTAATGATAAATCAAACATATATTTATAAACATATATAATACATATTTTAATGATTGGATATGTAATAAAAAAAGTATTTCATAATAGAATGATATATTATTAAAGTATAGAAGAAAACAATTATATAATTACATATTATTCAATATGTGTAATTGAATTTATTGTGAGGCATAAATTTCTATATATTTACATTGCGCGCGCGAAAGACGTACCTGGTACGTGGTACATGTTACCTATATTTACCTATCTTCTCCATGTTAAATTTCTAGGCATTTGTGCTAGTTCTTCCAATATACCGATTTCATTTGTTTTGCGTTGTTCGTTTATTATAGATCTCTTCTATAGGTAGGCGAATATGATGATATTAATTTAAAAAAAAAATCATACTCTCAAAACCAACTTAGGTACCAGGTACGTCGTACCTCCCCTTAATGCCATCTTAATATACGTGCGATTTCCTTTAAGAATCATTTAGGGATTTTCAATTCTAAAAGTACAAGCCGACTTAAAAAACAACATAAATCATATTTTTCAATTATTTCTAGGAATTTACACACACAAAATCCATGAAATATTATAAAATTTATATCGACATACAATAATTAATAAATATAATTATAAGATTATATATGTGTTTTTATTAAAATAGTGTGTATATAAACTGATTAATTCACGATTTAAATTACTTCCCATTAACATCATGTTAAAATTGTTATCTATCCCATACTAATTTTCTAGGAAAAAATGCTCGATAACCAATGTATGGAGCTAATATTTGTCATTATCTTATGATAAACCGCGGTTTTCTATTGGAATCAACGCGGTGATTGCACTAGAAGTGCGTCGAGAGGAGAATAGCGTAATCAATATTACAGAAGGAGAAGGATATATCGAGTAGGAATAGAATGACACCCGTGTTATCGTCAAGAGATCACTGGTCATTTGATTAGTACAGTTTCAATATATGTTGATGGAATATATGCATTTTGGACAATGTGGAAAATATTGTTTATATTGCCTAGGTATAACTATATGTAGTTACTTGTTATGTAACGATATGTTCTAGATATTTCGAGAATATGGACATATTTGATATTGTGCGAAAGTAGGGAAAAGTAACCTAATACGGAAACTTTAACAATAAATGGTCTTACCATTTTTAAACTCACTATTTTATTCAATAATTACAATATATTAATATTATATGATTATATATAATCAATAGATAGATATTATTTTGATTTTAAAATTGTATTTAATATTTTTATTCAATAGATAACGGGAGTGTCCGTATTCGGTACCCATGTCCGAATACGGACACCCTATGTTATAATACTGACACCCTATAAACCACTAGATAAAATATATATTATTTATGAACAAATCTGATAAATTACAATTACATTATTTATAATTAATTTAATATAATTAATTTAGTAATATGTATTATTTTATTTATTAATAATCAAGTTAAGTATTTAAATAATAATTATTTTTTGATTTAGCTTTATTGGTGGTATTAATATTATAACGCACGCTATTTTTTTATGAAAATCAGAATAGTTCACATTCTTCACGCTGATTGGTTATAAGGTGTCCGTATTTCACAGAGCTAGAGAGAAATTTCTCTCTAGCTCTATGCCGTATTTAGACATTTAGAGTGTCAGTATTATGGATTTATATGACCTCTAGATATATGCATATAACTTAATTAATATTTTATAACAAATATAGCAATTATGTATATAATGTTTAGAATGGTTTATTTTTTAATAGTATATTGTTATGTTTTATATCGATATATTTGTATATTCTTGAGAAGGTTTTAAGTTCACATTTTTTTTCTTAAATTTAAAAATGTAATAAAAAAATCAGTTTATTGAATATATCAGCACTATTTTTAATAATAAAAAAATAAAAAAATACTTATTTAGACTATTTATATAAATATGAATATTTTATTTACTACATTTTTTTGAAGGATTTGTGGTTTCTGAGATACCGATAGTGTCCGTATTCGGGCACTGTCCGTATTCGGTTACTTTCCCCTATAGTGGTATGATACTATATATTATAGATAATATATACATATTTATATATCATTATAATCAAACAACCGATAAGATACATGTACATATACGTACGCATCGTATTATCACAACTTTTACGCTTAATTCCATTACATTTGTTTACACGGTACGTAAAGCCGAGAACAATTAATAATTACTCGCGTTGTTACGTAATCGAGCCGAATAATAATACCCTATAGGGCGGCGGGGGCGCTAATACATTGTGAAGTTGGTGATCTTATATAACTTAGCGGGGTTGTGGGCGGGCGGGCGAACGGGCGCCGGGAAGATCCGCCCGCGCGCGCGCTCGCCCATCAATCAATCAATCCGGCGTTGACTCCGCCCACATGCAATTACGTGAATCGATTGCGTCCTAGCAACGTCGCCTAACACAGAGGCGCTGGTTCGTGCGCGCGTACGAACGCACCAATCACGACGACTCTACCACTAGCATACCTAGAGCCTTTTGATAACTTATTTCGACTTAGTAGAATTTAGGCGAATAAATCGCGTTTCGAAAAAATAATATTTAAATTTTTTTATAAACACAAAATTTAATTTCATATAAATGAATTTCGTAATATTTCGTTATAAAAAAATACCGTTCAAGTCGAGATAGTAACATGTCTAGAAAGGATATCGTCGGAAGTTGGGTTAGCAATAGAGATATAATAATATATTTAATGAAAATATACATATACATATATATATATATATATGTATATAATCGTATATGAAATGTAGGTACCTAGTAGGTACTACCTATCTATATTTATTTAGTAATTTTTTAAAGTATACGTGCACTAATAATGGAACATACATATCAATATATACTGATATACCTATATCGTATATTATACGAATAGTGTAGGACACACATAATAATATCGGTATAGGTATTATTTGACGTGCATTATTCATTTTAATCTGTTACTTTATCTATTATTCAATAATATAAGTTAATATATATACACCTATACCTAACATTCGTAAATTTATTTAAAAACTAATATTATAATTAATAAGAATTTGTATTCCTATAAAACTGTAAAATAAGTATACTATCCTATAGGATGTACATTAATCAGTAATCATATTTAAAAGTATGGTGTCATATTATGGTATCATAATACATGGATACATTCCTACACGAATACATTATTACGAGATTAAATAACCATATTTTTTATATCTTCGTAAATATTCTGGTATATTTAGTTTTCCCTAAAATAGTAAGCAGTTTATTTCAGTGTATAAAATGGGCTATCACAATTTACTTATGTTCCTCACTTGTGAAATTTGAAATCGGTAGATGTAGTTGATATAGACGAATCTCATGGTATCAGCCGAAATATAAATATAAATGTATCTATCCATTCTAATATATGACACATATTAGGATAGGATAGGATACATTATATATCGTAATTGTAACAAATAATAGATAGCCTGTTATAATGTTAATAGAAGTTTTAGCAGTTATAACTCGATAGCCTTCAGATGAATTTGACCACTATAGACTATAATCTATATTTAAAGTAACTTCCTATATAATCTTTATGGTTTCAGAAAGTTGTAGAGTACGCCACGGACCCATGGGTGCACCTCCTAGTTTAAGCTCCACAAGAACCGATATAGGTCTTAAGGTCTTATAAAAAGGGTATAAATAAAAACGTCATAGAAGTTCATATATAGGTGTGAATATTTGTTTGTGGTCCCCCTATAATGTATGTGGGGTGGTATGGTATCAACTATGTTACGAAACATCCTTCTGTTAATCTTTGATAATATATTATCATATTCATGTATGAGTCATATTGTTATTGATATATTGGTAGAGTCATATATTTATAGTTAGGTAAAATACAAATATATGAGTCATACTGTATGACTCATAGATTTGTATTTTACCTAACTATAAATATATGACTCTACCAATATATCAATAACAATACAACATAAAAATCTACATGTCTAATATATAAATATAGCTACGATCTAGATACACACATATATAGAATACTATAGTAGGTATATACAGTAGTGTATACACGAGTTCATTAATGTATATGCATAATAGATGTATTAGGCTACATCATATTATATAGGTTACACATAACGTATGTACAGCCTAAGGAAAACAATGACTCATCATGAGTCATATATTATATACGGTTTACATAGGAATCTATATGTAAGCTGCAGCTGTATTCTAAAGTATTAATCAATTAATTTAGAGTAACACAATCGATTTACAATGATCAAATTGAGATGGTTGATCATATAGGTGATTTTATTACACGTGATTTTAATTTAAAGACCTCCACACATAGTGTGGGTCCTACAACTATAGTTAGGTATACCCTATATATAATATACACACATATCATTATTATCTTATGGAATTAGTATACTATATATAGTATACTATCAAAGATTTTGCGAAGCAATCTTTCGGAAAATCTTTGATACTATCAGGGCCGTCTTAAGGGGGGGGCAAACCGGGCAATTACCCGGGGCCCCACATTTTGGGGGGCCCATGAATTATTTGAGAAATTTTTTTTTACTATTTATCTAAAAAAAAATTGTCTTAACTGTATTTTTCTTATATATTATTAATTCTAATTAAATAAATAAAAATAATATAATAAATAAATTAAATATGAGTCATTTAGATCGATTTGAAAAGTGAATTTTACAAAAATTTTACAAAAATTTCTAAATTTACACGAAGCTATGGCGGAAACATGTTTATTTGTGCACCTGCAGGTACATGAAGATTTTGGAGCATATGCTAATAGTGATAACCATAGATCATATCACACATCTCTGTTTGTCAGATAAAATAGTATGAAACGGATTGATAAATAATTGTTTGTTAAACTAGAAAATGATAAATGATAAACTTATTAACCTTTTTTACCCAATTTAAGGGAATATTAACCATAATTCAATCTTAACAATTTATATTTCTATAATTAGTTTACCAAAAATAAGTATACTTCTTTATATTAAATTAAATATGAGATATATATTAAGATATATTTTAACTATGATTTCTGAAAATGAAAGATATCATTATATACCATATTCCATTGTCAATATGGATCCCCATATCTGCGCTGTACATTCCTTAAATCTGGTTGGGAAAAATATATATATATATATATATATATGATGGGCTAGATATATCCAATTGTAGACATTTTCATCCTAATATATTTAATTGTAAATAATTAAACTTGATGGAGAATTCTCTAACTTAAGCTTAAGCTTCTCTAAACTTAAAATTAAATTTGTAAATTATAAAATATTACATTGCAATGATTTTAAATGGGTATCGTAATAATTATTTAGACCCATAGCGTGAAGGAGACCCCCTCTATATATATTAGATGCATCTTAAAGTGAGTCTCCTTCACATGATACATGTAAATATATATGAAAAATAAAATGTTTTAAAGATTATAAATATTTTTACATAATTTGATAGAATAATAATAGGACCTACATCATTTATATATATATATATATATATATAAATAAATTGTAGTATTATAGATATTTGTTATTTATAGAATGGCCCATTTAATATGTTATGAAATTCGTATCCCCATGGGGCCCATACGTTTTTTTTGCCCGGGGCCCATAGTATGCTTAAGCCGGCCCTGGATACTATAGTATACAATATTATACCTACACACTATAAATACATATATTTTTAGTTATGGATATACTTTATTTACGAATTTAAAATTTATATTAATTATACTTTTGTGCAACTTTACTCTATCGCATGGATAATTACTTAGATATATTACAACTTAAAAATGTCTATACTAAAGAATTCTATAATCTACGTTATCCTGTTAGATATACTAGTATATATAGCTATATCTACTGTAAATTATTATAACTCATAATAGCTAAAAACCTAGGTTTGTCTATATCAGTTTTAAATGTTAATACGTGTCAGTAAGTTAATAGTATTAACTTACTTTAAGGGGGTCGTTCGTTGATTTTCATTTTTGTATCAACAATTATTTTACTTTAAATATTAAATATATTCATTATCTTTAAAATTATTTAAAATATCTTATTCAGTTGTATCTATGATTACCTTATTTCTGTACTGTAAACATATTACCATACAAAATATAATACATATTATTATGTAATATTTATTAAACATAAAACTTTAGAAGCTTATATATCGGTAATTTGTTTACATAATTTACAATTGTTGGAAGGTCCTACCGCTGGAATAGGTTGATAAATATTAATAAAATTGTCAAGTCTATAAACATATATAGAAGATGCAATATAGGTACTTTTGAAAATATAAATATATTACTTTGATACACTGATAATGAAAACATACCTTGTTTGGTCAATAATATTTAGTTTTTATTATAAGTATAGAAACACATATGGGGATATTATATATATATATATATATATATATATATATAAGTTATGAGAACAGAGGTATGTCATTTATATAGAGTAGTTTTACAGCCATATATACATGATCTAAAGTACGACGTTGTGATAATAGCAGATCTACCGAACAATAGCACAATAGAATATGATTGTATTATGATTGTATCGATTGCAAATCTATAAACCAATTGTATATATCTATAAACCCTACTAATAAATCAATTAATATGGAATCAACTGCAGATTATCTCATATGGTATAATGATATCAGGGGTATTAATAATTAGCGAAGTTTCTATACGGTCCTACGTCTTAGGTCCCCTCTATAGAGGTGTATATATATATATACAAAATCGTTCCCCCAAGTATATACCATATATATATATATATATATATATATATATATATATATATATATATATATATATATATATATATATATATATATATATATATATATATTTATATTGCATATATGTATACACCATACATGGTATACCATACCATAGTAATATTTATATTATTATTTAAACTTAATAATCTTCACAATATTTGTGAACTTCGTAGATCGTTTGATTTAAAAACTATTTTTATCATATACTAATTAAGTTATTATGTAATAGTAATTCAGTAAGTATGTAATAGTTAGACTATGTAAAGTGATATCCGAGCTGGCCCTTTACTATCACATTACGGTAGTCGCAACACATGGATACACAACTGTATTAGGACATCATATATACATCATTTACATAGTCTATTAAACAACTATTACATAATAATAACCTAATTACTATTAAATCTATTTATTCGAATTTGAATTATAAATCTAGTTACATTCGATGACAAGCACGATTTAGTATATAAATTATTAATAATAATATTATTAATATTGTATTATTATTATTATTATTATTATTATTAATAATTAATGTTCATTATATTTTCTGTTAATTTAATATGTAATTAATATTAAAATTTCAAATTAATTACTATTAATAATGCATTTAATCTATAAGAAATGGAAAGTGAATTTATCATTTTTTATTTGAGAAAATTCGAGTATGAAATATAAAGTTGAAGATGATATAAGAAAAATGGGATAATACCCTTATAGGATAAATATTTTACACATAGGACACAAAAACACAAATACACAAATACACCATCGATGTAAATAAGAGTACTTTTATTTACATCGATGGACTCTACACAACTATAAAAACTACAACCTTAATAAAAACTGTGGTTATTTAACTTATTACTCACTTATTTACATATAATAACTTTTATTTACATCGATGAAATACACACATACACACATACATACATACACATATACACACATATACATACATATCTACATATACATGTTTACTTAGGATATAGGCTACCTACAGGTGTATCTACTTGTACATTATGAACATTTGTTGAATCATTTAAAGTGATTTACAATATTTTTAATGCTACATGATTTTAATTCGGTGTAATACTATCCTATTACATTATTACATTATTGTGTTTATAACTGATTATGTTTAAAATATTACTATATCACCTCAATATAATAGTATTGATGCTAATAATGTCCTAACTATTATTTGTTTACAGTTCCCTACCGGTTTCCATGGTAATTTTCTGTGCAAGACCAGGCCCGACCCCTGTAGCGAATACAGACACCTGGCTAAACCTACCCCTCCCAATAGATTCATGTACAGAATGACGGTTAGCTATATATATATATATAAATATATATACACACACATATATATATATATATATAGTATACACATAGCCACAATTGAGGTTAACCTTCTGTAGTTAAACATACGTATACACTATTATAACCTACATCTAACATATAAACTGTCATAGTTAGTATTGTTCTATGTATATATATAGCCTTTATTAAACGTCAATGAGTTATCTATTGTTATGATTACTATATAGTAATTACTAGAATACATGTAATACTAATAATATGAGCCTTACATAAACGAGTATGCAAATATTTAATAACTTAATATAATAAAAGGATTACAAATAAAAGAGTATACATTACTCAATGTTATGAAAACTATATATAGGTATTAGTAGTAGGTATATTTATTCCTATATTATATTTATATTATATATATATATACAGTAAAACCTCTCTATAAGAAACATCTTTATAAGAAAAACCTCTTTATAAGAAAATTGTTCACACATTTGGTTGGAATTCAACCTTTTCCACATTAAAAAACCTCTTTATAAGAACATTTTATAAGAAAAATATAAGAAAAACCTCTTTATAAGAAACTTATTGTATACAAAATATGCAAAATAATTACATATAAATAGAATTATTATATATTGATAACAATTATAGAAATTAATTATTATATAAGATATTTTTTTTTCTTACAAATATTTTATATTACATAAATAGCTCGAAATGAATTAAAATTAATTAATAATTGTTATTTTTAAATACATTTCTAAACTATTCTTTTGATTAATACTTTTAAATAAATATAAATAAATATGCTATATATATATAACCTATAGGTTGTATAATGAATTTTCAATTATAAATTAATTCTTAAAATCATTGGAAAAGTAAAAACCTCGTTATAAGAAAACCTATCTATAAGAAAAAAAGTACTGACAAAAAATAGTTTCTTATAGAGAGGTTTTACTGTATATATATATATATCCTATGAACTATACTATATAGTTATTGATATAAATACTTCCTAAAACCGCTGAGAGGTTATAGGAAGTATTGATAATATACGGTGTAGTTTATCAATATAAAGTCCTATACTTACTGTATTACTTCTACGAGTAAAGTTATATCGTTGTATTATAATGCGATTATTTATTAATTATTAATTAATAATAATCGAATTATATATCTCGGTATATGCGTATGCTATACACGTATACAACCCAGCATTACGCGAACGTATGATATATTTCAACGATATATAACTGCGCTATCGTTATAGATTACCACGACGGGCATTGTGTCGTAGATTAGCGTATTGTTCCGCTAGTCGCCGGGCCTATTGTTGTACGACGGAAGGTAAACAAAGGGTATCGATAACGTAGGGCAGAGGCGACATGTCCCAGGCTGTCCACCATGTACCTAACATCGCGGTCACCTACTACGTGTACGTAGGTCCTATACCCAGTCGGTATTACCTATACGTGGTCCGTATTACCTATACCTGGTCGGTATTACCCACCTACAGGCATAACATGTAATAAGCGATCGTTCACGGAATGATGTAATGCATATTACGTCACTCTAATAGAGCGAACATTTAAGTGGTAATTACCTTGATATAGCCATACGTATAACCTACAGTATATATATATATATATATATATATATATATATATATATATATATATAGAATTCTAATCAATTTAATTACGCAGATTAATAATCACCGGAATAATTGTGTGTTTTTATATATCAGTTTTAATACTATAATTTAATGATATCATAACTAGTTAAATAAACTAGATGAAAGTAACCGAATACAGACACACTCAGTATCTCAGAAACAATAAATTCTACACAAAAATGTTTAATTAATAAATATTTATAATTATATAAATAGTCTAAATAAATATTTTTTATTTATTAATTATTCAAAATGGTGTTGATATATCCAATAAATTTATTTTTGTCTTACATTTTTAAATGTATGAACAAATATATCACCTTAAAACCTTCTCAAGAATATACAAATGTATCGATATAAAACATAACAATATATTATTAAAAACTAAAACATTATATACATAATTTCTATATTTGTTATCAAATACTAATTAAGTTATAAGCATATATCTAGGTCATATAAATCCCTAATACGGACACCTTATAACCTTTATTTAATATTTATATTCAATAGATAACTAGGGTGTCCGTATTCGGTACCCATGTCCGAATACGGACACCCTCGTTATCTATTGAATTAAAAGATTAAATAAAATGTTAAAATCACAATAATATCTATAATCAGATAATATTAATATATTGGAATTGTTGAATTGTTTAATAAAAATATTGAGTCAAAAAAAGTTAAGACCATTTAATGTTAAAGTGTCCGTATTAGGTTACTTTCCCCTACTTGGTGAAATTTCATGATTATTGAAGCACTAATGCAATACCTTAATAACATGCCAATGTGCTTATAGATATAAGTAGCTAATTATATAGGCTATGTTGATACCCATATAAGAGTAATAGCCTCATAATATCATCTTAATAGCATCTATAATAGCCATCATGTTTACATTATGCTATTATGCTGCTATTATGTTTCTATTAAAAGTTTATTATGTTGGTATTCATTTTTAATGCTATAACAGTACAATGTAAACACTTGAGGCTATTATTTATGATATTATTTATGCTATTATGCTGCTATTACGAGGATATTACTGTTAGATGGGTATGTATGATCTATATAAAGCCAATAGTTATATTGTATAGATGTTATTAGGCTATGGTGAAATGGATAGACTATATGCTAGATCAAGAACATAGTAGAGGAAAGAGTGATTCTTGAGCCACATTTTACAAAAATGTATATGTTATCTTAAATACCAAAACTAAATATAATTACTGTCATTACATATAGTTAGTATTATACAATTAATAATGGAATATTTCTATTTTTCTAAATTTTGCCAGATATTTTTATGGACCCCTACAAATAAAAAAAACTGGATTGGAAAAAAACTGAAATGGATAGACTATATGCTAGATCAAGAACATAGTAGAGGAAAGAGTGATTCTTGAGCCACATTTTACAAAAATGTATATGTTATCTTAAATACCAAAACTAAATATAATTACTGTCATTACATATAGTTAGTATTATACAATTAATAATGGAATATTTCTATTTTTCTAAATTTTGCCAGATATTTTTATGGACCCCTACAAATAAAAAAAACTGGATTATATATGGTACAACCTGAGAAATTTTTCTTTTTTTAAATTTCATAATGTAATCTAATTAATAAATTAAACAATTTTGTATTATTAGATTTATTAGTTGAAATATAGTTTTATATAGTTTTAAATTTGACCTAAGTCAATATCAAAATATATAATACTTTGTTGCCTTTAATTTGGTTACAATTATTTACACATAATGTTAACATTATATTTGTATCAATAACAATTTAAATATATTCTATTCCTAGGAGAGGAAATGTACTATATTTTGGATAGAACTGTAAATTGTTTTCATTAATAACTTGTTATATTTTTCGAATACATAATTATTTCTAGATATAATAAAATGCTAAATTTTATTTTATAATTATGTTAATATTTTTTAGTTAGTTTAATATACTTAATAAAAAATATAATTAATACTAATTCAGATAATTGTATATAATTGTATTATCACTATAAAATTAATATTACTCATATATTCGTAATAATATATATATATTAAAATATAATATTACTATATATATAGTATACATAAGTTATACAAATGTTATACATCAGTGTACTTTTTAAGGATTTTATTGGGGGGGCAAATTAAAAAAATAATTATTTTGAAACAATATAATAAAATACTGATACATTAATAATGATTTATACTTAATAATTATGTTTATTATATAAATGATTATGAAAAAATATGATTTTTTTGTGGGCACAAATTTAAAAGTGTGGTAAATATTAATAGTGGAGAGGCAATTTCCCACATAATACCCCTTACAAAAGGCACCATTATACATTATATAAATAATAAAAATGATTCAATAATTATATAAATTGTTATTTATATAAATTGTTCTATACGATTTTATATATAAAGGTACAAATCCCACTATTGGGAGGTTCAAATCTGTTTTTTGGCATAAAACCTTCACTTCATGGGTTTCTAGTTAATATTTTTATAATTATTGATTGTGTAGGAATATGATTTTTTCTGATGGTTCAGGTCTCATACATTTTCAAGTCTCCCCACCCTCCCCTACTATATATTAGGACTGTTTGTTAATTGAACAGTGTTAAATATATAATTAAAAAAGTAAGAAAATATATATATATATATAGCAATGAAATTAATTTGTAGAATAGATTACAATAGAGATTACTTTACTAATAAATAATAGAAACATATAACAAGTTATTTCACATTATTGTATACTACTATGTTACTACTAGTAACTTACTAGGAACTTGAATATAGTAATGTGGTTTATATCTAACCCATATGCTTTTTTATGTGTATTAATATGTATAGAATATTGCATAGTAATATTTAGTATTCATAGTTAAGGGAGATATAAAATACCTTCATGTAAATATTATGATTAGTTATTAAGTAAAGTTATACATATTATTACACAAATATATATGTAATATATAAGTAAGACAATTTAAATATAACTTTATTATAGAATATATGTATTAGTGATACCGGAATTGCATTATAATATAACAATAGTATAGTTATTATTAGGGGCGCTGGAACGATGGTGTGTATGTAGGGGGGGAGACCAACCAATCAAAATAAATTATGTTGTAAAAGTAGGGGGGGGACCAATACATAGGAGGTCCCCTTTGATTTTAAAGTGTGGGAGGGGGACATAACTCCCCGCCCCCCCATGTTGCAGCGCCCCTAGTTATTATGAATATATTTGAAGGGAACTGATACCATTACATAATAGAAAACAAATGAATACATAGTGTTATTACACATGAAATATGCCTATATGTAATATGAATAAATAAAAAGTGTGAGAAGTGAAGTTTTGTGAATACAAAATATGTATAAAAATAATAATAAATCACAATGATAATATTGATATGAATAAATATTAAAATGTTCTATATTTAGATTAATCTATGAATTAATATAAAATACCATATTTTAAAACCTAATATTTATTTATACAATATTATTTTAAGATACTAATTAGGTTATGTATATAGAGTGACTTATAATGTTTAAATATAAAATGTATACACATATTTAAATATAAGCTAATATCAGCTACCTTATCCTATATATTTATTTACTATTTGTATTGTCTATAATTTTAAATTTTAGTTTATTGGTTTTCATTTTATTATCCATACTTTTATTTATTAACAATTGTATAGTATTATTTTATTGGAGAGTACCCTCTTTGTAAGTATAAATTACGAGATAATCTCAAGTTATCCCCAACATTGTATTTGCTAAATAATACTTTCTGAACTCAATAAACTATTTCCCTATATAAAGGCTATTTTAATTTCATGTAGAATATCAATTATGAATTAAATTAAATTAAAAATAATCATGAATATATTCACCAGTTATATGAATAAATTTGAATATATATTATTTAAAAAATCAATAGACATTAATATAGCCTATAGGCTTAATAAATCATAATTAGAATATATTTATAAATTAATAATTTTGTAATTCTATATATATAGTATATCTATAAATTTATAATTGAATAACTCAGTTTAAAACTAATAAATATTTATATACATATGATATTGTAGGAGAAATCTGCGGCTCATCCATTCTCAAAACACGACAACAAATATATGTTTCCTACAGATGCCATGTATTTAGGAAAGGTTATTATAACTATCATTCAACAATCATTTGTAATACTATATATATATATATATATATATATATATATATATATATATATCTATAATCTAAATATAATTTATATCAATACAAACTATTATTAAACATTTATAATTATTAAAGTCGTTAGTATTATACTAACAAATTTAGTTTACTCAACAAATTGTCAAATAAAGTTAATTTTTTGTATACCACATTAATATTTAATCAAATATAGTATTCACGAAAAATATGTTAACTGAAAATGGAGAGAATATCTAGTTTATGACGTAGAAATATTATCTATAGGACATCTGACGTTGTAGGAGATATTATTATCAGTATAGATTGGTATATACCCCTGTGATATATCTGTTTATTTAAACACAATGATGTTCAGTCGATAATAATCAGTGAATATTGATCGAGCTAGAGAGGCAGGATGATGATGGATTATGTGTGCATCTGTATCGTCGTTGTTGTTGTTGTTGACACTAAGCGGATTGCGCTAAAGTAGGCCGCAGTACAGTTTGGTCTTGACAACGAGTATCCACATAACAGTACGGCGGTGGTGAGGGTTTAGATATGTTGCGGTATCGAAGATATGTACTCACTAATTAGTAGAATACGTAATCGCAGATTATATAGAACTTCATCGACTATTAAAGCGCAGAGTTGAATTCTGAATTATTTATATTATAATGATTTAGGCCAATATTTCAACATATTGATATCGTAAAAAGTTGATAAATCTATTTTGATTATTTTATACACAAGCATTATTAGCTTGTATTAGTTTAAAAAATAATTAATCAATTTCATCTCAAGTTTTTAGGCTAATAAATCATAGTTATCATTATACAATAATAATTAGTATATATTATGCTCAAAACAATTAAATCAACTTTATGATAAAAATAACGTTACTTCTGTTCACTTAATATTCATAGTATGCAATTAATACAACCATATTACTGCAACCATATAACCATTTTACATAATTGTAAAAGATTATAAATAAAATTCTTATCCTATGAAGTGTTATTTTATTTCAATAATTTTTTTAAATAAAATATTTTATATTATAATTAACCAATATTTTAGAAATCAAATGTATATATTTGTTTACATCATAGACTATAATTTATAGTCGAGTTAATCTCTTTATTTAGAGCTATTAAAGTAATATAGTGAGTTCGAATATACATAACAAAATAATTAATTATAAAAAATTAAATATACCATTATAAATCAATACGGTAATTAAATAAAAATTAAATAATTACGAATATACTAATTATAACCATTCTCTACTAATGATTGCGTAGGGAGTCGGCAGAAGGAAAATAGGCCCCAAATCGGTGAACGAGAACCCGCTAAGCTGGCACAGTCTGCAGAACAAACCGTCCCAACAGCCGCCCCCGCACATATCCGGCTACCGGCACGACTACAGAGGTCGCGACCCCTACCACCAGAAGCTGATCCAACGGCCGGCGACCTCGTTCGACGTCGGTCGGCCGGTTACGACGTCGTATCGTTACTCGCACGGGGTCATGAACCCTAACCGCGATCAACTCGTCGATATCGCGACGGAAGCGAGCCGCCACACCGGAAGGGGCGGTATCCAATCGGCTAAAGAACGAAGGCCCGCCCCCGTTGTGGACTCGGTGGCGCGCTGCATGACCTGGTGCGAGCCGATACGCCGGACGCGAGTGTCGCCACCTACGTGCGTGTCGCCGCCCTACGAACTCGACGAGGTCGCCGCGACCGTCGCTAAACCCGTACTGTATAGGGAACCGACGCGACACGTCCTTCAAGAATCCATCTGCGTTATATAATAAATCGTGACGTCGATTCGATTGTATTTCGATATGTTTTTCATATTTATTCGCGTACGGGTAGACGGCGGCATAGATTTCTATTATTGTTGTGGCGTATTTTTCGAATTCGAACCGATATCGACGACGTACAACGCTAAATTCTGATTTCGTGAATTTCGCCGTTTTCGTCGATTATTTGTATATTTCAATTAAATTTCATAATTTCATACACACGACTATATCATAACTACCCAATTGCTTACATTTTCTTACATATGTCATATGTTTGATCTTCACAACTTCTTAATGGAGCCGTGTATATATTGATAAATAAACGTAAAAATATGCGAATAAAAACTTTTATTTTATTAAAATATAAATAGAACTTGTAATTAAACGTATAAATAATAATACTCGGTTATAACATATGTACAATCGTATTGTCATGTAAGTATAAATGCATGGTTAGTGTTAATAGAATGAGTTAATATAATAGATTATATAACATTGAGCATTTGATTAGGTTAACACATTTTAGGGTTTCTTTCTTTTAAATATCGACTTCTTTGTTTTCATTGCAACAGACTATATGATGAATAATGATTAATAATACTAATTCATATATTAATGATATCATATATTATAATATTATGTTAGATAATAGATTTAGTGTTCAAATAATAATATATACGTACATATAGCTATAGTTGTAAATTAATCTAGTAGTAGTGATAGAAATAATGATAGTAGTAGTAATAGTAAATATGGTAGGAGAAAGAGAACATTTAGATTTTAAAGAGACTTTAAAATTTGTTAAATACACTATTAAAATTTAGAGTATTTATTAAATTATCGTCTGAGGCGATATTCACGCGAATAATTATTTTGCGAAATCATTGCCTACAAATTACATAACAATAAAATTGTATCGCTTTTGTATCGATTAGACCATTGCGTGATAATGATTCATAATTATCTAATATAAATAATGGATAATTTTAGAGGGGATACTCGTAAATAAATATAATTAAGTAATTGTTAATACATAATATGAACTTATTAACTTGATAGAATGTATGTGTAAGTTTTTATGTCTTATTATTATTATTATTATTTTATTAAGGGTATTCTTAGTAAAGCTAAACATAGCTTCTGGGTATCCCTCCAATTATTATAGCCTATATTCGGTAAATAAAATTCATTCATTCATTCAAGTAAGTGTAAGCTTGGTTAATTTTTAAATATAACATAATTCTAAATTGATTGACACATCGCAGTTATGTGTTACATACTTATAATCGTATTTAAGTTGATTTAATAAGTTTGGTTTAGTTTTGTTAATACTATTATCATGAAATATAGACACATTATAATTAGAACATAGTGAATTAATCGAGGTGAAATGAAACACGATGTTTATTATAGCATATGTTATACGCATGCACATACAGCTCACATGAAAGCTCTCACGCCCTTACCAATAAGAGACAATTATTAGAGAATAAAACAGAATGATACATGAACATTATAATACACTACATAATAATGATAAACCTGCAATGACCCCATTAAGATTTCACCTTTATCCAGATGTGGTTGATGACTTGTATCTTTATCATTATTAGACTTCAGATGTAACTTTTGTTTAATTGCCTAATGATAAGGAATAATATTAATAATTCATTATTTTGTTGTTGAAAATATAAGTAAATTTCAACAATATCACTAATAATTTTAATATAACATTTAGAATAATATTTTTTTTAAATAATTTAATTATATGCATCAATTAATCAATAACGTTATGAATTTATAATTAGATTTTATATTTATATTTTTAAAATCATATCATGAATTGTTATTAAAAGATCACATGTATTTATAATATATTATTAATAAGTTGAAATTTGAACCAGATGAGATTATAATAAAATACCATAATAACAATATGAAGAATAATAATTCACTTCGAGTGGACCACTTTCACTATTAATAATCTCAATGACCATTTGAAAAGTTTATAATATGTAGTAATATTTATAAAACAATTTAGAAAGTATAATATTTTGAAGTGTCAAACATATTAAAACTTTTAATAGTATATAGTTGTAAGAAATACTACCAATATAATTTATATTTATTAATAAACATTTATTACTTTTTAATTATTAATTACTAAATAAATAAATATTAGCAAGATAATCTCCTTTTACCTAGGTTGTATACAATTAACAATTTGTGGTAATATTATAACATTATATTAAGCGATCTAATAGTTTGGTATGCATTATTATCGTATAACCATGCATAACTGAATAAATAATTAATCAATTGTTTTATTAATAAAATAAAATGAAGAAAAAAGGAATATATATATATATAAATATATATATATGAGTTATTATAATGAAAACCTGAGAAATAAGACATTTCCTCCAGTCATTCTTTACGTCTAACAGCAGATCTAGCCAGGTGCAGGTTTTATCATGGTATTCGAGAGCCGGGCAGAGCAGATGAAAGTTATTGATGTCGGACAGGTAATTCTTCTGCTTTTCACCCTGCATTATGTTTTCATTGTCAACATCAACATCAATATCATCAACCCCATCATCATCATCATCATCATCATCATCATCATCATCATCATCATCATCATCATCATCATCATCAACCAAATCGTTATATGAGAACCAGGTAGCTCAATTACTTTTACTAGATTTGACTTCCGCTTTCGATACTATCTTACATGAAAAGCTCTTTGTTCGACTGGCTGAAATTGGTATTTCCAATAATGCTCTGGCATTCATTAAAAGTTATTTGGAAGACAGATATTATTCAGTTGTAATTGATGAATGTGAATCTGAATTGGTGAGTATGACACATAGTGTTCCATAGGGTAGCTTACTTGGGCCGCTTCTTTTCCTAATTTATATTAGCCCTTTGAAATACATAATTAAATCATTCCCCAACATTTAGTATTTCATATACGCAGACGATATTCAACTTTTGTCAATAATTACATATCACTACCAATATTCCATTAATAATGAACTCTCTCTATGTGCAGATAGCATCAATGTTTGATTATTAAGAAATAACCTTCTTCTTAATACAAATAAAACTGAATTAATTAATATTTCAATTTCTCCTAATAGATTCCCAATAGTCAATGTAGATAATATTCAATTAAATAGTAAATCTAAAGTTAAAAATGTGGGGGTTATATTCGATGAAAAACTATCTTTCATAACACAAATAAATTCTTTGTGTAAATCAGCTAACTTATCACTATATAAAATAAAATCAATTAGACAATTAAAATCTAATTAACCTAAATATAATTATGAGACCATTATGGATAGATCTTTCTGTGTGTCAGCACCTAATAACTGGAATAAACTTCCGGCAAAATTACGTTGTGAAATTAAAGACAATATTTTCCGACATAAAGTAAAATTGTTTTTACTTCATTAATAGTAATATTGTTTTATATTTTTATATCGTAATTATTTAAATCAACATGTTATATTTATTTATTTTCATTTGTTTCATTTTTATCACACACTTTTGAGTAATGTAATACTTATTATATTTTTACGGTGTATAAATAAACTATCAAATAAAATCAAATAATCATCATCATCAACATTATCATTGTCATCATCACTATCATCATCATCACCATCATCATCATTATCATTATCATCATCATTATCATCATCATCATTATCATCATCATCATCATCATCATCACCATCATTATCATCATCATCACCATCTTCATCATGGTTGTATAGTTGATGATCATTAATTATACTATATAAGTAGACATTTCCATGGTCATTATAGTAGCACTTAATATAACCCTTTTTTTATAGTTATGAATATGAATATGAAAATGGTGTTTTCTATTGTGTTTATTCTCGAATAAATTTATAAATATAATTGACTATTTTATATACGACCAATACATTCCAGTGGAAAGTATTAATGGAGAAGCAATGTGGAATGTATAGCATAGGGTTAATAACCGAGTTGTTACGCTATTTACGCTATTTAACTGTGCAAACCTTGTAGCTGACTCTTAGAGTGACTTGCGTTACTTTAACGTAAAGAAACACATTATTTTTCGCTCTTTCCTAAAACGGGTTTAGAATTTATAGTATCTATACATTATTCAGATCACATTGGGTTATATTTTAAATATTTATCAAATGAGTATACTATAAATTACTGCTAGAATTATTTCAATTCAAGTATACGATTTTATATGTAAAATATAGGGAAAAGGGTTCTTTTTAAAAGATGATAATTTTTTATTTATGATTATTTTGTATATTTAATACTTAGATACATTATAAGTACTATTGATTATTTCAGAGTGTATTTCTATACAATTTTCATATATATAAATTTGTTTAGTATTAACAAAAATACTTTTCCCTTCTTTTACATGTAAACTCTTGAACATCGTGCGCCCTTTTAATAAATATATAATTATATATCATCTTGAATATTATATTATATGCATGAGTATAGTAACCATCATGATATCTAGGTCTGAGGCGGATTTCTTAAACTGTTTTCTCGGGAATTCTAATTTTACACTTTTATTTTCTAGAAGTTAATATATATATATATATATAAAATATCGTATGGATTAAATAATTATTATTAGTAAAATTAAAATGGAATACAAAAATAACATAATTATCTAGATATTAGATTACATAGAGATATAACTATATATATATAGAGCTACGACATTAGGTAACTAGAGCTACATTGAACTATGTATGAACCGCTGATAGTCGAAGTATCGGCTACGAGGCCATCTGGTGGAGAAAAGAAGAACTCCACACAAATATAGTAGAGTTTGTGTGACATCTGTAGCTGGAAGGGCATCACGTTCAACTCAAAGTGCTCCTTCACAGAAATACCTCCGACTACATGAGTGTGTGTGTGTGTACATATAGATGTGTAGAGATAGATGTATATAGATAGATGTATATAGATAGATAATTTATTGAATTACTGGAAAAATAATAATAACAAAGTAGAAATGAAATAATAAGTAAAAATACAATAAGATATGAACCAACATAAAACTGAACTAATGTATTGACTTTCGAAATTGAATTACACATGTGTTCAGGTATATCTGTCATAGTCTAGCAATATATAATAAGCGAAGCACGGATGCTTACTCTCTCTCTACACATCACATGACTGCTTATAGGTCACGTTATGCATTATGTACATATAAATATTTAATTTTCAGTTCGGTATTTTTTCAAAGACACAGTTTTAATTCATTTGCATATTTAAAAATGTAAATATATATTATTTATCAGAATATATAGGTTTCACATAAAACAAAATGATATTCCATTATGTTTTAACTATAATTACTTACTGAATAATTATAGAAAAAGTATAAAGTACCATTAGATCTGAATTTATTTTAAATAATTATTCAACAAATACACAAATAAACTATTTATGAAATTAAATATTTTTATTTTGTTGTTTCCTGGGTGATATTTATTATTGAATTATTTAGTATCCATAGTAATATTTATTGTTAATATAATTTGTATTAATATCATTATCTAAAAATAGAACATAATGAATAGGAATTTACTTTGAATATTGGATTGGTTTATGTTTATGTTTGATTTTAGGTTTAGTTTTTGATTATATTTAATATTTATTATAATCTATATAATATTATGTAGCACAATATATTTATGAATAGTACTATTTATAATATAATATTTAGTAAAATTGTATAATAAAAAAAGTATTTACTAAAATCCAAGGGAATATATACCAGACTTTAAAAAAATAATTATTCTCTAATTATTAAAATTAATTTATATTGTTATTTTTCGAGTAAAAATGTTAAATATTCTGTATAAATCATATTGAAAAAAAATTATATCATTAAAGTATAAATCATGCATCGATTAAATGTGAATGTTTGAGTATAATGCACACTATGTATTGCACAGACATAACCGAGCTGTGTTTACTTATATCTACATTTATTATAGCATTATCGCCTAGTAAGTATACAGGTTTTTAATAGGTGAAAACTACAGAAAATATGCTATATTATTTTGTAGCTCTTAAGTGGATTTGCGACACTTGAAATTTATTGAAAATAAATATTTTATATTGTTTTTATATGAGAAAATTATTATTTAATATATATTGTATATCCTATGAAACTTGTAGAGCTATTAAAGATCCATAAATGATTCAATTTGATAGTTTAGTATATGACCTGGTAAAAAAATATCTTTTTTTTTAAAATGGAGTAAAATAAAAGAAAAATACTCATATTTTAAACGTATATCATATCTATAACTTAATAATTTTAAATATATTGTTATATATTTTTATTATAGTTTTATTATTTAGTTTATAGTTTTATTAATTAATTTATATATTGTATATAAATAAATATGCTAAAAACATATATTTTTTTTCTAAATAAAATTTCATAAATATAGATTATTATGTGTAATTATTGGTAATATACTATAATTATTACAAGATTAACTTTATGGGTATATTATAGTGGTATTCTATTATATTATAATACTAGAAATGTAGTCAAAGATACAAATGATAAACATATATTACCATAAAATGTAAAATAAAAGTAGTCAAACTTTAGACTCGATTTAATCAGAATATTGATTTTAATTTATTTTGAATTTTAAAAGATTTTCAGCCCACTCAATAATTATCCAATGTTGATGACATTTTTACAGCATCTTTATTATTATATGTTTAATAAATTTTACTTAAAAGATATTTATTACAAATAGTATGTTAAAAAGTATGAAAAAAATAATTAAATTTAGTATCATATTTTGCTAAAAAATATTTCGGATTATCGGTGAACCATTTAAAAAAAAACTAAGTAACTTTTATTAACATTATATTGGTTAACAATATGCCAAATACAGATTGTAAATCAGATCATAACCTTAGGTGCTGAAAATTGTAAAATACATAAAAAAATTATCTCCTATCTTAATACATTGTATTTCAAGTGCCACAAAAGGAGGAAAAATCAAATTATTATTATAAACTAGAAAAAATAACATAAAACAAACAAAAATCTTCTAATTAATATTATTATCATAATTATAACGGATTACTACGCAGGCCCGTCGATGCCACCTGCTGCTGCTGCCACCTACCCGCGGGTTTGAATCTGCAGATGATGCGCAGAGCGATGTCGTTATCGGCGATCGTCTTGCTCGACTCCTGTATTGAGAGAACGTCTTCGAAGGGGTCGCAGTTAGGCAGCAGGTTCACGACGTGCAGCCAGCCCAGCTCTATCTGATGCGAGCCCGAGTTGTCGATGTTGTCGATCTTCTTGTAACTGGCGGACGGAACGCGCGCAGACTAATTAATGTACGTAATGCTTGTACGTATAGCGATTGATTTCAGATATTCTACGTATATATATATATATATATATATATATATATTATAGCTAAATATATAGTTAATTTTGTAAACTGTATAGATATAATTACACAATAGAAAATCTCGCAAAATAAACATATTTTATTATTATTTCGTCAGGAAATATATTTCTAAGTTAACGTTTCATTATTATACATTAACAAGTATATTGTCTTAAGATAAAGTAATTATATATATTGTATCAATTTAATATAAATAGTGAACAAAATAATTAATTATTTAATTGTACTTAAAAGTTGTAGTATTTTTAGTAGACCTATTTTCCCCCTATATTTAACATGTAAATACTGTGAATTATATGCAGTAAATTAGATTTGTTATTAAAGGGTTGGCCTGTTGATGTGACACACATAGAGGCTTCTTCTTTTGTACTGTGGTCAATTGCATATCTATTTATAGAATTAAACTAGATATAATTTGTGCTGATGATGAATACATTATTTATACAATGCACTATTGTAGAATATGTCTGTATATATGATATGTTCACACTAGCACCTGTAACTCTATACCACATTGTTAGATTGTGTTGTATGTATATTAGAGATTAATTAATACATTGTATGTACTAAATATTTACTATATAATATCTTTTGATTAGCACATACTTTAAAGGCTCACTTACTTTGGTAATGAAGATAAAAAAACCAAACCAAAGAAATAAAACAAACCTAAAAGATTAATCCGTAATATATACGGAGTCTCGGTTAGCACACATAGTCGTGCACAACTGATATCTATTTAATATTATACTTAGATATGCAATTGAGGGAGAGCAAAATAAGCATCCATCACACGCACAACATCAACATACTAAACCTTTAATGACAAACATGATATACTGCGGTGATGGTCCACATATTAACGTGCTTTTCAATTTAATTGTATCTTCTGGTTAATTAATCATATGATTATAATATATGTTCCATTATTATGGATATTGTACATTATGTATAAATTACATAATATAAATAATATAAAATACATTATATATAAATCGTAGATTTATAGTTTACCTAGATTGATAGTCAGGTTATTTACTTCAACACACCTAGATACTCGATTTATATATCCAAAGATGGCCGCCAATCACATATAAGTATTATTTAATCAAATTAAATATTGCGATTATATTACAGTATAAATATATAACATAAATTAATATAAATGTTTATTTTGACATAATCGAAAAATACTTTATAAGCGCATATAGAAAAAAAATCAAATGTATTTAAAAATAAATATTATTTGTTTGAATATTTTTTATTAAATTGATGTGTCACGTGATGGTCGGCTATCTTAGGACACATAAATTGAGTCACCAGGCATGTTGAAGAATGATATAATTAACGAGATATTGCAATAGCGAGCTAAGTAAAATACAATTTATGGCTGTATATTGTGAATTTTGTTATAAACTAAATAAACTTACGCCATCAACATTAATTTGTCATCAGTATGAATAGTAGTGAAGCTATATTACTGATCAATCATAACGATGGATACTAATGTTACAAGTGAATTACCAACAGAAAGTTACGCAACACCAGATCTGCTATGGGACCCTGCAAGATGTCAGTACACCTCCATTCCGCATTCTTGAAGTACACTTCGTTTAGTTTACGTATCGATGTGGTCAACAGTCGTGGGTTTAGGGTGTCTACGTAATTATTAGTGTATGGATTACCTACACGAATAAAGAACAATATGCATGTGATACTGGATATCGTATCGCCTGCCTTAACATTTGTATATATATATATATATATATATATATATATTTTCATAGTTTATGGTATTTAACGGATTAAATTTAGCTTAATAAAATAATTATTTTATAATTATTTAAATTACTTCTATCGTTAGTTTGTCTTTACTTAAATATATATTCTCATTATATTAATGTAGAATTAATAAGTGCATTAATATATATATAAAATTGTAATGATAACATATATTTATATATTATTATTTGTCAATATATTAAGTCTGTATATAGAATTATAGAGATTTAAATGTAAAATAACATTTAAAAATTTTAATTATAATTCGAATAATTCTATTATTTTTTAATTTATTCTTATACACTATATTTATATCAAATTACATATATTTACATTTACAACTACAATATAGGAGTGAATAACTTCTGATTACTGAGTTGAGAAATATATACGCATCCTATTAAATAGCATAAGTATACTATATTATATATTATATTAGTGTACTATATTATCATAATCACATAGAATATAAAATACATGATTTCGTGACAATAACCTTTATACTTGGAGTTTTCTATATCGGGCATCTGAGATATCTGATAAGTTCTCAGTACCGCTTCCTTGAAACAACTGAATCACACATTATCATTAGAGACATATATGTCTAGCATATATATATAGTATTAGTGTTATTAATACAAGTATTTAGATATTGAACATCACTCTATTGACTATGTTATCGATAGAGATAGCGACTGTTGATCTATAACT
Source organism: Osedax fenrisi (assembly GCA_964019155.1). Classification (NCBI taxonomy): domain Eukaryota; kingdom Metazoa; phylum Annelida; class Polychaeta; order Sabellida; family Siboglinidae; genus Osedax; species Osedax fenrisi. The sequence continues at coordinate 79,998,990 of OZ025241.1, forward strand.
ATAACATAGAGTATATTCACAAATAGACAATTTATACTAATCGTACTAATTGGTTGAGATTGCAGAATATACAGTGTTGTCATTAGCTATGTATGTGTGATTTACTGCATGAATACTACTATATAATATAGTCTGCTAACACATATTTGCAATATGTTACAAAATGTTATTTTCCACTTGAGTGATTATATTGTACCGCATTGTGCTGGAGAAAATATTTGATTCAACAATTAATGCAAAAACTTGTTTTTAAAGTAGTAATTTCAATATGATTCTAATTAATTCATAATATAATTTAATACACAATATATTATTAGGAATGTCGACATAAATAATATAAATTATATCGTTCGATTCAAACCTAATTTATAAATAAATTCATATTTGCAATGAAACATTTATATAGAAATACAATTTAAAATATGAATGAGTTTTTATTTCGCAGATAAATAAATATCCTTGATATATATTCGATTCAAAGATTAATGCATATAATTAAATATACCACTGAGGAGTATATAGCTCGGAGTATACAAAGTAACTAATGCAGAGATCACTGGTGGTCACCTACCTGATGACCTCCTGTCCTTGCTACGACATAACTTCTTTACTATAACTACTACTACTACTACAACATAACCCAACCATTACTACCATTACTACTATATCGTAACCTGATCATTAAGGCCAGTTCCTGACTATCGGAAGCAATGTCCTCCTTCACTAGATTTATCTCATCAAACAGGTCGTTGAAGTGAGTCGCTTTTCTGTTCATTTAATGCGTAGTAATTAGTATTCATTACGAATCTTACTAAATGTATAACATATTTATTTTAATATTTTAGAGAAATTTAAATATATAATAAATTTAAGAGTGCGAGTTAAAATATGATTACTATTTTTATTTTAACAACAACATTTTATTACATATTTTACATATTTAATATCTTATTTATAAATTTGTAAAATTTCTCAAATTATTTGTGTGTATATATCAATATAAGGTGTTTTATGAATGTAATCGATTGTCCAATAATTATTTGGAATTGATAGGAAATTGTATGTATTATATTTAATTACATTTTATATATTAAACTATTAATGTCATTTTCTCAAGTTTTTACTTTTTCACTTATCTCCATTAGTTATTTATCCTTAGCGTTTTTAGATAGAGATAAAATAGCAATGTTTAGATTAAAGGGAGCTTCCCCCCTTAAATATAAATAAATAAATAAATAAATAAATATTTAAATAGACTTTCTTTTATATGTATAGATATATATATATATATATATATAGATAATAATTTAATTATTAAAAACAAAATAATAACAAATTTAAAAAATACCTCAATAGAATCTAATTCCTATAAAAGTAATAATAAAGTTGTAGTTATATTAGTAATATTAATATAGTACATTACACATTGCTCACTAACTCTACACATTCAGGCTCTTTCTTAATCTCGTGAAGTTCCTTTTTCTTTAGTTTCAGTTTATTGAAAACTTGCCTAAACCGCAATATAATTAGGGTAACATTTCATAAAAATACAACACTATACTTTATATTCAATTTGACGAAGATATGAATGGATAATTTGAAATAAAATTGTATTACTGATTATACCTTAAATTTTCTTGTCTATTTAGAATTGGAATCTTTAGATCATCAATGGAACACAACTGTAACTTGAATCTCATATTCTGTAACCTCTCAATGAGGCCCTAATGGATAATAGTCATATATATATATATATAGTATTATGGATTTAATAGTTAAAGAAAATTGTATGTATTATTTATAAATAATGTATTACAAACTGTTAAATAGATTAACATCGTGTATATTTTGATAATAATTAACCTTTTTACTCGGTTCAGCGTATAAGATCAGATTGTTGACTATATCTAATAATACAGAATATTGAAGCTGCAAAAAAAAGCTCATTAATACATACAAATAATAAAAACACAATAATTTAAATATCATAATATATAATACACAATTTTATTCAAAGAATTAATCAGATAAAACCAGATATAAAAATGAGATATGTTTATTTTGTAAATGCAATACTAAATGATTAAATATTTTTAATAATTATAAAATATTAAAAATATATATGATTTTAATATACTCTAATATATTTATCTTTATATATTATCAATAATAACTTACATATTAATAAGTGATAAATAATTAAAATAAATTAAAAATATATTTTATCAGATCATAAAATTATTTCAATATTATATTTAATTTGTTTGTATATATATATATAATATATATATATATATATATATATATATATTATATATAATTATCATATTACATATAAATAAATTTAATCAGACAATTTTAAGAGTCATGATATCAAAATTGAATACAATTATTAACTCGGAACGTTATTTTATTTATTTATAATTATTAGTCTATTTATAAATAACATGAAATATTACAATTAAAATATTGATAATTTTCTGTATATCAATTCTACTTTTAATAATTTATTATCATGAACTATTAGTTAATTAAATATATATATATATATTATATTATATTATTTTATAACCTTTATGATTTTAATGAAAATCGATCTACAATATATGTAAGAAATAAGGATATATAGCTATTATGATGAGTACACTATTTTTTAAACATTCTCAATATTTCTATTCAACTTAATAATCATGAAATTGTAAATATTTAAATTAATATAAATATATAATTAATATGATAATAGCAATATATTACTGGTAACACAATTAAAACATGATTCCTATAATAACAATTGAATACACACACACACAAATACGCACGCACGCACGCACACACACACACAATAGGTAAACTAGGTACAACTCAAAGCTTTAACTAACCGCATTAGTCGAGATATTCAGGTCGTGATGTAGCAGCGTGAAGGTGTTCGCAATGATTATGTTCATGTTGTCGTACGAATCTGTATCCTGTACACACACACACAGAGAGAAAGAGAGATTAGCTTAGAACGATGTCATCGGTGCAACGGTTAATATTAACGATTACTATTATTAATGGTTTATTAACTTTAAATTTACTACATTCGATTGATTGATTGATTTTTTATGTAAGCTAATATATAGTCGAATGCGAACAAGTGAAATATATGCTAATGATAATATATACGTTATTGTAATAAACAAAGAATAATTCTAAATGAAAAATAAATACTAGACAGTTATCATAATACTGATTACCTCTAAGGCTGATGCAGATGGTTAAATAATGTAGGAGGTATATAATTATGTGTTCTGTAGATACATTTTAATTATTAAGAATAATTAGGTGTTCAAGTTGTATTAGCATAATTAACGTAAACACAAATTTATTATATATTATATTTAGTAGAATAATGACATTTTTTTACAAAATATCGCAAGGAAATATCACATAAACAGAGCGTGGTACATGTGGTATGTGAATTAGGGGACAACAAACCAGTGTGGGTATATTACTTAAATCTGTGTTTTCATCGATGTCACCGTAATTTACATAGTAAAAGTTACATCCGCAACGAGAAATAATTCTCTGAAGATGCTCACAATTCTATTATATGGTTATATGGTTATATATATAAATTATTAAAAATATAAAAGTGAAATAAAGTTGAATACATTACTTAATTTAAATGAATTAAAATGTAATTAATTTAAATGGAATTATTTTTAAATTATAATAATCAAGATTTATTTAATATAATTTAAAAATTAAATATATAAAATTGTTAAATTAACGCTAAACTATTGATATGCATACCTTGAGATCCTCAATGTTTAAATCTAAACATTCATCTCTATCAATGATATCCATGTTCAGCCATTTGTTATCTTTTGATGGAATATGTTCAACATTTGCGAAGTACTTTCGATAGATATAAATTATTAGTTTATTAATGATTTATTATGGATTACAAATAATATATTAACGTATTATATTTGTTGATATTTTATTTAATGATTTTAATATAAGTATAAAAAGTAATACTTATTAAATAATATAATAATTTAATTAGTATAATAATTTACATAATAATATATCAATGTTATAAAATTCAAGTTTTGATTTACTAAAGAACATGAAGAATACCATATATTATTATTAATTATTTGTAAGTTTATTTTCATTATATAAATATATAATAACAATAATGCTAAAAATGAATATTGATTCTAAAATAATGAATACATATTCGCAACTAAATGAATTTTACAAAACATAAACATCATATAAACACATATTTCGTAATTCGGATACAGTTGGCATATCATTAACATATACGGGCCAAACTATGGCATATGTAAATCAATGATATTAATACATTTACTTATTTTTTATTATTAGTTTTGTCACCTGTTTTATGCCATTTTGAATATCTATTTTCTATATTCAATAAATTATATTATTATTATATTATTATTATATTATTATTATATTATTATTATATTATTATTATATTATTATTATATTATGATTGTATTACAAGTTACGTTCGTGGTGGCGAGTGCGAAAGCTAACCTGCATCGACAATAGAGATCCGGTCCACGTCTGCTTACTGTACAGTTGTCGCTGGTACCATATAGCTCTATGTTCTTTGGACAAGATGGACGCCGTTTTAGAGGTCATGATCAGATACCCGGACGACTCGTTGCCGCAGAGCATCACCTGACTGTTGCTGAACTCGACTATAGCGTGAACATCGATATCAATAGTAATATCAATAGACAACGATCGGTACTGAATGTAATTATACATAGCGTATTACTCAAATTATCTTACAATAATATAATATTATCTACTACTATATATATTTACTATTATGTATATGTATATATATATATATACTTATAAAGGGATTAATTTGTAAACAATTTTCCAAATAAATTTATTTTTAAATATTTTATATTATAAATATACAATATATGAAAAATAATCTTTTAAATCGTCTTTAAATCATGTTTCTATGAGAAATGTAACTTATGAAATAATACATTTTAAATACCAATACAATTTTTCTTATTGAATAGAGTATATGGTTGCAGTGCAGGCTGAACACGTCGCTATTAGTCGCTAACCCTTCCATTGATAGGAGGCTACGTCATCCATCTTACAGACTGCCACTCCATTCAGCTTGTCTGTGTCGATCTCCCTGCCCACTTGCTACATGTGTCAGTGTGTTTGTGTGTGTGAGTGTGTGTCAGTGTGTCAGTGTGTATGTCAGTGTGTGTGTCAGTGTGTATGTGTGTGTGTGTGTCAGTATGTGTGTGTGCGTGTCAGTGTGTGTGTTAGTGTGTGTGTGTATGTGTGTGTGTGTGGTACTGATTGATATTTCACTCGTCGATGAGATAGAGAGAGAGAGGTGATGTATGAGAACGATATGTTAATCTAGTGTATTAATACACAAGTCTTTAATATATTATTAATCATATGAAATTAAATTAATGCTACGTGTATTATTAATTTATGATTATTATTAGGGGTATTTTTTTATTTTAACTTACTATATAAATGTATAAAATATATATTTCTATATTTATAAATAATATGATTATATTTAGAAATAGTAATTAATAATTGTACATAATGAAATAATAATGAATAATTATACTCAGTGAAATGTATGTAACCTCTTCGTCTACTGCGATAAAGTTAGTGTCTTTCTCGAGAACTAGTTTCTCGAGAAGTTTGTTGTAAAACGGCGAGTTAGAGCCTTGCTCCTCTTTAATGCGGTCTTTTAATCGAGTGGCGTGTTTTTGTTGATGCTGTTTTAAAATAATAGTAATTTATATATTCTATATCTATGCTATATATAATTTAATATTTTAAAAAGTATATGTATATAAGTATATAATTAAAAATGTTAAGTATTATAATAAGGTAATTATTATATTAATAATATTATTAGTATACAGGTATTATTATTATTTGTTTTACATCAAATAATATTTGTTATATTTTCTGTCAAAAATACTTACAAATATTTGTAAAAATTAATTTATATACGATTCCACGATATAAAAGTAATTTTATGTAATTTAATTTTTTTAAACTAAGTATTTTTATAGAAAAATTAAAAATATTATAAAATAAATAATATTAATAAACTTATTATAATACTTTTTAAATTATTAATTATTAATTTGTATATCCCAATATTACCATACATATTATAATATAGTTATTCTACATTTTTATTATTTATAAAAATAATATACTTAAAATATATATTTAATACAAATCACAAATATAGATTAATAAAGGTAAATTATGGTTAATGTCTATATTAATGAATCATATAGTATTATCATAATAATTTATTATTATAACTTATCTAAAAATATAAAATAAATAAACAATTACATTAATCTTTACATAATATTTTTAATATAACATTATATACATATACCCGGAGTTATATAATAGTGAAATAACCTTTCTTTTGAAAGTTTTTAGAGCATCAGAAGATAAACATTTACGAATCATTTGTCCTTTCACAAATCCAGAATAAAGAGACAGTGCGATGTTTCTATTTGATTCACTCCATATTGCTTTCATTTCGTTGGCCTTCAAATTATGTCTATAAACATCTTCCTTATAAGTGAATTATTATAAATTTAATTCAATTTAAAAATAAATATATATATATATATATATATATATATATATAAATATATATATGTAATATTAATTGAATAACAGTTTAAATTGTAAACAAATTAAGTTATACTGTTATAGAGAATTCTAATATATCCTCTTAATTATATTGACTAATTGTTATCAAATCAAGAATTATATTAAATTAAATAATATGATATGATATATTATAAATATAAAATAACCTTAGACTTTGCATCTTTTCTTTCGTAATGTATACTAGATGGATAAATTTAATATAATTAAAATTATTCGATAAAATAAAATGAATACTTATTGTAAAAATAATTTAATTATTGATGAGAAATATATTCTAAATTATTACAAAATTTACAACATTTTAATAACAACAATTGTACATATTCAAGCAACTAACTCATTAATACTAGCTAGAAATTTACGTTCTTCGATTTCCATCTGGTCACAAAGCCAAATAGTCAGGTGATCAAGATCAATAACAAGAGATTCAACGGTCCACCAAGTTATGGGCTGCAGATCATCTGTAATATATACAAAATGTTTGGTCAGTATTTTATTAATCAGTAACTATATAACTTCTTCCACTACAGTTACTCGATATTAATTATTACTAAAAGTCTTGTAGTCTGGTATTTACTCGATTATACTTTGTATATAAACTCATTCATTATAAATACAATATACACACTCACATGTTATACACGATACTGCAGAGATGCATTCTCTATATTAATCTATATATTTTACTTAATATTCCGTTATTATTTCAATATAATTAGTACCCTATATAGTTAAACAATACATAGGGTTGTTTAAAAATGTTTGCCTTTATTCGAGATAGATCTAATATATGTGTATAATATAGTTTGGGGTCTATGGCTCAGTGGAACAATCAAAAGCTAATAAGCCAGATGTCACTGGTCCATTCCCAGGTAGTTCTTATTATCTTGTGTTTATCGAGAATTTAATAGATGATAAATTAAAACTTTATTGAAAGATATTTTGTTTACATATTTGTTTTATATTGTCCTGGGCCCCTCTCAGTTATTAATAACAATTCTATGACTTGAGGGGTCGATTTATATATGCAGTTCAATAAATAAATATTATTATTATTATTATTATAATTTAATACATTTATTTTACATTAATAAAACATACCATTAGAGTCTTTGTTGGTCTTAGATCTGGAGTTCAGTCGTAATTGAGTGTAACTTTTGTAGGCATTCGACTGCAACGATACCCCGGATAATTTAGTGCTAGACTGCCAGTAATCCACTTTTAAGGCACCGATTTCGAAAGCAAGAGTAACCAAACTATATGTCAATAGATTATTTCAAATTAATAAAAGTTTAATACAATATTATTGATACTTTTTAAATTATAATATTTTGATAAATTACGGTTATTTACTATTTTAATAATTAAAGAATAATGTGATTAATATATATTTATATAAATATGGGAGATACTTTAAAAATTGAAATATATTGAAAAAACTCTATACATAATTTGCGAATATTGTAACTAAAAAAATATTATTTATGGTATAGATATTTGTGCTATTTCCTATATAATTTCATTAAATTAGATATTTAATTTATAGCTTAGTTCTAATTCGTATAATCTATTAATGAAATACCTTATATTATCATATATCAATATATCTTTAAAATGATTTATTAATTATTTATGTATATATATATAGTTTGGAATTAATTAATTCAATATATTATAAATTCAATAAATATTTATATTATATATTCTACAATAATTTTATAATATATATTAATGGTCCTCAAATAGAGATTTTTTTTACGAATTCAGTTCTATTTATATATGATAATTATCATGTGAAATGTTCACTTAATAATCTCTGTTATAAGTACCATAACAATTGTGTTTCACGAAGGTGTTAAACCAAAATTATTAAATTATAAAATATTAAAAAAATTGTCAATTAATTTATGGCTATATATTTTAGTAAACTTTTATAAGTAGTACATTATTGATTTACAAAATTTAAAAATCATTCTATTAATTATTTTATTGAAATAACTTTGAATACATTTATTTCAAAATAATGATTTCTTACATTAACTAATATCCAAAATGATATTCAGAGAGTAGTTTTTTATATATTCTAATAATTGTTTTTACATGTAAAAAGGATATATATATATATATATATATATATATATATATATATATATATATATATATATGTATATATATATATATTTCAAAGAAATCGTACCAGCTTTCTATAGTATATCCAAAGATTTTGCGAAGCAAAGATATAACACTCCCTATACATGCAACGTAATTTTGTTATAGCCCCAACCGCTGCTAGCAGTAGTATCGAAATCACTGAAATAGATTAGGTTCGGCTCTGTTTGCATACAACAATGTTTTCATTGCTCTATTAAATTACATGCAATATAAATTAGCTTTTACTCACTAAATATATACTTATAGCATTTAAAACATACATATCATATTTGTTTGTTATATATTAGTAATGAACACTTAGTTTTCATCATATAAATATTAATTTAAAGCATATTATTTAACATTTTAAAAGTGTATAGTTAAATACGAATTTTCATTATAAACAACGCATAGTTCCTAAAAGTAACCCGCTATAGGTGGCACCAGGGTATTTTGTATACAAATTCGAATTACACGATTTCGCATAAGTGTTATATCTTTCCTTCGGAAAATCTTTGGTATATCTATTTTCACATATAAATTGAATATTCAATAAATGTAAAGTTTTCTAATTTTGTAGAAAAAATAAATGTCCAATTTCAAAAACGAATTACATATAATAATATTGAATTTTATTACAAATTCTCTCTGTAGATATATAGAACAATAAGTATAATGTAAGGAAATGTTAGAAATATTACAATTATTTGTCTTTTGCGCTATCTCGAGTGGAGGGCTATTCAATTGTGTTATATATTCAACCATGGCAGTATTTCAGTTATATAGTACACTTAAATATATAATATATTATATATTATATATTATATATTATATATTTTATGTATATATATATATGTATAACATATATAAAACTGCCTGTGTGGCTCAGTGGTTAAGGCGTCAGACACACAAGCAGTAGGACACGGGTTCGACCCTCGTCCGGACCATTAATTAATTTTATAAAATGGGTCTTAAAATATTATTTAGAAGTGATCTTATATAATTGTGTATAAATAAATGATCGGCTCTCGTTAAAACCAGTGATGCCTTAACATGAGAGCGGCTTCGAAGGGACATTAGAGCCATATATGGTTATAAGTGAAAACTTCATCTAAGTTCCTGGATGGGATGAAAGGACTCCACCAAATAAAAATAACAATAACAATAACAATAACAATAACAATTGTATATGTTATTATATAATATTATTCTAGTTTGAATTAATTATGTTTATATTTAAACGGTAAGTAAAGAAACACGCTTAATAAGATTTATTAAATGTAATGGAATATGCACACGACGCAACGGTTAATTAATATGAAGTAAAATGATTCACTTTAAAACCACCAAGATATACGATAACAAAGTATATATTAATAACACGTTAAGGTCGCTCACACCGATCACAGAAATGCTCGCCGAGCGCTACTTATCAATACGTTACGCAAGTACACAGTTCCATCGAGAAGTAGAATCTAAGATTCGGGGTGACTTGGGACCTAGAGCACGTTTGATACGGGGTGTCGGGGGTGGAGCTTTTCCGTCTAAACAAGAATTCGTACACTGGGTGTCTCTCCATGTACCAATCGCAGCGGTCTGTGGTGTGTGATCTCGGTTAACTATGTAATTAAATAATGTTTACGATGTAATTAAATTGGGAATTTTGATTTCTCTAACGATATGTCCGTTTGGCACATTCGCACACTTTGTAATATATAGTGTGTAATATATAGTGTGTATTCCTCTACTTACCATGTATCAATAGGGGCAATAATAAGATTGGGAATCTACTAGTAGTAGTAGTTCACTATTTCATATTACGTTCACTGACTTCGAATCGTATAGCTGTGGTTAAATATAAATAAACTTAAAGTAGAAATTGGTATACTCTGGAACACTATCATATACTGAAAGGCTGAGAATCATCTACTGTATGCGATAGTTTAACCGACTATATTCTTTGCGCGAGAAAGAGTTATCTCGAGCAAAGTTTATGGTTATTGTTTTAATTGATATACTATGGCGATATTGTTATCTGACCTCTCATATTGTAATAGTCGGTGACAGGAGGCATTCCTGTTACTGAATCGTTACAATCTACGGTAGTGTCTTTTTCAGGAAGACATAATCTTGTAGCCTAAACGTTCAAAAGTAAATATATAGTTTCTAAATAATCGATTTATAAAATATATTTATAAAAATGATTTACTTAGATTTTAACTTAAATATATTTATATAATATAATAATATATATTCAATATAGATTAATAATCATAATATTAATAAATGTATTTTTATATTTATAGAATATAGTTATTATTTGTTATTGTTATTGTTATGGAGTTCTTCATCACATCTTGGGACATAAATAAGGTTAACACTTATAACCATATGGCTCTAATGTCTCTTTGAAACCGATCTTATATTAAGGTTTTATGAGAGATGATCATTTTCCTATATACAATTTAAATCACTTTTAAATATTATTTGATAAAAACATATGTTATCAGTTCTGGTGGGGTAAGCAGTACACCCACTGTATACTATGCATACTATACATACTATACATACTATATATACTATAATACTATACATACTATATATACTATGCACACACTTAGCCTACTGACTACATACCACTTAGCTGCTATACAATGTTAATAAATTAATATTAATTCATTAGTATATAATATTAATAATATTAAATGCGTACACAGTTATTTAAGAAGAGAATAGAATAACTACAAAATTAATTTAATTTAATATAAATTATAGGTAGCTACTAATACGAAACCTGGTGCCAATATAGGGAATCACAAGTCATAGGGGTGAACCTTTTGTCAGGCGAGCACCGGAAATATCTATAAAATGTTTGCGAATGTAGTGATTTCTTGAATATATTATAAAAATATCATGTACATTATAAATAATTATAATAACGTATAATATGATAAGGTATTCTAATTCACAATATTTATAAAATCAATATAATTGAATACGAATAATTTTGATGAACTTTTGATTAACAATCAACACGAATACTAACTGATGACAATTATCTACATCAGGAGCGAAGCCTTGATCATCTGCATTCTGTTCACAAAAGTTTGCAGCTGTAAAATGTCAATATTTTACATACATACACATATATTATATTCTAATATTGAACTTATAAGGATATATATGATATATAAGGATTATATCTGCCTCATTAATCGTTTTCTTCTATAATCACCTAGTTGTAAAAAGCCTAAATCTGATATAATAATATATGAATTATTACTTCAAATCCTATATTTGATCTCTTATTACTATTAGAATAATGCTTATAAAAAATTTATCATTTAGAATTAAATAAGAATTTATCATATTTAGATTAATATCTGATTTGTAAATATTAAAAATAATGATTATGGATCAAACAATAAAATTACAATACTAACATATTACAGCAATGATGCTAGATATGAAAGCTATAGTAATTATAGTAGAATGTATTCTTCTTCGTGTATCTATTAAATGTAATAACAAACATTATATGTTAAATATATATATATATATATATATATATTTTTAAACTGAAGCCCTTTAGAGGAAATAATAATATAAATAATTATATATTTCATACGAAAAAAATGTACAATTTAAAACTTCTAATAAATATTTATTATTATTATTATTATTATATATATATATATTTTCTTTATTTTTATATTAAATATAAATTAGGATATTTTAACAACTGACAATTTATAAATATATAGATACTATATCTTTATAATAAATATTCATATAGAGTATACAATGCATTAACAATACAAGTGTATTATAAGTTATAAATGATATATAAATGTTATATTTATGTATCATGTGGAAATAATATATTAATTTAAAATTAACTAAATATTACTTAATGCTATTAAATTTTAACACTCTACTCGAATACACTAACTTGAACGTTCGATGAATACCAACGATAGTAGAATACACGTGCCTATTTATATAGAATGAGGATCACGTGATCAACATAAATCAACAACAAAATACACTCATTTCTATAGTTTAAGGCCATTTTTAATTTAGATTTATTATCATTAGTAATTGAATTACGAATGTATGCGGGGTCATTTAATATATAATTATAATGATTTATGAAATTGTACGTGATACATTTGTACTTTATTCTATACGATATTGAATGTATAAATTAAATGATGATAGCCATGGAATGTGCTTATTCAGATAGAGTAAGAATAACGTTTTCCGAATAAAATAAAAATATTCATTTCTATAAATTATATGTTTATATAACTTTGATTTAGCATTACTAGTAATTATGGCAGTGTTCTACATAAGTATAATGAGGTTTCGAGGTGGGAGGCGCATAACTTTTACATTACAAATATTTGTTGTGTAATATAACTTTATAACCTACACAAAATTAAAATTTTTATTAATATTCAATGTGTAAATCGATGATTAAAAAGTATTAAATCAATATTGAAATTGATATGGGAGCGTAATTCTGACAAACTCTAAAGAGGTGTGACTTATTTTAATCACTGGATCATGAAAAAGTGATTTGCTGTATTTCACAATATTGACAGTCCTTTTCCTAGCAGTCAATTTATCATAGTAATGTAAGTGAGAATACCAATACATCTTACATATTCTTAATTATTTATTTATGCTGATTTAGGATTATGGGCATTGATTTAATTTATAATTTATTATTTTATAACTTAATAATATATAATAAAATATAATAATGATTATGGAAATGATGACATACATTTAATTTAGAAACGATTAATTCAAATATTATATTAAAATATTATATCAAATATTATACTATTATCAATATATTATATATATATTTTTATTTATAGGCATATGGGATTCGTTTATAAGTTTTTTTAAGATGACCTTTGTTTTTTTCTGAATACATTTATTTAAAAAAAATTTTTATTATAAATATACAATATATAAAAAATAATCTTTTAAATAGTTTGTATATCATGTATTTATGAGAAATGTAACTTATAAAATAATAACTTTTAAAACACCAATAACATTTATTTATTGAAAATAAATTATAACAGTTTAACTTTATAACATTATAATTTAACACATATAATATTATTAAACTATTTATTCATTTATTTGTATATATATATAATTATTTAATATATGGTGTATATAGTATCTTTACATATATTGAGATAAGTATGCATTATAATTAAGAACATTGGGTAAATCCCGAGTTATTATTAGATTTCTTAATTAATGATATATTATTAACTGAATAAATTAACTATTATAACATAGAATGTATGTGGTCTAGAAGGTATTTCAAATGATATAAATTATATATTATAAAAAATATATTTATGTAGCCTCGTAGAGGCAAATTATATATTGCAAATTAATTTATATATATATATACATATAGTTCATATATATATATATATATATATATATATATATACATATAATTCATAGGAATAAGATAATATTCATTATAAATAAATATGGAGTATGAGTCATAATTAATGTGGACACTATGGTTATGTCTAACATTAATTAAGTTTTTACATTTATTTAAGTATATTATTTAATATATTTTAAGACATACTTTTTCATAAAATTAAATTTCATTATAATAATAATTATGATATAATTTTATATATTCATATATAAATTATATTTATATTAATAGAATTTAAAAAAAATTAATTATATATAGTTATGTTTGACATTTCTCTCTAGTTTCCCAGTAATATATAGTATATAGAATTTATTAGGATATAAATATATTGATATAAACATAATATATTTTATTAATTTATAGTATACATTTTTTGTAAATTTATACATTTGAATAACTCGTAAAAATAATAAAATACTAGTAATTACAAATAAATTTATAATTTAAAGTAGTTTTAGATTTAATTAAAATATAAACAAATATATAATAATATTTGATGAATAGGTTTAGATTATTAATATTAATCTTAATTATTAATATTAATATTATCAGTTTAATATAGCATATTTGTACATTCCTTAAAGGGTTAATAAATGATTTAGATAGATTTTTATTTGACCAAATATACAATATAAATCTATGAAATGATCGCATATAATATATATATATGATATATATATATATATATATATATATAATATACAAAATATGATATCAAGAATAATTTAACTATTATATAAATTACTCTAAAATTACTTTACGAGTTATCTTAGATTACTATATATTCGTCTCATATAAAATAAATAACATATGTATTATATATATATTATATAATTCTAAATTCATATTTACCGATTAAATCAATTATAAATAGTTATTAAAGTTATTACATTAATAAATATTATTCGTATATCTACTTATTTACATTTATTAATAATTATATTATTATACATAACATTATTTAACTATTACTTAAGGGGATTAGCGCGGGTTTCGCAATTGCAATGTAAATTATCATTAAAATAAATTATATTTATCATTAAATATAAGTAACTACTAAAAATAATAAATAATTTTTTTGTATTCATATAATTCTACTTTATATTTATATTGAAGCTTTTTAAATATAATAAATTATAATTATTTAAATATAATAGTTTAAAATAGTTAAATATTTTTTATAATATTTTTATAATATTTTTATAATATAAAGTTATAATAAGAATTTATAATTGTACATGATAATTATACATAATAATTATAAATGTATATGTTATACATAGATGGTAAAAATTATCAAAGTTATTAGTTATCAAAGGAGTTTTAGGCTTTTAAATATGCCTAAAAGTGAAAAAGTAAAAACTTGAGAACATTCGAGTCAAAGTTTTTTTATGCTTCCAACTGAAAATTAGTAAAATTCACTTTGTGAATTAGCTACAGGTACGACAAGACGTCATTTATAATCATAAATTCTACTATGCCTCGACGTAATAACTGTTCATGGATCATGTCTGGAAACAAGAGGCAATCAAGTTCTATGGTAATTATATATGACAAGGGTAAATATTAATATATAATGTAAACTAAGTTATATAGAATTTATAAATATAGATTAAAAAATAAAGTATCTGTATATCAGATATCTAGTTATATAGACACGTGATTCATTTATTTATTTTAAAGCTATTCAAAAAAGAAATTTTTAAATAAAATACTTAATTTAATAAATCGCAATATAATATCATAAATGACAAGATTTTATAAAAATTCAAATAATATTCATTAATTTTCTGTCACTTTCGTAATTCTTTTAATTACTATGGTCTATTATAACACTGTTTATGGATAGAATTAGATACAAATAAGTTGCAACCTTTACAATGTGATAAAATAAGATACCCAAATTGGATAATATGTAATACAATTTTTTTTTTAAATTAAAATATTAATCATATTTCAACCCGCGCTAATCCCCTTGAAGTCGTCCTAACTTACTTAGCTATTCATACCTAATGTCTCGTTCAGCCATAGTAAACTAGCTCTATTAATTGCACTCGTATTTATATGTAGCATTTGCATTTTATAGTGATTTGTATATTAATAATAAAATATGTAAATATGTATATTTGTATTTGTGGTAGACCATATCCCGCATTAATATACACATAGTATGTATACTGTGTACAGTGTATACTAACTAATATATACATGCATTCATATATACATGAATGTGTATATGCTACATATTCTATGTGTATTCATATATGCAAGCATGCAAGTCAAAGCATTGCTTTTATTTTATTTCTATTCTATTTCTATATATATATATATATATATATATATATATATATATATATATATATGATATCATTGCATTCATTATAGATAATGTCTACTTATAAAGTATTAAATTTAATCATAAATTGAATATATATGTATATATATATATATAGGTTAACTGTAAGTTAGAATAAAATTGCATACAAATTACATAAACTTAGATTAAAGATTTTTAGGTAGACAATTATTTTGTATATTTTACTCTAATGCTTATTAGAAAAATAATTAGGTAAAATTATATTAACTATATTAATTCAATTTCAATGTTATACTAATTATTTAAAAATATATACTATTTAGGTATATTATGGATTATTTATAATTCGTTTCATAATGTATATACATATTGGCCCCGATATATACTTGTATTACAGTTTAAGGATAAGGATAATGATAAGGATAATTTATTATTGCAAATTTGATTTTTAACAATAAATGGCTAAACAAAATAGTTAAATTGACTTTCGAGGTGTTTGGCCAGAGTAAATAATAATGCAATTAAATATTATACATTCAAACATGTATGTGTATAGAAGGATAATCAAAGGGAATATATAAGTGAAGAAAGCTTCGGGGTTGCCCAAATCCCATATGGGTAGCCCACACCCATACTATTCATATGGAGATTAATACTAATTTACAATATCATTATATCATACATAGACAACCGTATAAAATTCATGAAAACATTAATTAATTCCCATCAATACTTCTCAATAATTCTAAAAATTTAAATATATAAAAGTATGTTTTACAATATCAATAGATTAAAGAATATATATATATATATATATATATATATATAAATATAAATACAGACAACTACAATTATATTAGATATGCATATCAGAAGTTATATAACAGTAACCTATAATGTTTACTAAATTGTCTCTTACGGTTAGGTGTCCATGGATATAGGTTACCTCTTTTGATTGGCCGCGAAATTCTCGCAAAACACATCTATAATTATTCGTACAATTATATTTTTGAAATTATGATAATTAAAAATATAAATAATATATATCAAACTATATTTATTCTATACAATACAATAAAATAATTAAAAATATATATCAATATTATAACTAGCTTTAGTTTATAGAATATAATTTACAATTCCGAGTGGTATATAAACACAACGAAGTAGACTTGGTTACGTACAGGTCATCAGTATTAAGTGTGTCCAGAAACACGAGCTAAACACGAGCTAAACACGAGCTTAACACGAGATAAACACGAGCTAAACACGAGCTAAACACGAGCTAAACACGAGCTAAACACGAGCTTAACACGAGCTTAATACAAGATAAACACGAGCTAAACACGAGCTAACCTTCAGCTGATCTAGCCAGCGTAACGTTGACCCATAGAACTTGGACGACGCTTGCTTGTGGTTGCAAGAGAACGACATCCTCATGTTCACGTTCTCCGACCGGAAGTTCTTGTACGAGTCGTGTTGCTGTGCAGGAGGCGAGGGGAGAGAAGAATGTAGTATGATGTAGCGTATTTTATAATGTATTGTGATATGTAATGTATTATAATGTATAAAGTATTGTATTGTATCATGTACTGTAATGTATTATAATATATTATAATGGGTTATGTTTTGTATATTTGCAATATTACAATCAATTATAAATTAGTATAAGCTAAGATGTATTGAATATAGTATATGGCTATAGTATATGGCTATAGTATATGGCTATAGTATATGGCTATAGTATATGGCTATAGTATATGGCTATAGTATATGGCTATTATGGCATCGTAATAGTTGTTTATCAGATTTAATATTTAATTATTCGGTTTATTGATAATTATTGAATATTATTAATATTGTAAATATATTTAAATATTATCATTAATAAAAATCGAGACATACTACTTTAGTACATAGTAATTAGATTACTTAAAAATTGATTACAAAGAACATAAACTTACGGCCAGCGAATAATCTGGAACATTCTGCGGAGCATAATTCTTAACAGAGTGATGATCATTAGAATCTCCCAGACAAAGCCATATCAGGTTTATTCTACATATCACAGGTAATGATTAGGGTGAGTCATATTAGGGATGTAAGGTCCATCAATCATGTCTTTATTATCAGAAATTAAAGTAAGTAATAATTAAAAAATAGAAATTGAATATTGTATGGTTACATTTACATAATCATTCATATGTTCATACGAACTTAAATATAATTATTTTATAACATGTATCAACATATTTATAATATTTCAATGATTGTAAAGTACATTAATGTTAGTAAATTCGTTCTTATTTAAATACAGAAGAGTATAGAATAGGTATCATACTGAAATCTGAGATCGGGAAGTTTCAGCAAACAGCAGTCGTCATATTTAGATGCAGTCTTCGCGTATACATCCAAATCTCCTTTCAGAATCCACTTGCCTGAGAATTATGATATAATTATGTATTTAAATATATGACTTTATACACTATCATCAATATGAATATATTATAAATATACGTTTAAAAATTATTAATCCACCATTTTCAAACATATATTAATTTTTAAATGATTTATTATGTATATATATATATATATAAAATATTAAATTACTAATATATTAACATACGTTATAATAATATTAAAGTCAATAAAATATAAATAAATGAATATTAGTTTAATGTATAAGATATAGATATAATTTAAATTGCTTATTTATTAATTGATATTAAATAAAATGATAGTGCATTATGATGTATTATCATGTATTAGTGTGTATTATAATGTATTACAATATAGTATTATATATTACAATATATTATTGTGTATTATAATATACCATAATATATCATAATGTATTATAATGATGTATTAAGATGTAATATCATGTATTAAGCTGTATTAAGATGTATAACGATGTACTAAAACCATTCGTCCAGTCGAGGATAACTTCCGACCACGTCCAGTCCATGAACTCGTGGATATTGTAGGGGTCAAGGGAGGCATGATAAAGCCAGGTCATCGTGTTTACTGACAGGGTTAGTCGGCCATGGATCAGCAGTCTCATCTTGTCCCAGAACGGCAACCTTTAGGTGATGGGTAACCTTGTTATCGTAGGGTATTCGTTACAATGTACAACACATTATGTATAATATATGAATCATAAGATTAATATATATATATATATATATATATGTATATGAAATCTTAAATAATACAAATATGATAAATGCATTTTTTTAAATATATATATAAATATATTTATGATTTTTACATCTTACATAGGTATATTATTTATGTAAGAAACAACGTAATGTATATTTTAATACGATTTATCAAGTCAAATAAAATCTTAATAAACAATATCATTATGACTACTTTAAATAAATCATACCATATATCATATATAATGTTTGTAAATATTAGTTGAATGTATAAATATATATATCACAAAAAGTTCTTGATTTTATTGAAATGAATCTAATTCACATTTAATCATTTCACAATGTATATATTTATTAAATTGAATAGCCAGTTTAAGTTAGTTTAACGAGTGAAAACACGAATGATATTATTAATGTGTAATTAGTAATTTCATATGGAACATCTTAAGCCACATCCCCACATATATACATACTACGATAAATCTCAGACTAGCTGGAATTATTAAACCGAGACTTTAAGCCTAGCTTAGATTAACATGGGTTGTATACATAGATAATTGGATTAAAGACTACAATTATAAAGTATAATACCATACATAGACCACCCAGTACAGCCTACAACACTACTGACCGGGGAGATGGATCGAGGGAGGCTGCGTTGATGAGGTTAGCAGCTATGCTGAACTCTGCCAGGCATGCCTCCCAACAGGCTCCGTACGCTAGTTTTAGTGTTTCAGCATCTACCTCAGGGGCGTGGTGGGGAGGTTAGTATTCGTATGCTATACGCTCTTAACTGTTGTATGAACTTAATAGATTTAACAGTATTGTATAAATAAGTATACATAATATTCTATCATTTATAACTATTCAATAATTGATATAATTTTGATTTGTTAAATTAATAATAATTAATAATTCTCGATAAAAATATTAATATTATTAACATTATTATATGATTATTAAAAAATTAGATACACATATTTTTGTTGTTGAGATATTTTTTTTTAATTAATTGAAATTATACATTTAAAATATAAATATTTATTCTATAAATAATTTATAAATAATTTACAAAAATGATAATAAATTGTAAATATTAAACAAATTTATTTATGATATATAATAAGTATTTTAATCTTCATCAATATGTAAATGTTTTATAATATAATAAATTAATATTCATCAAATTATACTCTAATTCAACAATTATAGAATATACCTCCAGAGAGATCGTGGTAAAACTTCAAAGGTGATATAAATCTTTTAATATTCATTGGTCCAAAAGGTTCTTCGATATTGACACTGCAACTTCGCATTCCTGAAAATTACAAAATATGGAATATAACTGAATATAATGGAATGCAATCTTATATATTATATCTATTCTGATGTTGATGATTATTAATTAAATAATACACCTTACAAAATTCATAAATAATGTTTTTTAACTTAACTATAATATACATCGTGCAGAAAGATTTATCGCAACAATTATGAATATTATCAAAATAGCTAATGTATATTTTATATTAAAATTTAATATCATATTAATATATATGTATTTGTATTTTATATATGTATTTGGAGGTAATATTTACATTATATATAATAATATTTATTTATTGAAATCACAAATATATATATATTGAATACAATACAAAGAGCGGATATAAATGGACCCCTTAAGAAGTCATAGACTTATACATGTTATAAATAACTGTGAGGGGCCCAGGACAATACAATACAAATAGTAACGTTTGTTTTCTTGTGTTTTGATATATCATTTTAAAGATCTTGATAAACACAAGAGAAAAACAAGAACTGCCAGGAGTCGAACCCGGGACCTCTGGCTTACTAGTTTATGGTTGTCCCACTGAGCCATAGACCCCAGACAATATATATATATATGGACTGACCAACAGGAGTAGGTTCGCGTTCCGCTGCCACCAGGTGTCCCCAGAAGTGCAGAGATTCGGCGTCCACGAGCTTCACGCGATAGTCACGTAGTGATATCGTCCAATGAGAAAGACTCGATCGTATTAGTCGGCAGAACAACGTCACGAAGCCCCGCTCTTCATTCAGAGGGTAACGACTGGTGGGGTGGGTATATATGAGGGTAGACTAGGGCTAGACATGGGTTATCATTTGATATGAATCCTCCGCCACAGTTTATATTATTCTTTTTATATACGCTTTACGTTTGTCATCTTTATATAGAATATACATGCGCGTGTAACATTCATAAACTAGTCCATAACATAAAATAGTCGTTCATAGCAATTACGTGCTATAGACTTCTTGTAACTAAACATTCCTACCACTAGATGTCATGCATGAATGCACACGCGTCATGACTATATAGGATAATTCATCTAGTATTATTGTTTAAAGGAGGGAGTGACACGTTCATTTTCATTTATTATCAACAATTATTTTACGAAATGATGCTTTTTTGTAATTACATTTTAATACTAATTTTTATATATTTCACATTTACATCTATTTAAAAAAATAATATGCGCCATCTTCGCGATTCAGTGAATAATAATGTAAATGTCATCTAATGGTATAAATAATACCGAGCTTTTTGATACCGAGCCGAGACTTTTGGTTATTGATGCCGAGCTGAGACTTTCATTTTCAGAAAAAAAACGAGCCCGAGTCAAGTTGAGACTCTAACAAAACTAGTCCGAGCCGAGTTGAGAATTTAGGTAACTGAGACTGAGACTGCATCATGCTTTAGATTTGAGCATCATTTACATCACTAATATATAGTTAGATATGAATACTATCGATATACAGATCTGTATAGTAACAGAAAGTTATGAATTTAGTAGATTAAAATCTAATATAATTTTATAATTCTAAACTATTCAGTTAATATTTATATTTTTATATAATAGCAAGGATGTCTGCTTATGTAATTTTGGTAACTTTTACTTTACGCTTGTTAATTACGGTACAAAAGTAAATATTTGAATTGTGTTATATTCAATGCATACATTTTTAAATGATTTCAATATAATATCATAATTTGAATACAAAGTAAATTATATTATATAATATACAACATACTATTTAGAATTTTGAAAAAAATAATACAGACAAATATTTTCCATATACTTCCCCCTAGATCCTACATTCCTGATACTTCCCCCTAGTCCATAATCACTGCATACGTTACCTGTCAGGATCCATGCGTCTGATGTGGTTGATGATGTTGTTGTGTCCGTGCATGGTGGGATCAGCGAGTGCGATCAAGTGGAACCGTTTCATAGCGCACGTAAACAGTTTAGTACGCAGGGGAGCGAGGCCGAACACTAGCTTACTGCGTTCTATGTACCTAGCGGAGGGTGGGGGCGGTGGTGACATGATCGAGTGGCATGTTCGGTGTAGCATGAACAGTTAGGCACAGTACAATGGATAGACAGGTGTAGGGTCAGACGCGGTGTATCAACAAAGTGTCCACTTGACCATATGTCCTGATACACACGTCACATCCTTAGGTGGTACGCATGCGATTTAAACATATAGTGCGTATATGTGTATGCTTCTAGAGTTGTTCAATGTAATAAATAATAATACCGTTCCCCTCTTCTTTTATATATCTATATATCACCATATATATATATATATATATATATTATAAATATATAGATATATCACGTGTATACAAATGTGTACATAACGGATGTGTACCATGAAGCGTGCGCCTGTGTCCGCGCGTACTGTTGTTCAAGTTTACTGGCGGCCATGTAGCCCTCCTTGTGTACCCGTTGTCGGATGTACGATTGCAGCTTGCGCGCCCTGATCACGTTCTGCTCCTGTTCGTCCAACATGATCTTGTAGTTGTAGCCTAGCTTCACCTCGAACGGGTCGTCGGAGAGCTCTATGCTGATCTCCTGGTAGGATGCGGGGCGGGGGTTACAGAGGTGATGGGGCAAGGGTATTTTAGTATTAGCGGGGGTTCTAGGTATAGTGGGGTTCTAATTATTATGGGGATATTAGTGGTGATGGGGTGACAGAGGTGGTGGGTGTTACAGTGGTTGTGGTGGGGGTTACAGAGGTGATGGGGCATGGGTATTTTAGTAGTTGCGGGGGTGAATGGTAGAGTGGGGTTCTAATTATGTTCGGGGTATCGGTGAGTGTTAGTTATTATGGGGATATTAGTGGTGATGGGGGTGACAGGCAAGGTGGTAATAATAGCAATGGTGGGGGTGATAGCTGTGGGGTTGATACCGGATGATATACATGAATAAGTGTATAAATAGTGAGACGATAATATATACCGTCTGACGTAATATTGTGCTATGATACGTTGAGATTGATTTTAAGCTCCTCCCACTCTTAATATGTAATCAAATCACGATATTAACGGGATACCTTCTCCGATTATTATGAGTATATAACATCGGTATACTCAAATTGCTATTATCAATATTGTCTTATATTGGATGAAATCATCTTATGCGAGTATTACATTTATGTATCTGAATATGTACTGTATATATATATATGTTTTAATATAGTTTATATTTGTATCCAATATAGCTGCAATAGATCCAATAAACCTAGGAGTTTGTTTGTATATAATATATAATATTTACTTTAATGTAATGTATACAATATATATACAATTATGATACTATGAATATAAATATGTCAATATATATTTAGATGTATAACTAACGTCAAATGAAATACTGATGTCTGGAGGTAGGGGTGAACTTTCAGTGTCTTCAGATTTCTTTATGTTGTGAAGGATTTTCATTAGTTTCTTTAAATTCTTTAGCTGCAATATAAATGATATGATATTAAAACAAATTTATTAATTATAAATTATTTAATATGAATACAACTTTAAAATCGATGTAAGGAGATGTCACACTCGACTGCAATTTATGTATGTTAATAGTAGTACTATAAATATATCCAGTGCTACAAGTTGTGGAATATTTACACCATGTTTTCCAAATTAGACTAGACATATATACTTTTAAAAATAAAGAGATAATTTTGTCAAATATAATATTATTATATGAAATGTGTATTTTATTATTAATTTTGATAATTAATTATTTCTAATATAAGAAATTTCTAAAAATGTATCAAAATATTTATACATAATCGTTTATATTTATATAATTATATATCCATATTAGAAAAACAAGCATATAAATTAATGAACTATATATATTCTTTAGAAATCAATAAAATATTAATATATTTCATAAACTATAATCTATGATACAAGTTGAATAATAGTGATCATGAGAAAATAATGATTCTGATATAAATGCATTTTAAATTAGAGGCATACATTTAATAAATAATATTATTTTTATAATTCTATTTATTTCACAATACCAAAGAGAGTATATATATATATATATCAAGTATGCAAAATACGAAAATCTCTACCATCTAAAACAGTCTACCTATTAGCGAATACTTTAATTTTTTCCAGACTTGACTACTGCTCTACTTTACTCACTAACTCAACTAAACTACAACTATTACAAC
Organism: Osedax fenrisi; assembly: GCA_964019155.1. Classification (NCBI taxonomy): domain Eukaryota; kingdom Metazoa; phylum Annelida; class Polychaeta; order Sabellida; family Siboglinidae; genus Osedax; species Osedax fenrisi. Next base: position 80,024,359 of record OZ025241.1, read on the forward strand.
TAGACCGAATTATAAAATCTACTACTCGACTTATTTTTAATAAAAGGAAATTTGATAGATGTTCTATTTCATCGTTGATGTCTTCTCTAAATATTTTAACAATTGACTTACGAATTAAGACACGACTTACTAAATTAATACATACTGTTCTATACAAAAATACTCCAACATACTTAACTGACCTACTACATCTAAAAAAATGTATACGACCACTAAGAAACTCTAACTCTAAGTTACTGATGCTACCTACCATCAACAGAAAACAACATGGTGGAAGGGCTTTTCAGTATATGGCTGCATCTACGTGGAATAATCTTCCAGACGATATACGAAAATCAGACATATATATCGAAGAAGCGTTATACTTAAAAATTACATTACGTAATATGTTTATTTAACTTATATACTATAATTTATAACACATTTTATTTTCGTTTTTATTTTTATTATATTTTATTCTTTTTACCGAGAAAATATGCTGTATATATCCTTTTTATTGTTATGCTATTAACTATGCACTAGTTATTATTATTATTATTATTATTATATATAAGTAACATACTATAGTTTACTTAAAACACATTCGAGAATAGTGCTCGCTATTATATATATATATATATATATATTTGTGTATAATAAACCATCATCATCATCATCATCATATATATATACAGAAGATTGTATAATTTTATTATATATATATAATTATATATTTACAAATTATATACAAATTCTAAATATAAATAGAGTATCAGAAAACTCACAAATTTCAATAAATCTCCACTGCAATATCTCCATAAATACATATCCCCAATCATGGCATAATGTACTATCCGATAATCTATGCATAATGATGTATCTTAATTCTAATTATGTAAATATATAAAATTAAATATTAAATTCTGATATATCACTGACATAATATCTCTAAACTTAAACCCTGTCTGTTATCTTAACTTAACCCTGTCTGTTATCTTAACTTAACCATGTCTGATAACTTAACTTAACCCTGTTTGATATCTTAACTTAACCAGGTCTGATATCTTAACTTAACCCTGTCTGATATTTTAACTTCTTCCGTATCAGATATCCTAAACTATAATCTATTAAAATAGACATAATTTTATTAAGAGCAGAACTGTCTAAACTTAAGTCTCTCTCATTATATAACAAGTCAATAATATATCTTAACCTCATCCTCTTTCTTTGCATTCTCACCAATATTATCATATAATATAGGTATAACTCTGATTGTATGACCCCGAACTAAGCTCTTAAAACTCATCCTTTGTCGCCACATTGATTTCATATGATATATACACATTCCTGCTAACTAACCCCATCATCCACCCCCCCATTGACATACACAGTGTAGGAACACCCCCCTAACTATATCTAACCCCACTTACTTCCCACCTCCTACTATCATGTGGTGGTATAGGCATTACCCCCAACCCCATCTCTTCATGTAAACTTCTCCCCCTATTACCTCATGCAATGGTCGCAGTACAAACCCCATCATATGTAACCCCCTCCCCTTATTACCTCATGCGATGGTGGCAGTAAACCCCATCTCCTCATGTAACCTTCACTCCCTATTACATCATCACATACAAACCTCATCAACGCAGGCATCGAAGTCATACCCGTGAGGGAACACCACGATACACTGCGCGACGTTCACGATCCACGCGTCGTTAATGCAGAGGTCGAGGTCGCTCTTGGAGGCGTCGCGTTCCGTAGCCAGATGAGCGCACTGCTTTATGTAGCTTACGTTCACGTCCTTATGATGGGATGTATTACTGCATTAGTTACGCCGCCGTCATTATTTGATTTATTATCGTAGATATTTATGAAAAACTTCATAAATATTATAATTCGTATTTATTGTATTTATAAATATAGAAAATATGGCAGTTGAATTCATTATTCAATTTTATTATCAATACTATAATTATGTCATCGTAACGTAAATATTATTTCCTTTTATGTTTTCAACATTTACTGACAATATTAATACAATATTAATTATTATTCAAATTAAATATACTGAAATATATAAGTTTTATAATTATTTATAAATCAATATCGATTCATAAATAATATACAATATATATACAAATTACATGAGTTGTACTATTTCACAGATTATAGAACTACTACACAACCTTTACGTGACAAATTGTGTTTCCGTCAGCTATTACTATGATGTCTGAGGTGTGAAAATTGCAATTTCCGTCTTTAATGGCAAAAGATAACTTTGGAATGTCTACTTTTAGGCTACAAAGAATATATAATACTATGTTAGTTATTATTTAAATATATATAATCATTGCTTATGTATTCATAATCATTTATAATATTTATGTTATACTAATAATATGTGTATTTGTGTTTGGTGTGTAAGTTGAATAATAATCAAGATATCCTCAATGAACTTGTGACTAATACTTGTGGACATATTATTTGAAACCTTGATTCAGAGGTATAGTGCATAATAGGCAATAATATGTAGGCAACAGTATGTAGGCAATATTATGTAGGCAATAATATGTAGGCAACAGTATGTAGGCAATATTATGTAGGCAATAATATGTAGGCAACAGTATGTAGGCAATAGTATGTAGGTAATAGTATGTAGGCAATAATATGTAGGCAATATTATGTAGGTAATAGTATGTAGGGAATATTGTACACAAGGCATACAATAATCATTGTATAATAGAAGTAATTTATATATATATATATATATACATATTGAATTGAATTTAATTGAACTAAATATTTATTTTATTATATATATTCTATTGAATTACTTTATTAATATATTATTTTAGTTTTATTAATTTATTAACTACTATATAATTATAAATATTATTAACGTTATATAATATAAAGAAATAGTATGGTTGATAATTATTATTATAATAGATTATTTTTAATAGGTATTCATATTTAATTAATATATAGATTATTTATTTATATAAATATAACATTATTCTTATAAAGAGTATTTTAATATCATTATATAAATTTAATGTATTCGCTTATTATAGATTATCGTAATAAAACCTGTGATGGCCTGTTAAAGTTAAACCAATAGATATCAAGTGATCGCATGTCAATATCACTTCTTTATTGAACTTGGCTTTCTGTTGTGTATCTACATCTTTATCTACGTATGTGATTATGTGCAACGATTAAAGAATGAATTTAAATAGTTTGTATACGAAATACAAATATATACGAGAACAAAATTAATTAAAAAATATAATAAAATACCACTTTAACACAATAATAATAATAATAATAATAATAATAATATTTATTAGAAGAATTTTAATTTTTTTTCTGTTAAATTATAATGATATTTATATAGTATTTTCTTATAAAGGGCTTCAAAATAATACGATTATTTTCTGTTATTGTTGCCTATATTTTAAAATGAAACTATAGAATTCTAGGCATAAGGAGTGAGTGCAGTCGGACTATTACCAGGTAGGAATCGATGGAGCCGTTCGAGCGTTTCATTCGCCACCTCTAGGTTGGATAGGTGGAAGCCGTAGGTCCACTGTATCACTATACTCTGGGTTACGTTCATCAGTAGTTTCTGGTTAACAGAGGTTCGGTTCGGTTATACGGGACGTATATATTACGCGGGGTATGGTATTCTATATAGGGTGATGATAACTATTCTGCCTTATTCGATGATATAGTGAATTTAAGGAAAAGGGTAAATAAAATTATTAAGAATTAAAATCTTATTATAAATGATAATGATTAATTATTATTCTAATCAATACTAATTATATTTAATATATATATATATATATATATATATATATTTGTATATAATATAAACATAGTTATAAGTAACATATTTATATTATAATTGAAAACATAATTACGACAATAATACGCTAGGCTAACATTATTGACAATCTCGACGTCTACGTTAGGAACGTCTAAGATAACTTGTCTACTTAGCGCCCGCGTGTGTTTGAACTCCAGTACCTGTAGCGGAGCAGTGTTAGGCGATGATAGCTAGCAAGTGGTCATTCGTATCGTTAATCTAACACAATACGAATATTATATTATTATATTATTAAGAATGGTAATGAGAACTCCTCGAGTTTATTCTAAGTGTTTGTTTCGATCCATTCTATATTATTATTCAAAATTAACCCTAAAATAAAATATTCAATCACTACTCAATCAATATTAGACCGCTCGTTATCTAATACTAATGATAATACATTTCTAATACAGTGTGTTCGTGGCAGTATTAATACAATGTTAAGGGGATTAATAGAAAATGTTTTAAATTGAAGAGATATCATAGATTGATTAGGGACACACTGTTTAAAATAACAAATATATTCAAAAGAGGAATAGCACAATAAAACAAGCTATAGGCTAATGTTATAGTTCGATGTTTATAGAACATATACTATATAGCTACTGGGGTCTAACTTTATTGTCGGTATTGGAATAGACGATAAGGATGTTAACGAAAGAGAGTTTCGTCTTCTTCGTGCTGTCGTACTTCATCTCGTATTCCTTCATCTCGATGTGAGAATGTACTACCAAAGTATGAATACATTAGTTAGTGTCACGATGTATAGTATATATAGGTATGAATATTTTAGTGTGTGTATGTTTGTTTGTGTGAATGTACATATGTATAAGTATGTATGTGCGTATGAATATATATATGTACATGTATGTATAAGATTCTGTCTTTGTTTAAATTAAAGAAACATATACATTTAGAATAATATTCTTCTTTATAGTATATCAATTCAGATTTATTCACTATTTACAAGTTATTATAACAACTAAAATAACTGAATTAATTACTTGCTCGATATGAATACTTTAATACGAACATTATTAGTATAAATGCATGATGAATTCACAAATAAGAGTTAGGAATAGATATAATTATATCTCATAAATAATTCAATACATCTAGATTATAGATAATGTTAGATTTAACTCAATTAAATTAAATACATTTCTAATTAAAATTTAACTTATATTAGGTTTATTCAATTTTGTACATTTATTTAGTTAAATATTAATTTGTCAATTATTTCATTATTTCATTTAAAATATTACATAATTTATTTAAATATATGTTCCATTAAACTTCATAATTAAATATTTGTATACAAATTTAGTATTATTGATAAACTCTAGCTAAATAATAATATATTGATAATTTGTACTATTCGTAATGTTAAGTATATTTAGTTATTTATAAATTGGCGAATAAATAAATACCGATTTATTCTACATTTCCCACTATAAGTACATACCTCACTTAGGGAGTGATTACATGATAACTAGATCTACAATGATATAATCGGCGTATGTCTACGACACAATATAAATGTGGTCATAGATTCTAATCCGCGACGATTTTATTGACGGTTTAAACACGCCCTTAGAGGTGCTAGAACAGGTAACCATAGCGATACGGATAATAGCGATAATCATATAGCTAGAGAGAAATAGAGTGGTAATACTCAATGCCTGTCAGCATAAGCCAATACGGAAAACGGATATAAAAATCAGCCATCTTGCGGTGACCAAATATTCAAATATAATATTCTTTTGATCATAACTTTTTTATTATTAATTATATCAAAAAAGTAAAATATGAAACTTATATTACATTTTTATCTTCTTTCAAATGGTATTAATAATTATATTCTAGCTACAAAATAAAAAATCTCATTGCAATAATCCGCCATTTTGCGGTGACCAATTTAGATTGACCCTTTCCGCATGTCAGATACCTTGTTTACCACTCTATTTCTCTCTCTAGCTCTACGGCGATAACACCGTGTATAACGTACCTCCTCTATCGTTGATAATGAACACATGCGCCTCGCTGATCTGCATGTCTATCACGATCAACACCGGTCTCACATCGCTGTGGTCACTGCCTTCCTGTAGTAGACCGGACGACGTCGAGGAGAATGCGTACTGTTGCCTTCGACTCCTCACCAGCCCGCCGAGTGCGGTCCACGACTTATCGGTGTTGCGTTGACCGCTACACTGACCACTGCGTTGAGTGCGCGGCGAGTGGTCAGTCGGTTTAGAGGTCGGGGTCGCCGCCCTCTCCGCAGCGGTGAGGTGTGGGGGCGGGGTTATTGAGAGTCTGGGTGCTCTCGTCGTCGCCCTACTACGGGTGGTGGAGCCGCTAGTAAGTCTGACGGTGGCGAGGTAGTCCTCGAGGAGGTTGTCGCGTATCTCAATGAGAACGTTAAGGTGACCGGACGCCAGCTCTAGTTGTATGCCGCCGCACGTTAGACGCATTCCTCGTGTGAGGGCGCTTTCTTCTAACTGTGGTGGGGTGAAGGGAAGGGGGGTAGATAAGGAGGGAGGAAGGGAGGGAGAAAGTGATGCGTATAAAGGGAGTAAGAGAGGGAGAGAGAGAAGGAGAAAGAGAGTGAGAGAGAGTGATAGAGAGATAGGAGAGAGATAGAGAGAGAGAAAGAGAGAGGCATGAATGGAGACAGAGTAATGATGTAAGGGACATGGATATTCTACTATAAGTAGGTCAATGATGAATGTGTGATTGGGAAAATGTATAGTCTATTAATGATATGTGGATAGTTTTAAATAATGTAATTTATAAATGTAATAGTTCCTCAGTCAATCCAATGACCAATGAAACAACACAATACCTATTACGATAATGTATTTATCTAGTTAACAAATTATAATAATAATTGTAATGAATACTTTATATATATATATTTGTCAATAGGAGTAAGTTATATTGATATATAACATTATACACCGACTAAAATTAATAAAATTAATTAATTATATATAGGTGAGCCTATTTTATACATATTACTTAACATATCTTAAACTACATCTAACTGAAACTTAACCAATAGATATATATAAAGTTAAATACCACAAACTTAGTCTCTTTATAATTTTTAGATTAGTAGTTAATCTATGTACCTACATGTAATAATAATTTGATATCTCAGAAACCCGACATCTCAGATACATTGTATCAATCCCTTAGAACCTACGTTAGCGCGATTTGATCTTACATGAACACTGTACAATGTATACAGTGTACATAGAATGGGGTACAAACATTACAAGTGATGGAATGCACGTAGATGAAAGTGTTGAAGTAGTGGATGTGATTGGAGAACGAAGTCTGACGGAACTGTTCCTCGCTAGTGCTGGTACACAGCGCCAAGTTGTTAAGTTCACAGAGGCCCTCCGCTGCACCTGTAAATAGTGGTGAGTCTGTTATCGTAGCTATTAGGTGCATAGGGTTTTACCTTTAAGTATGAGGTATAGTATGAATACACGTAGAATAGCATTACTTCATTAATGTAGATTATGAAATGTTTAATAAATTAAAGTGGATAGAAGATATTAATCTAATATTTACATTCTATAAAAATAGCTATATAAAATTACAAAATGAATTAAAATATATAAATAAAATAAACTAAATATATATATATATATATATATATATATATAATTTTTATAATTAAATTTAAATATAAGTTAAAATATTATCTTAAATTCTTATAAATGGGGTATACCACTACAAGATTTTCTGGAAACTTGCCAGAAATATTGTAACTTTAAAACCATTTTCTATCAAGTTGTAATGGGATACCTCCTATAAAATTATTATATTTCAGGCAAGTTGCCGGAAAGTAAGGGGGTTACCACTAAAATTGTAGTTAACTTGATAGAATATCGTTTTGAAGTTAAAATATTTCCGGCAAGTTGCCGGAAATACTTGTAGTGGGATACCCCCTTAAATATTAACAGAAAATTATAAATTTAAACCATATGTTAAATAATTATTTAATTTTAAATAATACAAATTTAACGAAAAATTCTTATAAAAATAATAATAAATTATAATTAATAATTATTTCGAAATGAAATGGAATAAACATAAAATCAATCGATCGTATTCATAAGCACCACCCTCACCGCAAAGGTTAAAGGTTAACGAGCACCCACTGACCATCGTTAGCCGAGTAGCGCACTATAACATCGTGAACGTTGGAGATAACGCAACGTTGACCACTCCGCACCGACATCATGATGTTATGGAACTCAGACGCACCCGTAACGTTCAGCTTAACGTTAGCGGAGGTCTCCGCGGGGATCGTAGCCGGGGCCGTACTGATGTAGGGATGGTTGGGCTTTGTTACGGAATATGGCATTATTTAAACACTTCTTAATTTATTTTTGTATACGCGTTATTTAATCTTTATATCTAAGTTAATTTAATTTAAATTTTTGTTATTTTGTATTTTCTATTCGTTTGTTTGTATTATTTTTCGTTATTGTTATACACCAGAGAGGGCACCCACTATATTGGTGTTTAAATAAACTATTCAATTCAATTCAATATAGTGTATAGTGTAGATAATAATAATAATAATAATATTTATTTATTGAAATCTCATATATATATTGAATACAATACAAATAGCGGATACAAATGGACCCCTCAAGAAGTCATAGACTTGTACATGTTATAAATAACTGTGAGAGGCCCCGGACAATACAAAACAAATAGTAACATTTTTTTTCTTGTGTTTTGATTTATCGTTTATTAAGGTCTTTATAAACACAAGAGAAAATCAAGAACTGCCTGGAGTCGAACCCGGGACCTCTGGCTTACTAGCTTTTGGTTGTCCCACTGAGCCATCGACCCCAGACAGATAGTGTATATAGTGTGTGTATTGGATCAGTAATATCATATAGTATAATATAGAATGTATAGAAGTAAATATATTATAAGATAAATTATAGTGTATAATAAAGTATATTTTATATGATATATGTTTAAGTATATAATAAGCTATATTATAGGATATATTGTATATTAATCGAAAATATATATTTCAATATGTATATCAAATTACTCAAAATCGTAATTATATCCAAATTAGTAATTAAGAAGCTATGTTTGTCTCATACATATAAATGTAACAATGTTCAGATAGGATTACATAATTTTATTATTATTACATATAATGAGGATGATATAATAGCTAGGTTATACATAATTAAAATAATACGTAATATTTATTAAATAATATAAATAATAAATGTAATATTATAGTTACGTAGATAGATAATGGACAGTAATACTGCATGTAACTGTTGATAAGATAATATCTGTTTTACAAATAATCATCAACAAGTCGTATAATAATAAGAAGTAAGTATTAAAACTGTATAATAGTGTACATAACAATATATGACAATTTTTGATAATAAATACTACATGCATCATTAAATTTAAGTTAGTATTACAAATAATATATTGTATAGTTGGCAATAATATTTTTAACTGTAGTATATGAAGATTTAATTAAACGTGTAGTTAGTTATATGTTAATAGAGTAACTAATGCTATTAATAGTTTAGAATTTAGTATACCTTAACAGAGTAACTAATGCTATTAATAGTTTAGAATTTAGTATATCTTAACAGAGTAACTAATACTATTAAATATTTTAGAAGTTAGTTATAAATATTACAATATAATATTTACAGAAAGCTGAAATAAGAATTAACATGATATGTGATTAGGACTTTGTTGATGCCTATTATCGGCATGTAAACCTTTGTCTATCGTTGAATAGCACCGACAGCGGAGAGAAGTATTTCACCCACGTTAGGATGTGATCGCGATGGTAGTGTAGTGCGAAGTTGTCCAGCATACTCGATATCTTCAATTGATTCTCGTTTTTCTAGTGTTGGTGGTAGTATTATTATTATTCATCGTAATTGCGGTGAAATTAGGCAGACTTGATAATAATCCGCTTATCGTTAATATATATCCATGTGTTTATTTTGTATGTAATGGTTTTTATTTATTTATAATATTCTTATATCATATATATAATTGGTTAAAATCAAATATTGTTGTTTTCCAATATTATTCTAATCCTATAAGTGGCTAGCTCTTCACTGTGTAGTAGTTAATAATCGTATGATGCGAGTTCTATTTACATCTACGAATATGGTGATTCGTAAATATATATTAAGTAATCGTAAATAAATAAATAACTTCAACAATTATAATGAACGATAGTTTCATATTCTATTTACAATTGTATTAAATATGTATAGCACGCGATTAATCGAACGTGTTTTATGTTACCAACGTCGTAGTTAAAGTGGCAGAAGTTTATCGACAACAGGCTATTGTGTTCGGACAACATTTGTAAACCTACGAACAGGATGTTGATTAACAAACTGAATGACGGACGACGCCGTAGAACACCGGGGGGGGGGATAAGGGGGGTTAAGGGGGGATAAGGGGTGGGGGGTAAGAACCTTGCAGTCGAAACAATAGAGACTTGGCTATCTGTTCGGTGTTATTGTACTTGAAGACGATGCACTTGTAGGCTATCTTCAGTTTACGATTGCTGGCGTCTTGGTAGATCGTGAAGTCAAAATCTTCCGTCGATATCGAGAATTTCTATTTCACGCGATCAACGTTAATAATATTATATAGTATATATATATATCTATATTTTATATGTAATTATATACAAATACACTATATAACGCAGTTTAACTTAGGTTATCAACGAGTTTATCTAATTTAATTAACTTTTAAGAAATCGTAACTAGGCAAATAAATATATAATAATAATAACTATTAGTCATAAATTAATACCATTGGTTTGAATTTTTTCGGAATTACTTTCACAGATTTATCAATTGAATTAGATTTCAATTTGCGGACTGTAATAATATAATTATAAAATATATTTTACTTACTAAATATCACAGTTTAAATATAAGTATATGTATATATTAATTTTCAGTAAGAGACTTATTGTGTAATTAAACTAACATAATCGAATAGTATTGCTGTATTCTTGATGTTTGTCTATGATTTCTTTGAGAAACGCTATACAAATATAATTTTAATATTAAAATATATTATATATGTATATGTATGTATATATATGTATATTTACATAAGTAGATATTATTAATTTAATTAATAATAAATAAAGGAAATTAAAGCTATAAATAGATAAGTTATAAATTTAATAACAATATTTAATATTATAGTCTAACTATACATTGTTAGTAATAGTTTATAAAGTTAAAGTTCCGATTTTAAATAATTCTTGTTAATAAATAAATAATTATTGACACTATTGTATATGATATATATACAACAAATTTGTATTCAATAAATAAATAAATTGTTGGCGTACTAAAATAATATTATCATCTAATTATTAATTAGAAATAAATATAGTGATTATTAATGATAACGATATATATATATATATATATATATATATTATAGCACTTATTCTAAAAATATACAATATTAGTTACAAATTAATTTACCAATATTATTTATTAAACAAATATTTTTAGAATTAATATTTTTTTTTAATTTGATTAAGAATGAATATTAATTTGTTTAGGTAATACTATTAATCAATAATTTTAGTATTTCACATGACTTTAATATCTTATTATTTTTATAAAAAATTCTTATATCTAGCATATTTTTATGTATTCTATATCTACTAACATTGAATGATAAATAGTTTAGGTTCCAATATCTCCATTTCTACTACCTTAATTCATAATAATTTTGAAATTATATATTATATTATTAAAATTATCTAGATACTAATCGAATATTTAAAATATAAGTTAAATAAAATAAAATAGAATACTATAATGAAATACATATAAGTAATCTTGTACTAAACTAAATTATATTACAGTGATATTTCATTACACTCACATTCTTTATAATATTATTTACACCTTTTATTAATATTTTTTTTAAATTTAACACTTAAATATTTGAATGTCATAATTCAATAAGTTAAATACTTCATAATAATTAGTATATATTTAGACTATAGATAATATTAATATTATATTATAGAGTAATTGAAAATTATATTTTATGAAATGGTTTTACTTATTATTATGAAAGTTACAAATTCTGTATATTAAATAATTGTTATACTGATTAAACTTTTTATAATTACAGTGGAATAAGTTATTGTAATGATACATTAACTTAAACTTTCCATATGCTTCCCAACCATGAAAGGCTTCCATAATTTATACAATCATCGTTACATATAAAATATGTATTTATTTATGAATATGCACCTATGATGGGTATATAAGACACAGAGTATTGATGAATACCTATACCTAACAATATACATATAGTATTTACTTGTTGCTAATGCCTATAGGCGATATTGAATTACTAGGCACGTCAATCAGATACCTTATAAACTTGTATCAATATCAGTAAAATAGTGTTAACTTTCCTATTAAGAATGCGTTTAGAATGCGCATTACCGAACCTGTATTTCACCTGCTTTATTCATCTCAAACACTATCTCGGGTCGAACTTTAAATTCCATTATATTCTCATTCTGAACATTGTATTCGTGAACGTTTTAAAGGTAATTATGTTGTATTATAGTATGTGGTATGTGGGAGGTATGTTTTAGAATATCAATTTTAAATAAATATTTAAATATTACATTCTAATGTACACAATGAGGAATCAGAGTAATATAATAATGTGAATTGTTTTAATATATATATATATATATATTTAATTTTAATTATATGTGTTGTCTAAAGTACAAAAGGAAGGTACTTTTTATTTTCTCTTATATTTTCTAAAAAATTAAGATATAAAAATCAAAAAACATAAATTGTAATTATTTTTTTTAATATTTTGTATTGAGATTTTTATAATTTCTTGAGGGATACATTTGTATTTGCTAGTTTTAATATATATATATATAATTATAATAATTATTATTAAATTATTAAATGATAATGGTAATCACGAGGATAACATAGTTATATTAACGTTGAGTTCTGGTGAATTCTTAGATAGCGTCTTCAAGACACACTGACCTAGATCTATAGAAAGAGCTCGTAATCTACAATTGTGAGGTTTGTTTAGTTAATGAACATATTAAAAAGAATAGGCGTAAAATAATTTTATTTTTTTAAATTAAAATATATATATTAATTATATTAAATATATTTATTAGAAGAAATTTGTACATTTTTTTCGTATGAAGTATTTAAATTAATTATATTGTTATTTCCTCTAAAAGGCTTCATATAAAGATCAATATCTTTTCTATGCTGTCGCCCGATTTCTATGATGTCGCCCGATATATATGTGTTGATTCGACTAGATGAAAATTAAGCGTTCACAGCACTCACAGCAGAAGTGGAAGAAATCTTACTAACCCAGGCTGACTGCTCGAAGCTTTACCGATAACAAACTTGCTTCCCTTGAATGTGACTATGTAACGCTGTTTCTTGTCCATCTTCAGTATGATGTTGATGTCGGCTAACACCAGGTGGAGATACTAGCGATGATGTGTATTAACATTGTTTATTCACTAAATGAAATGAAGTGTAAATGAAATGAAATGAAAAGTAAGTAAATAAAAAACAAGACGAATAAATGAAAACTATGTTATCGATGTTCAAGATAATAGTTGGAGTTCTAAAGTAATAAAGTGTTTAGTACATCTAATATCAACTGGTAAAGTAAAATAATGTCATAAAACTCTCATCATAAGTTAGGATATGTGATATCATACGTAATATGTATAATAATATAGCGTTACTTCATATGATTATCATTATTACTAGATTATATATGGGACTTGATAGGGTAAGTATCCTTAGTGATATAGATTATATATTGGTATTATTTAATCAAGTTTTCCATGATTCTACAACCTATTGAAGTTCTAGTACTATGTGACTTATAGATCATCAGGTTTAAATAGTTCATATGTAATCAGTATAATTTAAATTTAATATCTATATGAAATACTATTAAATATCTGTATACAATTATAATAAAACCATCTGAATGGCAATAAATACAAACTTATATTAAATAAATATGTTATACATATTTTTTTTCTATAAATATATGTATATGATATTTATTTATTAATTATATATTTAATATATATATATATATATATATATATATATATATATATATACTCACATCATTGATATAAATAAAGTTAAAAGTAATGCCTGGAACTTAGTGTGAAATTTAAAATTATTATTATTTATCTATATATATATTGATAATAATGATCAAGTTTAATGTACTATCTGTACTAAAAAAATAGTCATATATATTTATAATACAATATCAACATTCCTAATAGTTATTCATATTTTAATATATTTAAATTGAAGATATCATATTATTTTATTGACATATCTAAATCCATAGATATGAGTCACTTCATTCTATTTCAACGAAAATCCTACTATTTTAATATTTTACCTATATAATATAACTAATACCAATCAAAATCGATGATGTAATTTTTGTTAATTTATAGAGGAAATACCAATCGCGTATCTATCTTTTATATTCATTACATGTGTTAATTTCTTATCCACTTTCTTTTTATCAATGACTCACACACATATATATATATATATATATATATATATATATATATTAATTACATGATTATCTTTGGCTCACAGCACCGTATTAATATTAATATCATCAAATGCAATTTTGAAAATACTACATAATATAATGGTAATTTGTAAAAATGCAGTAGATAATGTATTATATAATATATACTATGAAATATTCAAGAAAAATCACTATCATGGAATTAGATGGATAGATCAATATTTAAATAAGTGTCGATTAATATATCCTTATTAGGTTGTGCTATTTGCATAATGTATATTTCACATTTAGTGATAAATTGAGATTGTATGATTAATGATGTAATGAATTTTCTAAAAATAATAACTACCTACTATATTATACTAAATATATGTTATACAATTATTTATGATTTATCAGCATAACTATAAAAAAAAACTAAATTAATATCTATATACTAGTATAGACATCAGATATTTTTATAATTAGAACCATCATATTACTTATATATTAATATACTATTCATTATATATATATATATATATATATATATATATATATATGTTAAA
The DNA here is from genome assembly GCA_964019155.1 of Osedax fenrisi. NCBI lineage: Eukaryota > Metazoa > Annelida > Polychaeta > Sabellida > Siboglinidae > Osedax > Osedax fenrisi. The sequence goes on from OZ025241.1 coordinate 80,039,431, forward strand.
TATTATATTAAAGTTACGTATATGATATAGAAAGTGAATGAATGCCTAGATTGATAGAGATTGAACAATACAATAGCTATATTATTATGATTGGATCATAATGTAGATGTACAAATATGTTAAAAACACATTACATCTGTATTTATAATCATAATATATCTACGTATATAATATATGCGCGCAATGTTTAGTGCCTCTATTTCAGCTATAACTATATGTTCTATAAAGTATAGAGCAATGTATACAAACATAATAGTTAAGTATATTATTCTAAGTTTTTACATAACAATAAAGCAGATTTTAAAATTATCGATATCAAAATATACTAAAATAGATATTGAATCGCGTATAATAGAGTAATCATCAGACATGCAACACCTCAATGGCTACACACCTCAATGGCTGTACACCTCAATGGCTGCACACCTCAACTGCTGCACACTTAATCTCAGCACATATTATAATCTAATGTTTACTGAGATGAAGCATGACGCATTAATTATTCAAGTCAAAGCTCAAAACATACATTTTTTCCAATAAATACATGGAAAGAACGTCAGAAAACTTCCATAAAGAAGTAGATGGAAGTGCCTAAACCAATTAGGTAATAGGTGACAGGTAACGCATGTGAAGGTTTAGAGTAGAATGAGGCATAGCGTAGAATAAGGTATAGCATAGAATGAGGTATAGAGTAGAATGAGGTATAGCGTAGAATGGCTAACCTGTAGTATGAACACCACGAACAAGATGAATCGCTTGCTGTTAGTACTGCCCCCTGTGGTGGTTGATCTCGCTCCCATCGACAGCGTCATGTCCATCGGGAACTTCTCGTCTATGCAGATATTACTTATTCGTAATGTCAGAGGTCGTTCTAACGTTATCACCGCTACCGTCTGTGAATAATTATCATTAGACGTATGACGTTTAAATATATTGTTGGAAAATAATAATTTAATATTTAATTAGGGCGACTGAAATTTTGATCTCTAAAATTGAGAACAAAAATGATGATTTATTAATTATTTGTATATAATATTATTAAAATATTAAAATTATCTTTAAATTGATATATTAATCATGGGTTTACGTAAAATAGAACTATAAAATAAACAATTTTAAAAGAATATCATTAAAATAAATAATAATAATAATTAAAAAAAAATTAATTGAATTTAATAATCGTAATAATTTAATGAATATATGAATTTTTAGAAGCTAAAATAAAGAATATTAAATATAAATTTAAATAATCAATATTCATAATGCGATAAGTTATCGTCTGTATATATATTTCATAAATTGTTCATAATTATATTGTAAATGTTTAAAATGAATTTACTAAGAATAATTATTTTTTACTAATTCCACTCATTCAAATACTATCAACCAATAATGCTTATAATGAATTAAATTGTATGACAATTTAGAATATACATATAACTACATAATATTTGAATTTTTTAAATTTAATAACTAGTTAAATTTAAAATATTAAAAATTGTATCTTTTATTTTAACAATTAACAATTTAGAATATACATATAACTACATAATATTTGACTTTTTTAAATTTAATAACTAGTTAAATTTAAAATATTAAATATTGTATCTTTTATTTTCAAAATAATAATAATTTATTAGTTAAACATAATTTTATATTAAATATTTTTGTTTATATTCCATAAAAAATGGAATTTTTATATATCTATTTAATATCTATAATTAAAAAAAGGTAATACACTCTTAGTAGACCACTATATTTCCTATTAAATACATGTAAATATCTATTAATAGAACAGATGTCGCACCTACCCTTAACGTAGTTTAAATTGTACTATATCGTTAATAAAAATGATTTAAACAATTATATACTTTGATGTATTTATAATTACCCAAACAAATCAATATAAAATAATTTTTGTATTAAATAAAGTATAATTTGAAAATATTGTGTATAGTTAAATACAAGATTAAATATAAATACGGTACAATGCATGATGATAATGCAACCTCTAACATGTTGTAAGTATTAATATTACTGTCTTAATTAACTATGCTCGCGATCACTACTAACAATCTCGAGTCCACTGCTGAAGATTAGTTTGAGGTCGAGGATTTTCGTGAAGTGTAAGTTTCCTAGCCGCAAGTCTATGCTGAAGATACGGTAAGCCAATATTCGCAGCACTTGTTTCACCATCCTGCGAATAGGGTAGTATTATATCTTCGAGTGAGGGAGCGAGGGGTGGAATAGGGTAGATAGTGAGATAGAGAGGTTTTAATTTAATTGACGTTAGTAACACAAACAGTAAACTGTTTAGCTATTTTAATTGATTTAGTGAATATTTTCAATGGTCATGGAAATATAATATAAAGTATATTGTTATGATATATATGTTAATGGTAATATGCAGATCCTACATTTATATTTTATATATTATATGTGTATTTCAATAAGTGTATCATAATTGAATGAATCGATGGTATCATTAAACTGGCCCTAATCTATGGATGTATACTTGTTCATTATAGTTATTTATGTTATACAATCAAATCCCATTTATATTAATATATACACATGTGTATATGCATATATTAATTTATATATATTTACACATATATTAATTTATATATTTTTATATATATTTATATATATATATATATATATATATATATATATATATATATATATATATATAATTAGATACAAGGTAACTAGTAGAAATCATCTACATATAATTATAAATGTATATATCGAATATTTTTTAATATTATAATATATAATCACTTCATATTATATAAGAAACTTAATATATATTATACATAGATCACATACTTTATGATTGGGTAATATAAAGTTGATAACTGCCTGTGTAGCTCAGCAAGCTAAGACGTCAGATACACAAGAAGTAGGGTTCAAGCCTAGTCAGGACCAATGAAATATGTCTTAAAATAATTTTTAGAAGTGATTTTATATAATTGTGTATATGTCGATAATGATCGGCTCTCGTTAAAGCCATGGATGCCTTAACATGAGAGCGGCTTCAAATACATTATAGACATATGGTTATAAGTGAAAACTTCATCTATGTTCCTGGATGGGATGAAAGGACTTCACCAAAATAAAACATATTCATGAATTAAATTACATATGTATCAAATTGATACTATCAATCTACACAAATGCAACAATTCAAATAAAACTAGGGTTTCTAAATTTTAAATAAAAAAATAAATTATCTTGATTTGTAAACTCAAAATAAAATAAATAATTGCGTATAAATTAGTTAAAATTACATAATTGTATCTAATTATATATGTGTGTGTTAATATAATTATTAAATGTAAATAATTTATAAATGACGCCAACTATGTAAGTAATATACAGACATAGCATTGTTCTAAGGATAGATTTAACATTTACGAAAAATCATATAATTCAATTTTTATAAACAAAACATTAATAGCGCCACCTACATAGGTTAATATTTTGGACAATTTAGTAATTTAAAGTAAATTCATATCAATCTATACATTTTTTAAATATAACAATATGGTTTTCAATTATTATTTATAAGATGACAAGTTGTCGTCGATAACTAAGTGTTCATTAGTAATATATCATTACTAATATATAACAAATAATAGGATATTTAGGTGTTTAATGGTATACATATCTATGAGGTGAGTTAACTAAAAGTTAGCTTATATTACATGTTATTTAATAGAACAATGAAAAATGGCTGTATACAAACCGAATCAAACCAAATCTATTTCAGTGATTTTGATACTACTATAAGCAGCGGCTGGGAGTAATAGTAATTTAGTTGCGTATAGTGTTTTAGATAGATTTTGTAGATAGATATCTTTGCTTCGAAAAGTCGTTGGACATAGTAACAGAATGCAGTTTATATATAGAATTTATGTATTAAGTAATATTGCACTAGCTCAAATGTACACGCCATTATAAAATGTTGTATCCGAATATGATTAGGTAAATATCATCTTCTGTGACTTTTACTCATATACACACACACGTTACTACATGATGTGTATGTCGAGCTTCGTGTACACGTAGCTATCGTAACAATGGTTTTATTAAATAATATTATAGTTAAAGATTTTTTATTTAGTTATTTTATTAGAACTCATGATTTACGTTTTAGATTTGTACATGAAAATAAATAAGTGGATATAAAATCCTTTACAAATCCAATATTTATTATTGGTATTACACATTCTAACAATGAGACGCTTGGTGAACGCCACACATTGTAATGGATTAATTTAATGTGTTAAATAATGTGTATAAATAATATTTATATTAAATAAATAATATTTATTAAATATATTAGTTTCTGGAGAGTATTCATGCATATACTAATTATAATAATTATCCTCTTGAACATTGAATATATATATATCCATTTGTTTTTATTACGTTTGTAATGGATTAAAATTTAAAATAGTTTACATTTATTGCTATATAAACTAAAATTATAAGAACAACTAATGTATATTATAATATATAATATAATATAATATAATATAGTGTATAATTATCATAATAATATAATACATTTTTGTTATTCATATTAGATTTGCATGCACATTAGTGTGTCTACTACCAAAATGAGTATGTAAAGGTTTACATCATATATTGTAATCAAAATGAAGGGGATATTTTCATACAAATATATTGATAACCCGACTATAGAATATTAATGAATATAATTATTATATTAATTATATAATTATATTATTATAATAATTATATAATTATTATAATAATTTTATAATTATTATAATAATTATTATAATATAGTATATTATCAAATAATTGCGTAATATAAATGTAAAGAGTATCAATAAATGTATTAATACTCTAACTAGTATTATTATTAAATGATAGTGGTGTATTTAAATGTAATTATATTAATACATTTACATATTTTCAAATTTGTAAATTTAAAATATTCAAATTTATTATGAAATTTACAAGTTTTAATAAATTTATTAATATATATTATGAATACCTCTCTGATAATGAAAATAAAATTGCAAATATTATGCATAATGGTAGTAGAGTTATGATAATGTACGAAAGTGATATCATGATATTTAATTAGCATACATAGTTAGATTGAATATAAATAGATTAATTTTAATTATTAATTACATTTTATAAATAATTTAAATATCTATAATTGGTGTTAATTTATTATAATTAATTAGCTATTTTATATAATAATTCAAATAGTATTAATATAATATATTAAATATATTATCTTTTTGAATATAAATATTTATATATAATATTTTTTAATATTTTAAATAATATTAATATATCCTATCATTTTCCTGTTACCATCGTTATGATTAAACAATATTTTCATAATTTTGTGTAATTATTAAAATAATACCCTGGTATAATACTTTTTTCAACTATTAAAAGTAATACATTATTTATAATATATAGTTAATTTGAATATACATATACCTAAATAGTTAGTTGTTCCTTATATTTACGAAATATTATTAGAGTATAATTTAAAGGAGTATCTTAATTTCGAATGATCATATTCATTTATTTAATATAAAAATCTTGTACAAGTTATAACTCTACGTATTTTACCATACTGATTATATTATAATTTATAAAACAAATGCTAACATTAAATTAACATAATTTACTAATAATTTATAGAATCATAAAATATTAAAAATATGTTATGTGTGTATAATAATTATATAATAACATCATATTTAATAAAAAAAGTCGGCTGTCAAAGTGGCATACATATTTAATGGATGACGTCGAAAACATCCGGCATTATATTCGATTAATGTCGTATATTTACGCGTATTTAAGTAATATTATAGATAATTAACTATATAGTAGTAACATATACATATACTGCTATACAACTGGTGTTTGTATTTATAACTTATAGGCTATATAATGTATATAATAAGATGGTAACAAGTCATACATTGTTGAAATGTTTTCAAAACGTAAATCGATCGGCGCTCGCCGAGCTGCGCGGGAGCGTGTTTATATAGAATTATATAGCCTATAAGTTATAAATACAAATACCAGTTATATAGCAGTATATGTATATGTTACTACTATATAGTTAATTATCATATATATTACTTAAATACGCGTAAATATACGAAATTAATCGAATATAATGCCGGATGTTTTCGATGCCGGATGTTTTCGACATGTACCATATTTAATATTATTATTATAGTGATATTAAATTAATATAATAATTAATGATTTATTTAATGTACAATCTTTTTATATAATAAGTATTATTAATGATCTCTTCACTTTAACTTTTTAATAAATGCCTCAATTATTAATATAAACATATTATGTATTTATGTTAATAATAATTGAGTTTGTAATGGAGTTATTAATGTGTCTATTAGCTGATCTAATATTAAACTGTTAATAAAACAGTTAATCAATATTTGTTTTATAATTTATTATTTGTTATTAGTTTATTATAATATAATATATTACACTATATAAATATAAGAATTATAATTATATATAATACTATTTAACAGTATCTTAATTATTAAACTTAATTATTAAATTAACCTATAATTAAGTTTATAAATAATATCTATTACCTATATTATTAGGTTTATTAACAGTGTCATTTGTTTTTTTGGTAGATTAATAAATGATATTTCGGATACTATCGAATTTGGCCGTAAAGTTAAACTAGGGCGTGGCTAAATAATTCAAATATCTGGATGATAATATAATATATTAACATGTGGGTATACAAATATATATAAATATGTAAATATTCATATTATATTCCTACATATTTGGATTAAATTGTTTATTTCATATACCAATTATATGATATAATACATTGTATGCTATTTTAAATAGTTATAATGATGACTTAGTTAGGACATAAATGATGTATAAATATGTAAATTATGAATGATTTTATAACTTTTAATAATAAATATATTACATTTACATAGTAATATAATTAATATTTTACCTTATATAAACTTATTGAATATTAGTTTATATTTATTGTACAATATTTATTATATTATATTTTTCGATATCTCTTTTTTTATATTTGTTATATTTAAATTCTTTAAATTAACAAATATATGTATGCGTATCTTCATGAAATGAACAATATATCACAGGTGTACTCTATATTTGTATATATTTATATATGTTTTTTGCTGGCTTATTCTTATGCTTATTTCGGGATTGTTGTTTCCCGGACAGTAAAAGTTCTCCAAACTGCACGGTTCATCATAGCTACTCTCATCTCGCTCGCCAGTATTCCAATTTCGCGCTCGAGATTCCTGATGTAGCTTTCTGGTGGCATTCCCCGTCTTCTAGTTCCATGAGTAGGTTCCCAAAGAACTAGTTCCTAAACAACTTCATCATCTCTACGTAGGCAATGTCCAGCAAACTTTAAGAATCGACGTCTTATCTTTGTAGATATTTTTTCTATAGCCCCATACAGTGCTTCGTTAGTAACTTTCTGAGACCAATGTACGTTTAATATCATTCGTTGAATTCGAGTGTATGTGCCATCAAGTTGTTTGAGTAGTGTTTTTGTGAGAGTCCAAGTCTCACATCCGTACAGCAGAACCGATTCAACTGTGGTGTGCATGAGCCTGAGTTTCATTTTCCTACTAAGAGTTGACTTCCAGATATTCCTCATTTGATGACATGTTCTCCAAGCAAGCGCTTTTCTGATTTTTAAATCTTTTGCACTGCTGTCTATCCATGCCCCTAGGTACTTGAAGTCTTCAACCCTTTTCAGATTTGACCCATCTATAGCTTTGATTTCAAACTGTTGAATGGTATTGTAGCTCATGTATTTTGTTTTCCCTGTATTCATGCTTAGTCCTACTCGTTTTGCTGATTTTTCAACTCGAGTGAGCATCTCTTGGGCTTCTTTGATACCTTCACTTACTAATGCAATATCATCTGTGAAGTCCATATCTGTATTAGTGATAGGTGGTACTCTTCTGCTTTTTCTTTTCCTTAGTTGGAAACCTTTCTTATCTTCCCTTCCAAGTAAAGCTGTTCTCATAACATAATCGATAACTATGACAAAAAGGTATGGAGCTAACGTATCTCCTTGTAAAACACCAGCTAGAATGTTGAAAGTTTCTGTTTCTCCATCAGGTGTAAATACCTTAGCAGTAGTATCTTCATACATTATGCTAATAGCCGTCACCAACTCCTCCGGTATCCCATAAGCTTTCAGTATCGCCAGCATTTTCCCTCTGTGTATAGTATCAAAGGTTTTCTTGAAGTCGATGAATATCAGGATTGCTTCTAGATTCTTATCTTTGACTCCCTCAATCAGTCGTCTGAGTGCTAATATTTGACTGGTTGTTATTCTACCACTTCTGAAACCGTTTTGTTTTTTCCTTAAATGACAATCTAGATGAGGCCTAATTCTGTTCAGTATCATACGATTATAAGTTTTCGCTACTAATGAAGTAAGACTTATACCACGATAATTACTACCTAGACTAAGATCTTCTTTCTTGGGTATTGGAATTATATTCAAAATTGACCATTGTTTTGGCTTCATTTTATATATATATATATATATATATATATATATATATATATATATATATATATATATATATATATATATATATATATAGTATATATATATACGCATAGTACGTATATATTATATATGCATTTTATAAATTTACATGTTTGGTATAATCATAATAATATTTACATATTTGAATATTTGACTGACACATTTTAGTGACGCGTAAATTGATCTCTAGGCCATATTCTAGATTCGAATATTTCTGTTAACATTTATGTCATAACAGCTATATACTTGATATGATAATATCAAAGGGCTTTATTATAGTCAAGTATATGTTCTTACTTTAGTGGCACACATATTTTATTAATAAACTATATTATTTACCAAGGTGTACAAATTAATTTTAAATTATAATGAACCGCTTTAATCTGTACATATTATTTATTATTAATCTGTAATTTCATTAATTTATATATTCTTAAAATATAATATTTCTATACGTATTATTCGTATACAAATTGTCTGAAATACAAGTGAACCGACACCGCCCGTAAACAATACCTCCCGCATCACACAGAACCATGGAGATAGTGTACGTCTACACGAAGAAGAGGGCGGAGTTCGGCCGTCAGTGCATCTTTTCCGACCGTCCCGCCGAACTCCACGTCGACATTCCGCCCGACCCCTCCCTCGCCGAGAACTTCATCGAACGTAACCCCGTCGAACGAGGCACCCAGTGCATACAGGAGATGTCCGAACACGACGTTTACCCACTATTACACTCATTAATCTCATTACATTTATTAACGATGTCATTTGATTATTTCGATCGATTGCGAAATTTCGGATACTATTCGAAAAAACGCGCTTTCACAAATCATTAATTAATCGTTTTCTAAACATAAATATAATCGCGGATTATATACATTTTGAATGAATACATATTAAATTAGTTATCATTTATTTCCACCAATTTTTTTATTATTATAAATTAAAAGCAAGCGTATATATATTAGATAACACATATTATTAACAATGAATACAAACAATTATTCAATATATTTAAATACATGAGAGAGCGTGTGGCCATATTCACTAACTGCTGTCACGACCAGGTGAACACGGAACGCTTTGAAACCGACTCCCACGGGGTGAATCACACCGAAGGAGGGTGGCCTAAAGATGTTAACGCAGCCGAGATAGAACAGGTACACAGACAGTTAACTAACAGTTGTTATGACCTTGTGACAATCGTAACGACCTTGTGACAGTTGTATTTATCATTGTATAAGTTCGTCGGGAAGATTTATTATAAGGGGGCAATTTAATAGAAAAAAGTTTACATTTACTAATTAATAATAAGTAATTTAATATATATATATGTATATAACTATTTTTTTATTTTATCTTAAAATTTATATTAATACGTATCATAATTAAGGCGTATACTATATATATATAGTTCTTTTAACATACGTTATTCGTACATTATCACATTATAGGCAGATAATTAATATAGTGATTACAATAGGTTGCTAGGTATAGGAAGAAAGTCGAGAAAGATGAATCATATATGCACACCATCAACAATCTAGGGAACGTTGGTATTTCAATAAATAAATAGAATTAAAATCCTCGAGCATCACGTTTAAAAACACCACTACATCAACACTCCAAACTCCCTCCATCCTACCCACGCTCACATTTAAATCCCTCACTCATCTCTCTACTACACTCCCATACTCCACTCCCCAACTTCAACCCCTACTCCACTCTACCACTCCCTCCCACTTCATTACCTCATCCATGCCCGTTATCCATACCCCATCTTCTCCACTACCCCATCCCACTCCCCCTACATCACTCAACCTACCCCATACCCCCCACCCTACAGACGATGGAACACTGCATCAGACAGAATAACGCTATCAACATTTATGAGGAGTACTTTCACGATATAGAAGACGATTCATCGGACGAAGCTCCTTCGGCTAAAACCATTAATGTGTTCAGGTAACCTATGACCCCCGCTGTTGTTGTGTCTTAACCCTATGATATCATAACTAGCATTAGGTTCTAGTTATATATCGATGTATTATTTTGTTTTCGCAATATTTAAAATGTCGGCCTTCCGCGTATATAATATTATATTTTATTTACATTTCAATATAATCATATAAGATATGACTTTGTTGTCTCCCATTTGTGATACACAATTTCATATCCCCGTAGAATGAACAAATTTTAAATTTATAAATAATATTTAAATTTAAATTATTTATAGATGGAATAATTCCAACTACCCAAGTAACACAGATTGGGTCAAACTTGGTCCATACTTGGTTCACAAATAAAATACTTGCTTCATAGTTGGTCATATTGACTTAAGTCAAAAATCTGGTTCAAAACTTAAGTCAAACTTAAGTATTTTTAATTTTATATAACTTAAGTCACTGTAACTTAAGTTATATCTTAAGTCTAACTTAATTCGAAATGAATTAAGTTTTTAAGGCATGAAAAACTTAATTTATGACTTAGGTCAAACTTAAGTCAACTGAACTAGGTTTTATTTTGTGTATGACTTAAGTTATAACTTAAGTCAAACTTAAGTCAGCTGAACTAGGTTTTATTGTGTGTATGACTTAAGTTAAAACTTAAGTCAAACTTAAGTCATCTGAACTAGGTTTTATTTTGTGTATGACTTAAGTTATAACTTAAGTCAAACTTAATTTAAATGAAATAAGTTTTATTGTGTGTATAACACATATAATATATTATATTATATTAAAAAAGATAATTATTTATTGTTATAAAAAAGTGTCATAACAGAGATTAACATTGTATTTACAGTGCATCTTATTATAATCAAGTGATACACCAACTGTCTTGATATATGTTATATAAATATTTAATTATATTGTATATAGTTTTGATTTAATTATCTTTATAATTAGAATATATTTTATAATTTTCTTTATAAATAAATAAAAACTATATATATAATTATAATAGGATAACATCAATAACTTAAGTTAAACTTAAGTCATATAACATACGTTTATAATAGATATAAATATATAATAATAATAATAATAATAATAATAATAATAATAATAATAATAATAATATTAATATATATATATTAAATGGTATATAATATATATATAAATATATATTTATATAATAACTAATATATTATAAACTTATGATACATGACTTAAGTTCAACTTAAGTTGTTGATGTATTATTATTATTAAGTTTATATCATTATTTTATTATAGAAAGAATAAAATATTATAACTTTTAATTATTTTGAAATATTGATTTAATTTTTATATATGCAAATTAATTAGTGATTATAATTTTAATTAATATATTTAAGTTAATATACTGTTTTTAATAAATAAAATATTATTTTAAAAAGTAAAATTATTTAAGTTATACTATGTAATTTAATACATTATCACTGAATTAGGTTTTATATTGGTCCATACTTGGTTCACAGACTTAAGTATTATTTGGTCCATACTTGGTCCATACTTGGTTCGCTGAATTAGGTTTTATTTTGGTCCATACTTGGTTCGCTGACTTAAGTTTTATATTGGTCCATACCTGGTTCGCTGACTTAAGTTTTAAATTGGTCCATACCTGGTTTGCTGACTTAAGTTTTAAATTGGTCCATACCTGGTTCGCTGACTTAAGTTTTAAATTGGTTCATACCTGGTTCGCTGACTTAAGTTTTAAATTGGTCCATACCTGGTTCGCTGACTTAAGTTTTAAATTGGTCCCTACCAGGTTCGCTGACTTAGGTTTTATATTGGTCCATACCTGGTTCGCTGACTTAAGTTTTAAATTGGTCCATACCTGGTTCGCTGACTTAGGTTTTATATTGGTCCATACCTGGTTCGCTGACTTAAGTTTTAAATTGGTCCATACCTGGTTCGCTGACTTAATTTGTATATTGGGCCATACCTGGTTCGCTGACTTAAGTTTTAAATTGGTCCATACCTGGTTCGCTGACTTAAGTTTTAAATTGGTTCATACCTGGTTCGCTGACTTAAGTTTTAAATTGGTCCATACCTGGTTCGCTGACTTAGGTTTTATATTGGTCCATACCTGGTTCGCTGACTTAGGTTTTATATTGGTCCATACCTGGTTCGCTGACTTAGGTTTTCGGTATCACAGGTTACTAACTTTTGAACCAAGTTTGACTTAAGTCAATATGACTTAAGTTTCCTAAGTCTTGAACCAACTTTTGGTTACTTGGGTATATACTCAATTTTAATGATTAGTCCACACATCCTTGCTATGATATCTCTCATATGAGTTGTATACATACTATTTTAGCGAGAAACCATTAAGGTGTTGGTTGTGGGTTCATACGAAGGTCATTACTCTATTAATAATGTGTAACTCATGGTGAAAAACTTACTATGCCTTTGCAACATATTATTATCAAATAGCTATGTAATATAATAGTAAAATATATATATTGTAATCAAATATATATATATAATAAATTATAATAATAAATATATATATGTATACAAGGAAATATATAATGAGGTTATATCTGTTCTAATTCACACTGAATTTGACCAAAACCCGCTGCACCCCATTCAGAGACCCACACGAGCGCAAAAGAACCGCCACGCACATCTCGTGGTTCCCCGACGGGGCTAAGAAGCTGGCCATCGCCTATTGCATTATGGAGTTCCAGATGATGTCATCGGATACAAGCATGGACTCGTTCACTTGGGATATAGGTTAGTGGGTCGGTGTGAGGGTGTCATCGGATGGGTGTAACTGTGTAAAGTAATGGTATCATAAATTTAGCAAGCAACAACTTGTTTAGTGCAGTGTCATACCTATACTTTACTTTATTAATATTTATGTTAAGTATATTCTATATTTAGGTTTATACTATAGGTAATAATATACTATATTTAATTATATACTATTGTTAATAATATAGTATATTTAATAACCTACTATAGTTAAGTATATTCTATAGTTATTTATATACTATAATTAATTATATACTGTACATAAGTTAGATTGTAAATTATTTATAATTATTTATAATTATTTTATAATTAATGACTTTATCTTAATAAATGAACTAAATTCGTTTGCTCCCAATCCTTGTCTTACTATACCCATTATGTATGTTAGAATATCAAGTGTAATTGACAACTTAATGTCCTCCGTAATGTCCTCTATATATATTGTGATATACGTTCCGTTCAACAGAGAACCCCAACAAACCGGACATGGTGATAAAACCCGCGTCTCCCCTAGTCTGTCTCGAGTACAACCCGAAGGACGCTCACATCTTATTGGGTGGCCAGTACAACGGACAAGTATGTTAGTGTGGCACCATCGCCATATCTACGTGATCGTAGTGATTCTTAGATGTGCTATTTATATACATAATAGAATATATGTATATATATACTTTTTAACTTAATTAAATATACCCTTATTATATAGTAATATATTATTCTATAGCATGTACAAATTAACGAATGTTTCTTTATATATATATATATATATATATATATTTATAGATATACATGCATATTTAACCTAAATCTGATAAGAGAGTTATACACTAATACAAATCAGAATATGACATGATAGGTAATGTTTTACTTTATCTTTTGTAATAAATTCTTTATATAATAGCTTGGACAAACGGACATACTACTATTGTATCTAAGTAATGTATCAACTGACCATTTCAATGACTTTCTGCTACAAAAATTACACCATAATCGTAACGTAATGATTTCATTATCGCTACCGTTTAGCTTTCTGGGACACGAGGAAAGGCTCTCAACCAATCGAAACCTCTCCCATAGAGCACAGCCATCGTGACCCCGCCTACAAAACGTTGTGGGTGCAGTCTAAAACCGGTACCGAATGTTTCTCTACTTCCACCGATGGAAAGGTTATTGACAGCGATATTTAGTGTCTCCCTATATATTTAGTGTCAATATCTTATTTATCATTATTTATTATATCACACAATGAGTAATTATCAAATATACATTGAATATACCTGGATTATTGATTCATTTGCCATTCATATATTTATTTGTATTGTAAAATATCCATTTCGACGTTGTTGCCTTTTAACATTTTCTTATAATAACCTCTACGTATAATAAACAAACCCTTTATAAAATAACCTCTATATACCGAACTATAATTTACAATTTCTATGTAACAACCACTAAATATAACTACCTATATAACAACCCATATATAGTAACCTCTATATAACATTGTCTATATATCAACCTCTGTTTAACAACATATTTATTAGATACTCTAAATAACTACCTATATAACAACATCAGTATAACAACTACCTCTTCATAACAACCTCGGTATAACAACTACCTCTACATAACAACCCGTGTATAGGTGTTATGGTGGGATATAAGAAAGTTAGGAGAACCCACCGAGATACTCTACCTGGACATCACGAAGAAGCAAGACCCTAAGAAAGCTCTCGGCGCCATGGTCCTCGAATACGAACCAACGATTGTAAGCTATAATCTTTGTAACCTTTGTATTTTTATTTCAAATAATATCACAACTTTATGTCATACCCCTATTACGCTATTAATTCTATTACTTATATTATTATTATAAATAATGTTATTAATAAACTTATTAATTAAACTATTACTATTATAATTGTAAGTATTACTATACTAGTTAACATTGATATTACTATACTGCTGCTAATGTAGGTACCGATACTAACAATAGTACTAACTATAATAGCTACAACCGAGATGTAACGTTGCAATACACACCCCCACAGCCTACGAAGTTCATGGTAGGCACGGAGGTAGGCACGGTGATCGCGTGCAACCGTAAAGCTAAGACGCAGGCGGAGAAGATCACCGCCACCTACCCCGCCCATCACGGACCCGTATACGCCCTGCAGAGGAACCCGTTCTTCGTGAAGAACTTCCTCACTGTCGGTGACTGGACGGCCAGGGTAAGCTGTGTTCGGTAGTCGTAGTGTAGGGTAGATTGTACACCAATGGATTAGAAGAATAACCTCAATGGTGTAAATATATATATATATGTACTATATATATATATATATATATATATATATATATATATATATATATATATATATATATATATATATATATATATATATATATATATATAGATATAGATATATAATTCGAAGTGATATTAGAGTCATATGGTATAAGTGGACATAAGTATAAACCTTCATCTAAATTCCTTGATGGGATGAAAGGATAGGATGAAAGGACAATAAAGTAATACTAACAATAACAAAATATATATATGTCATTATGGCTAATATATTGGTTATTGATTTTATTATTTATCTTTTGTCACCGTTTATTCGAAATAATTAATATATAAATTCATTACTTATATAAATATAATGAAGTATTTAATTAAACAAGATTAATTAATTAATTAATTAAATATATAAGTGTATTATAACAATAATATCGATGCTAAATATACAATACGTCAATATATTATTGATAAATAAATACTTGTTTCGTTATTATTGAATTGCATTAAAGATAAGATAAAACATTAATATATATATATATATATATATATATATATATTTAATAATAATACGTTTAATAATGATGTACTTATTATTCACAGATCTGGTCTGAAGACATCAGAGAGTCATCGATAATGTGGACCAAGTTAGCAGCAGCGCGATCAGGCCATAATACTGCTCCACGGTCCACATTAATTGTCCACATTAAAACCACATACTGTGTACACACCGTAATATCCAGACAGATTTTTATAGCATACAAATATCGCTTGTTGCTTCACATTATTTCTTTAAAATTATTATACTTTCTAGGGTTATATTACTCTCTCGATATTTATTAAATATTCTAACGTGAAAAAAGTAAACTTAACATTCCTGTACGATTATTTGGTACGAACCCAGTTAAAGTTTTTCTGGCACATACTAATCTCTCCGTTCGGCTTTACCTCCACTCCTCTTCCCGGCCATCATTAACACACCCCTGTCACCACATTAACACACCCCTGTCACCACATTAACGCACCCCTGTCACCACATTAACACACCCCTCTCGTCCACATTAACACACCCCTGTCACCACATTAACACACCCCTGTCACCACATTAACGCACCCCTGTCACCACATTAACGTACCCCTCTCGTCCACATTAACGCACCCCTCTCGTCCACATTAACGCACCCCTATCAGCACATTAACCCCCCCCCCCACGTGCACCCCTACAGATATCACAAGTCGTACCTAACGGACGGATGCTGGTCACCTACTCGCCCCGCAGTGTTCTTCACAACCAAGATGGATGGAACGCTCGACATCTGGGACTACATCTTCAAACAGAACGACCCTATCTTGAACCTACAGGTATGAGAGTACGTCGAGTAGTGTATGTGATTTGTATTATATACGATGACCGTTTTATTTTTAATCATGATGGTATATATATATATCATCATTTTATATTCCGAAAATAAGAATATTTATTTCTAGACATTTTTTATTTTTTGAATAAATTTTATGGTATGATTTTTTATTAAAAAAATCTATGTATAAAGTATACACATATTGAAATTATAGTATACAAATTAAGTAATATTAATAATAAAATATTTAAAAAAAAGATGGAATTATTGTATAAAGGTAGGACAGTACCTCCTAAAAATGTGGAAGTGCCAACAATTATATTTTATCGATAATTTTATAATTTTATATGAATGTATCATTTTTAATATTTCACTCCACCTTAATGTAAATTTAATGTAAATTATTGTCCACTATGATGTGATCTACTAGTTTATATAGATGTGTACATGGTTATTCTTTCCGTCATTTCATTCATTGTTTTATCTCGGTAATGATAATATAATTTAGTATAATGATGTGTTATTTAAGTTATATTTTATAAATATAAATAAATTTGATATTTGATGTACAATGTACACTATATAATATACAGTATATAGTATATATATATATATATATATATATATATATATATATATATATATATATATATATATATATATATATATATATATATATATATATGTATATCATTATTATATCAATATAATCATATTTATATGAGTTATTGATATGAATTATCTAAAAAATTAAAATTTTAATTTAATTTAATATTTAATAATTTTAGAATAAATATTTAATTATTCAATAGCATTAATAATATCAATAGTTTTTAGCTAAGATATAAGTTTAGTGATTCTAAGATATATTAACTTCAATTTAAAAAAAAACAGAAAAAAATTAATAAACGATATTTTAATTAATATATCATATGGTATAGATACATCAATAGAATACTAAAAAGTACACGTCTCTCCTTGGTAGGTATGCGATGAAGGTCTTCACAGCATCCGGGTACAGGAACAAGGTCGTCTGGTAGCTACGGGCTCGCATAACGGAACCACTACGCTTCTAGAACTTTCCGAGGGGCTCTACACGATGCAAAGAAACGAGAAATCACTCGTCACGGCGGTAAGTTCACAATCATATTGAGAGACTGGGGTAAGTTCACAATCTTATTGAGAGACTGGGGTAAGTTCACAATCTTATTGAGAGACTGGGGTAAGTTCACAATCTTATTGAGAGACTGGGGTAAGTTCACAATCTTATTGAGAGACTGGGGTAAGTTCACAATCTTATTGAGACACTGGGGTAAGTTCACAATCATATTGAGAGACTGGGGTAAGTTCACAATCTTATTGAGAGACTGGGGGTAAGTTCACAATCATATTGAGACACTCGGGTAAGTTCACAATCATATTGAGACACTGGGGTAAGTTCACAATCTTATTGAGAGACTGGGGTAAGTTCACAATCTTATTGAGAGACTGGGGTAAGTTCACAATCTTATTGAGACACTGGGGTAAGTTCACAATCTTATTGAGAGACTGGGGTAAGTTCACAATCTTATTGAGACACTGGGGTAAGTTCACAATCATATTGAGACACTGGGGTAAGTTCACAATCTTATTGAGAGACTGGGGGTAAGTTCACAATCATATTGAGAGACTGGGGTAAGTTCACAATCTTATTGAGACACTGGGGTAAGTTCACAATCTTATTGAGACTCTGGGGTAAGTTCACAATCTTATTGAGAGACTGGGATAAGTTCACAATTTTATTGAGAGACTGGGGGTAAGTTCACAATCATATTGAGAGACTGGGGGTAAGTTCACAATCTTATTGAGACACTGGGGTAAGTTCACAATCTTATTGAGAGACTGGGGTAAGTTCACAATCTTATTGAGAGACTGGGGGTAAGTTCACAATCATATTGAGAGACTGGGGGTAAGTTCACAATCTTATTGAGACACTGGGGTAAGTTCACAATCATATTGAGACACTGGGGTAAGTTCACAATCTTATTGAGAAACTCAGGTAAGTTCACAATCATATTGAGAGACTGGGGGTAAGTTCACAATCTTATTGAGACACTGGGGTAAGTTCACAATATTATTGAGAGACTGGGGGTAAGTTCACAATCTTATTGAGAGACTGGGGTAAGTTCACAATCATATTGAGACACTGGGGTAAGTTCACAATATTATTGAGACACTCGGGTAAGTTCACAATCTTATTGAGACACTGGGGTAAGTTCACAATCTTATTGAGACACTGGGGTAAGTTCACAATCTTATTGAGAGACTGGGGGTAAGTTCACAATCTTATTGAGACACTGGGGTAAGTTCACAATCTTATTGAGAGACTGGGGTAATTTCACAATCATATTGAGAGACTGGGGTAAGTTCACAATCTTATTGAGACACTGGGGTAAGTTCACAATATTATTGAGACACTGGGGTAAGTTCACAATCTTATTGAGAGACTGGGGTAAGTTCACAATCTTATTGAGATACTGGGGTAAGTTCACAATCTTATTGAGAGACTGGGGTAAGTTCACAGTCTTATTGAGACACTCGGGTAAGTTCACAATCATATTGAGACACTCGGGTAAGTTCACAATCTTATTGAGAACTGGGGTAAGTTCACAATCTTATTGAGACACTGGGGTAAGTTCACAATCATATTGAGAGACTGGGGTAAGTTCACAATCTTATTGAGACACTCGGGTAAGTTCACAATCATATTGAGATACTGGGGTAAGTTCACAATCTTATTGAGACACTGGGGTAAGTTCACAATCATATTGAGAGATTGGGGTAAGTTCACAATCTTATTGAGACACTCGGGTAAGTTCACAATCTTATTGAGACACTGGGGTAAGTTCACAATCTTATTGATACACTCGGGTAAGTTCACAATCATATTGAGATACTGGGGTAAGTTCACAATCATATTGAGACACTCGGGTAAGTTCACAATCTTATTGAGAGACTGGGGTAAGTTCACAATCTTATTGAGACACTGGGGGTAAGTTCACAATCATATTGAGAGACTGGGGTAAGTTCACAATCTTATTGAGACACTGGGGTAAGTTCACAATCATATTGAGAGACTGGGGTAAGTTCACAATCTTATTGAGACACTGGGGGTAAGTTCACAATCTTATTGAGATACTGGGGTAAGTTCACAATCATATTGAGACACTCGGGTAAGTTCACAATCATATTGAGAGACTGGGGTAAGTTCACAATCATATTGAGACACTCGGGTAAGTTCACAATCTTATTGAGAGACTGGGGGTAAGTTCACAATCTTATTGAGAGACTGGGGTAAGTTCACAATCTTATTGAGACACTGGGGGTAAGTTCACAATCTTATTGAGACTCTGGGGTAAGTTCACAATCTTATTGAGAGACTGGGATAAGTTCACAATTTTATTGAGAGACTGGGGGTAAGTTCACAATCATATTGAGAGACTGGGGGTAAGTTCACAATCTTATTGAGACACTGGGGTAAGTTCACAATCTTATTGAGAGACTGGGGTAAGTTCACAATCTTATTGAGATACTGGGGTAAGTTCACAATCTTATTGAGAGACTGGGGTAAGTTCACAGTCTTATTGAGACACTCGGGTAAGTTCACAATCATATTGAGACACTCGGGTAAGTTCACAATCTTATTGAGAACTGGGGTAAGTTCACAATCTTATTGAGAGACTGGGGTAAGTTCACAATCATATTGAGAGACTGGGGTAAGTTCACAATCTTATTGAGACACTCGGGTAAGTTCACAATCATATTGAGATACTGGGGTAAGTTCACAATCTTATTGAGACACTGGGGTAAGTTCACAATCATATTGAGAGATTGGGGTAAGTTCACAATCTTATTGAGACACTCGGGTAAGTTCACAATCTTATTGAGACACTGGGGTAAGTTCACAATCTTATTGAGACACTCGGGTAAGTTCACAATCATATTGAGATACTGGGGTAAGTTCACAATCATATTGAGACACTCGGGTAAGTTCACAATCTTATTGAGAGACTGGGGTAAGTTCACAATCTTATTGAGACACTGGGGGTAAGTTCACAATCATATTGAGAGACTGGGGTAAGTTCACAATCTTATTGAGACACTGGGGTAAGTTCACAATCATATTGAGAGACTGGGGTAAGTTCACAATCTTATTGAGAGACTGGGGTAAGTTCACAATCTTATTGAGAGACTGGGGTAAGTTCACAATCATATTGAGACACTGGGGTAAGTTCACAATCTTATTGAGAGACTGGGGTAAGTTCACAATCTTATTGAGACACTGGGGTAAGTTCACAATCTTATTGAGAGACTGGGGTAAGTTCACAATCTTATTGAGAGACTGGGGTAAGTTCACAATCTTATTGAGAGACTGGGGTAAGTTCACAATCATATTGAGACACTGGGGTAAGTTCACAATCTTATTGAGAGACTGGGGTAAGTTCACAATCTTATTGAGACACTGGGGTAAGTTCACAATCTTATTGAGACACTGGGGTAAGTTCACAATCTTATTGAGAGACTGGGGTAAGTTCACAATCTTATTGAGAGACTGGGGTAAGTTCACAATCTTATTGAGACACTGGGGGTAAGTTCACAATCTTATTGAGATACTGGGGTAAGTTCACAATCATATTGAGACACTCGGGTAAGTTCACAATCATATTGAGAGACTGGGGTAAGTTCACAATCATATTGAGACACTCGGGTAAGTTCACAATCTTATTGAGAGACTGGGGGTAAGTTCACAATCTTATTGAGAGACTGGGGTAAGTTCACAATCTTATTGAGACACTGGGGGTAAGTTCACAATCTTATTGAGACTCTGGGGTAAGTTCACAATCTTATTGAGAGACTGGGATAAGTTCACAATTTTATTGAGAGACTGGGGGTAAGTTCACAATCATATTGAGAGACTGGGGGTAAGTTCACAATCTTATTGAGACACTGGGGTAAGTTCACAATCTTATTGAGAGACTGGGGTAAGTTCACAATCTTATTGAGAGACTGGGGGTAAGTTCACAATCATATTGAGAGACTGGGGGTAAGTTCACAATCTTATTGAGACACTGGGGTAAGTTCACAATCATATTGAGACACTGGGGTAAGTTCACAATCTTATTGAGAGACTGGGGTAAGTTCACAATCTTATTGAGACACTGGGGTAAGTTCACAATCTTATTGAGACACTGGGGTAAGTTCACAATCTTATTGAGAGACTGGGGTAAGTTCACAATCTTATTGAGACACTCGGGTAAGTTCACAATCATATTGTGACACTCGGGTAAGTTCACAATCTTATTGAGAGACTGGGGGTAAGTTCACAATCATATTGAGACACTGGGGTAAGTTCACAATCATATTGAGAGACTGGGGTAAGTTCACAATCATATTGAGACACTCGGGTAAGTTCACAATCTTATTGAGAGACTGGGGGTAAGTTCACAATCTTATTGAGAGACTGGGGTAAGTTCACAATCTTATTGAGACACTGGGGGTAAGTTCACAATCTTATTGAGATACTGGGGTAAGTTCACAATCATATTGAGACACTCGGGTAAGTTCACAATCTTATTGAGAGACTGGGGGTAAGTTCACGATCATATTGAGACACTGGGGTAAGTTCACAATCATATTGAGAGACTGGGGTAAGTTCACAATCATATTGAGACACTCGGGTAAGTTCACAATCTTATTGAGAGACTGGGGGTAAGTTCACAATCTTATTGAGAGACTGGGGTAAGTTCACAATCTTATTGAGACACTGGGGGTAAGTTCACAATCTTATTGAGATACTGGGGTAAGTTCACAATCATATTGAGACACTCGGGTAAGTTCACAATCTTATTGAGAGACTGGGGGTAAGTTCACAACCTTATTGAGAGACTGGGGGTAAGTTCACAATCATATTGAGACACTGGGGTAAGTTCACAATCTTATTGAGACACTGGGGTAAGTTCACAATAATATTGAGAGACTGGGGTAAGTTCACAATCTTATTGAGAGACTGGGGGTAAGTTCACAATCATATTGAGACACTGGGGTAAGTTCACAATCTTATTGAGAGACTGGGGTAAGTTCACAATCATATTGAGATACTGGGGTAAGTTCACAATCTTATTGAGACACTGGGGTAAGTTCACAATCTTATTGAGAGACTGGGGTAAGTTCACAATCTTATTGAGAGACTGGGGTAAGTTCACAATCATATTGAGAGACTGGGGTAAGTTCACAATCATATTGAGAGACAGGGGTAAGTTCACAATCTTATTGAGAGACTGGTGTAATTCTATACTGTTCGCAATTCATTTATTAATATTAACATTTAATTAATGAATTTGATTTCATTAAACGATTTAATTTAATTTCTGTATATCAATTTTTGTATACATTAAATTTAATCATTGAATTTTAATTTGATAAATATTATAATTCATTTTTATTAATGTCGTATAATTCATTTTTAGAATTCACAAATATATTTATTATATGATTGAATTAAAACTGTAAATATTAATATATTCAAATTTAAAACTTAAGTTAAAAAAATTATAAATATTATTTATGAATTTTTATATAAATATTGAATAATATGTTATATTATGCAAATATACATAATAATTATTAATTTTATTTGATATTATATTAAAAAATGTAATAGAAATTTTAAATTTAAATTTTATTAAATTATATATGATAAAACTAATAAATTAATGACAATTATTTAAACAGATATAATATAATTAATTTATTTAAAAATAAATTTCCATTAAGAATCAAAATCCAATTTTAATTAATATATTTCTAAACTATACCATTTTTAAATTATATTTCGAAAATTTAACTATGCATTCACAATCATCCTCGTTTGTACAGATGTTTGAAAGAGAAACGAGAAGGGAGAAAATCCTTGATGGTAGAAATCGTGAAATGAAATTAAAAGAGAAAACTGGAACTAACAAAGTTATTATATTATCAATATACTAATTATATATATATATATATATTACCCTAACATAATTTACAAATAAAATTAAAAAATAAATATCAACTAATACGGTTTGAAACGCTAGGAAGATGAGCAAGAGGATAATGAAGAAAATGAAGAAGATTTAGTAAAAGAAGCAGAAGAGGAATTCTTCAAGGTTACGCATGTTACGATAAGGCTTAAGTAATGACTATATGCTGACTGCTGAATGTTGACTGTACATCTGAAATATAATGAAACCATTATCAGATAGCATAGATGTAATTATATTTAAAGTTGTAATATAACTTATTAATCCGAGATAAATTCGTATTTAATAGTGAATTACTATTTTAATTCTAAGCTATTCGCTTATTTATTTTGAGATAGCGTAGATATAGTTGTATTTAATAGCGAAGCGTTAATGAAATGCTAAGCCCTATTCTTATTTACTTGCAGACTATCGGCGAGATCAAGGCTAAACAAGAGAAGGAACAACAGAAACGCAAACAAATGGATGAAGAGCTAGCGCAACTCGACGGCAAAAAGAACGTTAGCATTAATTACTCCCACGCATATATTTCATATAGCGTAGTATAGTTATATAAATGTGAAATACAATATTTTATCTATATATATAGATAGATAGATAAATATATTGTTTATGGAGTATTAAATATGCACAAAATGACATGCGACAATAATTTGATGATAAACAATAAGTGATGATTTATGTATACGATGAAGTCTGAAAAAAAAGTATTCAATATATTTGTAATGGGTCTCACCATTACGTTCAATTAGATTATATTTTTAGCTTGTGTTATTTTAACGACTCTACATCACACACAGGGTATTGACAGAATCACCGAGACAAATGAGGTTTAGTACCCCGCCCCCTTACCCCCCACACCCCTTAGCATCGTTACATTACGCATATAATCTCGTTAGTTTTACATTGTTTCGTTACACGTTTACCCCACCTATAGGACGCTGAAGCTCAAGAATAACGTCTACATCTCTGTCTACATCTCTGTCTACATCTCTGTCTACATCTCTGTCTACATCTCTGTCTACATATCTGTCTACATCTCTGTCTACATATCTGTCTACATCTCTGTCTACATATCTGTCTACATAGACGTAGTATCGCCCTAGGGAATATATTATTTATAACATATTATATGCACTCTCTCTCCCCCTCCCACTCTCTCTATCCCTCTTCCTCTGTATATCCCTCTCTCTCTCTCTCCCTCTCCGTATTCCACCCACTCTCTCCCTATCCCTCCTTCTCTCCCTTTACCACCCGCTCCCACCCACTCTGTCATGAGATCATTCTCTCGGAATCAGTTGAGATTCATACTGCGATAACTTTGTTTCGTTTTGCTTTGTTGTTAGTTATCATAGTTTGCATATAATGCACTGTAAATAATGATTATCTTTTGTGATAATGTTTAAATATATCTTTTATAATATTAATACTTTTATTTATGTTATATTCATAATTTCAATATAATATTTTATATTGTAAAACTATGTTTTATATTTGATAATTTACTATATATAAAGAACTACAGATTGATGGTTAATTTGTATAAATAAATTTATATTTTTAAAATATAATAAAAGAATGATAATATAAATATACTCATAAATATAAATATAACATTATTAATATAAATGTGGTATTCTTATATATTAGTTATATTTCTACTTATTTTATAAATATCTTTGTATAATGTATAATCTGAAATCTAAGTGTAATCAGATTATAAATATGTACAAGTATAACAATATGTTGCTTACAATTTATACATGGATTCGTTGACTTCTACTTACCTATAGGTGTGTATATCTTATCTATAATGTATACGTTATATATATAATATATTATCTCTATTCATTATGGTATACAATGAAGAAAGTGATTCTGTTACATTAACTGGAGGTACTATTTATATATATGCTAATTTTAAAAATATTAAAGATAAATTTTAAACCAAAATTCATTTAGTAATAATTATATTTATTAAAGAGTGGTTGCAAAATATGCATTTGTATACAAAATTAGATAAAACAAAAATAAATCTTAAACCTAGTCTGTTAATATATAAACTAACGGAATTAAAATTCAACTTATAAATTATTATAACCTCCAAATAAAACTCTTCGATGTTCATATTGTTGTAAAGAGTTTATAGTGAAGTAAGATTACATCTCTCTACTATTCAATATTTTATAAATAATGTATCGATATTAGAAGCAATATAAGTGGATATATGTTGTTATCCGGGATGTTATATAAGTAGAGATATTATACATACTCTATATATATATAGTGCATATACAGCCAATATGTGTTTACAAAATTTAAAATTTGAAAAAAATTATAATGTGTACTTAACAGATAAACAACTTATTCTTATTATTGAATATATTATTTAGGAAATATGTACTGATAGTATATATATGATATATATATGATATATATATATATATATATATATATATATATAAATATATATATATATAAAAATAAACTCTCTTCAATTGAAGAGAGTTTATTTTGTTGCTATTACTTTAACAACATGTTATTAATTCAGAGAAAACACCAAAGGAAAAGATTACAGAAATTAAATAAGGTTTTGGTCTATATATATATTGTTTTACTATAGTAATAATTACACATCATTTTCTATGATTATGGACATTTTACATAATTAATAAACTTTCTTGACATTTCTGAGTCGCAGATAGATAGGGTTTACTTGAGAGTTACGCACTATTTAATATATAAACCTGACTAATTTAAATGTTGCAGGCCGATCAGGAAGACACGCTGCAGATACCCAGGTAGGCTTCAATATATCTGACATAGGCATATCCTACAGACTGTAGGCTACAGTAATATAGATAGGTAGATAGTTTATTGAATCTAAATTGAAATAAATAAAAATTGGGATTGAAAATAATTAATAATACCTTACTACAACAAATAATAAAATCAATAAATACCTATTATGGTATTGAATTATACATGCTAATGTACATTGTACAATGTACAATGTACAATGTACATTGTACATTGTATATTTCCTATATTTAAAGCTTCGATATGAAGAAACTTTCTATCAATGATTTAAATATGTTAATATGTAACTAAATAAGTATATAAGTCCTATATTTAATATTTATATATTTTATGGTAACTATTTATTATTAATCGTTTTATTAACGTTTTACACTACATCTTACCTACACGTGAACACCATTTAGTACAAGGTCAGCAGCTAGGAGCTCTGCAAATATAAAATCTTCATCTGCATTAATGTCCAAACATCTTAAAACTGATCAATCTAAAGCATATGTAAGTGATACTATTATGATTTTAAATTATATTTATATAGATGATGATGATAATGATGATGATGATGAAATTAGAGTTTTTGTAAGATATAATATTAACGATTTTCACATTTTTTTTCAATTTTTTTTTTACCCGATATCCCCACACGTGTTACTTGGTTAATTATAATAATATACCTACATGGGATATGGGAAAATAGTCGATAATGAAATGTGTTTGAATTGAGGATAAGGTAGTTAAAAATAGGCCTTTTGTTGATGGTATTTGTGCAGTGAGGTATATTATAATATAATCCTGATGCACTTGTTATCGATAAATATATAAAATTGTATATCATTATCATGCATGTGAATATATGTGTAGTTAGATATTTTAGAAAATCTATTACTATTAACCACTTGATAAGTGAAATGAGACGAATATATGTAAGGTGTATGTATAACGCCATCTTTCATAGGATAACGGAAGGGGGCGTAATCATGAACGTCAAACTGTATCATATAGTATCATATAGTATCATATAATATCATATAGTATGTAGATATGTATGTAGATCACATACCAAGAAACCAAGATATAGTCTGTTATATTTAGAAATGAAAGACTGCATTACAATTAATTGGTGTAACATTGGTAATATAGTAGCCTATTATAAATATATATAGCCTAGATAGATAAAGCATGCTCGACCGCATACTGTAATATTAGTTGATAAGTGTGTACAATAGTGGAAGTTATATTTAGTTTGGGACGAATGCCTATTTTAGAAAATTTAGAAATCTCTTCGAAAATGTAGTGGAAAGTAACCGAATACGGACAGTGTACGAATACGGACACTCTCGGTAACTCAGAAACAATAAATCCTACAAAAAAAATTAATACAATATTCATCTATATATGTATACACTGTTAGAAATAAATGGTATAACATTGATTAAAAAATGGTATAACCCCGTGGCGCCCTGGTATACAATTTTACGGTATAACTAATTAAAAAAGTTATACCATATTTTATAAAAAGTTATACCATATTTGATATAAAGTTATACCATAATTTATACCATATATTATATAAAGTTATACCATATTTTATAAAAAGTTATACCATATTTGATATAAAGTAATACCATCATTTATTAAAATGTATACCATATATTATATAAAGTTATACCATAATTTATAAAAAGTTATACCATATTTGATATAAAGTTATACCATAATTTATTAAAATTTATACCATATATTATATAAAGTTATACCATAATTTATTAAAAGTTATACAATATTTTATTTAAATTTATATCAGCGTTTATAATAACTTACTATTCTATATTATTAATTTATATATGGAATCGACATTTATAATGATAATTTATTTTCTAAAAACCACATATTTTGGTGTAACAATATTGTTTATTAACAGATACATTTTTAAATAAATAACGTGATACAAAATTACATAAACAATTAATGTTAGTAGGACATGTTACGTGAAACAAATACAATTAACAATACCACTTAATAAAATACGAAATAAATTATTTTGAACGAAAACCAAACAATTATCGACACACATAATAAGCATCCTCTTTTCTGATATATGCATATATCCATGTATCCATGGAGTCATTATTTCCTGCAATTAAAATTCAAATATTTATATAAGTTATATATATATATATATATATATATATAGTATACTAGAGTATGAATAATAATATTTTATATTATATAATAGTATAAATATGTATCTTATAAGAAACTTTATACAGTTAATATAATATATGATAATACTAGGTATCCAACTCCATATAAAGTATACTTTATAATTGTATACTTTATATACGTTAGAATTGTAATTAGACAAATCCAATATATTATATTAATTACTGCAGTTATATATATAATAGAGTATACTATACTTTTGAATTAGCATACGAAAAATCATAAAATAACTATAATATTAAATCTATAGTTATTAAGTAATTATTAAGTAACCTTATCTTTATTTTCATTGTAAATTCATTTTTCAATAATTCGCAAACTCCCATCATAAAATATATGATTCCCGCATCTATTTTAGGAAATATTATATTATATATTTAATTATACACTTTATAATCTATATTTGATTAAGGAAAGAAGGATATTGATAATATTTGTACAACAGTTAACATTATTTATATATACCTATTAGTAATATTATTTAAATTTAATTACATTGTGAACTAAAAATAAAATAAATAATTGACCATATATGGATATATAGTATACTTGGACTAATAAAATATAATTGCATATTTATTTTATATAGATATTTAACTAATGTTATTAATTAGATAACTAAATTACCTGTATGATCAGTTTGCGTAGTAGCGATATATCGCACTAGGTATACCTAGTACATCAATATATTCGTCTATATATTTGTGTATATACGTTATATGCTTTATCATCCCCATAAACTCACTATTCCTCTCCGGCAGTTTTTATAATATTTTAAATGAAATTTGAAATTCTGCAAATAATTCATCAGTTTCCTGCATATTAATATATAATATATAGCATATAGTTATCATGATTTTATAATATATATTTTGTATATATATATATATATATATATATATATATGTAATAATGGGAATGTTCTAATACAGTTTATTAATCAAAGCAAAGACCTGTTGAACATAATAATAATATAACTTAATAATAATTATAATAATAATAATAGTATACTAATAATAATAGGTATACCTACCCAATGAGATGCAAACCGAAGAATGAGGCAATCTCACCGAGTGGAATTTATTCTATAGACAAATAACACAATATACTTTACAGACGATAACAATATAAAATACCAGAAAAATAAACATTTACATGGCTATGGCTATAGACATATATGCATTTAACATAGAGCGAGACACCGAAATCTAGTTTAAAGTTTTATGTAGATATATCGATTTCTGTTACGTAATGCTAAATGCATTTAAATGTATATTACATTAATCGATATACCTATCTACAACTTTGACTTTATAACATATATATATATATATATATATATATATATAATTATATAATTATATTCTAACAATTTAATTATATATTATAAATAATATATAAATATATTATAAAATTATATATTATATAAACTTTTATATTATTATATATAATATGATATAATTTGTATATATATATATAATGTAGTATAAATACCTTATGTATATTGTAATGTGTTGAAAAATAGATGCTTCTCATGTTGAGTGTAGAGTGGAAATAGAATATGTTAAATATGTTAATAAATAAAATGGAATTATTTATATATATATACATATACTCGAATAATTATAAGTATTTGTATATGATATATAGGAAATATGTATATGTATACATATTTCACTATGGGGAATCTATATAGTTTCTGAAAACTAGTTTAATTGCAATTAGAAGCAATACATGCTATGTCTATAATAATTTAACACAACAATAAGTAAACTGTTATATTAAGGATATTATGAAGGATACTATTATGAATTATATTCTTATACATTTTATTTTCAATCAAATATAAACTTAATTTTAAAATGTTATGGTATAACTGGTATTTCCATATTGTATACCATATAATTCCTAAAGTTATACCATTATATTTAATAGATAATGGTAATACTACAAATTACAAATGTTATACCATATAATTCGTAATCTTATACCATTTAAATTAAGCTATATGGTATAACTAAAAAAAACAAATGTTATACTATATAATTTGTTATCTTATACCATTTCAATTAATCTATATGGTATAACTAAAAAAATCAAATGTTATACCATATAATATGTGATCTTATACCATTTAACGTAATTGTATGGTATAACTCGTATTTCCATATGTTATACCATATATTTCATAATGTTATACCCTTATTTTTAACAGTGTAGGAAATTTCCTATATATTCCAAATATATATATATATATATATAGTCGAACAAAAGTATTTTTATTTTTTAATTAATCAAAATATTGCTGATATATCCCATAAACTGATTTTTTTATTACAATTTTAAATTTATGAAAAAAATTTCAACATAAAACCTTCTCAAGGATATACAAATGTATCGATATAAAATATAACACTATATTATTAAAAAATAAATCATTCTAAAATTATATATATAATTTCTATATTTGTTATCAAATATTCATTAAGTTATAATCATATATATATATATATAGAGTCATATAAGTCCTTAAACAGACACTCTATAGAGTGTCCATCTATATATGTCTTAATACGGACACCCTATAACCAATCATCGCGCAGCGTATGAACTATTCTGATTTTCATAAAAATCGCGTGGTTATAATATTAATACCGCCAATAAAGCTACATCTAAAATTGTTATTATGTAGAAACTTAAATTGTATTATCAATTAAATAAATAATCAAATAAATAAATTATTAACTAATTAAATTAGAATAAATTGTTCATAAAATTAATTATAAATAATGTAATTATAAGTTTTCTGATTGATTCATAAATAATATATAGTTTATATAGTGGTATATATGGTGTCCGTATTTTAACATGGGGTGTCCGACGGACACTTTCCGTATTCGGACATGGGTACCGAATACGGACACACCTGTTATCTATGGAATTAAAAGATTAAATAAAATTTTAAAATCACAATAATATTTATGATCAAATAATATTAATATATTGTAATTTGAAGACCATGTATTGTTAAAGTGTCCGTATTAGGTTACTTTCCCCTATATTATTTTATATAAATATTATTTTTTGTAATATATTTTGTAATATATTAATATATTACCTAAATACATTTACGATATAAGATAATTTTTCAATATGTCACTAATTAGGTATAATAATAAATAGAATGGTAGTTAAGGATGTTTTCAGGATTTAATGAAGTTTTCTTGTGGATGGGAGTAGGGGAAAGTAACACAATACGGGCACTTTAACAATAAATGGTCTTAACATTTTATGATTCATTATTTATATTCAAAAATTACAATGTATTAATATTATATGATTATAGATATTATTGTGATTTTAAAATTTTATTTAATATTTTAATTCCATAGATAACGGGGGTGTCCGTATTCGGTACCCATGTCCGAATACGGACACCCTATGTTATAATATGGAAACCCTATATACCACTAGATAAACTATATATTATTGATGAATCAATCAGACAACTCAAAATTATATTATTTATAATTAATTATATGAATAATTTATTCTAATTTAATTAGTTAATAATTTATTTATTTTTATTATTTTTTAATTAATAATACAATTTAAGTATCTAAATAATAAAAAATGTAGATTTATGTGGTATTAGTGGTATTAATATTATAACATACGTAATTTTTTATGAATATTAGAATAATTCATACGCTGCCCGCTGATTGGTTATAGGGTGTCCGTATTAAGACATCTAGAGTGTCAGTATTAGGGACTTATATGACCTCTAGATATATGCTTATAACCTGATGAATATTTGATAACAAATATAGAAATTATATATATATATAATTATAGAATGCTTTATTTTTTAATAATATAGTGTTATATTTTATATCGATACATTTGTATATTCTTGAGAAGGTTTTAAGTAGAATTTTTGATTCATAAATTTAAAAACGTAATAAAAAAAGCAGTTTATTTGAAATATCAGTAATATTTTGAATAAATATAAAATAAAAAATACTTTTTTAGATTATTTATATAATTATGAATATTTTATTCATTAAATTTTTTTGTAGGATTTATGGTTTCTGAGATACCGAGAGTATCCGTATTCGGGACTCCGTATTCGGTTACTTTCCCCTAATATTGTATATTTGAGTGTGGGAGAGCCATAATAAATGGAAAGGTAGGATTATAGAAGGTAGGGATTATATAGTATATTATAGAAAGTAAATAGGGAATCAATTGTCAGATAAATCCTCACAAAAATTAGAAATATGAATAGGTTCATAAGGGGAAGATGAATAAAAAGATAGTAGAATATGATAGTGATATAAATAGTGAAGACTGGTCAAAAGAGGTCAGAAAATATTAATGGATGGTGTAATACTAACATACACCTACCTACAAGGGTTATGATTCATAACTTATTAATATAAATGTTAAATATAATATTTAACAAATGGCTAGTATGAATAGAGCGAGTTAAGAATGTTACTGAAAGACATAATTTACGGTGGATTAACGAGGAGATATAAGTATATATAGGTATATAGGTATATATATACCTACTATAGTAGATGAATATATTTATTTGGTAAGGTACTATACATTTGCTTAGGGGTCCATATAGGTGCGTATATCCTATTTGTGTAAATGACCTTATGAGAGGGAAATAGTAAAGAAGTATGGCTATATCAATAGTCAACGATATAATAAGCTAGTTTTTACAAATCCAACCCTCCAAAATAATTCTTAGATTGTTAATCCAAATTGTTAATCCAAATCAATAATAATTTCATTATATAACACATATTCATCTAATTTAGTATTGAATACAATCTTCCTTTCATTCAGGCACCTATTCTAAAGGTTCTTTCACATTACACAAAAACACAGGCATATTTGTATTCGTTTTAAAACACCAACCCGATACCGGACAAATACAATATGTAATATGTAGGTTATCAACACACGCATAAGGAGAAACTAACCGACTTTTAAGTTTAACGATATCTGGCTATTTTGTTTGGTGTTAAAGAACCTTTAGAATAAGTGACTGCATAGATAGGAACAAAGTAAATTCGTTCTCAATGGTTGCAACCATGAATGACATTTGTTCAGCATTCATGAATGAATGAAAGAGAAGGGGAACGAAATAAATACATAATTATATGAATGAGGGTTATATAAGGGAATGAGATACTGATTCGTTTGTTCGCAAGTAGAAGAGAGGATCAATATTGGTACATTTCAAGAAAACTGTACACGTATGAAATAAGACAAGTATACAATAGAATATCTTTATTAATCATTAGGTCGTTGAGCATTATATTGTAATTAGTTTTCATCTTTTATTTTCATTATTATCTTAAGTGGCTAACTATTAAGTAGTAGCTTACTAGTTGTTTTTCCAATATTAATCATTTATATATATATATATATATATATATATGTTAATATTTATATATATATATAAAAAAATATTCTTAATCACACAATAATTTAATAGATATATAAATTAAATTAAATTTTATATAATAAATCTATATTAAAATGTCTAATATAATAAATATAAACTTTTCATTATAGTAATACAATTCAATTTTGAAATGATCGTTAAATAATGATGAATATATCATTTATGTATAGATGAAGCCGGGTTTGAAGGTTTCGAAATCGAAGTCAACTTACCAAAGTGTGAGTATAAAATATTAATATAATTAACTACCTATATATATAACTACCATATATGGTATATTACCTTTCAAGAATAAGTTAATATTTAAGAGTTACAAATATATATTTATAAAATATAGATATCGATATATATATATATATGAAATTACCATGAAAATGCATGATATATAGGTCATGTATACATAAATATCGCTATATATCAATATATATTATTTAAAATATTAGCTATAGCTATAGCTAGGATTTATTATACATTAAATTCAATTATAGCGAATCTTATTAATGTAATTGTATAGTCTATACATAATGCCATATGATAATTTAGAGGTATACGTTGCTTATGCTTATTATTATATTACCACCATTATTTATCGAGGTTATTATTATAATGTAATATGCTATTATTATATATAATGTATTCTATGAAAAAATAATATGAAATAAATATAAATATATATATATATAACAATATAACATTAATTGTCTATTTGGTATATATTATATATATATATATATATATATATATATAG
Source organism: Osedax fenrisi (assembly GCA_964019155.1). Taxonomy (NCBI): domain Eukaryota; kingdom Metazoa; phylum Annelida; class Polychaeta; order Sabellida; family Siboglinidae; genus Osedax; species Osedax fenrisi. Next base: position 80,074,790 of record OZ025241.1, read on the forward strand.
TTTCTGGAGTTATCTATATAAAACTCGACTATATCTAGGTATACCTATAGGTATAAAAAGTATACCTAATATGTATAGAAATTTATAATTTTTTGAATTCATAAACAATATTTAAAAAATTATGAAGTGAATAATTATATCAATAACATAAACAATGGTATCTATTATAATTATTACCCATGTATAATACCCCTGTATAATACCCATGTATAATACCCATGTATAATTAATTATCCTAAACTTACAATATATGCTCTAGTTCAATTATTATTAATATATATAGATGGCGGGAATTTGTTAAGGGGCCTAAATTACAAAATAAATATATCAATATCAACTATATACATATACATATAGTACATACAGTTAACGATTCTATTTGTGTTCACAAAGTACGGTTCTATAGAATGTATACATCATATATTTAATGTTTATCAAAATACTTTGCGCTAAACTTCATGGGGCACATACCCCAATCCCCATGTATCCTCTTATAATATATATATATATATATGACTATAATGTATTCACGACGCCTTAGAGACATTCCATGAGGAAGTTCAAGAGAGCGGTGCAGATCATGATAAACAAACAATCCAGAATGTCGACCAAACAGCGAGAAGCCTACAAGAAACAACTGCAGAGGGGTAGTGACGGCGATGAGAGGACATCGTTTGCTGATCTTAGACTGGTACCGCACGCACGCACCCTCACACCCGCACACAATGTATACATGTATATAGGGGCGCTGGAACGATTTTGAATGTAGGGAGGACCTACCAATCAAAATAAATGTGGTGGTAAAAGTAAGGGGACCAATTGGTATTAATACATAGGAGGTCCCCCTAAATTTTAAAGTGGGGGTTCATATCCCCCCGCCCCCCTGTTGCAGCGCCCCTATATGTACACAATGCGCACATACGTACATGTAGGTATACGTATATCTGCACGATACATGATTATTTATAACCAACGTATTACATTTCAATATTTCATAAAACATCCTATATCTACTCTTAATACCCTGTGCGGTGTACAGTGTGCGGTGTGCAGTGTGCGGTGGCCTGATTTGGCTTGAATCTAAATGAGGCCATGGTACATCGGTAACATTCAATCCTATGATACGAGTTATTAGTTATAGGATATAACCAAAGATTTTCCGAAGGAAAGATATAACACTTACGCGAAATCGTGTAATTCGAATTTGTATACAAAATACCCTGGTGCCACCTATAGCGGGTTACTTTTAGGAACTATGCGTTGTTTATAATGTAAATTCGTATTTAACTATACACTTTTAAAATGTTAAATAATATGCTAAATTAATATTTATATGATGAAAACTAAGTGTTCATTACTAATATATAACAAACAAATATGATATGTATGTTTTAAATGCTATAAGTATATATTTAGTGAGTAAAAGCTAATTTATATTGCATGTAATTTAATAGAGCAATGAAAATATTGTTGTATGCAAACAGAGCCGAACCTACATCTATTTCAGTGATTTCGATACTACTGCTAGCAGCGGTTGGGGCTATTACTAAATTACGTTGCATGCATAGGGAGTGTTATATCTTTGCTTCGCAAAATCTTTGATATAACTATATAACTTATAAGTTATATACACACGATATACAGGCGTCGCGCATGCGTGTCAAACCTGCAGGTTACATATACGTTCCTACTATAGTAAGCGTGAAGTCATAGTTTACTATACTATATTATACTACATTATATAGCTCCTATAGGAGTATATTATATAGTATATAAGGTATATGCTTATATTACACACACAAACACACACACACATACATATATATATATATATATATATATATATATGTAGTGCTTGCATGATGTATACAAATGGACCCCTAAATAAGTTGTAAACGTGTATACATATTATAAATAACTGTCCAGTATATTACAATACAAATAGTAAACATAAATTCTTGTATTTTGATATACCCTTTATTAACTAATTGCGAAAAATAAGAACTATATAGCATGAATATACAAACAACTATACTACATACTATATTGATATTATACTACTATTATATATATACTTATATCTTATAATACTACTATTATACACACAAACACAGACCCCTCATAATAGTCAGATGTTCTCACAGAATTCTCCGGATAAACCGAAAATCGTTAAAGAGGTAAGTGTACTATTTTGAATATGTTAGCTAGTATTCCTCGAGGAATATAATAGATCTATATATATATATATATATATATATATATATATATATATATAACATATAGGTGTTCCAGTATATAATATATACATCCTAGGATATAGTGAGATACTTTAACATGATGAAAACTCGAGCTAACCAAACAAATTGTTTTTCTACTATAACAATAATTATAAAAACAATATTAAAACTATTAATAAAATATATATCGTGGTTTATAACATGATATATATTTTAAAATAATATCTTGAGTTTTATTTATTTAAAAACCAAAAAAAAAGTGATTCAAATTACTTTTACATCAATATAAAATAATACATGGTTAAATATTTATATTGTATATGAATACATTTTGGTTTTTTTAAATCACATACTAAATGATATTAATAAATACAACATTTGAAAATAAAAAATTGTTGTTCCATTTTTTAAGCATTTAAATAAATCCTAAAAAAGCAGAATTAACCACCTCCCCCCCCCCCCCCGCCGCCGCAAGGGGGACATATGAACCATAGAGTAACCTCCATGCTGTAACATTATATTGATCAATTTATTTAAATTATATATATAATTATTGAATTATCTTGACTACTTTATATGTAGGTTGTAGATCCCATATATAGACTATAGTGATATAAACGTGTTAAATATTGAGGCTTCGAAACGGTTTCAGTTTCAAACTTAAAGGTTTCGAATCCGATGCGTATTTTTTTCAAAATAATGAAAAATGGATTAATTAAAAATAGGTTTAATTATATGGTACAACTAACTTTCACGAAGTTTGTTACAATAATAACACTTACTCATACATAGAGTGGGTGTCAGTATACAGTGTCTATATATAGAGTATATATATCGCATTAAATATTCATATATTGTTATGTATAATATGTATAGCATATTAGTCAGACATCCGATGTCGTCGTTCTGAAAGTATCTGCCCTGCCCATCTAAATATTCTTTCAATTAAAACTGATATAGACTGTACATAACGTGTATTTTCTAGTTATTGTCTATATAGAAGTATGAACATCGAGATAATATGTTAATATCATGCAATATAATTCGTGTTGAATCCAACCTTACATTTGTGTATACTATTATTTCGTAATTAATCTATAATAAAAAAACATGCTAACATTTGATATTGTTAAAAGAAAGGAAGGGGGTACATTTTAAAACAATTATAATAACAACAAATATGTTAGGTAATATAACCAATCGGAAAATACTCGGCTATTTTATATCACTAATATAGACCATATAATATAACATAATAATATTACGTGATATAAATAAAGGATGATTATAATCCCTCATTTAGGACATATGTCCTATATGATATGTCCTACCCATGTGGGGGATATAATATGCATCATTTCCCACTTTAAAACAAATATTATTCTATAATTATGAAGCAGTCGCGATAAGCAGGTGTACTAATAACATGCATAGTGAATATACACTACTTTTAATTTATTAGAATTAATAGGTATTACATATTATTATTGAATTATTAAAGTAACTGCAAAATATGAATGTAATTCAAAAATGAGATGTAGCATACACTATATGATATAGGTGTATAGCTATATCTAGGTATATAGTATGGTATATAGTATGATATATTACAAATGATTATTTACTCAAAATAAATATATAAAATTAGTAATGGATAAATCTATCAATAACCGATAATCTAAAATAAACATTTGGAAGGTCACCCCTACGTAATAGAATATATTTACATCGTTATTAACACGATTACCATTTAAATATTGTCTGCAGACACACATGCATGCATATAATTGTAATCAAACTAAAGGCAACACTATAATGTATATTTGTATATTGACGTATCTATTAAAGTTTATAAATATAAATATTGCAACTAATAACTTCTAAATACGTGTTGTTTAATTTGATGACTGGATTATATTATAAGATTTTAAAATAATTAGTTATTTTGTGATGTTTTATTTTCAAGTAAAAAATTTTCTTTTCAAATTAGGAAAAAAAAGTAATCTCATATATTAATTTTATATTTATTCCTACTAAGCAAATTATATTATAAAACTAAAATAATTTAGTGTAAAAATACTTTTAGTATTTTAGATGTAGAATACATATTTGTAAAAACTGGCTGAAGTGTCCCCACTCTCCTCTACATTAACTCATTATTCCACCTATGATATTTCAACTTTCCCACACGATCGCCAAGGACGTAGATCTATCTGACGTATACGAAGCTCGGTCGGCTAACAAGATGGCGGAGGTAAAGAAGAGTCAGACTCAGAAGCAGGACGACGAAACTCTTCGCAAGTCTCAACACCTGTTGGCCGACGGCGAATCTAGCAAGGCTAAGAAGACACCTTCGCCCATTAATAGGTATACCCATTCGCCTATAGGCCCCTGAACAATTTGTATCGTCAATGTTATCATTTTATATCAGCATCTACAACTGCATATTAATATTTATAATCACCTTATGTATATATATATATATATATATATATATTATTATTATTTCGTTATATTTAAAAAATAAATATATTTAATCGATAAACAAATCTCGGCGCGTGTTCACAGATTCAGAGCAGGGGTGAACACACTATTGGAGAACAAGAAGAAGAACGCCACTCCCATAGAGAAGAGTTTGGACAAACTGGATAGTAACATAGACTGGGACAAGTTGAACAGTCACCAACTCGGTAACATGAGCACCTCGACCGTGACCGACCTTCCCGTCGACAAGAAAAAGGACTCCATATTTAGCATGAAACCGCTCGCTAAACTGCCGTAGCGACTGGTAGCCACACCTATTTTCTACTTAAATAATATTTGATAATAAATATATAAAATGTATTTCTTTCTAATCCAATACCCTAGGCTTATCGTAATTGGAACTTGATCTATTAATGAATTATCGCGTGTAGCCGATACTTTCTCCGATATATATATAATATATATATATATATATATATATATATATATATATATATATACTATAGTAGATATCATTTCATTATAATATGTAGTTCCAATATACGTTAAATTATAATTAATATTCATAATATATATTGGAATATAATAACCATAAAATATCCATTAAATTAATCTCACCGATTTAAAAAATATCTTAAACATACATGTAAGCATATTTACGAAATATGCATATTTCGTAAATCATATAACTTATAATAATACACGAATTAGTATATGGACTAATGGTTGTCATTATGCAAAGAGTAGTACATAAAACAACAACAAGTAAATAAGCCGTAGATGTAGGCGGGCGTGTAGCCATTAATGGTTATTAGAGGAGGCAATGCCCCTTAATTGCTTTTAAGTTTATCTTGATATTAGTTTTATGTTTACTTTAATCGTCTGCATCGTTAATCATAAATGGAAATTATCCTTCAACAATAAAACGTCATTATTTATTAATCCATCACCATATCTAGAATTTAACAAATCGTTTTTGAAGTCCATTTATTTATATTACTGATCACATTTTCCTGTGTTCTACTCATTATTTTTGTACCTCAACTTCGAAAAATCCATTATAGAGAGATCAAACTAATATATATGTACACAAACTAAAGTTTTTCTTATTTTTATTATTCATAGGAGTTTTTCATAATGACCTACAGTAGTTGTGTTATATTGCAAATAGCGTTAGTCTTCCTTATATAATAAGTTATATAAAGAAGTATTATGTGTACTTTGCACTCAATGATTGAATATTATTATTTTATAATGTGTTAATGTGTCCATTATTCACATCCGTATATTATGCTAACTAGATATATGGAAGTTATATTTACATTATATATGATACAACTAGATATTTGTATATTTTAAATTTTAGTTTGAATATAGTATTATTAGTCCATATTGTATTTAGTTTTATAATTGTAAGTGATTCTATAGCCAGAATAATTCTTATTTCATTATCGAACGTATCCTCAATTTCTTACAGTATAGTTTAAGGATATTTGAACTTCACTTCTTAAGTTTTACTCGGTTAATAATGATCCCGACATAAATATTTGTAATATTAACCATTATTGTACTTGTTATCGCTGATTTTCATTCTCTATAGGCATCCTACATGTGCCCATTGCCCGTGCTGGTAGCCTATTAGACATATTTGGTATTTTATTTGTAATACAGCTCATCAGATCGTTGTTATCAGTGAACGCAAGTTTATTAGCATTATTCGATAAATTCGTGAATAATGATTATATAATCTATTCTGTGAATGTATTAAATAGCAGTGTCGATATCAAGAATATCTCCTTCACAAAAAGTTCATCTTGAAGAATTATCCAACTGTATCGTTTAGAAGGAATTCATTATACGACATCATATAAGGATCGCATTATTTTAATCATGTTATTAGTATTTCAAAAATGTCCCATACTCTAGTATACTAGATACCTATAGGTATACATATACCGCAATCGTGTATGCTATCGAATTATCTTGAAGTTTATGACATTTTGACATAACGCCTTTTATTTTCAATATGGTTTTCCATATATACTCTACTATTCAAAATATGTTCAATCGAAACCTCTTACAATCTATGTTAAGGTTGTAAATGCCTTGGATCACCTGTGCGTAACTCTTTACGGAAGCTATTTACAGTTGTTCCTCATTAAGAAAGTATCCCGTTTGTGAATGTAATCTTTTTAGAAAAATTGCAAATAGAAACTTCAGAGCTAGAAAACGCTTATCATAAATGGGGCCTAAAGATCAATCCACTTAAATGTGAAGTTCTGACAACTGGAATAAAGGACTTCAAAATCGGCAATAATATTGTCCCCAATGTTAACCAATTCAAGTTTTCGGGTAGTCTCTTCCCCAACTACTAGTTACATGAAGTGATAGACTCAGTAATATAGCGATTCGAAAATCATTGAACGTAGTTGAACCTATAGAAGAGGTAATTGTGAAAAGACAACTTCGTTGGTTCGGTCATGTAACAAGAAGCCGATATATTATTAATGCTAGCTACAGGTTGAACTTCACATAAAATAGATGGTCGGATGACATCAGAGAGAATAGTGGCGTTCTACTTCTGACTTTAAAAAGTAGGTCAGCTGATCTAGAGGCCTACAAAATCAAGTGTACATGTGTTCTGCAAGGGGACGCCAAGTACTACGCAACTAAGTCATAGGGTGTTATATATGGTGTTATATATGGTGTTATGCCTCCTTACGTAATACACTATTATAAACTAAACACTAAATTACTTTAAAAAACACAAGATTTAATTCCTTTATTAAAGTATCAATATCGTCGACGGCGTACAGTGTACGCACGACGACCAAACGGTAAAAAGTGCTTACTAAAAACCCAGATTAGTTTAGGCTCGACACGCCCACAATTATTTTAGGGGCGTGTCTATACAAGTATATTTCGGTAGTCTCTTATATTATTGATTACATTCGATCCTCTTGGGCGGCGTAGGTGACCAACTGATCGACATTATATAACAACTCGCCGAATACTCCGCACCGCACGATATATAATATTTGCCTATAGGTATATATATATATATATGATTTATACCCACAATTATAACGCTTATTCATTACCGCTCGCTGACCTAAAGATAATTCATTCGCACAAACATATGCATATATGCACTACATAATATATATATATAGAGATGGAAAGGTATACCTTTTTTATACCTTTTTATACCTTTTTTATACTATAGTATTATCAAGAAATCCTATAACCTCGATGGTATAGGAGGTCTTGGTATTATTTAGTATAGTATTCGTAAACTTCAAAATGTACTACTATAGTTATGTAAATATCTCTCACAACCTGATGAGTTATGTCCACTAGTTATGTTTACCACCGAATATATCAGACTGGATATATATATATAATAATAATAATAATAATAATAATAATAATAATAATAATAATAATAATAATAATAATAATAATAATAATAATAATAATAATAATAATAATAATAATAATAATAATAATAATAATAATAATAATAATAATAATAATAATAATAATAATAATAATAATAATAATAATAATAATAATAATAATAATAATAATAATAATAATAATAATAATAATAATAATAATAATAATAATAATAATAATAATAATAATAATAATAATAATAATATTATAAACAAATAAATACAATTATATCTGATAGATATTTAAGTATTATACAATCGATATATATCTCTGAAATAGACTATTAAAATTATTTTTATAAATTGTCAGATAGATAAAAACTAATCTCAGGAAGTGATTTACAAATAGACAATTAATGTTATATATATATTTATTTCATATTCACTTTTCATAGTAACTATTATTATATATCATAATAGTATATTACATAATAATAACCTCGATAAATAATTGTGATAATATAATAAGCAACGTATAGGTTTACGTATTAATTTAAATTATATTCATATCTCATTATATATATATATATATATATAATACATTACGAATACAACTACATTAATAAGATTCGCTATAATTGAATTGTATATAATTAATTTAATTTATAATAAATCCTAGCTATTAAAGTAATACATAAATATGTATATATGTATCATGCATGCATTGTCATGAATGCATTGCCATGGTAATTGCATATATATATTATATAATATATATATATATATATATATGTATACATGTTTAGTATATATTGTCTAGTACGTAAGTACACTTAATTCATATTGAGATTAACCGGAATAAATAAAATAATGCCGGCGATATTTGAGAGGTAGACACAACAAGCTGAATACAATCATCACGTGACTAACGAATAGGTATCGCGTTCGTCAGGCCCATATATGGCATTATATACCTACTATAAATCCTGAGGGATTTACGGTCCCTGTATATTGGTTATTAGACATCTTCTCAAACCTAGAATGTCAAATTATTATACAACAGGTAAGATCAAAGTAGACATGAAATACCTAAATATAGTTACAAATATGAAATAAATAATATCAAAACTAAACGAAAAGTCGACAAACAATATACTAATAATATAAAAATAAAAATTAATTATAAATTATATTTCTGTGTATAAAATTATTCAATACAATAATTTCGTATACGGAATTATACGGTATATTCAATATATGCATATATAGCATATATTGCATGTATATTGATGTGTCATATAAGAAAATCATCTATAATAATATAGTATTGTATTCAATATTATAGATCTTTATTGTTATACTTATCTCGATTCTAGAACGATTATTAATGAATCCATAATTTGTTATGATATTCTAGCTTCTATGATATGTAAACATATCAATTGATAATTATATATAATTAATTATAATTGTTATGTATTATCATATATCTTATTGAATTTATTACGAATACAAAAGTATTAGATTTCAAGAAACAAGCGTATGAATAAACAATGATTCGTTCATGAATCATGAGTCATGAATCATGACTTATGCAGCATTAGTTTTGTAATCTCATTTGTAAATAGCAGTATGTTTAGTAAACAACGTATTCGCAAATGTGTATGTGTTACTTATGTGTTACTTATTGGTTATATGTTCGAAATTAAAGTTGTACATGTATGTATTGTCATTTGTTTCTGTTTAATTCTTATATATCTTATATATGATGCATATGATATATATATATATATATATATCATAAAAATATTAGAAAGAATTGTTTCCAAACAACTCATAGCCCATGTAAATAAAAATAATCTTTTCGACCCGTTTCAAAGCGCTTTTCGTAAGGGTCATTCAACCGAAACAGCTCTCCTACGTATTACTGACACTATATTATCTACCTTAAATAGCAACACGTGTTGCCAGCTAATCCTACTTGATCTATCATCTGCTTTTGATACCCTGGACCATAACATATTAATCTCGCGACTTACTTTAATGGGTATATCTGGCTTAGCATTAAAATGGTTTACTTCATATCTCACTAACAGGAATATCTCTATTATGATTAACAAATCTTACTCGCCTCTTTCTCCTCTTAACCACGGTATTCCCCAAGGATCTGTTCTAGGCCCATCCCTCTTTTCTATTTATATCCGCCCTATTGCTGATCTAATTAAGAAATTTACAAATATCCACTACCATATTTTTGCTGATGATATCCAAATGTTTACCTTATTCCCTATAAATTCTCATAATACCATTAACTCTGAATTAATCGAGTGTGCTAACTCCATAAGATTATGGCTCCTCTCCAATAAACTACTAATTAATTCCTCTAAGACTACTGTACTTAACATATCTACTTCTGAAACTTCCTTTCCAAACTTTACTCTAAATAACATGATTATTTCTCCTTCTCATTCCTCCAAAAACCTAGGATTAGTATTTGATGACAAATTATCATTTAAGAATCACATATCATCCATTACAAAATCATCCAACTTTCATCTCTTCAGAATTAAAAAAATACGGAAATCACTTTCCAGAAACCTTACTAAAACTCTAATTAATGCTCTTGTACTTTCACGTATTGACTACTGTTCTTCCCTACTGAATTTACTTCCTGCTAAAGCTACTGCTCCATTTAATCGGATTATCCGTTCCTCAATACGTACTACTTACTGTTTAACTCGACTGGATCACTCTACTACAACATCTCATCAATCATATCGTATGTGGCTACCCTTCTCCCTCAGGTGTAAATTACGTATACTATCTATAATCCATAAATCAATATATTCTTTTACCCCTAGCTATATCTCTGATCTAATTAAAAAACGTACTATACTATCTTCTCTTCGTTACCAAAATGCTCCTCTACTTATCTCCCAGAACTCTAGTAAAACTTCCCTAAATTCTAGAGCTTTTAAAAATTCCGGTCCAACCCTATGGAATTCCCTCCCTCCTACCATTCGTTCTATTAGATCCCACAAAAGATTTATAAATCTTACTTCTTCTTTTCTCTCTACCCATAATCATTAAATCATCCAACTTATTATTTGTATCCGTGTTATATTAAATTTATATCATTATTAAATTGTTATTGTATTATTATTATCTTATTATTATATAACACTATACTATATCAATGCAGTCTGTAGTATACACAACTACACCATATCAATGCAGACTGTATTTATAATAGTCCTTTATAGTGTGTATTATTGTTTTTCCGTTGTATATTGAATGTATATTATTATCAAATTATTATCGTATTACTATTTTTTATTATTATTTTCTTTCCGCACGAGCGAAGGGGTCTACATGACCCTATTTTAGTGCTAATAAACTCAATATCATCATCATCATCATATATATATATATATATATATATATATATATATATATATATACGTATATTACATGTATGTTATGTCAAAGTATTCATAATAGTCATTATGAAATATTAAATTACCTGTAAATTCAAGTATAATATGAAGTCAGTTATATCTGTTATGTTAGCATTATGTGATCAATTCGAGAAGATATTACGTAATGTGAGTTAAGTAATAAACATCAAAGGTAACATAAATAGCTATCTTCCGTGTTTTATTACAATAGAAAGTGCATGCCTAATGCTAATCGATATTAAGTTCAACTAGTCAACTATGCATTTTAAGCGATGAGTTCGTGTTAGTGACTGCACTTCAGAGTAACGGTTATATACTGCTATAGTATATCCATTAGATATACTATATATTATATATTATATAGTAGATATTATCTACTATATATTTTACTGCCTGTGTGGCTCAGTGGCTAAGGCGTCAGACACATAAGCAGTAGGACACGGGTTCGACCCTCGTCCGGACCATTAATTAATTTTATAAAATGGGTCTTAAAATATTATTTAGAAGTGATCTTATATAATTGTGTATAAATAAATGATCGGCTCTCGTTAAAACCATGTATGCCTTAACATGAGAGCGGCTTCGAAGGGACATTAGAGCCATATATGGTTATAAGTGAAAACTTCATCTAAGTTCTTAAATAAATAAATATAACATGCATTTATACAAATATATAATATTATAACTATAGTGTATAAGCTTATAAGCATATATATTTTTTTTAATATTTTTTTTTATTTGGTGGAGTCCTTTCATCCCATCCAGGAACTTAGATGAAGTTTTCTCTTATAACCATAACCATATATGCATATATTGCTCTAATGTCCCTTCTAAGCCGCTCTCATGTTAAGGCATACATGGTTTAACGAGAGCCGATCATTTATTTATACACAATTATATAATATCACTTCTAGATAATATTTTAAAACCCATTTTATAAAATTAATTAATGGTCCGGACGAGGATCGAACCCGTGTTCTACTGCTTGTGTGTCTGACGCCTTAGCCATTGAATCACATAGGCAGTTTAAACACACACACATATATATATATATATATATATATATATATATATATATATATATATATATATATATATATATATATATATATATGTGTGTGTGTGTGTAGAGTGTTTAGGGGTATTTTGTACTTCCAGGTACCAACATCCAACTATCTTATATTTGCTCCTCGTATAAAAACTATCCCATTTAACTGAACCCTAATAAAAGTGTATGCACCAACAACTGCCTATTCAGAAAAATAAATAGAGGTGTTTTACGAACAGATAGAAGAAAATATACGATAAAACAGACACCACGTAAATATTTACTAATAATAATGGATGATTGGAATGAGAAAGTGAGTTTTGATGATCATACTAAATGACCCAATGCAGTAGATCGGTTATAAAATGATATAATAAATTGAAGATATGAAATACTACTAGAATTTGCTGATAAACACTACTCTCTAACACTATGTATAATCATACAAATCCACAATTACAACACGACACTCTCCAAATGGACAAACTCACAATAAAATCGAGTATATATTAACAACACAACGTTTAAATCAATCATAATAAATACATATACCAGAATTATGGTGCATAGAACTAGGTTATGGTCACTATTTGTATCCGTTCCAGGGTATATTAATATACCATTATATTATTAATATACCATGCTATGTATATTAATATACCCTGGAATTGATACAAATAGTGACCATAACCTAGTTCTATGCACCAAGAAACTAAAACTTTGTAGGGATTATCGAAAACAAGTCGTATAAGATAAGATCTAGATAAATTCAAGAATAATTCAAACAACGAACTATATAAGAATACTATTCAGTCTGGTATACATCAAGTTACCATAGAAGGAAAAGATCCTACAATAATTGTTAATGAGATTAAGACGATTATTACTGTAACTGCCACCAGAAATATTGGTATATAGAGAGTAAGAAAACAAGCATGGGTACAAATGATATCTTGGAATTATGTAATAAAAGAAGTACACTAAAGCCATCCTTAAAGCAGATCCAAGTGAAACTTTTTCTCTAGCTCTATGATGTAGAAATATTAAAACGATTGAGAGAATGCTGTAACTAATTATATAACTATCCAATAAAAACAAACGTGAAACCAAATCATAATGAATCAAGTAACTTTTCTAACCCGAGCTTTTTAGTCTTCCGTGCAAGCTTCACGGTGCAGATAATGCCTATTCCATATATCATTAATAAAAGTGCATTAGTTAGAAACAAATCCCTGATATTCGATTATATATTGTAAAGTGGTCGTTGTAAAGCTATACATTTATAATTTGTTAATAAATCAAATAAATAAGTCAACAATAAGTGTAATCAAGAGATGAACTGTACACGAAAGTATACTTTATTTTAATTAACTATAGTTAATATACGTATATGCACAATATGGTACCGTACATAACAAATGTGGTGTCATAGGTATGCACTTCTTCACAGTTTAAAACTTTTCTAGTATACTGCAATATATTGCTGATACAGATGATGTACACTGTACACTGTGCAGTGTACAGTGTACATTGTACACTAGCGTAATGTTAAACTATAACTCCACGATAGGGTTTATCAATATCTCGAATAAAATTATAATATATATATATATATATAAATGTATAATAATAAGTATTATTATATATATTATATATATATATTAATATATATAAATATATATATTATAATTTATATACGAATATTTGTATTTAAATATTATTAATATCAATACTCGTACTATTACCAACTATTATTCCAACGGCCTACATTCTCGTATCGATAATTAATAACCGTACGATATCGGTATCGATAACTGGGTCAAGGTCGTTGTACTAGTTCCGATCGAATATTCTAGAATTATGATCACTTTCTACAACTGCATACACGCACCCGCGCGCACACACGTTCAACACGCGCACACATACACGCACACTGTGTGCGTCGCACACTTTATACGTATTCCGTGTGTGCATGTCACATGTCATGAAGCGCTCCACGTGTGATTGTGTGCAGCTTATTGGCGCTATAATGCCAGCATAATAGTCTATTTATATAATGTATTCTTTACATTAATATATATATATATATATATATATATATATATATTAATATCTAGATACATTTGCTCTACCGGAAATTGACTGATAATTACGTATTTACTTAATTTCCATTGTTGTATTATCTATAGGTATTACGTAATAATGTAGAGGTGTGACTAACATCAATACACCCTACATCATATAGCGTATGAAATTGTGTGTGGTAGGAGATATTGATAATATGCACTGTGTATAGTTGTCGTTACTTGTGTAATGGAATATTAGTGTTTTGTATACATGATATACACGAGCTAAGGGGGAGGGAAGGGAACGGAACGGAATGGAACGGAAGAGAAGAGAAGGGAAGGGAAGGGTGCGAGGGGATGGGAGGGAAGGGAATAGAAGGGACGGAAGGGTGCGAGGATGTGATAGCGGATGGGAGGAGAGGGGAAACATGCACACAAATAACACTGTGAACATATGCAAATTTGATTTTTATAAACAAAATATGATAACATAACATTATATTATTAACATTACATAATTGAAATATTTGTTTACATATTTTACAGAATTATTAATTGACTATATAATCTATTACGGAAGTTTACTATGATGTAACATATCAGGAAATGGAACCGAAAATCAGTTATTTACACAGATATATGTATTAATGTTTATTCATGACTAATTAAATATGAGTTCTAATAAATTTATATATCTGAATAGGTACCTATATTTAATAATGACACGGCACTCTGCAGAACATTTTGTGTAGATTCATCAGGTTGTTACAATGTTATGTATGTCCACAAAAATATGAAACAGAAAAAAAAGAAAATATTTATAACTATTCAAAGTTTTATAACATATTCTAGATACATTTATATATAAAGTGTCACTTTAAAAACGATATGTCAATTTAAAGATAAAAGATATAATTTTATTATTATAATATTATGTGTGTACGTAGAATGTGTCCCTTAATCACAAATGTTGATACTCGTGATATCAATGTTAACCATCTCCTCCTCCTCCTCCTCCTCCTCATCCTCCTCCTCCTCCTCCTCCTCCTCCTCCTCCTCCTCCTCCTCCTCCTCCTCCTCCTCCTCCTCCTCCTCCTCCTCCTCCTCCTCCTCCTCCTCCTCCTCCTCCTCCTCCTCCTCCTCCTCCTCCTCCTCCTCCTCCTCCTCCTCCTCCTCCTCCTCCTCCTCCTCCTCCTCATCCTCCTCCTCATCCTCCTCCTCATCCTCCTCCTCCTCCTCCTCCTCCTCCTCCTCCTCCTCCTCCTCCTCCTCCTCCTCCTCCTCCTCCTCCTCCTCCTCCTCCTCCTCCTCCTCCTCCTCCTCCTCCTCCTCCTCCTCCTCCTCCTCCTCCTCCTCCTCCTCCTCCTCCTCCTCCTCCTCCTCCTCCTCCTCCTCCTCCTCCTCCTCCTCCTCCTCCTCCTCCTCCTCCTCCTCCTCCTCCTCCTCCTCCTCCTCCTCCTCCTCCTCCTCCTCCTCCTCCTCCTCCTCCTCCTCCTCCTCCTCCTCCTCCTCCTCCTCCTCCTCCTCCTCCTCCTCCTCCTCCTCCTCCTCCTCCTCCTCCTCCTCCTCCTCCTCCTCCTCCTCCTCCTCCTCCTCCTCCTCCTCCTCCTCCTCCTCCTCCTCCTCCTCCTCATCCTCCTCATCCTCCTCCTCTTCCTCATCATCCTCCTCCTCCTCCTCCTCCTCCTCATGCACCTCCCCCATCTCCTCGTCCTCCTCCTCATCCTCCTCCTCATCCTCCTCATCCTCCTCCTCTTCCTCATCATCCTCCTCCTCCTCCTCCTCATCCTCCTCCTCTTCCTCATCATCCTCCTCCTCCTCCTCCTCATCCTCCTCCTCTTCCTCCTCATGCACCTCCCCCATCTCCTCGTCCTCCTCCTCATCCTCCTCCTCATCCTCCTCATCCTCCTCCTCTTCCTCATCATCCTCCTCCTCATCCTCCTCCTCCTCATCCTCCTCATCCTCCTCCTCTTCCTCATCATCCTCCTCCTCCTCCTCCTCATCCTCCTCCTCTTCCTCATCATCCTCCTCCTCCTCCTCCTCATCCTCCTCCTCTTCCTCCTCATGCACCTCCCCCATCTCCTCGTCCTCCTCCTCATCCTCCTCCTCATCCTCCTCATCCTCCTCCTCTTCCTCATCATCCTCCTCCTCATCCTCCTCCTCCTCATCCTCCTCATCCTCCTCCTCTTCCTCATCATCCTCCTCCTCCTCAGCATACTAATCGCCTACTTCAATAGATGGATCACACTCAACTATACGGCGTACAGTGTACGGAGCTATTGTAATGTGATTTAAATAATGTGATTTCGTCGTGTATGGCATTAGACTAATTAGCTTTATATGTTTATTTAGCACTATATGTACACTGTACATATAGTGCTAAATAAACATTGTACATGGTACAGTGTATATTATATACTATATACTGTTCTAATGGAGCTCAGACCGAACTCGACCAAATCAGTAGAATACAACAATTTAAGTTTGAACAAAGGAAATATGCTTACATATTCTTAAATATCTGCAGACTATAATCTATATCTATATATTTTAGATTAAATGTGTTTTATTTACAGAATTTATATTCTCGAAATGTGATATTCATACATATGTATTCATACCTATGGTTCCAGATAAATTATAATCTCTATGAATGTAAACAAATAAAGTAATTGACAGCTGTCACCGGTAGATCTTGGTAAGGTATAGTCAACAGATCAAGGGGCTACACATTCAATATCAGGTACCGATATAATGGCTATCACAATTATAATTTAAAACCTAAGTAAATATTATACGTCGTGCTATAGCACATATATGTTTTATATATATATATATATTATAATAATAGTGTATAATCATCAAGTTGAATTGATAGTTAGATCTATTTTAAAATTATATATATATATGCAAAGTACATTACCTATAGGTAATGTACTTTGCACGTACATGTGTACGTCGTACATTCAATAAACAGCGACATTCTTCTATATTAAAATATTTATAGGCATTTTTAAAATCTCTGGAAAAGGTCGAATACCGCCTATAAAATAAAAAAAAGTTTACCATATTGACAGAAATACTTCAAACATTCGATGATGATATATTGATGATCGCTATCTATAAAAACTGAACCGGCTAGTGTACACTGTACACGTATGCAGAGTCATGTATGACTTCTTGAGGACTTCATCCGCTATTTTATCCGCTATTTGTATACGTATCGTTAAATAAATATTATTATTCGTATAATTACGTGTGCGTATCGAGTTACAAAATATTATTATAATCACTATTATAAAGATGGGTTATTATTACGTAATAATTGAACGACCTAGATAATAACGCTATAATTGTAACGCTGCAGGTAGAATACGAATAACGTGGGATTAATCTGATTAAAGTATGCTCGTGTACGACACTGTACCAGACAGTGTACGAGAGTACCTTAAAGTACCTTAAGTACCTTAAGAGAGAGACTGTTTTCGTAGATTTTTATTCCCTTCATCGAATATCGCCACCTATATGGGAATAACTCCTCTTAATCATTCTGTTTATAATAAAACAAACAGATTTTAAACCGACAACAATTCAGAGAGCAGTGACAACATTATGAAATATAGGAATTTACATTGAACAATAACGAACACATTTAAATGACAACTATGATAGGACAATGCATACGCTGTAGTACTTCTGTTGTCCGTAGCAACAATCTAATTAGAAGATTACAATAGAATATGCTGGTAGTAATATATGATTACAGACGTTATTTGTATTTAATTTAATATTTGATGATTTATTCAGCGCGCAATCATAGTATTACATAATATGTATTACACATACATATGTAATACATAATACATGAGTATTACATAATACATACATTTATCTATTAATAAATTACTATTTATAGGTTGTAATTATAAGTATAAGTATTTACTAATACATATACTGGTTAATGCTTAGTAAGTTCATCCATGGATTGTAAGTTGCACAGTGGTTAGATTATTATTGTTCGTATGTATATATATATATATATATATATATATATATATATTTATAAAGTATACTCTATAGAATTCAGTAAAGCCATCTTACCTATGGCATATCGCTTACTTACTTAGGGATTATAATCCTAATTATAGTATACATGCGTACGCAGGTAAAGGTGTTAAGTAAATTATCAATTGAAAATGATATTCACGAATAATACATCCTATAGGATAATAAACTCTATATAGTTTATACTATGCCGAACTCTATATATTAGGGATGTAAATGATGCCGAGCTTTTGATGCCGAGCCGAGACTATTGGTTTTTGATGCCGAGCCGAGACTTTCATTTTCGGAACAAAAACGTGCCCATGCCGAGCCGAGACTCTAGCCAAACGAGCCCGAGCCGAACCGAGACTTTAGCTAAACGAGCCCAAGCCGAGCCGAGACTTTAGTCAAACGAGCCGAGACTCTAGTCAAACGATCCCAAGCCGAAATGAAACTCTTACAAAACATAATCGAGCCGAAATGATGCTTTTGTAAGTTACATTTTAAACATAATTTTATATATTTATCCATATTGTTATTAATGTTTCATATTTCATGTGACATAATATTAATTATATGTATCGATAGGTGGCTATTTTGTTTATAATATACTCCAATGTTCGTTTAGTATACGAATATTTTAAAAATTTCAAAAAATAATTCTCTGTACTCTCAGACTCGAATATGGCTTTATTAATTTCACGAGGTATGTCGGTGTCATGATGATATGCAAAATGTGTAGTTACCAGTAATTTATAAATAATGTGGACATTAATTTATAGTAGGTATTGTTGTCGCATCAGTTCAGTTATTCTGATCGTATATTGATATCGGTGTTAATTTATATATTACGCAAATGACGATCGAATTATTTTATTTAATGGCATTAACTGATGAGGAGGTAAATTAATTAAAAGTATGTTACAAATTGTAACTTACAATAGTCCAATAAAGATTTGATTTAGCAATTTACATGTAGCAATTTACATGCCTATTACAATTTATATTTGTTCTTATAATTCTAATATTATGCAATTGATAGTTGGCTGATTTGACTTTTTGAGTTTATGAACATATTAAGATTCTTATAAATTAACACTCCTGGTAGTTATTTATGATACTTGTCTATAGTTTGTAATGAAATTATTTTCGTTTGATATACAAAACAATGATTCTGGTAACTGACACTGAAACTATATTGAGCTTATGAAAACTGAGACTAACACTTGAATGATGCCTTTAATAAGCATGAGTTAATAGCAATGCATTTTATAGAGACTGAGACTGCATCGATGCTTTAGGTAACCCATTATGAGTCTTAAACGATGCTATTGTTATTTACATTGAGACTGAATCGATGCTTTAGGTATTGAGACTGAGACTGCATCGATGCTTTGGGTAACCGAGACTGAGACTGCATCATGCTTTGGGTAACCGAGACTAAGACTGCATCGATGCTTTGGGTAACCGGCACTGAGACTGCATCATGCTTTAGGTGACCGAGACTGAGACTGCATCGATGCTTTGGGTAACCGGCACTGAGACTGCATCATGCTTTAGGTATTGAGACTAAGACTGCATCGATGCTTTGGGTAACCGGCACTGAGACTGCATCATGCTTTAGGTGACCGAGACTGAGACTGCATCGATGCTTTGGGTAACCGAGACTGAGACTGCATCATGCTTTAGGTATTGAGACTGAGACTGCATCGATGCTTTGGGTAACCGAGACTGAGACTGCATCATGCTTTAGGTATTGAGACTGAGACTGCATCGATGCTTTGGGTAACCGAGACTGAGACTGCATCATGCTTTGGGTAACCGAGACTGAGACTGCATCATGCTTTAGGTATTGAGACTGAGACTGCATCGATGCTTTGGGTAACCGAGACTGAGACTGCATCATGCTTTGGGTAACCGAGACTGAGACTGCATCATGCTTTAGGTATTGAGACTGAGACTGCATCGATGCTTTGGGTAACCGAGACTGAGACTGCATCATGCTTTGGGTAACCGAGACTGAGACTGCATCATGCTTTATATTTGAGCTGCATCATTTACTGCATCCCTACTATATACATATAGAGTTCAGCATAGTAGTTTAAAGTAAATATTATACGACCTTCACCTCTGTATCAGAACTATAGCCTACTAATATATATTACATTTACCCTATAGGGTATTCTATAGAATCAAATATATATATATATATATATATATTTAGAGTATTATTAATTATTAATTCTAGGAAATGAATCAATACAACTGAAGATCGATATTAATACGATTCAAACAAAAGAGATATTAGATAATCACCCACGTCGTATTGTTATCATAACATACGAATCAGATCGTATATTTACATAACTCTAGGGGCGGGCGGGAGGGGGGCGTTCCTTCGCCGTATTATGGGCGTATTTTATTATTAATCTTGCTGAGACGGCGCCTTATTGTTAACCTCGCTTATGATATTTAGACAGAGACACCTATTGGTCGACAAAATGTCATCTTGCGCATGACCCCCCTGCCACATGATTCAGAATACACGTGACAGACATACGCAAACACCAACTACTGCTACTAACGATAATACACGATTATTTATTGAATACACTGTACATAACGTATGAAGTTAATTATTAATGACTTTAATTTATATGATTTATAAAAATGACAGGTTTGTGAATTATACACACACACATATATATATATATATATATATTGTTATTGTTATTTTATTTTATTTTATTTGGTGGAGTCCTTTCATTCCATCCAGGAAATTAGATGAAATGTTCACTTATAACCATAATACTCGAATGATTTTTGTTTATCATTAATTATAATTATAAATGATTCATATAATTTATATATAGAATATATCTCCGAAAATATTATCTTAGAGCGAATTTTCTATGCAAAATATCCACACAAAAGTAATCTTAATATTGCTAACAAATTAATTAACTTATAAATAAAATATTTTTGGTAGACATTATTTTTAATTTTTATATATTTTTTATTATTAATTATTTTGAAAAATAATCAGTCATATGATATATGACTCATATCACATAGTATATCATAATTAATGAATAGATACATTTACAACTTTATTGCTATCTTTTATAAAATGACAACCAATTGATTATATGTTGCATTGTCTACCAACTAGATATAATATCACTATATATAATTTATAAGTATATATATATATATATATATATATAGTATAATAAGTATATATACTTATTATACTATATATATATATATATACTTATAAATTATAAGTTATAATACTGATATTAAGTATCTATAGACTAGAGATATACATACAAGGGCAACTTGATATACATGTATACGCGTGTATGCGTGAGTGTGTGTTTGTGAATGTATGTGTATTTATGAGTGTTTGTGTGTGCTTATATGTGTGTTTATTCATTCTGTATAAAATGCTCATAAGGCACACACTAATGAAGCGTAACAATGTGTGCATTGTGTAACGGTGCTAATACCATTGCAACGGTGATGTGATTGTTATGTGATATTGAATTACAGGTAACTCCGCACAGTTAATACTTAAACATATTACATAATACTTGATAAATATATATATATCGAATATTATTACATATATAACTGACTTCTAAGTAGCTCAGTTATTAAATGTCTCGGATACCCATGCAGTACAGTACTGAGGAGGCATGCCAATATGACCCATGTTTTAGCCCAGACCGATCAATGAAATAAGTCTTACAATATTAGTTAGATGTGATTTTATATATTGTCATAAAAGGATAAGACACGTTAAAAACATGGATTTCTAACACGAGAGCTGTGGCAAAGAGCATTAGAGCCATGCGTTGATAAGTAATACATTTAAAAATGACCCCATAAAAAGTAAATGAATACACACACACACACACATATATATATATATATATATATATATATATATATATATATATATATATATATATGAATTATACACATCTAAATTCAATTTATTACAATTTATACAATTGTATATAAATAATATATTCATAGTATATTTATTTTTATGATTTGAGAAACTATAATATATTATCAGTAAGTATATAAAATACTTATTACCTATATATTATTGACCTATACAATTAATTTGATTATAAAATATATATATATATATATATATATATATATATATATATATATATATATATATATATATATATAGTAATACATATAGTAATATAATGGTGAAATCAATAATATATATATATATATATATATATATATTTGTTAATATAATATCGCGAAAGTGTGTAGATATATTAGCTATAGCTAATTATAATAATACTAAATGTAGGACATATGTCCTACTAATATATATACATATATTTATATATATATATATATATATATATATATAATAATAATAATAATATCAGAATTTAGGCATGACCAAGGTAATCGAAGAAGCGCAATGCTTATCTAGTCGTTTACCTGAAACGTATTCCCAATTAACAATTATGAGGAGAAAAAAAATAAAATTAAAATTTATATAATATAGAATAAAATATGTAATTTTATAAATCTTATAAGAATCATGAGAATATAAAATTATGAATCATATACAAATATAAATAACTTTAAAAATAATATTAAAAGTAAATAATTATAAATAAAAAAAGTAATAGTATAAGAAATTAAAAGTATAATTGGAGTATATATATATATATGTTAGTTTTGAATGCTGTAGTTAAAGATTACTAATAAATTAGATCCAGAGTTGCCAATATTATGTTGAAATTAATGATGGTATATGATGTATCAACTTCAAGGATATGGGCACGCCAGTTCCAATGCCTTAGGGATCTTAATATTGCCAATAATAAGAACACTGACAATACTTGCCCACTCCACAAGTATATCCCATCCCCCGACACGTATCATAATCATATCAAGTCCAAACATATTAGCCACTCCATGTCATAGAAAAAATATAATGAAAAAAAAAAAAAAAAAAACTAATATATATATATATATTCCAATAATTAAAAACTCCTCATAATGTCATTCATCATATAATCATAAAATGTAAAGAAGAAAAATAAATTAATATAAAAATCTAGGAATATAAATATAAAATAATTATAAAATTAAAAATTAAAAGACAAATCCTATTGAATAAAACAATTAAACATAACTAAAAATAACTAAAAAAAATAAATAAAAAAATAAATAAAAATAAATAAATAGATATATTATATATATATACAAAAATTAAAAAAAAAATTAAGTAAATTTATAGTAAGTCATATATGTATATATATATATACATATATGCATATATGCCTCCCTAAATGTCAGCTGAACTTTCCTATTGTCTATAGTTAGAGAAAGTGGTATACCACTAGGCTATATATAGGCTATAGTACACTTATATATAGGCTATAGTACACTTATATATAGGCTATAGTACACTTACTATTACTATTCGGCATTCACTCCCCGTTAACATTAACTATATTAGACTACCGTATGCTAAACCTGACTTATTATTAACTGACTTATTATTAACTCTCGTATTCCAATCTCTAAATAATCCAAACTTGTATTACTATATAATCGATATATAAAACATATTTATTAAATACATACTATATTTATACTACAATATTAATGTAGTAACAATAGAAAACACACTTAGGTTGATATATAATATATATTAGAAATTCTGATATATATATATATATATATATATATATATATATTTATATATATATATGTGTGTGTTTATGTATGTATACGTGTACATGACTGTATATATATAGCAATATAGCTGTGTATACAGTGTATACATTGAACGCCGTATACAGGTACACACACTGCTCACACTCTCACACACACTCATACATGTCCGCACACACACATTTAGCAGCACTCACTCGCACACTTAGCAGCACTCACACACCCGCACACTCACCCCGTCGCGTCCTTAATTAATATTGACCACCGGGTCCGAAACTTGCATTTCTTTACGCCATTCTTTACATTCAGTGTATCGATCTATTGGAGGTGGTTCTTGTTTGATACACTGTACAGTGTACAGTGTACAGTGTGCAGCGCGTACACATTCATTGATTACTTATAACTATAGTATACCTGCTGCAGGTGTAGTATGCACGTGGTACACGTGATGGGTATAGTACGGGTAATCATTCATATAGAAATCTATAATCCCACACACATACACACATATATATATATATGAAATTGTAATATAAATGTATAGCATTAATGCTGACGTTGGTTTAGTAACTTACACTGTAGTGGAGCCGGGTTGAGATGTGTGCTTATGTTTTAGTAAGATGATTATCGTACGGAGAATTATGATTCATTATGCCGAACACAGATTAGTTGTCACTCTCTATAGTGAGGTCACTTACTCTAGTGAGGTTTACCGAGAGGAAGGACTTACGATTGTTCACAAGGACACGACCTTTACTTATATAATTAAGATTCGAATTACAGGAGACCTATATAGATGTAAGTCTGAGCATCGTACGTGCTATGCCACAACCACAACCGCAGTGATAACTGCACACACACACACACACACACACACACACACACACACACACACGCGCACGCACATACCTATCAATAATCGCCACACACACAACCCGACATAAGTGTAATAGCCGCACACACCCATACGTATACACTGTACGTACAACGTTAATTGTTATATATCAATGAAGGGTTGTAATTTTATAAATCATATATTTAAAGATTTAAACATCATATATATATATGTGGTATAATAATAAAACCATGAACAATAATTATATGTTGTTAAATTCAAATATTGAATGTAACCAATCAATGCGCTCGAAAATTCGATATTAAAATTATTCTATGATTTTCGAGATTATTATTTTCACTTTTTTTAAATATTTCTTGAAGCCTGACTATGGCAACTACAGTTTTTTGTTTGCATAATTATAATCTAATTTATTAAATCTTTCTAATCTATTTTAATGAATAGCCAAGTTTAGAAATCAAATCACCATTAGTGTATGTCGCACATATATGATATATATCATCACACACACACACACACACACACACACACACACACACACACACACACACACATATATATATATATATATATATACACGCACACATATACGCACACTTTGTCGCACACATACATTGTAATATGTGAATATTACATTTTC
The DNA here is from genome assembly GCA_964019155.1 of Osedax fenrisi. NCBI lineage: Eukaryota > Metazoa > Annelida > Polychaeta > Sabellida > Siboglinidae > Osedax > Osedax fenrisi. Next base: position 80,100,751 of record OZ025241.1, read on the forward strand.
TAGTTATAAAGTATAATATTTTATTCGCTATCTATATGTGATATATATTATTCGAACATTACACATTATAGCATTGTTATTATTAATGATGTGTTTAAATAAATACTTCTACCAACTAGAACAACAACAACAACAACAACAACGTAATGTAAATACATGTATTTTCATATGAAATATATGTGATATATTATTCGTTTTTACATGTATACATGTATGTGCAGTACTGAATGAAGCTACAATGCTGCAAGGGGACATGCTGTAAGGGGACACCGCAGTGATGTTCTCGGGCAGGCAGGCAGGCAGATGTAGGTTACTTTAGCAGCGATGTGTACTGCGGTCACAGCATGTTAAACAGTGTAAGGCGTAACTTACATAACGCTAGATAGTACCAGCTTGATACCGTTGTGCGATATTCTGTTTACCGTGTGAATGCGATATGTGTATTGTACGTCGTACATTGTACGTGAGTGCATGCACAGGGCGTATACACTATACAGTGTACAGTGTACACTATACTATATACAGTGTATATACCTGTATACCTGTACACAATGTATACATGTATTCGTACGCACGTGACTTTAAACTGTCGCCTGATACTACATGTATACAAGGTAGCCATTACGGGGTACCTAGATCGACTAGTACATCCGGGTATAGTGTAACTACTTCCTGTACGGGAGAGCGTGCAGTGCGCTGGTAGCAGATGATTATAGGTTGTACATTGTTGTACATTCTACAATGTGTGTGTGTGTGTGTGTGTGTGTGTGTGTGTGTGTGTGTGTGTGTGTGTGTGTGTGTGTTGTACACTAACCTGAATACGCGCGTGTATGTAGTTATAGGTGCGCGTGTGGGCGTACTTAATCGCACCCACGTGTGTACGCGCCGCACGAGTGTAGGTGTTCACCGGGTCACGTGGGGAAGACTCGTAGATCACGTGACTACCGTGTGTATTGTGCTAAACTCGTATCACGGTATCGTGTTACGCACGCTATTAACATGTCACGCGTATAGTGTATTATCAAGGACATTGTCCTTAGTATTATTATAATGTCAATACATGTATATACAATGTATCATTATATATATATAGAGTATATAGAGTCCATAGAGTCTATAGTGACACTATATAGTGACACTATATATGTGACACTCTATAGCGTATATGCTCTTGGAGGGTATCGTATAATCATTATAAATATAATAAATATGAGTCATAACGTATACCCCCATTTACTACCATCGTAAAGCTCATGCAAGTGTCATGACTCATGTCATGACTCATGGGTTATCGGGGTTTTACTGTACCCCGCTTGAAGGCAACTTATCTCATGACAGACAATATATTGCTATATACTATTGTTATATGTAAAGTATCGATAATGAATACTTACACGTAGGAGTTGATCTCTATAACAATGGTAGTTATTGTCACACATTATAATGATATAAGATAATGATATAATACATTATATATAACACTTATTATAAGGTATACCTCTATTGGGTACTATACGCTAGAACATTCTGCGGGCGTTGTGCACGAGTTATATGACAGTGTTCTAACACTTGTATCACCAAATATAGTCATTATCCTGTGCGTAGGGGCGCTGCAACAGGGGGGGTGACGGGGGATATGCCCCCCACTTTAAAATCAAGGGGACTTCCTATGTATGGGTCCCCCACACTTTTACCACAACATTTATTTTGATTGGTTGGTCCCCTTACATAACAAATCGTTCAAGCGCCCCTACCTATGCGTCACACTTGTTCTATTCACATCTTCCCACCTATATATTACACGTGTGCTTGTATTATACATATATACATTACACGCATATCTAAAGGTAAAGTGTTATCGGGGTTTAGTTAAGTAATCTGATAAAACGTTATATATGTGTGTGTGTTGAAATGCGCCGAATACATTAAGAAGAATGGCAACTAACTAATTAATTACTATGATTACTAACGAAATTAAAATATAATGTGTATACCTATATATATATATATATATATATATATATATATATATATAGGTATATCTATAGGTATACCTATACCTATGTCATATACGTAGACATGTAGGACATACATTGTAGGTATGTCTAAAACATATACAAACAGAATTAAAAACGATTTTTAACCTGTTTTAAAAATAATAAGAAAAACATTTTAAATACTATAGGCCTTATAGCCTATGTTAGCCTGTTAGTATGTATTTAATATATATGAAAAATGCAATTCATTCATTTTATTTGCATCTATCTATGTCATCTATATATATATATATATATATAATATATATATATATATATATATATATATATATATATATTCACATATATATGAATGAATGAAATCATTTTATAGATAAATGATAAGGTGGAACAGTAAAAGTGATGGGATTTATTGATGAATCAATATCAGTCAAATTCGATACCTCCTGACAATATGTGCAGTATCATATATCAACATATACACTAGGATAGAAATAAAATAATATTATAATAGTGCAATATACATGATTACTGCAATAATATATGAATCTATTTATATATAAAATATGTAGAAAAAATATGTAAAATTCTATAGAATGACTGTTTGGCTTCATTTAAAACGGAGGACCTACAATGTAGATCCTACACTGCTATGACATTCAGTGTAGAGGTCATACAGTGTATGTCCTACAGTGTAGAGGTCATACAGTGTATGTCCTACACTATATGCTCTCCTCCGTAGTACTGACATAATAGTACCTTAAATAGCAAAATGTGTTGCCAGCTAATCCTACTTTATCTCTCATCTGCTTGTGATACCTTGTACCATAACATATTTATATCGCGGCTTACTTTGATGGGTATACCCTATAGGGTATATATATATATCTGGCTTAGCATTAAAATGGTTTACTTCATATCTGACTAACCTCAATATCTCTATTATGATTGACAAATTAGATTGATATCTTACTCGCCTCTTTCTCCTCTTAACCACGGTATTCCCCAAGGATCCATTCTAGGTCCATCCCTCTTTTCTATTTATATCCCCTTATTGCTGATTTAGTTAAGAACTTTCCAAATATACACTACCATATTTTTGCTGATATTATTCAACTGTTTAACTTTTTCCCTATACATTCTTATAATACCATTAACTCTGAATTAATCGAGTGTGCTAACGCCATAAGAGTATGGTTCCTCTCCAATAAACTACTAATTAATTCCTCTAAGACTACAGTATACTGTACTTAACATATCTACTTCTGAAACTTCCTTTCCAAACTTTACTCTAAATAACATGATTATTTCTCCTTACCATTCCTCCAAAAACATAGGATTAGTATTTGATGACAAATTATCATTTAAGAATCATATATTATCCATTACAAAATCCTCCAACTTTCATCTCTTCAGAATTAAAAAAATACGGACATCACTTACCAGAAACCTTACTAAAACTCTAATTAATGCTCTTGTACTTTCCCGAATTGACTACTGTTCTTCCATACTGAATTTACTTCCTGCTAAATCTACTGCTCCACTTAATCGGATTATCCGTTACTCAATACGTACTGCTTACTGCATAACAAGACTGGATCACTCTAATACAACATCTCATCAATCATCTCGTATGTGTCTACCCTTCTCCCTCAGGTGTAAATTACGTATACTATATATATAATCCATAAATCAATATATTCTTTCACCCCTAGATATATATCTCTGATCTAATTAAAAAAACGTACAATATTACCTTCTCTTCATTACCAAAATTCTCCTCTATTTATCTCCCAGAACTCTAGTAAAACTTCCCTACATTATAAAACTTTTAAAAATGCCGGTCCCACCCTATGGAATTCCCTCCCTCTTACCATTCATTCTATTAGATCCCACAAAAGATTTATAATATTACTTCTTCTTTTCTCTCTATAGAGAGTTATATATACAGAGGTATACCTATAATCATTAAATCATCTGACTTATTATTTTTGTCCGTATTATATTCAACGTATATTATTATTAAATTTGTATCGTATATATACGAATCTTATATCATATATATACGTATCGTATACGATAACAATAGTAATATATTACTATTATCTTATTATTATTTTCTTTCCGCACGAGCAAATGGGTCTACATGACCCTACACTGTTAAAAATAATAGCATTCAAAACCCTTTACTTTATAACATATCAATAAGTAAAGGGTTTCGTTTACCAAACCCTTTAATCGAATTTCTATGAAACTAAAGGGTTTGTGCAAACTCTTTAATACCTTACATTTGCATATATAAAGAGTTTCTATTTATGAATTAATATAATAGCTCTCAAAACCCTTTACTTTATAAAATATCAATAAGTAAAGGGTTTCGCTAAACAAAACTATTTAATCGTATTTCGTAGATACTAAAGGGTTTCACGAAATGCATAGTGGTGATTCGTATAATTATTATATACACAATTATGAGGCCAACATTACTAATTATTCTAAGTAAAATTATATTATTTTATAACATTTTCTCAATTTTAAAATTTTTATTTAATTATACCTTATTAAAAATTAGTAATCAATTATGATTTTAATTTTATATTTAAGATAATATTCGTAATTATATAAATAAAGTGTTATTTTAAAATTGAAATTTTAATAAATATAAAAAAGTAATCAATAATCATGTTTAATTAAATGCTAAATATTGGATATATAACAATTATACCTTTATTAAATATTATGTATAACATAATATTTAAAACATTAGAATGTTTTAATTAATTAATTCTAATAATAAAAATTAAAATACAACTGTTAATCAATTCTATAATATGTTATGAAATTCTATCATTTATGAAACCCTTTATTAGATATACTTATGAAACCCTTTAAAAAAAAGCCTAACTTAAGGTTACCAAACACTTCGTTTAAACGGACATTGATTAAAGGGTTTAATTCACTAAAACAAAAGGGTTTTTTAACAGTGTATTGTAGTGCATAATAAACCTAATATCATCATCATCATCATCATATATATATATATATATATATATATATATATATATATATATATATATATATGTATATACACAAATATATATATATATATATAAATGAGTTTTTCTACATAACTCAATAATAATATATATTTATTTTTTATTTTGACATAATATTAGGTTATATTTATTCTCACTATCCAATTAAATTGTAATTTTCGATTCCGATATTTATTTATATATATATATATATATATATATATATATATATATATATATGTGTGTGTGTGTTTATGTGTGTATGTGTATACTTTGTAGATAATTAAACCTAAGCTATATTATATAGTATTCTATATGTATAATGTATCGTAATGTATGCTAGACCGTACACACAGTATGTGACGCGTAATATTAATAATACTATTTACCGACGTGAATTATTAATCACGCGTTACATGATTCATGTTTAATTATTAATATTTAATATCCGCATTACAAAGCAAACCTGTTTGTATGCATATACAAGGTATGTTATTTCTACAGAGCAATTCCGGTAACATTAGTATCACGTTATATCGCTTATATATAACTATAAATATTAAATATTAATATGTAATTAAATTATCATTTATTGTAGAAATGGTATTACAATTATTGTATAATATATATATATATATATATATATATATATCATTTATATTTATATATATATATATATATATATATATATATATATTATAACTAATGAAAGAGAGAAAATAATAGTTACTTAATTAGTCAAATTAATTCGCCCACTATTACTAATACTTACACCTCCACTACCACTACCACTACTAAGAAACGTGAAAATCCGATATACGATTTGTTATTGTTATATCAAGGACACACAAGGACACGGCCGTAGTGATATGTTCACGATGTTATGTAAGATGGTGAGTTTTCAAACGATTACCTTTATGTGTTATTATTATTATTATTATCATATTAGTATTATCATGTGGTGTTGTTGTTGTTGAGGTTGATTATAATCGTAAATAGGACAAATGAAAACTGATCATATATGATTGTGTATGTATTTTATATTTACATATATATTGTATATATATATATATATATATATATATATATATATATATATATATATACATCTATGCTACCTAACCTACCTGGTGAAAATTCTGAAATATAACATAATTGATGACTCATAATTGAATTCCCCAAGCAACGAATAAACTATATAGTATAGAGTAAATGTAAACATTTAAAATCGCTATTATAATAAGATATTTATAAATCTAATAAAGAAACAAAGCAATATGAATGATTCTATTATATTTCTTGGATACTAATAAATGTCATTGTTCACTGAAATAATTGCGTATCCATTACAAATATATATATATATATATAAATATATATATATATATATATTACATGTAATGCCATATTTCAGCATCTTCATTCGTATAAAATACAATAAAAATACATACAAATAGATATTAAAATAAACAATATATATATATATATATATTTTATATAATATATATATATATATATATATATATATATATATATATATATATATATTGATATTGTATTACATTAATATTTAAAATATTTGTAGAACTTGAAGTTATTTTAATATTATTAATAATAAAAGAAGAACTAGTATATTTTATAAATACATATATATATATATATATATATATATATATATATATATATATATATAAAATATAGCGAGAGTAAGAAAATACAAAATTATAATTATAATAACATATATTCTATTAATTTGTAGGAAGGTTATAGAGCAGGAGGCTGTAGTAATCTATACCAGATAATATTAGAGTATGTAATATGATATTGGTAATAGGGTTAGTTTTCTCCTTCCATATTGTTATTGTTATTGTTATTGTTATTTTTATTTGTTAGAGTCCTTTCATCCCATCCAGGAACTTAGATGAAGTTTTCACTTATAACCATATATGGCTCTAATGTCCCTTCGAAGCCGCTCTCATGTTAAGGCATCCATGGTTTTAACGAGAGCCGATCATTTATTTATACACAATTATATAAGATCACTTCTAAATAATATTTTAAGACCCATTTTATAAAATTAATTAATGGTCAGGACGAGGATCGAACCCGTGTTCTACTGCTTGTGTGTCTGACGCCTCAGCCACTGAGCCACATAGGCAGTTTCTGTATTATGATATTGGTAATAGGGTGAGTTTGCTCTTCCTTATGCGATGAATGTTGATAGTTTAGGTGATAGTTGGCTGGTTTAGATATATTAGCAATGTGGGCAATGAAGGATAGGTTATTATCTAACATATTACCAATATTTATGACAGATGAGGATGGAGTGATAAGATGACAATCAATGACAATATGGGGGAAAGTGATATTTATTGGGATGTCGAGGAGTGCAGCTTTTACTGATGGTTACGAAGAAAGTTGTTCGAGAGAAGCCGTAATCTAATAGTTGAATCAACGTTATACGCGAGGAGTTATTTAGTTGTACATAACGGAGAAGTGAAATAATAATGATGAGTAGTTGTAATAATAATGAAGTATAGTCAAATGACACCGGAATAATTATGATAATCTACATTTGGGAATTGTTCGATAACATAATGTATAGTGAGGATATATATATATATATATATATGTGTGTGTATGTGTAAAAGAGTAGCGTTCCAAGATAAGATCCCGAGGAACACCGTAATGAAGGGTATGAGATTCGGTAGATAAATTAACAATGTTGCCGCCGGATGATGATCGAGTTAAACACTGATGAGGAAGAGAGCCGTATAACGTTACGCTACCGTAAAACGGCCAAACCTATAGATAGTCTCGATGTCTAAAGTATAGTATCGATGTAAACACGTGCAATTGATCAGGGAATCAACGGAATATGATAGATCTAGTAGTATAAGTTAACCGGAGATGGGGTGATATACTGTAGAGTGAATGTTGCTGAGTATCTATTGTAGCGCTGTGCTAATGGAGTGCCCCATCGACTATCTAAATGCACAATGAAATATATTATACAACGTTTTTGTTATCATAAATGTATTCAATTATATAGCAACAATGCGCTACTAAATTTTTCTGAGTAACGGAAGTTGTGAAATGGGGCATTAGTTGGTGATATTATTGAGATCAAGTAAAGGTTTCTTGAGTATTGGGGCACTGGTGAAATGCTTGAAAGAAGTTAGACAGATACAATATTTAGTGAAATATTGATAATATCAAGAATATAGGGAAGAGATAGAATGAAACTATTTTAAAAGCTGCTAGTTAATTAGTCAGAAGAATAATAAGAGAAACACGTAAGGTTACTATCATACATTGTGAAAATAGAATAAACGTAGTAATAAGGGCCCTTCGGATTGGTTAAATAGGATATTCGAATATGAATGCATTGAATAAAGATACTTTATAAGAGGGATGAAATAGAAAAGTAGGTTGGAATAATTTTAAATAATAATCAGTGATTACTAATTACTTATTAGCAAATTAATTTGTAGACATATTATGTATATTCCATGTATTGCGATGCAGTTGAGGAGAGAAGACGTAAGAAGATGATTTGGTGATCTGAGATGTGTAACACATGCGATATGTACACATATTAGGTATATGTATGTACCTATGTATACATTATCACGAGGTTGTCAGCAGATCTTTACTTTAGAAAATTTGTAAATATTTCTGGAAAATATATCAATCAGTTAATATTTGGTATCGTTGGGTGAATCAGTGGAACGAGGATATTTAAGGAGGAGTGATTCAAGTTCCGAGGCAAAATTATAATAATCAAGAGATATATAATTTCTGACGGTAATGGATTTGTTTCTCAGAGGTAGAACTAATCGGTAAGTTACTAGAAACTGATCAATAAGTAGGTCAGATTTATATTGGCAGTTACTATGTGATCGAGTTTATGACCTGCAATACATTTAAGAGATACAGTTATAAATTGATGTATGGAGGAAAGAGTCGGTAGGATTTTTGAAAGTGGAGAGGATTTTGATATTAACACTCACTATATATATATATATATATATTAATCAATTAATTAAATATTAATATATTAAGCACACTTATTACATAAATTACTTACGTATACACATATACATACATACACATACATACATATACACACACATACACATACATACATATACACACACATACACATACATACATACACACATACATACATACATACATACATACACACACATACATACATATACACATATATACACATACACACAGATACATACACACACATACACACAGATACACACACACACATATATACATATATACATACACACACATACACATACACACACACACATACACACACATATACATACACACACACATATACACACACACACACATATACACACACACATATATACATATATACATACACACACATACATACATATACACATATATACACATACACACAGATACATACATACACATACATACATATACACACACATACACATACATACATACACACATACATACATACATACATACATACACACACATACATACATATACACATATATACACATACACACAGATACATACACACACATACACACAGATACACACACACACATATATACATATATACATACACACACATACACACAGATACATATACACATACACATACATACATACATACACATACACACATATACACATACACACAGATACATACACACACAGATACACATATATACACATACACATATACACATACACACACATACACACAGATACATATACACATACACATATACACATATATACACATATATACATATACACATTTATCACTTACATAGTATCATACTATGTAACATAGTCTGCTGTTTTGCCTATATTACTACAGATCATAAAAGCATCGATAACGACCTGAGAAACGAGTAACCTGATAAGAACATGGATTCAAAATGCATTCACTGCAACACATCGACTACAGCTGAAGCATCACATGCCGAGGGACACGTCGTATGCAGATGTACAGCTACAATCCACTATAGATGTCTTTATCCGGCGAAAGAAATATCGATGCAATGGGGTAATAAAAACTCACCTTCAAAACTATTAATAGCATTTATGCAATCAATAGCCTTTAAATATACATGCCCTACCTGCCGTACTACTAATAATACACCCATACCAACTACTAATACTATACCCACACTAACTATTAATACTACACCCATACCAACTACTAATACTACACCCATGACAACTAATAATACTACACTCATACCTACTACTAACCATAATATAACGACTACATCTACTGCGTCTAATAACATAACCATTGAAAATAAACTAAATGATATACTGAAAATACTAGACATACATACTACTCAGATTAACAATATCAAAAAACGGAATACTACAACACCAACAAAACTAACGAATAAGACACTCACTACCTCATATGCACAAGCTGCCAATACACCTACTACTAACCATACTAATACCGACATAAGATTAATTACCGATACTGATATCAACTATACTGCTACTATTGAAAATATAGCTAAAGATAATCGTAATCTAAACTATATAAAGAAATTTATTTCTAATTTTAATATAAACCCCTCTTCGATATCTAAAGTTATATTTAAAAATAGTTATTGTTTTATATCATTTACTACTCTCTATGCTAAAGATTCTTTTATCTCACTCAACCCATTACTGAAAACTACTGACTATAACCGACTTTTCCTACATAACTATCTATCACCCGAAATAATACGACGAAAACATATATATTTTCACGCTATAAAAGCTAATCTAATTAAGGGATATAAATGCTCATTGAACTTAAAGACAAACACATACGAACTCAGACAAAAAATAGATAATAATAAGGTTAACTGGAAAACAAAACCACTAAATGTTCCAAATCAATTATTTACTGATTGGACAACTTCTTTTACAAACTATATTAATAATAAGGATGAACTAACCTCCACTACGGATGAATTAACTTCCACGAATAAGCATACATGACTAAACAACAGCATAAACTACTTATCTCTTACTTTAATAAATGCCAGATCTTTAACTGCTAACATTGATATTATTACTAACTTTATTATGGAATATCGCTTTTCGATTATAGCAATTACAGAGTCTTGGCTAAAAAATGTAGACACCGTCATTCCTGCTGGTCTTAAAAGCCTTGGATACTCGTTTATACAAAAGTGTAGATCAGATGGTAGAAATGGAGGAGGAATAGCTTTGTTAGTAAAAAATCACATCACAATTATTCCTCAGCCCGAGATTTGTACATCAAACTGCGACTTTCTTTTTACTAAACTGAAAATAAAAAATAATATAATTCCGATCCTACTAGTATACAGACCACCAAATAACTGCCATACAACTTTTGCTTTAGAATTTACAAACTTTATACATGAACATAACTATGACAACCTGGTCATTCTAGGAGATTTCAACTTCCACTATGACTCTGACAAACTACACCACCAAGACTTTAAACGACTTTGTAACGAACTGAATTTAACTCAACACGTTAATTTTGCAACCCATACCCACGGACATATACTAGACCTGATACTTACATACAACCATTCTAATATACTAATACATAAACCAACACGCTCTACATTACTCACTGACCATTACGCAATAAACTCTCAACTTAATATACTGAACTCCTCACCTAGACAGACCCTACTTACTTACAGGTGTATCAGGAAAATAAATATTGATGAATTTTCATCTGATTTTATCTCTATGATAAATAAAACCCAAATTACAGTACTCAACTTAAACACTATACTTAAACAACTATTAAATCAACATGCACCACTGAAAACAAACTACTTAACTATACATAACGAAACTCCATGGTTTAACTCCAAATTAAATAATTTAAAAGTTTTATTTAGAAAATCATGTAGACTTTTTACGAAATCACCATCACACTCAAATCTAATTGACCTACGAAAAAATAGATATATATACAGGAATGAACTGAAATCTACAAAAACAGACTACTTTACTAACAAAATTAACGATTGTTCACACGACTATAAACGACTCTACTCAATAACTAAGACCCTCTTAGGAAATAATAAAAATTCTACGCTCCCACATTTTCCCGATGATCAACTATGTAAGAAATTTGCAGAATATTTTAAAGACAAAATTAACACCATTTGTAATAGACTCTCTTGTACATTTGACCCTCTTTATAATGCACCCCAAATATTACCATGCACTTCGACACTAACACATTTTACTGTACCTACTAATACTGCAATCTACAATTATATTGTCACTGCTAGATGCTCTTCACCACACGACCCAATTCCTCTATACTTAATAAAAAAACTAGCATCAACTCTGACTTTGACTTACAAAAATATAATTGATGACTCACTTCTAACAGGAACTATTCCAAATTTACTAAAAAACGCAATAATTACGCCAATAATAAAAAAAACTAATCTTGACTCTTCTGAATTCTCAAATTACAGACCTATATCTCAATTACCTCTACTAACTAAAATTCTTGAAAAAACTGTTTATACTCAACTTTCACACTACTTAACTGAAAATATGTTGCTGGACATACGACAAAATGCATTCCGTAAACTACATAGTACTGAAACTACAGTACTCTCTCTTTTTGACGACTTATATAACTCACTAGACACTGGACAACCAATACAGCTAATACTACTTGACTTATCCTCTGCATTCGACACCCTTAGACATGACATACTGCTAGAAAGACTTAGAAACATTGGAATTCAAGATGTAACTATGGAATGGTTTTCTAATTTTATTAAAGATAGAAATTATTCCATTAAAATAAGAAATAATTACTCTAAATCATATACCATCGATCACGGTGTTCCTCAAGGTTCAATACTTTCCCCAATTCTCTTCTCTATATATCTTATTCCATTACAAACAATTATGAAACGTTATCCATCTATTACTTACAACTTATACGCAGACGACATAGAACTACACGCAACGATAACAAACTCTACCCAACTACAAGACTGTTTAAATGAACTACAAAACTGGCTAACAAATAATAACCTACTACTAAACCACAATAAAACTGAACTATTAAATATAACTAATGACCCAAATACTTACTTCCCTGAAATTATTATTAATCAACACAAAATCATTCCCACCAATTCTGTTAAATACTTAGGCGTCAACTTCAATAATAAACTTAATCTAGATAAACATTACAGCTTACTTATTCAATCTACGACTGCACAGCTATTCAATATTAAAAAAATACGACCATACTTAAATAGAAATACTACAAAACTACTGACTCAGACTCTCATACTTTCAAGACTACAATACTGCAACTCACTATTCACAGGAACTGAAAAACTGAAAATAGACAAACTAGACAAAATAATTAACCGCTCAATTAGAAATATATACCGACTACAGAAGACTGACTATACAACTAGCATTACTGACTTACGTAAAAAACTTAACTGGCTAAACACTGAAGACTCTATCAACTACAGAATACTTACAATACTTAAAAAGACTATTACTTATAACTTACCCTATAATTTACGAAACAAAATAAAACATAAACCAAACACTAGACTTTTACGTAATAACAATTCCACTATACTACACCAACCTATTACCCATTGCATCAAATACGAAAGAAGAAAATTCAGCTCTTCATCAACAATTAGATGGAATAAACTACCCCCGCAACTTAGAAATCAAAATATATCAATTAATATCTTTAAAAAGAAATTAAAAAAATTTCTTATCGACAAACATTGATATTCGTTTATTCATAATATTATCGTGCGAATTATATATATATATATAATATTATATATATATATAATGTATACATTCGCTATTTTTATCTATATGTGATATATATTGTTAGATACACATTATAGAATTATAATTATTAATGATGTGATTAAAATAAATACTTAAACAACAACAACAACAACATATACACACATACACACAGATACATATACACATATACACACATACACATATACACACATACACACACATACACACAGATACATATACACATACACATACATACATACATACACATACACACATATACACATACACACAGATACATACACACACAGATACACATATATACACATACACATATACACATACACACACATACACACAGATACATATACACATACACATATACACATATATACACATATATACATATACACATATACACACATACACACAGATACATATACACATATACACACATACACATATATACACATATATACATATACACATATACACACATACACATACATACATACACACACATACACACACATACACATACAAACACATACACACAGATACACACACACACATACAAACACACACACACATATATATATATATATATATATATATATATATATATATATATATATATATATATATATATATATCTAACAATAGAAATATAGATCATTATTCTTTCTTTCATTAATCTATAATAAGAACTCTTGGAAATGTAAGCTAATATTGTAATTACTTATTAGCTCTTTCTTCAACACTACTATAAATAGAATTACGAATTCTAGAATACACTGCATAATGTTCACGGCAATGCGAAATATAGAATGTATGCGTCATACTAGGTATGTCTCATGACGTATCTAAGTCGCATGTCCTGACCACGCATACACAACACACACAACACACACATATACAACACACACATATACGAATACATAACACACACATTTAACTGCCTGTGTGGTTCAATGGTTAAGGCGTCAGACACACAAGCAGTAGGACACGGGTTCGACCCTCGTCCGGACCATTAATTAATTTTATAAAATGGGTCTTAAAATATTATTTAGAAGTGAAATTATATAATTTTGTATAAATAAATTATCGGCTCTCGTTAAAACCATTGATGCCTTAACATGAGAGCGGCTTCGAAGGGACATTAGAGCCATATATGGTTATAAGTGAAAACTTCATCTAAGTTCCTGGATGGGATGAAAGTACTCCACCAAATAACAATAACAATAACAATAACACACATATACACACGCATATACACGCATACAGACGCATACAAACACTGTCGTACGTAACGTTACGTGTTAAGAATACATATTTAACCGGCACAACAACATTAACTAATGTTGATAGACGTAATTAGTAATTAGGTAAGCATACCTTAATATATAGCATATGCCAGAGTTGTGTAGATTTAAAGTGCACATATATATATATATGTGTGTGTTTGTGTTTATATATATATATATATATATATATATATTATACATTAAACTAATATCTCACATTTTTTTTTATGACATTTTCTAATAACATGAATCTCACCTCTCCTACAAAAAAATTCATTGATAAAATATAAAATAATTATATAATTAATTTTAATATTATTTCTAATTTTAACAATGAATTTAATATAGTAATATATAAATATTTTAAAAACAAAAATTACATTTTATAGCTATATATAATCTAAATGTATATCAAAAAAATTGTCGGCATTCGGCCAAATATTGAACGAAAATATGTATTTATAGATCAAATACTGTTTTCCTATCTATTTATATGCGCTACATTTGGTGACACTAGGCTGCCCTAAGCTCCCCTATGTATGACACTCGTAACCTCTAGTGACCTCTAGTATCATTCCGATAGTAGATGTTCGTTATTACGTAACACATAAATATTACGTAATAGGTAAAAGTTATGTAACCGTTAGGTATTGATGTGTTGTGATGTTGTTTTATCACTATAATACGGGGGTATACCACTACCAGTATTTCCGGAAGTACTGGTAGTGTTATACCCCTTAACAAATATTTAAGAAATTATAAGCATACGAAACAATTCATTATAAAAATGAAATAATTTCTAAATTACCCAGTATATCATAAATAATTATAGTGAATCATTATAGTATAGTACTATTGTATAGTATATACTATAGTATGTTATACAATACCTATAGACATCCTTACCTCCATGCATATATACCTCTAGAGAATGAGAGGCACACACACACACTGTGGTCATGGTGCTACTATGGTAAATATACAGTGAGGTATTATAAACTAATGGGGTATACGGTATACCCCATTAGGTTATAATACCTCACTGTGCATGGCCTATAGTAGCACAATGACCACTGTGTGTGTGTTTCTTTCATTCTATAGAGGTGTATCGGGGCTAGGTCACACCCTATAGGGTAAACATGTGAAGGAGCAGCGTTACAACTAATAAAGTGTAGGTCACGTGCCGACTATACGTGGCGGATGTACAAATTATAATATTTATATTACATATATATATATATATATATATATATATATAATTTCTACTCCTATGTACTGGAACGAACTGCACTGGCATTGGCATGGCGGTAAATATTATAAATATTAAATGACGGATATGCCTATTTAAAAATAGATTTATTTATTATTATTCACCGATTTATGTTACTGATTTATTATTTTTATTTTTTTCTATTCATTAAATGTTCTCATACTTTTTCCCTACTAGAATTATGTGTACGTTATTGTTATTGCTTATTGGGTTTCTTAGATCACAATTTAATGTCGGTTACAAGTAAACGCCTCTAATAAGTCAATACACTATATATATATATATATATATATATATATATATATATATATATATAATAATAATAATATTTATTTATTGAATCACACATATAATAATATCGGATACAAATGGACCCCTCAAGAAGTCATAGACTTGTACATGTTATAAATAACTGTGAGGAGCCCCGGACAATACAAAACAAATAGTAACATTTTTTTTCTTGTGTTTTGATTTATCGTTTATTAAATTTTTGATAAACACAAGAGAAAAACAAGAACTATCTGGAGTCGAACCCGGGACCTCTGGCTTCCCGACAAACAAAATCCTCCCAATTTGATACTAATATGATATTACATAGTATTAGATTACTATGTAACTACTAATTTAATGCCATTTTCATTGTTTATAGTAATGTTAGTATATCTATACTATTTAGTATTGATTTAGTATAATAAAATACTAATTTATATCGGTAAAATATAATATTGGTAAGGGGCGTATACTTTATATATATTTATCCCATGTGTTGACCGCGTAGTACTAAATTAGTATTACTACATAATATACAATTGGAGTACATCTACCATTATAATATTATTAGGTTGTATATTGGGATATATATACTGTTATAATATTAATAGATTATACATTAGGATAGATATACTATTTACCTACTGTAAAATATAATATTAGTATACGTATACCAATTATTGTTTATGAAGTATTATTTTAGTATTATTACACAATATACAATTGGTTGTATATTGGAATAAATCTATCGTAATAGTACTACTCGGTTGTATATTGGGATACATATATCATTATAATACTAATAGATTGTACATTAGGGTAGATATACTATTTACCTACTGTAAAATATAATATTAGTATACGTATACCAATTACTTAGTGTGAAGTATTAATTTAGCATTATTACACAATATATAATTGGTTGTATATTGGAATACATCTACCGTAATAGTACTACTCGGTTGTATATTGGGATACATATATCATTATAATACTAATAGGTTGTATATTGGGATACATATACTAGTTACCTACTGTAAAATATAATATTAGTATACGTATACCAATTACTTAGTGTGAAGTATTAATTTAGTATTATTACACAATATACAATTGGTTGTATATTGGAATACATCTACTTTAATAGTACTATTCAGTTGTATATTGGGATACATATACCATTATAATACTATTAGATTGTATATTAGGGTAGATGTACTATTTACCTACTGTAAAATATAATATTAGTATACGTATACCAATTACTTAGTGTGAAGTATTAATTTAGCATTATTACACAATATACAATTGGTTGTATATTGGAATACATCTACTTTAATAGTACTATTCAGTTGTATATTGGGATACATATACCATTATAATACTATTAGATTGTATATTAGGGTAGATATACTATTTACCTACTGTAAAATATAATATTAGTATACGTATACCAATTACTTAGTGTGAAGTATTAATTTAGCATTATTACACAATATACAATTGGTTGTATATTGGAATACATCTACTTTAATAGTACTATTCAGTTGTATATTGGGATACATATACCATTATAATACTATTAGATTGTATATTAGGGTAGATATACTAGTTACCTACTGTAAAATATAATATTAGTATACGTATATACCTAGTTATTCTAAAATATAATATAGGAATATACAATGTAAATGTACATAGTAGATTTGTATAGATAACATTAAATGTAAAATAAACATCATAATTTATTTATATAATATAATTAATTAAACTTTAATCATAATATTACAATAGAAGTGCATGATATTTCAAAGAATTAAACATTATTATATATATATATATATATATATATATAGTAATATAAAATCTATAATTATCATTCACATATATTATTATAATGAATATATATTATCAATTTATATATAAAAATAAAATTACTAAAAAATAATTACTATTAAAAATAGTTTTCATGTATAAATCAATGAATCTTATCACAAATAATATATTTTTTTTGTAAAAATATTAGAAAAAAAATTACAATTTAATAAATATCATAGTTATAAAATGATGTATTATATATATATATATTTATTTTTATATATAGTATTACATACACGCACACTTTGTGTGCAAACTGCGTCGCACAGTGTGTATAAAGAAAGTGTGTATAAAGAAAGTGTGTGTGCCATGTACACTTTATATATATATCGATGACACACACATATATACACACATAAACAAACACATGCACACACATATATGTATACATACATACATACACACACACATACTCACACATACACACACATATATATATATATATATATATATATATATATATATATTTATATATATATATATATATATATATTTATATATACACAAACTCACAATATATATATATATATATATATATATATATATTATATGCTACATTATTACTTAAATTAATTTGTTATTTTATATTATTTAAAAATAATTGAATACAACATTTATTATTCAATATTCTATATATGTTAAAGTCCATTTATGAATAAAATTAATGATTCAAATATTACATTTTTATTATATCATATTTATATATGATGTTAGGATCAAAGTGAAATAATTATATTATTTAATTTGTAACATATTATTTCAATACACTTTAAATTATTCATGAAATATCAAAGAATATATATATTATATAGTATTACTTATTTTGTATCATTATAATTTTAATATTATTATATTTTTTAGTATATATTATTATATTGTATATTATATATATATATATATATATATATTATGATGACCTAGTTAATTTCAAGTTCATGTCCTTGCATTGCAGTATTAAATTTTCTCTATGTGATCCATTATTTTAATATTTAATAATAAATGTTACTTTAAAATTGTCAAGTATATATAATTATATATATATATATATAATATATATAAAAATTAAATATATATGAATATATAAATTATTTATATACTATTTTTATAATTAATAATTCATAATTGATATTTACTTTAAAATTACTTACTAAGGAACTTTATTTAATATTGTAGTTTATTTTATTTGCATGATATTTAAATATACTATAGTTAGTATACTAATTATAATTACCTATATATTTGTTAGACCTATACAGTGAAAGTTGCTTTAATTATTTAATTTTAATAAAACAGTTTTATTATTTAATAATTATTAATTATTATTATAATAATTATTATTATTATTATTATTATTGATTGATAATTTATGTAAGCAAATATAATCGAAAGTATAAAGTATAAATATTTGTTAACGATAACATTTAAATATTAATTATTATTGATTACAAAATTAATTATTATTATATTTATTAATAATAATTATAAATTATTTATAATTAATAAATAATTAATTATTAATAATTACTAAATATAATTAATAATCATTAAATAGTTAATAATTATTAATTAACTAATTATTTATTAATAATTAAGTTGAATAATTAATTTTTAATAATTACAAAATAATTAATAATTACTAAATAATTAATAATTTCTAAATAATAAATAATTATTCAAATTAAATAATTATTAAATAATTATTAATTATTAATTATTTAATAATTATTACTTATTTAATAATTATTAATTATTAATTATTTAATAATTATTTAATTTGAATAATTATTTATTATTTAGAAATTATTAATTATTTAGTAATTATTAATTATTTAGTAATTATTAATTATTTAGTAATTATTAATTATTTAGTAATTATTAAAAATTAATTATTCAACTTAATTATTAATAAATAATTAGTTAATTAATAATTATTAACAAGTTAATGATTATTAATTATATTCAGTAATTATTAATAATTAATTATTTTATAAATAATTATTAATTATTTATTAATTATTAAAAAATAATTATTCAATTAATAAATAATAAATATAATTAATAATTATTAAATAAGTAATAATTATTAAATAAGTAATAATTAATAATTATTTAATAATTAATAATTATTTAATTTGAATAATTAATAATTATTTTATTTGAATAATTATTAAATAATTAATAATTATTACATAATATATTATTAATAAATAATAAATATAATTATTAAATAATTAATAATTAAATAATTAATAATTAAATAATTAATAATTAAATAATTAATAATTAAATAATTAATAATTAAATAATTAATAATTCAATAATTAATAATTCAATAATTAATAATTCAATAATTAATAATTAAATAATTAATATATTAAATAATTATTAATTATTAACAAATAATAAATATAATTAATAATTATTAATTATATTTAGTAATTATATAATTGATAATTATTAATTATTAAAAATGTCAATCGTCGAAGATAAAAATGGTATACTGTTTGCTGATAATAATTCCAGAATAGAAAGATGGACAGTGTCCATTGGACAGAAAATTGCAAAGATATCTATAACTTTAAACTTAATCCTGATTGTGATAAATTTCAAAACGACAATCATCCTTCTGAGATGGAACAGACACTGCAAATACTGAAGTCAGAAGTTGAAAAGGCAATAAATTGCCTGAAGAATGGAAAATTACTTGGAATGAATAATGTATCAAAGTGAACTTACCAACTAAGGTGGTAACACTACCAGTAACTGATACATTTAATAAACTGTGTCAATAAATCTGGATAACAAAGGAATGGCCAACAACATGGACTATATCATTGATTCTATAGAATAGGTATACATATACAAAAGAAAGGGGACCTCAAAAATGTCTCTAATTATCACACTATAGTTTAATAATAACTTTTTGAGGGCGCCTTTCTTTGCCACTACTATAGTAGTCTCATAATTCATTCGAGCAAAATCCTACAAAGAGTCATTTTTAATCGGTTAACTAATAGGCAGAATAGATTTTTGTCCAAGGAACAGGTATCATTAGATAACATCGAAGCACCATATATGGTGCTCGATATCGATAAAATTCTAAGCTGTAGACTACTAATGGAGAAATAAATTGATCAACAAAGGCAAATCTATAATTATTTCATCTATAGAAGGTATACATTAAATAAGTTTTTATAGAGTATGACATGATTTGTTATGGCATACCATGTCGAAAAAATGATTACACATCGAACAGATCAATATAATACAATCACAACATAATTTTACAATAAGCTCTATTCTATTGAACAACACAATTGTCTTCCCTTTACAATGACAGTATATGTATACAGGGTTGTCTATTATCTCCAGTATTATTCAATATATTTTGTAATATATATTTATTGGTTAGAGAAGATTGCAATATTACATGTACTCCTAGAAGCTGAGATGGTATTGGAAAATTAAGTAATAAGTGTACATTCATCAATTTTACATATATATTTGTCATTATACTTTTCTTTTACAATTATAAATTCTCATCTAATCTATATGAATCTTTACTTGCAATGGGTAGTATCATTAATTCTTATTTATCAATAGTTGTTTTTCAAGTATACTATATCGTTCGGCTAATATATATGTATAATATACATTGTATATATATGCCATACTCGAATTAATTCGAATTTGTATATTGATCCTAGTATTTAAAAATGTTCTTGCTGTATAAATATACACACAGTACGTCACACATACACATACACACACACACGAATGTATGTGTGCGTGTGAGTGTGTGTGTATTTATATGTATGTATATATGTATTTTTGTGTGTGTGCGTGTGTATGTGTATATATGTGTATATATATATATATATATATATATATATATATATATATATATATGTATATGCGTGTGTGTGTATGTGTGTGTGTGTGTGTGTGTGTGTGTCTGTGTGTGTGTATTTATGTGTGTATATATATATATATATATATATATATATATATATATATATATTATTTCATTGTCCCCTAATTACACATGTATAGCTGTGTAATAATAGCTATGTGCACTATGGTGCAGTGTGCATAATATAAAACTAGGTCATATATCATATAATGCAAATTAGTAGTATATTATATAGTACTACTAATTCACAATAATACGTGCATATGCCAAACTTTAGTTTTCACGTTCATTGAAATGTAATTTTTGAGACGCGAGAAGCGCCGCCCGCTATATTTTTAAGCTTCTATTTTGTTGTTGCTACTTCGCATATATGTATACAGTACCATACAATAGAAGACACGGATATAGACCTTATAGACGATATAGGTAAGTTTACAATAACAATGAATATATTTATGTAAATACGGATTATAGCTAATTAATTAAGTATTACTAATTATTAATATATAAATTACTATCTATCATACATTATGAATCATAATATATATATATATATATATATATATATATATATATATATATATATATATACACCTCACACGCATGCATTCACACTGAACATACACACAATACACACACAAACACACACAAACACACACATACACTCACACACTCATACACATATACACATATACATACATACATATATATTACATATTCATATTCACTCTATTCACTATTTAATAAATAGTATATAACTTATATAAATATATTTCATCTAATATTTAATTTATATAATATATTAAACATATTAATAATATAATCATTATTTCATACTTTATTCCATACTTAATTTTAATATATTAATATTATATCTAATTTTATATAAAATATAATTACTTCATACTTTATTCCATACTTAATTTTAATATATTAATATTATATCTAATTTAATATAAAATATAATTACTTCATACTTTAAAATATATATATATATATTATTAATAATACTATAATTACAATATTGTATTGTAATATATTATGTACTATTTATATAGCATGAAGATAAGAAATCGCTGTATTACATGATTGACTCATCGAATTCAACAATATGAATGATTATATACCAAGGAATGATATGTAATAAATATATTGCAAGAGAAGCAGTCGTGCAAATAAATATAAGGTAATACACATAAGTATATATATTTACTATTTAATAAAGCACATATATTAACTTATTTAATTTTTACTTAATTTAACTTAATATTTTATATTATTTTATATATTATATCAATTGTATATCTCTTATGTTTTTATTTATATATTTAAATAATTAAATTAATTGTAATTATAATAATCTCATACTCCCATAACCATTTCAATATAGTATAACATTTTATATCAAATATAATTATTCCATACTTTAATATATATATATATATATATATATATATATATATATATATATATATATATATATATATATATATATACAATATACATAATAATACGAATAAAATATTTTATTATAATATGCTATATAATATATTATTTATATAGAATGAAGATAAGAAATCGCTGCATTACATTATGTACTCATTGAATTCAACAATATGAATGATTATAAACAAAGGCATGCTACTTAAAAAGTGTATTGAAGAATGAACAGTCGTATTCATAAAGATACGGTAATATACCTATGTATATATACACATATTATATATATATATATATAATATATATATATAGTTATCCGATTCTCCCTAATTCCTGATTATTAATTAGTGATTAGTCAACTAATATTGTAACGTGGTGAAATCTGACCAATCATAAGCCGTCTTCCCATAAAGCACGTGTTTTATATGTTCAATAATACATATTTATCATTCAAGCGTTTTATTATTTAATTAATGATTATTAATTAATATATAGTTTTACATGTATATATAATTGCAATTATAATTTAATATAAAACAATACGACATTAATTATTATAAATATAAGTATAAATAACATACATATTATTTGTATTAATAGCGTTATTCAAATACTTATAAGTATATTTTTATATATTATACTTTTATATATATTATATAATTTCGATATATTATGTAAATTACTATATTATACTATAGTAATGGGTGTGCACATACACACATACATACGTATAAACACACATATAAATTAAATACATAATATGTATTATTACACAAATATATATATATATATATATAAATATATATATATATATATATATATAACTATATATAACTATATATAATTATATATACCTAGTTCATATAATACGATTATTATTTTCAGAAATTACATCGCAACACATCAAGGAGCTTTGGACAATCACATCAAAAAGAGTATGCTATATTACCTGTCTCACATTCCATCGTATATAAAGAGAGAATGGGATCATACTGACACACTAACGGAGTTACTTACTAAAAGGATGAACATAACACCAGAAGATATCCATACTATAGAATGTTGGATATATCCAACATATATCCGATGATACCATACAACAAACATGGGACCTTATATATATTCTATATTATCGCAAATAGAGCTGCTGATCAGTATCTTTATTTGCTTACGTCATACGATTACTATTGATGATATTTATGAATGTATTATATGTATATATAAATATATATATATATATATATATATATATATATATACTATTGTTATTATTATTTTAGTGTATTCAAGCAATTTAAAAATAAAAATATTTAATATATTATAATTGTATTAACATTGTAATACAATTATATAATTGTGTAGTATAAATATAATTAATTTATGGATCGAAACTTAATATTGATATAGAGATAATTATCTCTACTATAAAGTAAATAATTATTACTACCTTATCTATACCATAAAGTAAATAATTAGTACTTCCTTATCTATACCATAAAGTAATGAATTAGTACTACCTTATAACTACTATAAAGTATTGAATTAGTACTACCTTATATCTACCATCAAGTAAAGAATTAGTACTACCTTATATCTACCATAAAGTAAATAATTAGCGATACCTTTTCAATGCTGTAATGTATAGGATTAGTGATACTATTTTAATACTACAAGCTACTAGATTAGTATTACCATAGCTAGTACTATGAAGTTATAAATTAGTACTGCCGTATGTATATTGAATAGTAATCTATTAGTATTACCATAGCTAGTACTATGAAGTTATGAATTAGTACTGCCGTATGCATATTGTATAATAAGATATTAGTATTACTAATGACAGTACTATGACGTTATGAATTAGTACTGCCGTATGCATATTGTATAGTATCCTATTAGTATTGCCAATGACAGTACTATGAAGTTATGAAATGGTACTGCCTTATTCATATTGTATCGTAATGTATTAGTTTGCCAATGTAATATATATACTATGAATTTATGAATTGGTACTACCATATGCATATTGTGTAGTAACGTATTAGTAGTATACTCCCGTTTTATTAACAATTAGTATCAAATTGGCATTAGCTTTTCATCGAGTAATTAGTGGTCTAAATAACAAACATATTGGTAGTGCTAATTTGATACTTTAACGGGGTAAATTGTTTGTCGGGTTACTAGCTTTTGGTTGTCCCACTGAGCCATCGACCCCAGACTTATAGACCACAGAATATATATATATATATATATATATATATATATGATGAATTACATCTCATAATACACAAAACAAGGTGAATGATCACCTCTCGTTACTACACACACATATGTGGTGACATATGTCACATGTGACACATGTCACATCAACAACAACTCACGTAATAGTAGATACACCGTTACGATATAAATATCACTTTTTTGATAAATTAAAAAGGAAATGTGGTTTTAAGAATGGTTGTGAATGAATTGTATACATATATATATATATATATATATATATATATATATATATATATATATATGTGTGGACGGTTCTGGTAGATTACTACAGATAATTACACAGTACGGGTTCTATATAGGAAAAGTCACGTTCCTGAATGTAAGGGTGTGAAGTATACTTCCGCATGATAAAGAGGCTGACAAATAAGACACGTGACCATGTAGAGTTAGAGCAAAGGTCATAAGAAGTTAAGCGTAAGAGAATATAGTCGGTATAGAAGAATGCAACTATTTGTGAGTTCATGATATATGTATGGCTAGGTATGTTGTACAGAGGAATCAGTTGAGGAGAACTGAAAGCTATTATTATGATACTTAGTGATCGGATAGAACATCCCATAATGATGTATAGCGATGGAGGACATAGTAATATGATAACACGAGAGGAACAGTACTCAGTTCGGTAAAGAACAAGTTCGTGTACATTGTACATGCATATAAGGGGTATACCTATTATATATAATGTACGCTGTACATGGATAGAGGTAGGGGCGTTATAAAAGGGGGGGGGGGGCCATTTCATTTAAAAAGTGGGGGGATATGTTATATAATACCCCCCCACTTTTAAGATCTGCAATTTTTTTATTCTTTATGAATATAATATTTCTGCTATTTATAATCTTTATATATCATTATATCCAAAATAGATTTGTATTATGCAACCCACTACAATTCAATCATATTAAGCCCTCTAAAAGTGAATTTTAGATTTATCTTCTTAGAAAAGTATATGGTAATAATTTATGAGTCTGAGATATCCCCCCACTTTTAATAACCCTGTGACGACCCTAGATAGAGGTCAAGTGAACGAGTTATGTTATTATAAGTACGGCGTCACGGTATGCAGGTAATGGTTGTCATGACCTTCAGCTTTGTCTAAAGCATATATAAGGCTGCATAGTTATATATCATTATATATATATATATATATATATATATTAAACTATAGGAATTCACCTCAGTTAATATCAGTGGGGTTAAGGTGAACCTCAGTGAAGGAAGAACGGAAGTGGCGGATGTTGTGGGGATGTTAGTAACGACAGTCGGGTTATTAGTATTTTATAACGGAAGTTATTTAATAATAACCATAGTTATATGAATATTTATACGTTTATTATAGTACACAATATGCACACTGAGTGTACAATTTACAACGTACAATATACGTCGTACATGTACTATACACCCTCATATACACCCTCATATACACCCTCATATACACCCTCATATACACCCTCATACACACCCTCATATACACCCTCATATACACCCTCATACACACCCTCATATACACCCTCATATACATCCTCATACATACCTTCACATACACCTTCACATACACCATTATATTCACCCTCATATTCACCAAAAATGTGGCTGCCACTATATTGCTATAGTATATATATATATGTATATATATAGTACATATATGTTAATTCATAATTAGGGGCGCGATGTATTCGTTATTAGCATTGTAAGTGTCATTGCAAGTGTCAGTATAAGTTTTCTTGGAAGTGTCATTATAATTGTTATATGTTAACCTATTAACTAATGAATATACGCATATTGTAACATTATATGACGTCATACTTGAATGGTTTAGTCGTGAATAATACATGACACAACGTGACGTGGTACATCATTACACATTATACATCACATTATGTTTCATCGGGGAGGTTTCATCATGTATTATTTACGAATAATGTATTAATGATTAATAAATTTAATTTAATTAATCATGATTATTAAATAATAACTAAAGGTTCTGAACACCTTACTTTTTATTAAAGAGTAACTAAAGGATTCGAACCCTCTAGTTTTAGATAAATTGTTGTTTAATCCATTAGTTAATATATAATTAAAGCTAAATATATTTTTGTTATTTTAAGTTTTTGTAAATATTTAAAACATATTTTGTATGTAAACTTAATCAATATATACTTTATAAGTTAAAAATATTGTTCTATATTTATATATTATTAATTGTATATGCAAATATATATTTAGTTTTAAATTTTCTTTATTTATAACAGTATAATTTCACATATAAATATTATTTAAAAGGCAATTATTTCTTGTCTGGCACGGATGTTATATTTAATATATTATGTTCGCTAAGATGAGAATAAAGTTTACTTGTTGTCAGGAAACGTTTAAATCTTAATTAATTCTGTATTTGTTTAAATTATACAGTTATATTTATGAAAATAATTATGTATAATTACAATGTATATATATATACATATCATAGCTATTTGAATTATGTATAATTTAATTTGAGATACATTTTATTCACCAATATATTAAAAACATTTAGTTAATTTAATATCAAAAACCTTTAGTTCTAATAAGTTCAAAACCCTTTAATTAATACAATTTAAATAACCTGTAGTTCAAATAAGTTTAAAAAAAACCTTTAGTTAATATTCTATCAAAAACCTTTAGTTCAAATACGAATAAAACCATTTAGTTAAATTTAATATAATAAAAACCCTTTTGTTCTTTATGTAGTAAAACCATTCATGTTTCACTAAAGCCTTTACTAAAGGGTCGAAAACCCTTCACTCAACGGACCACCAACTAAAGGTTTATTCAGCGATAACTAAAGGGTTATTGTTAACATTGTATATACTACAATACTATATATAGTCACGCTAGTGTTAGTTATGCTGGTTGTTAACGTACGGGTGGGATAGTCTTTATCTGAAGAACTAGAGGTCCCGAGTACACAGCTAGATCGTGCTAGTTATAAGTTAAGCTAGTTATAAGTTAAGCTAGTTATAAGTTAAGCTAGTTATAAGTTAAGCTAGTTATAAGTTAAGCTAGTTATAAGTTAAGCTGATGCCACCGTTGCGAATGTTCGCTAGAAAACACGTATTCGCGAATATTCGTAAACGTGTATATGTGTGATCTATAAAAACCGCGATTGTTATTCGATAATAGTGACGATTATTCACAAATTCGCGCGCGAATATAATGGTAGCCTCAACTTACTAAATCAGGCGGAACTCGCGCTATAATATCGGTACCACGACCCTTCGCGCATGCGTATCACGCCAGTAAAAGTATACATATCCTTATAGCACTAATTCGCGCTTAGTCTAAGTTATAGTCTAATAATAGTATTACCGCTGCGATATATACCTCTTGAGTACGGGTACACACATATTGTATATTATACCTATATTCGATTGTTAGTTAGACTCGATAGATCACCTCAACACAATACCCGCTTCCGGGTGAACTTAGTCATATGCACCCATACAACAATGCAATAACGCAATAATGCTATAATATCGAGAGATATTAGCGATCGCTCAATTCGGTCAATGTATAATAATAATAATACTTATAATATTATTATTCAATTAAAAATTAAAATGAATGGTGTTACTTTTAGTACAGGTGTTATGATCATCAACAAAGGTGATAAGGTAGTTAGCATCAGGCTAGTTATTAATAGTAGTGAGCCGGATGTAAGCCATTTAATCATATTGTATTGTGGGTATGATCGGCAGCGATTTAAATATCGTCTGTATATTGTAGGACTCGACGGAAGGAAAGTATTTGATCATTTTTCTAGAGTAGATACTACATAAAGATATGGAGAATACATCAGTACTCAACATACTACACTGGCTCCGATGATAATGATTAGTTTATCGATGTATATTGTGTTAGTAATGTATACATTACTATAGTTGATAAAAAAAAGTATTGCAGTATTTTCAAGTCAAATTAGGTTTAGTCGGTAGATAAAAACGTTATAGTCGGTTTATGTGTTCAGTGGAAAGCACAGCACAGTATACTGTACAGTATAGTATAATCTATACTATAGTATATGTAGTCAAACGTTTATTATTTAGTACGTGTTTATTTGGTGGGAGTATTACCTGAAATGGAAAAGGAAATGAGGATTTAATTTCATCGGTTGATAATTATGTAACATCGTTTAGCTGTGTGTTTAGCTGTGTGTGTATACAGGTCATGAGCGGTCATGACCTACTTATGCGGCTGATATAGCAGTATACTGCTGATGATGGTGTAGCGGTATATATAGGTATATATATATATATATATATATATATATATATATATAGGTATACCTGATATATTATGTACATGCTGGGTGAACACAGTTAAAAAATCCGATTCCTATTTGCGTTTTTATCGTTATCTGAGTCTTAATGAGAATCTGTTTTAAATCGATTCCTAAAATTCAAGTTTAGGAATCGGTTTATGTGAAACTGATATTTAAATTGCTATAGGAATCGGTTAATTTGAAACCGATTCATAAACTTTTCTGTGGGAATCGGTTTATTTAAAATAATAACAATTTAATATTGAATACAATATATAATCAATATCCAATTGCTCTATATTAAATATTGAGCAAATAGTTCAACATTATTTTCAATTTTATTATCAATACAATTATGATTAAAATTGTAGTTCAACATGTCACTTGGATTAGATTATGATAATTTAGAAAAATGTATAGGATTACTTAAATAATTTTAGTTTTTTTGGTCATAGGGGGATTTGAATCGCGGCTAATACACATGTTGTTTTCCACAGTCCAATGTATTTTCGAGAAGATCACCGATATCACGTTTTGTCCATTCTATAATATTAGACATCCAGTTTTTTCTCGGTCGTCCTTATCTTATTTTTCCTTCTACAAAACCTTGCATGATTACTTTAGGGAGAGATTCATGTGTATTGAGTATATTAACTTTAGTATAAAATTAAAATAATAATTAATAATTCATTTTCATAAATAAAAATTAAATCAATATAAAAATATTTAAAAGGTATAATATTTGATTACCTCTATATTAAAAAAATAATATACCTATAACTTAGGTAATACTTAAATGAATAAATTAAACCGTTTCTCAATAATATGTATATAAACAATCCTATAGGAATCTTTTATAAAAGTCGATTCTCAATAATTAGTTTTGGAATCGATAATGATAGGAATCGTTTTTATAAACCGTTTTCTAAACAAACTTTACATGAATCTGTTTTCCAATTTGAATCCGATTCCTATAATAAAATAGTCATAGGAATTTGGATTTTTTTATATTGTACACTGTACATTGTACAATGTACAGTGTACAATGCTCAATGTACAATGTACACCATAGAATAGCTCTATATAGACATCATGTTACATAACATTGCAATACCGCAGTCACGTGGTCACTTATGTTGGACACGCCTACTTTAGTATGGCATGTATACACTGTACACGCCTACTTTAGTATGGCATGTATACACTGTACACGCCTACTTTAGTATGGCATGTATACACTGTACACGCCTACTTTAGTATGGCATGTGTACATTGTACGGAATACGTACACACTTATCACTGTAGTACTGGTAGTTCTTTATAGCATATGTATTTATTATTTACTATATGTGTAATCTCGAATTACAATGTACTTACTACTAATATATATATATATATATATATATATATGTTGTATACTACTATTGTTTTATATATATTGTAATATAACGCAATTGTAGGGGATCTGCAATCACGTCCTAATAAAAATAATGCTCGACTATAGAAATCTGACCATTATAGATCACCTGGCAGCTCAAACTACACAGGTTAATATACGTATATATAAATATATATATATATATATATATATACATATGTACATTTAATATTCATAATTATCCGATAATAAGTGTACGACGTACACTGTACGTATTAATCTCTTAACTCCATATTATTATTATAATATCGTATTAGCAAAGACGTAATGTATTAGTATATATGTACTATGTACTATAGTATATATATAGTACATATATGTATACACCGTCATTATATGTACAGTGGTATTACCCATATATTTATTGGTAATACCACCCCATGGGGTAAGTACAAATACCACTGGTGTGTCCTACAGGACATATAGGGGAGATGTGGATGTATTAGCACGACTGTATGTAGGTATATACATATATAATGTATAGTATATTTATAGACATACAACAGTAACAGCCAACTAATGATATAGTGCACTTTATGCACTCCCATGGGAGGTGTATCTTAAAGTTTAACATATTTAAGTTTGTATTAGTATATCCTATAGTACCCAACATTATACGTATCACATAGGATTTATTATATATTAGACAGTTGCACCAAAGATTTTCCGAAGGAAAGATATAACACTTATGCGAAATCGTGTAATTCGAATTTGTATACAAAATACCCTGGTGCCACCTATAGCGGGTTACTTTTAGGAACTATGCGTTGTTTATAATGTAAATTCGTATTTAACTATAGTTAATATATACACTTTTAAAATGTTAAATAATATGCTTTAAATTAATATTTATATGATGAAAACTAAGTGTTCATTACTAATATATAACAAACAAATATGATATTTATGTTTTAAATGCTATAAGTATATATTTAGTGAGTAAAAGCTAATTTATATTGCATGTAATTTAATAGAGCAATGAAAACATTGTTGTATGCAAACAGAGCCGAACCTAAATATATTTCAGTGATTTCGATACTACTGCTAGCAGCGGTTGGGGCTATTACTAAATTACGTTGCATGCATAGGGAGTGTTATATCTTTGCTTCGCAACATCTTTGGTTGCACTATATTCAATATAGTATACATATAATATCCGTAATAAAAGCTAAAGTATCCACTGGTACAACTATATATTAATATATAACAGCGATGTAAATATACTATATATATATATATATATATATATATATATATATATATATATATATAGTTATATATCTATATACCTATAGGTGAAAGTAACCGAATACGGATAGTGCCCGAATACGGACACTCCCGGTATCTCAGAAACCATAAATCCTATAAAAAAAATGTAATTAATAACATATTCATAATTATATAAATAGCCTAAAAAAAGTTTTTTATTTTTTATTATTCAAAATATTGCTGATATATCCAATAAACTGATTTTTTATTACGTTTTTATATGTATGATAAAAAATATCAACTTAAAACCTTCTCAAGAATATAAAAATGTATCGATATACAAATATAACATTATATTATTAAAAAATAAAGTATTCTAAAATTACATATATAATTTCTATATTTGTTATCAAATATTAATTAAGTTATAAGCATATATCTAGAGGTCATATAAGTTCCTAATACGGACACCCTATAACCAATAGCGTATGAACTATTACGATATTCATAAAAATCGCGTGCGTTATAATATTAATACCACCAATAAATATAAATATAATTTTTTTATTATTTAGATACTTAAATTGTATTATTAATTAAAAAATAATAAAAATAAATAAATTATTAACTAATTAAATTAGAATAAATTGTTCATAACATTAATTATAAATAATGTAATTGTAATTTGTCTAATCAATAATATATAGTTTTTCTAGTGGTATATAGGGTATCCGTATTATAATACAGGGTGTCCGTATTCGGACATGGGTACCGAAAACGGACACGCCCGTTATCTATGGAATTAAAAGATTAAATACAATTTTAAAATCACAATAATATCTATAATCATATAATATTAATATATTATAATTTTTGAATACAAATAATATGTCATAAAATGTTAAGACCATGTATTGTTAAAGTGTCCGTATTAGGTTACTTTCCCCTAGTAATAATATACTATATATAGTATAGAAACGCCTAATTTGCAATATTTTAAAGCTCGCTATTTATATACATATCCGATGAAATACACATCTGATGATGATGATATTATTTAGTAATAAGTGATTGCCGCCATCCATTGTACGGAGATTAATTAATAATAATATTATAGTTCAGTTTTGAGTACAATATTTAGTTCAGTATTTCTATAGTTTTATAAATAAATAGCATTAACATTATGTATCGAATGATCATCGATGATCACGTCGACATCGAAATGTATGATGTGCTTTATGCATATTATTAACATGCTTACTTATATGAATATCATCGCACATTTACTCGGGTTTTAATTATATGTTTTTTCGTGTTTTTAGTTCATCATTTTATAATTTATAATTATTCCTAAATGGTGTCGAAATAGACTTATATGGTATTTGCTTGGTTGATATGTGGATATTAGGATAGATTATTTAGAAACCAATAAAGTAAAACATGTCCTTCACCTGTGATAGCCACTGGTGATAGCCCCACCCACTGGTGATAACCCACTGATTATAATTATAGATGTGAAAGTTAAGAAAATGATAAAATACCATTCCGTTTTAATTATAAAATATCATTGAAATACAAACAACTCTAAAACACCCGTCCTGTTGTCAGCCAATAGAATTGCGACGAGGCTATCGAGGCGCCGTCTATTGGTTGCTGGGAGCGGCGGCATTGTTCATAGTTATTCCTGGCATGGCTACCTTCATGTCCTGGCATCAGAGAAGACGAAGAGTTCACGGTTACTATATTTACCTTAACATGTGTATACGTATGTATATATATATATATATAAATATATATATATATATATATATATATATATATATATATATATATATAAATATACATATATACATTTTTGACCATCCTCAACATATTTGTTTTTATGCATCCATGATCAAATGTAGCTAAATAAATGAATATCTCCATAAATAGATTTATTGTTAAATGTACCACCCTATCACCCCATTTGACCGAGTCCCGGATACACCCCCGATATAGGTATACTACATACCACTCACCTGTGTATTACTGACACCTACTTCCGCATTCAGTGGAGGAGCAACACGATAAAGATGTATCCACCGTCACTACGAACAAAGAATCTACAATCGAAACATCGAGTCCTTGAGGACAGCACGTTCATGTCCTTACTACGAGCGACGATAACGCATGTCCTTATAGTAGTGGAGGACAGGACAGTCATGTCCTTACTACGAGCGACGATAACGCATGTCCTTACAATTGTAGAGGACAGGACAGTCATGTCCTTACTACGAGCGACGATAACGCATGTCCTTACAATAGTGGAGGACAGGACAGTCATGTCCTTACTACGAGCGACGATAACGCATGTCCTTACAATGGTTGAGGACAGAACATCCTGATAATAAGGACACGTATGTCCTTACTACTAGCGCTGCTAACATTCGTCGACACCGTTCCATGCACATATGTCCTTACAGTGATAGACGATAGGTGAATATGTCCTTACGTAGAGCATTTATCGCGCAATATGTCTTACATTTACGTTAAATGTGTGTGTTCCATATGCTAAGTGTGCGGTCTACGATATGGTGTTCCGTTAGGTTCTCTAATTAATGTGTTACGCCATCTAGTTCTTCCTCGAATCGACGACTCAGAAGAAGTCACGTGTCATGAACTCCGACCTTTGACCTACGTCTCGTGTGCACACATTGCGCATGCGTTTACAGTCGGATTTAGCGGCGCACGTCATGAATAATGTAATAAATGCCCAATTACTATATATATATATATATATATATATATATATATATATATATACGTATACGTAATATCCACCAAATGCTATAATTGTAGCATGTACTAACTCGTTTCTGCAGTAATATGCAGGTTAACGTGTTGACCTGTATATTATTGAACTCTGGTCTACATTAACTTCGACCATACTTCCGGTTCCTTATTGATAATCGGTCCACTAATCGCTATCGACTATGATCACGTCGCTACCGCAGCGCTAAGTTACCCCCCCCTGGGGTATGCGTGATGGTTACGGGCGAAACCTCGACCTATTGACCCCTAATCCCTATTCTTGTCATCAACCGAAACTCTAAACAATAGTCGTGCACATCTTCAAGGTCTCCTACTTTAACCGATAGTTTAGGGGTGTCTGAGATATCGGTAGGGTGTCTGAGATATCGGCGGGTTGTCTGAGATATCAAATTTCTCATAACCGTATGCGCGTGGATACAAACTAGTATGTAATGTTGCTATTCGTGATATATGGCTAGTCGGATATAGCGGGTTTCCGATACTTCGGGAGTTGAATAAATACGCATACACGAGGGTGCGTATGAACGCGCGCATACACACGTTGTCCCACGTGTTTGTCACCATTATAATAACCCTTTGGTATCATAATTAGAGGCACAAGTATTCACTGTTAATAAATATATATATATATACACAACTATATATATATATATATATATATATATATATATATATATATATATATATAGTTGTGTAGCTATCCTAGTGTTATATCCAAGTTACATAATTATTATCACGTTACATAATTGTTTGTTATTATTGCGTTACGATCTTATTTTCGTATTCGTACTTACCGCTACGCTAGGCCATCGACTACCCGATCACGTGGTTTAGTGGGCGTATTAGAGATATTCCGTACCAATACCAAGGACATGTCCTTGCTTATAGCGTATACGCCGCAGTACTCGAATTATGACATGTCCTCGGTAAGTATGTCCTTGATGTCAATTGACGCGTGTCCTTAATTTGTCGTAGAGGTCAAGTGTCGGCAT
This sequence comes from Osedax fenrisi, assembly GCA_964019155.1. Taxonomy (NCBI): domain Eukaryota; kingdom Metazoa; phylum Annelida; class Polychaeta; order Sabellida; family Siboglinidae; genus Osedax; species Osedax fenrisi. The sequence continues at coordinate 80,137,756 of OZ025241.1, forward strand.
CGAACCACTCACAAATGTGCCATTCATTGTTATCTGTGTACATGTTTAACCATGTGTACATATCTCACTCGTATATTGATATGAATATTTTATTTATTATATTTACAAAACTTGCCAAATATGAACTTATATATTAGTTAGAGATATATATATGGGTTATAATTTCATATTATATATATATATATATATATATATATATATATATATAACATTATAATGTTGTTATTCCTTTAGTGGGCGTACATTTCTGTGATACTAGAACATTCCTATTGGCGATATTGGCGACAATGCAAACATTGTTATCTCTTCAGTGTTACTTCATCACTGATATAGCTATAGCTACCTCACAATCCCTAATATATATGTATATATATATATATATATATATATATATTATTATTATGAATATCCATATACAATAAATCTAAATATATTGTTATTTATTTGTTGTAATTAATATATAATCAAATCATCATAAATCTATATGAATTAAATTCTAAGAATATCTCTTCTCTGTAAATTATTAGGACTATAGTCTTATATATATATATATATATATATATATATATATGGCAATATGTGTGTATAATTATGCTTATCATACTTATAGAGTATACTTAAAGATTATGCTTATAAGAATATATTTTATTTACCTAGTACGTTTACGTTCATAAACTATAGTTTATTATAAGATTATTATAATAATCTATTCTACTAATAATAATAATAATGATATGACATTCAAAGACCACGAGTTGGCCTGTATTATAACTTAATTGATATAATTCTTAATCACTGATCTAGATGTACACTATACATTATACACTGTACATTATACACTATACACTGTACCAGGGGCGCAGGAAGGTATATTTCACAAGGGGGGTTCAATAGTGTATAATATAAATAAATTAGTCTATATCATATATTAGTACATATGATTTTATTAGGTTATATTAATAAATGGTAGATTTGATGCGATGAAATACACGATAACATATTATCTTTACATTATGTTATCTTTACAAATGATGACATCAATTCAACAATAGTGTTACTGTGACTAATAAATATTATTAAACTAGTCAGTTTTGTCCCATTGAATTTCTCAGCCAGTTCTTTAAAATATTCAGGTTACTAACATTTCTTTCATCGTCAACTGAACTTGTTTGTCTTACAACGATTAATGTCAACAATATTTTCACATTGGTATATAATTTCTCTATATTTTCCTAGATATATATTGCCTCTTTCAAGTTATTCATAATTTATCAGATATAGCAGAGGTAATATAATTTCTATGTATCATTTCATCTAAAGATGAACGCATTTCTTTGTAATATTCGAGAGTATATTTTATAGCGACCTTTCTTATTATCCAGCGAGTTATACATAATGTCTTCAATGTACAATATATTTAATCGGTGGGGTGTATAGTGTACACTGTACAGTACATGTACAGTGTATATTTTACACCCCACCGATGTATGGTAATATATGCCAAGAGTATTCATAAATATAGTATCCCAATAGTATACAGATAAGAGTAGATTAGTCACGTGGTTTGATTGTAGTTGAGGGAACACGTGATCTTAGTACTCTTATTATTTAACAATACGAAATATGTACAGTGTACAGTGTACATATGTCGTTATGTTAAATAATAAGAGTACTAAATTCATCATTAATTCTGAGATTGGTTATTCGAATAATCGACTATCATCGTGGTTCTAAATAAAATGACGACACGCCCATTAGTGAATCATCGTTCTAAGTGCACGTGTACCTAGAAGTATCGCGCGATAAACTAATACTATACATAACGCTCACATGCGTGACAAACACCTACATTACTGGTATACTATTATATATATATATATATTACTCAGTATACTAGACCTTTATAACAACAAAACCTACTCTAATTTCATAATATTATATAATAATATTACTTAGTACTATACCTATAGGTATATGTGTACATTGTATTGATTGTATATAGGTAATGCATACATTACCACTATTATAAGTAATGATCGTACAATTAGAACACAATAGGGGTCCAGCACACGAACTACTATAGTATACTAGCTAGCTAGCTAGGTATGTAGGCATACATATATGTAGGTAGATATACGTGTAGGCAGGTACTATAGTACCACATAGTACCTATAGGTAGGTAGGTATGTGTTTACGACGATACCTGTAGCTATCAGGATTACGAATTATTGCGCGATCTCATTGGTTACCTGTTGTTACGTAACATTACAGAGTGACCTTGACCCTAGCGAAATTTTATAACTCGGACACTCTCTCTCTCTCTCTCTCTGCAGTGTAAATGATCAATAAGGCCCGCGTAACGAATATATCTAGCAGCGATCATAATGCACAAGCTATACGAAATATATGTATAGCGTATATACATAGGCTATATATAACATATTGACGTAGATTTATTTTTAGCCAATGAAGTTGTTTAATTATGTATAGGTTATCTTCGAAATATCGACCGAACATCTATAGATATGCATATACAAATATATCTATATATAAAAATATACAAATATACATATACAAATATATCTATATATAGGCAATTTGAAATATTCATCGTTAAATATATACGCACAATGTGTGTTTCAACATGTAATATAACATTATTAATATACATCTTAATGACGAGCAAGTTTCAGTAATGAATTCTGGATAATAATAATAATAAGTAGGTGAAAGTATCCGATTACCGACCCCTAAATGATTATTTATAATAACTTATTCAATATTAAATATAGTTATTTGAAATTTTGTAAGTAGGGTAATATTATGGAAATGAATAATGTGGCTATTTTAAATGTTTTGTATAATTATATTTACAAGAATAAACAGAGGGGTCGGTAATCGGATACATGTGCCTAATACCGACCCCCTTCTCCTATTACCGACCTCCTAATATACTCGTTGTATAATTAATTGTAGTAATATAATATCCAATAAAAATAGTAGATATACATAAATATAATTAATTATAACATGCACGCAATTTATTTGTTATTGAATTTATGTTTTAATATTAATATTAAATTTAAATTTTATAGTATTTATATTAAAATAGTGTATATTATTATTTAATATTTATTTATTAATCAGTATGTTTATAATCAACTGGACTCATAAATCCCAAATCTATATCAATGATACATAAACAACTTACGATATATTTTAAAGTAAAATACGGATATATTTTTATTGGATATTATAAATCACATGGGGTCGGTATTAGGGTAATTTAGGGGATCGGTAATAGGAAAATCATATGGGTTGCTATAATTAAGATATATTGGTTAATAGTTATTCAAATTAAATTATTTTTATAATAGTTATAAACATTTTATTAATCTACAATATTATGCACAACATTAAGTTTTCTTTTAATTAATAAAGTATTTACAATGATTTAAAAAAAGTTATTATTCAAATATTTAAAAATTAAAAACAGAATATTACATTTTATCAAATAACAATTGTAGGATTAAATATTTTTAAAAACAAAATACGTACGTATTTTTAATGAATACGTATTCATATTTATTATTAAATTACTAACAGTTCATGTATATATAATTTGTTGATATCTCTTATAGTTACTGAGATACGAGAGGAGGTCGGTATTAGGAGGGGGTCGGTAATCGGAGACTTTCCCCTAGTTAATTATTTTTAGTTAGATCTAAAGTAAAATATTATAGATTCTATGAATATTTTTATGATTATTAATGTTGTCCAATTCCACTTGTGGACCTTTTACTTACTTCAAGGTTTATTATTCGAATTGTATATCTGATGTTAAGTAGTTTTCTTTAACATCGAATGTCAGGTTCTTTCATTTAACGATGTTTTCTTTGTTTAGGGTCGCACCTATACAGGCTATTTACTGTACCAGTGATCGCGTCAGTAGGATCTTGTATAGCTATTGACTTGTCTTCTAAATGATGTTCAGTTTAGTTAGCGCTGTTATCTCCTGTGCGGTTCTGGCTGGTATATCCGATCTCGATCCTATCTAATCTATGATACTTCCGAGGTATTTGAATTTGTCGAATATTTGTAGTTGTTTATCATTGATTTTTATTTCTGAGTTGAAGTGTCCTTCTGAATTAGTCATTATATACATCTTTATCTCGTTGATCTCTATACCATAAGGTTTCACTATCTTATCTAATTTACTGAGTAAGCATACCAGTTCTAGTTGCGAGCTCACTAATCCGTCTATATCTTCCGTAAATCTTCGGTTTGTGAACGATTTTCCGCCAAACTTTACTGAGCCTTCGTGTTTTTCCAACGTTTCTTTCATGAACTTTTCAATATAATATATAAAAGTGTCGGACATATCAAACATCTCTGTATTACACCAGTTGGTGATTTAAACTATTATACTATGTTACTATTAATATGTATTGCACATGTTGATTTGCTATAGATTATATATTGTTTCGATTAGTCTAGTGTTGATATTATTTCGTGGCAGCCCATAATGCTTTGTGATATACTCTATCGAAAGCTTTTTTGAAATCAATAAATATATGATATAATGGATTAAATTAATCTTAAATAGAAAATGTATTGGCTCTTACTGTTACTAACTCTGAATGCAGCTTGGTATTCGTAATCAAGTATTCAGGGTTATGTTTCAGTCTATGCAATAGTATATATACACGCATGTATTGTTATTGTTATTGTTATTTTTATTTGGTGTAGTCCTTTATTCCCATCCAGGAACTTAGATGAAGTTTTTACTTATAACCATATGGCTTTATTATCCCTTTGAAGCCGCTCTCATGTTAACACATTAACAGCTGCATAAATATGAATTCCTGTTGTTAGAGCGCCGTGCTATTTTGTATATTTTTCATATTTAGTAGTATAAATGTTCAAATACGCATTTCTATATGAAATATTGATTTCTTAACATTACAAGTTATATTTATTTTAAAGATAATACAATACTCTTTAAGAATATCTCAAAAGTTTTAAATATAAATCAATAACCAATGATATATATTAAAATCAATATTTTTTTTTTTGAAAAAAATTAAGGTCAATAAATAATTTGTAATTATTTTATTTAATAAGTGTAATTTTATAATACATATATATTTAATAAGTTATAGTAATTATATTACTTAATAATAATCTATAAGAAATATAGTATTTTATAATGTATTCAATAAGTTATCTACAATATAGTATTTGAATATTTTAACATTTTTGTGTATTTTATATATGATTTACATTTAGCAGTATAAATTTCCAAATATAAATTTCTATATGAAATATTGATTTCTTAACATTACAAGTTATGTTTATTTTAAAGATAATAAAATATAGTTTAAGAATATCTAATATTTGTTAAATATAATTTAATATCCAAGGATAGATATTACAATAATGTTATATTTTTTTAATAAAAATAAATAAATTACAATATATATTTTATAATTATTAATTGTTTATTTTAAATACTCAATACTCTTGAATTAGTAAACTTTTATAAAACAATCATATTTAATAAGATATAGAAATAATATTACTTAATGATAATCTCTTTAAAATATTATATTATATAAAATATTCAATAATTTATACCTATTATAAAATCGTATAATTTCTTAAAAAAATAAATTACTAATATTAGTGGAATAATATTTAAATGTATCTATATAATTATTATTTTATATGGTATGTTCAATGAAATTATTTATATTATTTAATTTAATTAGTCGTAAATATTCTAATTTTTATTCTTTTTTTTCTGAAATAAACTATTTTACTACTATAAAATATGTATTATAATTAATTGAACAACAAAAAACACTATCAATTTAAATTTATAATATAATATTTTATTACATACACAATTATAATATGGAAATAAATATATATATATATATATATATATATATATATATATATGTGATAAAAAGAAGAGTATTTAATAGACGGAAGAGTATAATCTAGAAGATGGTTTTACAATTTACACAAAACAATTATGTAGAATGGGTATCCAGAAAACGCATTTGCTTATAGGTATGATTTCGTTAACACCCCTTTTTGGTGGTCGGTTTTGCATGCACGATCGACACGAAAGACGACCTCTTTAGAAACTCATGGCACATATTTATACGACAGGCGACCTCTTTAGCAGCTTGACACGACAGTAATCCCTTGATGTTGTGGCATCTTCTATCCATCCATGAGGAAGGTCTCGTTCCTAATATGAAATTATATAGATTTTAAAAAGTGAATAAGCTTGTCTGAAACTGTTTCTAGTTATTTCAGAAAGGTTTTGAGCATGGGTAAACATTTATAAATAAAGAGTATACACTTAAATTTGCTAATATTGATGTCTAAAATTGTATTATTAATATTATATTACTTATAGATATATAGAAATTATCATTGCGATCATTATTTGAATATTTATGTAAACAATATAAAAAATTAGAAATACTTGTTTACATATATATATATATATATATATAGAATAGTGTATGCTACATACAGTATGTATTATACTCAATTACATAATGTATATGAATGTATTCAGTTTATATTTATAGACTAATTAGTAATTATAATGTGTCATATATGCATGCATTGATATGGTAACTTTTTAAGGCATTATTTATTTACAAAGTACAAAACACATGGCGCTCAAACTTTTTGGAAACATTTACAATTCCCAAATATTAACAGTTAAAAATAATGTAATTAATAAGTTATATATACAATTACTATTATACATTATCTATACATATGATGGATTATGGTCACAATTTTCGCTATTTAAAAAATTTGAAATAATGATTGTATAAATGTATATATGAATGGCATACATGTATAGTATTATAGTATGTTATTATATATTTAATATAATATATTATTATACGATTAATCGTGTATCATTAGTATAATTTTTAATATTAGTATAAATACTAAATTTATACAAATAGTACACGTTATTTTAATTTAAACAATATTTACGACACATTCTCGTGATTGAGATATATATATATATAATATATTATATATTTATGTAGAGTTACATTATCATAAAATCACTAATTAGAATAATTATAACAATTTTGTCGGCATTCAAATTGCGAAGCTTTTGATCATGTAACCACATTTCATATACACATAAATTATTAAAAAGTATGCTACTAACTTTAAGATTTCAGTGATATCTCAGCATCTTCTTATTTCTCTTCTTAATCTTCTTCATCTATCTCCTTTTTCTGGTATAATTATGATGTCATGTATTTGATTGATAAATAATATATACAATTTTAAATTTTAATTTCATTTTTAATTATAATAAATTAAAACTTTAATTTCTATAAATTTATACATAAATAAATTAATTTTATTATGTCATGTTAATTTACATTTTAATGTTATATTTTATTAAATTTATTAAATTATAATATACTTACATAAGCTAGTAATCCTCTTCTCAACTTTCAAAATTCATCTAGGATAGTATACTAAATAATAGATTGTGTTGATTAGCAACAAACTATATATTAGATTTATATTATTTTGTTATATATAATATTAATATCACGTTTTAATTTAGTTTATGGATAATATACATAATTATAGATTATTTATTTCTGTTATATATAATCAAAAATTAATTACAACTTGTAATTAATTATTTAATTTACAAGTACTATAATTATGAATATATACAATTTTAGATGAGTAGTCTGAAATGGCGACAATATTTAAAATAATATACATAATATTGTATGTATATAGGAGTTTTATATAGTTTCAGAAATACTATTTAATTCCAAGTAGAAGCAATATATTATGTGTATATTAATATAACACAACGATATGTAAATTAGTAGAGTAGTGGTCCTAATACGTTATTTTCCTAAAAATTCATTTTCGAAAATATTATAAATATTTTGAAATTAGTTTGAAATTACTTAATTACAATGCGAATATCGTAAGTACGTAGGAGTTGTATATATTTTCTGAAAACTATTTAATTACAAGTAGAATCTACTATAATATGTATATAACAATATCATTATATATTATATTAAATATAACACTTTATATAAATATTGTCGCCGTTTCAGACAGACCCCCAATTTTAGATCATTTTAAATTTATAAAAATATTAATTTCTATTGTAAATTTATATATAAATAGTTTCACTAATATAACTATATATAGTTATATCCTAATAAAAAGGATATATCCTAATTAAAATATTATAATAACGTTATCTTGTTGAATTCCGTCACTTGTGATACATAATCATCTTCTGAATCCGTAGCGCAATCCTAATTTAAAATATGTTTAAATTAGAAACAACTTGTCAACAACTTGTCAATATATTTATTTGTATATTTGATTTTAATTTAAATATTACATATCATAAAATATATGTATCATAAAATATGTATCATAAGATATAAAATTGTATGTTAATACATACTATCTATTAATTATAATAAGTTAATTAATAATTTAGATATAATACATAAAGTATAATATAGGGAATAATACCTACATATATATATAATTATAAAAATAAAATTGATAAATAAAAATAAACAATTTGTTTTACAAAATATATTATTAATATCTAAAATGATTAAAAATATGTATTTAGAATACAATAATAATTATAATACTAACAGAATACGCTATTGCCGGAGTATTACAATCAAATTCAACATCGTTAATATCGTTATAAGTCCATAAGTTAATTTTAGAAGTCATAATAAATAATTTAAAAATTGACGATCTTTACAGGATAACAATAATATATAAAAGACTGAATTTCACTAAATCCTAACCGTTTTCCATATAGGAAATGTTAGTGCATATCACTACGCGATTATTTTTGCATAAACTCGTAAAAGTATTATAAAATAATATGAAAAATTGATAATTATATAGTAAAAATAAGTATACTATATAATATAAATATTTCTTTTATGAATTATTTTTTATTGATTTATTTAGATCGATTAAAGATGTTTTATTAAAGTATTGGAACTATTTTTTTAAGTGTATTAAAAAAGCAGTGGTTTAACGGAATGTTTTGTTTCTAAGGTAATCAAAATTACAATTTGAAGTTTAAATTAGCTATGATACTTTTTAATTATATAATAAGACATAATATAATTGATTATTTATTAATAATTAAATAATTAATTATGAAAAGAGTCAATAAAGTGTATTTATTTACAAAAGTAGAATATAATGCCCTCAAAGTATCTTATTTATTGTGTAAAGCATTTTAATCTATACAATTATCACATACATATAATATTTTTCTTTGAAATTAAAAATACGTAATTATGATATTATAAGTTAAGTATTTTTCGCGATGTATTGCGCCTTCGGCGAAATGCCCACTCCGCTGTTCCGCGCATCCGGCGGTTAAAGGGACCCTTTAAGGCATCCATTGCCGATCATTTATGTATACACAATTTGTATAAGATAACTTCTAAATATTATGTTAAGACATATTTTAAAAGTCGACCGGACGACGTTCGGCAGACGATGTCAGAACCCGCTTCCTACTGCTCGTGTGTCTGAAGCCACAGCCAACAGAGCCAAACAGGCATTTATAAACATATATATATATAGGAAACATATTATATAAAATATAATTACATTGTCTTAATAATACACATATATATATATTGTTACAACCATATATTTATATATATATAATAATAATAATAATAAAGTTTATTTATACACTTGAATAATAGTAGCAACAATTCTCTAAATTGTAATCAAATAATGTTAACAAAAAAAATAAATTATAAATAAAGATATTTTTTCAGTCTTGTGCGAAATATTGAGATAGATGGATCACTTCGTATCGACAGAGGTATCTTGTTCCATACCGAGGCAGCAGAAATCTTGAAGGAGCTCTTAGTGATTTGTAATCTACATCGAGCCTCTCAAAGTTGCATGTGATAGCGCCTCGAGTATCTAGTTCTTTTCTCTGATAATAGCGTTGATAAATAAGAAGGTACTCCAGAAATAATAACTTTTTTAATTAAACATAAAAATCTATAATTAATCCTGGAAGATACCCTAGCCATCTCAATTTATGTAAATAATATCTAGTCGAAAATCTACCAGAATATGGGATATTAAAAATAATTTTTTTACATCTACGAACAACTTGTTTAATGTTTTTTAATATATATATTGGAGCTTCAATTAAGATAATATTCCAATAATCTAATCTCGATAGAACCAAACTTTAAATAAGTCGAATAGTTGATGTTATTGATAAATATTTACGAATTATATTTATATTGTGTAAATGATAATATATTTTTCAGATTTACATATATATATGACACATGATCTGACTGCAATAAATTACATGAAATAAATATTCCTAGGAATTTAATTTTAGATGAAGGTGTAATTAAAAGATTATCAAATATAATATCAGGAAAAACAAAATTAGAAAGAGAAATATTTAAGAGCATAGTTTTACTACTCTTTATAAGTAAATTATTATTTAAGAGCCATTTACGAATATTAATGCATATAACATTAATTTATCGTGATGACAATATTCAGCGTAAATTTGAATGTCATCCGCATATATATGATATGTGAGGTGTTTGTTCTATTATATATTTCAAAGGAGAAATATAAATAGTAAAAAGCAGAAGACTTAATGTGGATCCTTGTGGATCCGTATAATGAGATTATAATATATTCTCACATGAAATACAATTATGAATCTTAACCGAATAGGTACGTTGAATTAATATATTTAAAGCATCTCCAGTAATGCCAATTTATGATAGACTATTGATAAGTATATCATGAGAAATACTATCAAAAGCAGATGAAAGGTCGAGTTGTAATAATTGAATAAGGCTATGTTTATCTAAAGAGAAATAAGTATCATTCATGAGAGTAAAGCAGTTTCAGTATTATGTCCCTTCTTGTATGCACTTTGATATACATCAACAAGATTATTGTCATTAATATAATTAATGAGTTGCTTAGATATATTTTTTTCAAACAGTTTATCTATAATAGGAAGTATTGATATAGGTCTAAAATTACCAAAATCATTAGAATCTAAACATGATATTTTTATGATGGGATATATCAAAGATGATTTAAAGAATATTGAAATGTCATAGTTATTTATCAATTATAATTGTAGAGAAGATAGGAGTAATAGTATTAGCTAATTTGTTAAGAACAGAAAGGGGAAGAGGATCAAAAAAGGACGATAAAGTAGATGTAATTATATAATTATATATATATCAACAATTGAAGGAGGGAGAAAGGTATCAAATGAAGAAGAGGCTATATGAACTGATATTGAAGGAGTACTAATATCCTCATTTAAAACAATATTATTTATTTTATTACAAATATCAATAACTTTAGAATCAAAATGCTCAATAAATAAAGAACATAACTTTTCATTAGAAAAAATAGGATAATTTAAATGTGATTCATTACCTTAGGATTTTTCTAGTAATAGAGTACAATTTCTTCGAATTATTACCATATATATTATTTTTATAATAATTTCTTTTATCTAATGAAAGTTTCATTCTATATGCATTCCTTGCTATAACTAATTGTTTATAATTAGTGATAGAAGGATTTTTTAAATAAATTCTTTCAAATTTTCTAGTTGACCTTATTGCTTCTGATGTAGAACTATTAGCATAGTTTAAACCAACATAATTATTATTTCTAACTTTAAAATAATGTATCTTAGTTGGAGTAAAGATGTCAATGTTAAATTTTAAAAACGTATTTAATGAATTAATATTAGGTATTATATTATCAACATTTGTTTTAATATTATCTGAAAATAATTCAAATTCGATAGATTTAATATCCTTATATACAGTACTTGTTTTAACAGTATGTTTGGAAGGAATGTCTATTTCAAGTGAAATAACATTATGATCCGTTATTAGAGGTAAACATATAGGAGGTTTAGATAAAATATTAGATATTGGAGTAACTAAGTCAAGTATATGTCCAATATAGTGTGTTGGGTATGTTATGTGTTGAATAAGTGAAAAAGAATCAATCGTATAAACTATATGGATGAACATCAGTATCATAATGGAAATTCATATCACCAATAAGGATATAATTATTAATCTTAGAACTTGTAATTATATCAGAAAATTCATTTAGAAATATATTTATATCATCCAAAGAAAATCTAGGTGGTCTTTAAATTAAAAATAAGGATAACTTAATAGAATTATGTAAATAAAAGTCAATGGATAAACCTTCGCTATAATCTAAATTAATCCTCTTAAAATTAGAATATTTATAAAAAGTTTTAAATAAAATACCAACACCACCACCAATACTACCACCCATATTATCAAAACATTTAAAATTATGAAGAAAATAATATTTATCTCCCGTTATATCACTGAGTACCTCATAATCAAATTCATTTAGGTTCCTAACCAAGTTTCAGTGAAAATTATTATATCAGGAAATTGATTATCAATTAAAAAAAATTAATCAAAGTGATATTCGCTCTATTTATCTAATATTCACTAAAATAATAAAAACGTTATTCGTACGAATATCTAACATAAGGTCATTGATTTTTAATATTGGAATCATTTGAATTATTCGATGCAATAAATGTATCAAATGAAGAATTCCATTCTTTCAATTGATCATCATAATGTATTAATGGAGTACATTTCCAATCAATGTTATCAACAACATTACTATATACCAATGAGCGTATACACATGAAATATAGTTCATAATCTCTAATCGTATTATTTATCACACATTTATAACCAGATATTAAATCAGATTTAGGTTAAACCTACTTGCATGATAATATACGTGCCCTCTTTTTACAACTAACTTATCCAGATAATCACTAATACAAATATATTTATACGCAGTATCTACTAATTTTGATCTCGATAATCTTGCACAATTTAAAAATTCTAATTTTGAGAAGGAATTAGTGAAATATATATAAGCATTATTATTACGGAAAAATACATTTGTAATTGAAGTTAAATTTATATCAAGTAATACGAATAAAGATTTTATATATTAATTGTTACAATTTTTTGCATCTATATGTTCAATAGTAAACGAAAGTTTATTATCTAATTGAGGATATTTAGTATTGTTATTATCTGTTTTATTAATTGTATTTGTAATAATATTAAGGCTCAATAGATTTTTTCAAAGCACCAGCGAATGATTTATTATTTATATTAGTATTAGTATATGTATATGTATTATTAACGATTTCCTTTATTTCATCTAACTTTGAAGAAAAATTTGAAAGAGTAATTGGAGTTATTTGTGATGGAGGTGTGACATTATTAATAGAAAAAATAGGTTTACATGTATCACATACATAAATAATATTACCAGAATAAGTATTGATACTGCATAGGCTGGTGGTGTATTACCATTACTCCATGAGTTTTTAATAATATCAACAGAATGCATATATTTTATATCTAGATTTGCATTAAACTTAATGCATGTAATATAATCAGATGCGCAAACAATATTTTATTGGTGACAATCCATACTCATAATAATGAATAGTTATAACATATATATCAAGTTAAATAATATAATCAGGAATGAAACCCCTTACTCAGAGCTGGGCAGTATCGCCGATACAGTATATGTTAAGGCAAAAAATCAGTATCGTAGATACATTTGTATTTGTATTTGTATCTATAGATAATATATTATAAAAATTACAAAAGTATTTGTAATCGTATATATTAGTCATAAATAGTATCTATTAAGAAAATTATGTAAACAAATACATTTTATTAACTAATATATCATTTGGAAATGATAATTATTTTATATGAATATTTTATAATATCATATTATAAATTTATTTTAATATATATAAATTATAAATATATATTTTTTTTAAATATATTTTGTAAATATTGAAATTAATTCATTGTTAAAAATTATGATATATCAATTATGGTGATTTATTCTCAAAAACCATAATATACATGTATTGAAGGACATTATTTTGATAATATATTTTATATAATTGAATTATAATTCAAAATGATCTATTATATTGATCTATATAATGATCATTTTAATAAATATGATTAATTCTAAATAATAATAATTAATAATTATTATATATTATATAATAATTAATATTATAATATATCAATAATTTATTTTGTGTATATTTCATAATTTACTATATTCGTGTTGAACATTCGAAAGTAAAGGTCGCAGATAATTTGTAGTTGAAAAATATATTTTTATATACTATAGTATATTTTTTTATACTATAGTATATTGTAATAATGTATATTTCTCTATAGTTTGTAATGGCTCATAGTATAATTTCAGAGGAAATAAACGCTGGTACACTAAAAGATCCATAGTGGGCATTATCAAATGTCATTAAATGTCAACAAATGTATTCTATATCATCTATTAAAGAACACGTTATAAGGTGTAAATGTTTAATATTTCCTTTTAAAGGGGGTATCCCACTACCAGTATTTCGGGAAATGTTTACTAGAAAGTTATTTCCAAGTAAGTTAACTACAATTTCAGTGGGTTACCCTCTTACTTTCTGGCAAATTTCAGGAAATATAATAACTTTAAAGGAGGTATCCACTATAGTGTAGTTGTATACAACTTGATAGACAATCACTTTTTAGCAAAAATTTCCGGACATTATTTCCATATAATGTACATTTATATGTACTATTAAATTCAATATCGATGAATATATATGCTTTACTAAATTTCGAGGATATCCTATGATCATATCATATCATATGATCTTGTTGATCTTCTACTCGAGCATCGGTATTTTACAACTCCCGCCAGACATCTCTATCTATCATGCTGGTTCTTATCTCTTGATTCTCTAGGAACCAGTATCTTTTTTTTAACATATCCACATAGTTTAAACACCTTTGTTAGCTTTGCCTTGTGTAGGTTCTCATAGAATGAGCGGATGTGCTGATAGTTCAGGATGCCGTATACAGTGTCCATCCATTTTCATCCTTCTGGATTTAATTTTGGAAATAACAAGAGGTACCATACAGATTTTTATTTGTGAAGTGTTCCTTCCAAGATATATTTAGGGCTTTACGAAACATTCGCGGGTATGTGTGTATATTCCATCCAGTGATTTCTGCTGTTAAACATTCAGTATCCATGACTCAGACCCATATATTAGTACACTTTCTATAGTTGCTACAGAGAGTCTTCTTTTAAGTGGTAAGTTTATCTTAGACTTCCGTATATATACACTATAGTGTGCATGCTATGTAGTGCTTTACACGATAGAGCCTTTCTCACTTTAATGTCCTTTTATGACGAGTTGGTCTAAGAACCAAGGTATGTTAAGTCTTTTTCGACTTGTAACGTTTGACCATAAGCTGTTTTTAATACTATTAATAGTCCCGATTGGGTCAAGTGTGTTAAAGGCAATTACCTTAGTATTTTTAGTATTCATATATAGTCCTCTTTTTTGCATACATACTCTACTCTTAGCAGCAACTCCCTAGCTTGACTTACAGTATTGGATAATAAGGCTATATCATCAGAAAAATCCAAATATGTTAGAACAGTTGGATACAATCTCCAACTTTTGCGCTAGACAATGGTAAATCCCAATTCTTCTTCACGTCCGTTGATTTATTTTCTAAGTGCATAATCTAGTACAATAAGAAATAGGTAAGGCGATAGACTCTATAAGATAGAGTATCCCCTTATAGAACTTCTATTACTATATCAAACTATTCAGATACGTCATCTGGTGAGCATACTTTCGCACTAGTATTAGCTCCCATTTATTGTATTAACAAGCTTAAGTTACTTAAGCTAAAATGAGTACTCTATTATAATAATATATTATTATTTAATTAACCTATTTAATAATCATTAGTTTTTTTTCAAATATGAATACATTTAATCCAATATATAATACTATTATAGTTAATGAACCAATACTTTAAATAGGGTACCATTATATACATTTATACATATATGTGTATACACATATTATAATACAAACAATATTGTAAATACTTAAAATTAAATATATGCTTAAATTATAATATCTTAAATATGTATAGCTTTTATATATGTATCGCTATAAATATAATAGTCCACCATTTTGTATATAATATATATATATATATATATATATATATATATAATTATTAAATAAGAGTATTTCATATATATTTATTTATTTATAAGTAACAAATTGATACATATCGATACAAATTTATAATTTAAATAAAATTAATTCTTATGATGGTACCTATAAAGTAAAATTAAATATCTTAAATATTAATAATCTTAAATAACCTCGGTATAAATAAAACGGTTATTTGATGTTAAAATAAAAGTATATAAGGATATAAAACATAATAACAAACATAATAAAACATAAACAATGTATTTCATTTATTCCTATAGTTCTATAGAACTAACGATATGGATTATAACATAATTTGTATAATTAATTAAATATATTTACTAAAATGTGTATAATTACTTAAATTGGTTTACTATAATTTTATAATTACTTGAATAAAGTTATTATAAGTGTATATAGGTTGCCTACTTCTGATTCGGTATATTGTTTCCCATGTAGATTAAAATATCGCGACAGCCAGGATACTTTCATCAACATAGGTTACCGACACTGGAAAGCTGCTATCGAATAGGACAAGGGCCTTACAAAACACGACAAATCAATTTATTATTTATATGCTAATCTTGATATCTCGTATAACAAATATTGAAAATAATACCTACATTCAAACTATAATAAATAATGAAGATATTATTCATAACAAATATTATATTGAATCAATGATAGAAATCAGACAATGTAGGCCTATTGCCTATTGCCTATAACCTATTGCCATTAATGAATTACCTTTCCGTGGTAGGAGTTTCCTACATCAGAAGAATTTGATTCCTTAAACTGTGGATTTTATATGAATATGTTTAAATTTTTATTACTAAAAGATTAATAGTTAAAATCAATATCAAAATTGATGCCAAACAATGCACAATATACCTCCGCTGAGTTTCAAAATGAAATTATAGGTATTATGGATTCAGTATTAACCAATAAAATCATAGAAATAATATACAATTATGATGGAGGTCTATATACAATTAAGTGTGATGAAACAAAATATCGTTCTGGAATAGAATTTCTGACTATAATAATAAGATGTATTAAAGAAGGAGAGCCGAATGAAATTCTATTATGTGTAATAGAAATAAAAGAGTTAAATTCTAAGTACAGCTATCGCTGATAAACTTTTCTCTGAGATAGCTGTAATAACATGCCCAACATTACTAAGTCAATGCTATGATGGTGCTTCAGTAATGTCTGGAAATAAAGGAGGTTTACGGAAATATATATCGGACACATTTGAAAGAGATATTCCATATATGCATTGTTTTAATATCCAATTGCATTTAATAGTAGTTTATGTTTGTGAATCAATCACAGAAATTAAATATTTATTTACTCAAGTAAATATAATAAATAAATTCTTCAAAAAGCTTGCAGTACATAATGACTTTAAATATGAATGTCTAGGTGGTCATTTGTCAATGTTGCTCCCTATTAGATGGATTGGGCATTATAAAACATTACGAGCTATAATAAATTATGAAAAAGAGATTAGAAAGAAACTATATTATTTTTCAAGAAAAAACAAGGAGGAAATATGGTAAACGCAATTGGATTAAATGCCATATTTAATAAATATCTGCTACTAACAACAGAATTAATGTTTAGTATACTCGAAGTTTTTAAACCTGCTGATAAAATGCTGCAAAATAATGATTCGATTATAATTGATGGAATAAACGTTGTGATAGCTGTGATGTCGTCATTGAAGAAAAAGCGTTCTTCTGAATGTCTACAAACGTCAATTGATAAACACGAAACTTCTGATGAGAAGCCACTATAGAAAAAGAAAAAGAAAGTGTCCAACTGCGTTTAGTGATTATATAATAGAAGAGATAAAAGGTAAGTTAAACTATTACTATCATTATCTTAGTTACTTAGTCCCGTGACGTCACCGTCGTAGGGCAGCACATGACAGTGATGATAACATATTTCTCCATTTCGAACGATCTTTTGTAATATTTAAAAGTTGACTAAGAGATTAGATAATTAGAATATATCAATCATCAAATTTCTCGTAGGTCTTCCTTTTTTTCTTTTGCCTTCAACACACCCATGAAGAATATTGTTGGCTAACGAATTGTTACGAGTTATATGTCCAAATGTGGTCATTTTTCTTCTCATGATGATATCCAGAAGGGGTACATATGGGCCGACTTTTTTTATTATCTCGTTGCATACAAATATATTTGTTTTTCTTTGTTTGTAAATTAAATTTAAAGTCGTCTGTGAGATTTCGATTCAAACCCTCTTGTCTTCTTCTTAGATTATTCCAGTAAAGTCCAGCTTTCATAGCCATATAACAGAGTTGAAAGAACCAAAGAGTTGTAGAGTATGTACTTGAGTTTAAAATAAATTTCTCCGCTACGCCAGATCTTCTCCAATTTTACTAGTGCTGTAACTGATGTTGCCAATCTTATTCGGATTTCTTTCTTTGAATTGCCGGTGTCAGTAAACATTGCTCTCAGATATTTGAAGTTTTGTACATTTTCAATTTGTTTGCCGTATATAGTAATCACAGGTGGTGTTTAAAAGTCCCCATTTACAAGTGTTTTGCTTTTTCATGGCACATTTCCGTACCGTATAGTGTAGAATCTTTTTCTAGGGAGTCAGTTAGAATTTGTAGCTCACTTTCTGAACCATATATGAGATCTATATCATCAGCGAATCTCAAGTTGTTCATTTTTCTACCTCATATTGCTATACTTGATGATTGGTCTTCTAGAGAGTCTTGTATTATTCTTTCTATAACTATTTTGAATAAAACTGGAGATAGTAAGGAACCTTGTCTAATACCTACTGTCGTATTGAAATATGTTCCTAAATCTGGTTGTCCAATAGTACAGAACTTTTTCTGAGTTATAAAGTGATCACTTTATAAAAATCATAAAGTCGACTTTATGATTTTTATCAGCTCGTTGCCTATTCCAAATTCAGACATCACATGCAACAAATCCTCATACTACACTCTATCGAAGGATGTATTAAAATCGATGAAATTGTGATAGACTTGTCGTTTTTGATCCATATGTTTTTCAATTAATACTCTACAGTTCAAAATGTGTTCCATTGTACTGCTCTTTTTTCTAAATCATGCTTGTTCATCAACCATAATCTCTTGTCATTGGATAAAATGCGTTCTTCTGAATTTCTATAAACGTTAATTGATAAAAACGAGACTTCTGGTGAGCAGCCACTATAGTAAACAGAAAAAGAACTTATCAACTTGAATTTAGTGATTATATAATAGAAGAGACAAATGGTAAGTTAAATTATTATATTTTAAATATTATAAATACATTAATTTTTAGAATAAAATGTTAATGAAGATATTAATTATAAGCAGTTATTTTATCTATTGATTGATACTATTGGTGTAGAGTTGGAGCAACGGACACTCTCGGTATCTAAGAAAACATAAATCCTATAAAAAAAATGTAATTAATAACATATTCATAATTATATAAATAGCCTAAAAAAAGTTTTTTATTTTTTATTTATTCAAAATACTGCTGATATATCCAATAAACTGATTTTTATATTACATTTTTAAATTTATGAAAAAAAAATTCAACTTAAAACCTTCTCAAGAATATACAAATATATCGATATAAAATATAACATTATATTATTAAAAAATAAATCATTCTAAAATTATATATATAATTTCTATATTTGTTATCAAATATTTATTAAGTATAAGCATATATCTAGAGGTCATATAAGTTCCTAATACGGACACTATATGTATTAATACAGACACCCTATAACCAATCAGCGCGCAGCGTATGAACTTTTCTGATATTCATAAAATTCGCGTGCGTTATAATATTAATACCACCAATAAAAATCTAAATGAATTTAGAATTATTTAGATACTTAAATTGTATTATAATTAAAAAATAATACAAATAAATAAATTATTAACTATTAAATTAGAATAAATTGTTCATAAATTAATTGTAAATAATGTAATTGTAATTTGTCTGATTGATTCATCAATAATATATAATTTATCTAGTGGTAAATAGGGTTTCAGTAGTATAATACAGGGTGTCCGTATTCGGATTGGGTACCGAATATGGACACCCCCGTTATCTATGGAATTAAAAGATTAAATAAAATTTTAAAATCACAATAATATCTATAATCATATAATATTAATATATTGTAATTTTTGTATAAAAATAATGATTCATAAAATGTTAAGACCATTTATTGTTAAAGTATCTATATTAAGTTACTTTCCCCTACTATAGTAGCAAAGTAGCTCATAACTTCTCAATTTAAATTTCAAGTAGGTTATCTACCTTTCGTTAAATGGTTTTTCAACTACCGACATAGTTTTTCAAATTTATATATATTATTATGTGCAGGAGAAACAGTTGGTACTACTACATCAAGTTGTGAAGCTTGATATTCAACTGTAAACAATTTGTAACTGTTAAATTGAACCCTTAATTGAATACGCCATTTAGAAAAGTTGTTGGGCATACTCGTTATGGGCCCTTGTACATTTAAAATTTGAAAGAAAATACCTTCAAACAATTGATATTGAAGAATATATTAAAGAATTTTAGAAAAAGAATAGAAGAATTGATTTTTAAATATTATATAATCAATAAATATATTTATACATTACATTTTGATGATTTTCTTTATAATATTGTTATTTTTTTAAAGTACAATCATATACAATTAGAGTTTAAAAATATGTTTTTTAATAATTCATATATGAATAATAAACTATAGGCTATATATTTTATAGAATATATTAAACATGATATTCACTAAAAAGATGTTGAAATGTTTAGCCCCACCAAAAATATGAATACCCCCCTTATAAAATAAATCCTGGCTACGGCCCCGGACCTCCTATGTATTGCCCCGCCCCCCACACTATTACAACAACATATATTTTGATTGGTTGGTCCTCTAAATACAAAAGCCAGCGCCCTACCTAGGTATAGCTATAGGTGTGGTAGCATAACATTATTACATAACATTATTACACATCATTACCTACAAATCATTACACAGCATTCACTCTGTCAGGTATGATCTAATCCAAGTTTTAATGTGACGTAATATAACGTCATTAGTGACGTAATTATCTATATACTTCATAATACACCTAATTAACATGTATCGTACCATTACGTTATCGTATCAAGTGTTCACTATAACTTTATAAGTGACGTAGTTATGAGTGATTTCTCAGTAGGTAAATGTTATTATATATATATATATATATTCCTATGTTATAAATTTCTCCGGATATTTAAAAAAAACTTACATGACGCCTATAGTATATTTAAGGGTATCCTTAATATAAGCTAAAATTAGCTTCTGGGTATCCCTCCGATTATTATATCCAATATTCGGTAACAAAATAAAATTCATTCACTCATACATAACGAAAATTCCTAACTCTATTTTATTGTTCTCGCATTAATGGTTTGAAACCTCTCACAATAAAGTAATAGTATTATACAACAAAGTGTTATTTTATTGTCTAAGCATATATTATTTATATTATTATATTAATATATAGTAGAATACATATAGAAAGACACATATATTCGTTATATATTGTATCGTGTATTTGTTATATACGGGGTTGGATATGCAGTAGGACTATATATATATATATATATATATATATATATATATATATATATTGTTATTTTTATTTGGTGGTGTCCTTTCATCCCATCTAGGTACTTAGATGAAGTTTTCACTTGTAACCATATATGGCTCTAATGTACCTTCGAAGCCGCTCTCACGTTAAGGTATCCATGATTTTAACGAGAGCTAATCATTTATTTATACACAATTATATAAGATCAATTCTAAATAATATTTTAAGACCAATTTTATAAAATGAATTAATGGTCCGGACGAGGCCCAACATGTGTCCTATAGGACACAGTATACTGCAGTATACTGATATAAGCAGTATACTGTTTGTCTATATGACGCCTTAGCCACTGAGCCACACAGGCAGTTTACTTATATATATATTTATATATATATATATATATATATATATATATATATATATAAGTAGTACCATAGTCATCTAATGGGAAGAAACCGTATTAATATATAACATATTTGGGTATTACTATAATAGATATACCAACGATTTTTCTAATGATTGCTTCGCAAAATTTTTGAATATACTATAGAATAAAAATGAATTTATATATAACATTTATCATTTTAAAATCTAAATTTGTATTGATAGATTATATATATTAAACTCTCGATAAGTCGGTAATTCAAGGGACCGGAAAAAGTTTCTAACTTAGAGAGATGTTCGACTTATCCACATTCATAAGATTCATAAATAGTACGATGCACTCAGGCGTGCATTGTGTTATATCGTCGTGGTAATAAACACGTATTACAATATGTAAACAATCAATAAGTTATACTTAATACGTAATAATTGCAACCAGGAAATATATAATATAAAGTATACAAATTAAATGCAATAAACTTCGTTTAGTTAGGCATTGTGTTATTATTATGTTTATAAAATTAATGTAGGTGCCCTCAAAGATTTTCCGTAAAGCTTCGCAAAATCTTTGGAGTCCTACATACAATAATTACAAATTATATTTATATAAAATAACTCATATTTCATTGGTCGTTTATAACTTGTTTGCAAATAGTACATTTTAACTCAATTACGCAAAATACGCCCCATGTAGCTTAGTATATAATACATATATGTAGGACTACTGCATTTAAATACATTTTATAACATTTATCAATGTTTAGTGTGTAATGTACAATATGCAATGCTGAGTGTGCATCCTATTATATGTACTCTATAAATAGATATTCTAACTAGACGCATCGCAAGTTGACACTACTTGTATACTTAAGTAATATATCACAATTGTAATGTTATTCATAACTATAACAAACATTATTTAAAGTATTTAAAGTTAACCTTTCTGAACAGTCCGACTTATCTCCTATATCCTACAAATTATAAAACTGACTATAATAAAATGTCCGCCTTATCGGAAAGTCAGACTTTCTAATCCGACTTATCCGATTATTTTAACATGGAACATACAAATCCAAACAAACCAACTACATGTGTCCAAAGTGCTTTGATGAGTCTGCCTTATCGAGAGGTTACTGTGTATATATGATAACAATGCTGTATACAACATATTAAGAGAAAGTAACCTAATACGGACAGTGCCCGAATACGGACACTCTCTATATCTCAGAAACCATAAATCCTACAAAAAATTGTTTATTAATAAAATATTAATAATTATATAAATAGTCTAAAAAAGTATTTTATCTTTTAATTATTCAAAATATAGCTGATCAAAATAAAAAATCTGATTTTTTTATTACGTTTTTAAATTTATAAAAAAAAAATATCAACTTAAAACCTTCTCAAGAATATACAAATGTATCGATATAACAACATATTATTAAAAAATAAAGTATTCTAAAATGATATATATAATTTCTATATTTGTTATTAAATATTCATTAAGTTATAAGCATATATGAGCCTATCTAGAAGTCATATAAGTCCCTAATACGGACACACTAGATTTCTTAATACCCTATAACTAATCAGCGCTCAGTATATGAACTATTCTGGTATTCATAACAATCACGTGCGTTATAATATTAATACTACCAATAAAGATTAATCTAAACAAATTATTATTTAGATACTTATATTGTATTATTAATTAAAAAATAATAAAAATATATAAATTATTAACTAATTAAATTAGAATAAATTGTTCATAAAATTAATTATAAATTATGTAATTGTAATTCGTCTGATTAATTCATCAATAATATATAGTTTATCTAGTGGTATGTAATATGTCCGTATTATAACACAGGGTGTCCGATTGACATTGTCCGTATTCGGACATGGGTACCGAATACGGACACCCCCGTTATCTATGGAATTAAAAGATTAAATAAAATGTTAGAATCACAATAATATCTATAATCATATAATATTAATATATTGTAATTTTAGAATAAAAATAATGAGTCATAAAATGTTAAGACCATTTATTGGTAAAGTGTCTGTATTAGGTTACTTATCCCTATATTATTTTGTTTATGGAGTGTTAATAACTATAGTTATATAATTAATATATTAATATATATATATATATCAGATAAATAAAATATATGTTATATTTATAAATAAAATATTTCACTAATAATGTATTAGTAATAAATACAAAAGTACTATAATTTATTATGATAATGCCACTTTGGTGGAGCTATGAAATTAATATGTATAGAATTTAAAATCAAACTATTCTATTGATTGTTTATATAAGTAATGACCACTTAGGATATAAGTTGTCATCATATTAATAATAATTAAAAATACATTTTTTTACATTTCAAGTGTATATCTTGATACGAATTTACATTATAATCAACACATCTATACGTAAATTATAACCATACGAAATAAGGAAAATGTGAGTAAATAATAATTTAACAATTTATGATATTGAAATTTTAATTTAATAATGTAATATGTATTATTTATTTCTACATTATATATATATATATGTTTATATTATATTATAACCATATATGTTCAAATCGTAAACATAAAAATGGAGGTGGTGTTTTAATCTATATACGTGAACATTATCAATTTAATATTCTATCTACCATATCAAATAACTATTATGACAACATATCAATTGAAATTATTTAGAAAAATCAAAAAACATTATTTTCAGTACAATATATTTTCCTCCTACTTTAGAAAAAATAGCTCACTCTACATTTATTGATTTCTTGATAAATAATTTTCAGCAACATGTTAGTAATGATAAAAAAATGATTATCTGTGGTGACTTTAATATTGATCTAGTGCATATAAATACAAATAAAGTGGCTAATACCTTTTTTGATACGATGATTTCACTAGGTTGTTCCCATCTAATTAATCGTCCAACTAGAATCGAAACTAAACATAATTCTTCATCTATAATTGATAATATATTTACAAATTTTAATCTTAATATGAAAAGATTTTCAGGAATAATTATTTCAGATATATCTGACCATTTTCCAATTGTTTTAAATTTACAATTGTCTACCAAACCTCAAGATAAAGTTAAATCTACTAAAATCAAACAAAATCAAATTAATGATAGAACCATGTTTAATCTGTTTGAAATTTAAAAAAAAACAAACTGGGAATTCATAAAAACTAACGATACAGAAAAATCTTGGAATTTATTCTTGGAATACTTTATCTTAAATTTTGATAGATACTGTCCAAAAATTAATAAAGCCTCCCACAAAAATAAACTCATTCCATGGAATACTCGAGATCTTAAAAAGGCTTGTAGAAAAAAACAGATATTATATAAAAAATATAAAATATCTAAATCTGAAAATGACTTATTTATTTACAAAATTTTAAAAAATAATACAACATCTTTAGTTCGAGAAGCTAAGAAAAAGTATTATTCAAATCTGTTAAAAAATTGCTCTGATACAAAAAATACATGGAATGTACTAAATAATTTACTTAATGTTAAAAAAAAATTCAAACAACTACCTGACAATTTTAATGTAAATAATGTGAATATTGTTGATTCTAAACAAATTGCTAATGAATTTAATTCTTTTTTTAGAGACATTGGTTCTAATTTAGATAATAATATAAATAATTGTAATGATGATGACTTTAAATTCTTTTTACCTGAACCTAATATACATAGTTTTTTTTTAACACCAGTAAGTTCAGATGAAATTATTAAAGTATTAAATGAATTCAAACCAAAAAAATCAAGAGATCATTATGGCATATCCATGCAGTTACTTAAATGTATTTTTCCTGTATTGGTTTATCCATTTGTTTTTCTTGTAAATTTATCTTTTGAATCAGGCGTTGTACCGGATTTCTTAAAATTATCAAATATTATCCCTTTACACAAAACTGGTGATGATACATTTTTTAATAACTATCGTCCAATTTCTCTCACCTGTCAATTCGCAAAGATTTTAGAAAAAATATTTTATTCTCGCTTTTATAGTTTTTTATCATCTTTTAATATATTATCTCCTTCTCAATTTGGTTTTAGGAAAGGATACAGTACATCACATGCAATATTTAACCTCCAGTCACAAATCAGTACCTGTTTTAATAATAACAATGTTGGCGCTATAATCTGTATTGATTTAAAAAAAGCATTTGACACAGTTAATCACAGAATATTACTTTTTAAATTAAAAAATATTGGAGTACGAGGCATTGCACTTAACTGGATAATGAGCTATTTAACAAATAGATATCAACAGTGTATATATAATGATGTAATTTCAGATAAACTAAAAGTCATAACGGGTGTACCCCAAGGCACCATCCTAGGAC
This sequence comes from Osedax fenrisi, assembly GCA_964019155.1. NCBI lineage: Eukaryota > Metazoa > Annelida > Polychaeta > Sabellida > Siboglinidae > Osedax > Osedax fenrisi. The sequence continues at coordinate 80,164,437 of OZ025241.1, forward strand.
CCATTTTATTTTTAATTTATATTAATGATATTACAAAATCATCTTCTTTATGTAAGTTTACCATGTTCGCAGATGATACTACTTTATATTTTGAAAATACATCAGCCGAATTACTTAATTATATTTGTCAAACTGAATTAAAAAATATTAATAAATGGTTAATATATAATAGGTTATCATTAAATTTAAATAAAACTTGCTTTATGTCCATTAATTCAAGAACTATTATAAATATAAATTTAAATAACAGAAATATTGAAAGAGTTACATTTTATAAATTTTTAGGCGTAATTATAGACGATATATTAAACTGGAAACAACATATCTTGTTTTTAAAATCAAAACTAAAAAAAATCATATGGATTACCAACATTATTTCCAAATTTATAAATAAAAAAGCATTACTTCATATATATAATTCCATATTCTTGCCTCATATAAAGTATTGTAACATATTTTGGGGAAATACATATAAATCTAATGTATCATGCATATATATTCTTCAAAAGCGAATGATAAGAATTATATGTAAAAAACATTTTTTACATCATACTAATGGACTATTTATTGATAATTCTTTATTAAAAATAAATGAAATTACATATATAAGTACATGTGAATTTATGTTTAAAATTTTCAATGATCTTCATCCTGTTATAACAAATGCATTTTTTTCTGTAACTTCATCATCTCACAACACTAGGAGCATAAATAATTTCTCAATTATTAATTTCAAAAAAGAACTATGCAGAAGAACATTAATATACATTGGACCAATTACCTGGAATAAGCTTGATAATATTTTAAAAAATATTTCAAATTATAAATTATTCAGGAAACGTATGTATACACATTTGTTATCTTCTTACTCAGTATATTTATAATCTAAATCTAATTTTTCTAATTTTATATCTTTTATCATGTCTTTTATCTAATATTGTATTATATACTAAGATCCACATTTTATTCTTATTTTAATTTATTGACGTTTATGTAAAAATTAAAAAAAAATTAATACTTTTGAGTGTTTTACTTTACAATATTTTATTTCCCCGACATTAATAATATTATTTTACTGAATTTTTGCATTTTATATTTGAATTTACTTTCATGTTTTCTTTCTTTTTAATTGACGTTTATATAAAAATAATAAAATTAAAAAAAACTGTTAGGTATTTCTTTTTTCTTTAGTATTTTCTTTAGTATTTTTTATTTCCCTCTGACTAATAATATTATTTGACTTTATTTTTAATTACATAAACATTTTGTATTGAATCTTTTTTCTTGTATACTTGATTATACTTTTTGTTTTATTTCTCTTTATTGACACTTATATAAAAATTAGTAATTAAACTAACATTTCAGTTTGAACAAATATTTTACATTCTTTACATTATTATAAAGTATTACAAAAAAATTCCTAAAACTTATTTACTGAAAAAAAAAAAAAAAAAAAAAAAAAAAAAAAAAATGTTACATACAGTTCTTACCATCTTTCTAGATATTCTTTTTGTTATGTTTTATTCAGTTTTATTCAGTTTTACTTCATTTTACTTCATTTTTTTCTTCTTTTATACTAATACATCTATATTTTTGTTTAGTGTATTATTTTATAGTACTTATTATTTATTTTAGTTATTTATTTATAAATAATTAAATGATGATTACATAATTTTATGGCAAGTTCAAACAATTTATATTATTTTTCTATTTTATTCATTGTATTGTATCTATGTAAACAGGAAGTCATCTAATATTTTATAATATTTTATTTATTTAGTTTTTTTTTGAACTTGCTTTAAAATTAAGGGTAATTGTCTCGATAAGCTTTAGCTTCTACAAAAACCCTGGTGCAAACCTAAATCTGATAATAATAATAATAATATATATGTATATATATATATATATGTATATATGGAAAAGGACACGTCCTTTAGGATAATATATAAAGCCATATAGATAGAATATAAAGATGGAATAGAAATATAATAGTAATGGGAATTAAAATAAACAGTAATGCTGTTTCACTCTCACCCGCTTCCATAAGACATTAATGTATATCCTTTATATAATTTAAATAAATACATTTAAAGAATGGCAACCTATAATACTTTTTTTATTTCTCATTACTTTATTGTTGTCCTTTGCTTTCCGTTTTATTTGATTAATTACCGTGGTATTATACCTATTGTATATATTACCTATTTTTATTTTATTTTTATATAGTACACTTTGAGAAATAATTTATGATTTAGTTATGTGGTTAAATAAACATTCCTAATCAAATTAATAAAATGAATCATAAAATAGCGGATATAGCTAAATATAACAATGCACTCGTGACACTGTTACTGATAAGGACATGCACACTAGGCTATAGCCCGTTTTGCTAGCTCGCTCACAATAGGTCATAAATGTCATAATATACATATTTCTGAAGTTTCATCAACAAATATTTAATATTTGTAAAACGAAAACACTTATGTTAACATATTTGCATTTATTTTACAATGTAAATTTCTATAAATAGATATGTTGTCTTATGTATTTTATATATTTGTGCAAGTGCGCGTTGTCATAAAAATAAAATATTTTGCAAATACGTGTATGAATATATTATAATATTAATAAGGAACACATTATTTAAAATTTTAAATTAATTTAAATTTTTTTTATTTTTTAATTAATGTAATTTATTCGCCTATTTTTGATGAACTATTTTAATTAAGGATTAAACCTTGTTGTGAGCCTATAATTGATATCTATGAGATATAATAAAAAAAATGCTCAATAAAAGTAATTTTTTGAATAAATATATGCTATTTTTATATCAATACTTATAATGTTATATTCATATAATGATGATAGACATATATAATATAATATTCCATTGATAATTTATTTTTTCGATTTAGAAAAAGTTTAAAATTAAATTAAAATTTCCGTCGATCGATTTAATTATTTTAATAAAAAAAAAATTAATATTTGTAAGGAGTTTTTTATATATTACATATGCTAAAAGGCAATTTTTACTTTCATATATCTTTGATTTAAATTTTTTCGAAAATTCTTATCTAATTTTGAATATGGTTTCTTTTCTGAATTTTTGTCGGTTTTCAATTATTTTTTTAAAATATATGGAATGATTTAAAGGAGTTATTCCTAGTGAGCTGGCACTTTTATAAAGGGAACTAACAAAAATACCAAAGCGGGTTACCCTAATGTACACTGTGACGTAAAGATTACGAGGAATACACAAATGTAGATAATAACGTAACCAATAGCATGTGATGAGTCAAACTAAGGAAAATGTCACTCTATTGAACATAATCTAGCCAAATAGCATGTTTTCATAATCATAACCAAGTCCCGTGATAGAACATAGGTACCATACTATTAATGAAACCACAGAATTATTGCAGCCATATAATCTCTAAATGATGAATCCCACTACAAGTATTTCCGGCAACTTGCTGGAAATATTGTAACTTTAAAAGATTTTCTATCAAGTTAACTACAATTGTACTGTGATACCCCCTTACTTTCCTGCAACTTGCATACAATATAGTAACTTTATAGGGGGTATCCCATTACAACTCGATATAAAATGATTTTAAAGTCACAATATTTCCGACAAGTTGCCGGAAATACTTGTAGTGAGATACCATCTCTAAGATGGTATTACGTATACTTGTGTTAAGAGCTATAGGCATTGCGTAGACATCATAGCATACAGCACACATCACGTCGAGGAGGAGATATCTGCTACAGAACATATATTTACGATAACAAGAACTCATTTATTCTGGGCTAAGTTAACCTCTCGATTAATATTATGTCTATTATACCATTATATCAATTAAACCATGTTTTCTTTAATTATAATATTCTGTCATCTTTTGGAATATAATACTAAATATTTAGTATTATATGCTCAACGTCCAAAGAATTAATATATATATATATATATATTAATTCTTTTGAACGAGTGATTTAATAAATCCATTGAAAGTGTTATAACTTATACTAAATATTAGCTAAATTAATCGACCGGTGTATATATATATATTATAAATTTACTATTATAGTTTATATTAAAACACATAATATATACAATATTTATATGAATGTATTAAAAAGACAAAAATTATACTATGTAGAATTATGATAATTTAATTAATATATAATCATTTTATTTAATTATCAATTGTGATAAATTTAATTTTAAAAAACATTATCTTTTTTAATATAAAATGTAATCATTTATTATATTTTATACTATATTATAAGTTTTATCAATTTATATGAAAATAATGATAAATATATTGTAAATAAACTTTATTTTTGATAAACTTCTTAATATTTCAGTTTAAATATTCTAAAGAATTATTAACAATATTAAATATGTTTACTCATTGAATTTATATAATATAATTTCATATGTAACAAATATATATTAAATATTATTTTTGTAATTCAATTTAATATAGAATTTAAAATAAATATGAATTTCATTTCAAAGAACCATAAAAACTTATATATGTAAACTCATGTATATATATATATATATAATTTTATATACTATATAATTTAATTTATCATTGATGAATATATGGAAACTAATAGAACATATCAGGAATAATTATTCATATTTATAGTATATATATTTTAATTGTAAGCTATTTTAATGATAATATTTTGTGATTAATATATATATAGTAGGAAATAGATATTCTGATTTCGAATGCTTACATAGATAGCCCATACTAAGGACAATAGTATAGTGCATAGTAATGCATCTCACTGTTCTATATATAGACTTACTAACACCACAAACAATAAGGGATACGACACTTAACCCCGTGTGTTTAACACGCACACCGCTCGGTGAGTGATACACCCTACAGGATATACATACATGAAAGAATGTTGTCGGTAATGTTATATCTACCAGCAGGTACAGGAAGTGTGTGTGTGTGATTAACCCTGGTGACACACTTATACCTCATCCACACATGTATATATTCCGACACCATGCATAATGTACGTTTATCTAGAATGTAATGTATAACTTTAAATGCATATTGAAATATGACATGTATCCACTGTATTGGGCATCAATATATTTATATGTTTTATAATAGTACATTTATAATATATATATATATATATTGATATAAATAAATGTATATAAAAAGTAAGTATGTAATGTTAATGATAAGATGCTTTATTATATATGTTAATGATATCTATCTTAAAATGCCATACATCGCTGTAATTGAATAAATACATAAATATAAATTAATTGAAATACATATATAATGTAATAAATAAAATCATCTCTTATCCTATACGATTATTAATCATTATTGTAAGAGAACCTATACACTGAATACACTCCTATACACACAAACATATACGTAGTACGATATTTAATATGATTGAATTGAATGAGTTGATTGACTGAATTGTATACATGATACACGTACATATATTATATTAATACAGAATAAATATAATAAGGTCAGTAGGGTCTGGTGGGGTGGGTGGTAAGAGGGGGGTGGGGATGGGGGGGTTATAATGGTGATTCACGGCTTATCGGAAGAGCTGGGATGTTAGCGACGCTCATGAATATTCTGTAAATGTGTGAAATGTAATCAATACAGACTTTAATAAAGACTTTAATATATATTGTATTCGATACTTACGCAATATTTATATTACTATTTATTAATATATAATATATACATATTAATAATATTTATTATAATATTTATTATAATATATATAATAATTAATTATAGAAATCGTTCAATAATAGTATTTGTTTGTTATTAATAAATATAGGATAACAATTTACTCTAATAAAATATTATAAATAAAATGAATTATATTTTGAAATAATTACTTTCGTTCAAAACTTACAAAGATAAAAAAGTTTCTTTACAATAACATTACTATTTATGCTAATCAATGGTTTTAATTAAATATATTTTAAAAATCAATATTTTTTGCGAACATATAAACTAAAATAGAAATCAAATGTATGCAAATGAAGATAATTTTATAAATATTTTAAAGATATACACACATCGTATGTTTATAGAAAGGAGAGAAGATTAAACATGAACGAGGTTATACGCTAAGAACTGGAGTGGGGCTAACTTGTGTCTGTACTTGTTGAGGATGGTGGTGAGGGAAGAGTGGGGGGGTTTAACGTTCATACGGTTCAGTCTGGCTACGAGCGTCTCGAGTTCTGCTTCAGTGCGACCAGTGTAGTGTACCAGTGTTGCATTCTGGGAGGTGCGGGGGGGGGGGCGTTAAGGGGGCGGAACTAGTGATGAATAGGGGAGTATGAGTAGGAAGGGTGGTGGGAGTATTAGGGGGTGGTGGGTGCATTAGGGGGTGGAGCTCGTTACACTAAAAGGACATAACATTACTGCGGGGGACATTACGTAGAAAGGGGTATTGATGATCACTATAGGTTAGGGGTACCATGTACATATATATGATTAAGTTCCTTGTGGATATTTATAAAGTTTATAATATAAGATACATCTATTATTAGAGGTATGAAATACTTTATTAATATAAAGAAATACGTGATACGGTGTACAACGCAGTATTAATGCTAAATATAGATGATGATGAATAATAACCCAGTCGTCAACTTTCAACATTCGCGTGGACAATAATAGGCAGGCGGCGGCCATCTTGGATTCCGACTCAAAGATGTACTGATAGTCCAACAGGGAACTTTCCAGAATGAAGCGAGCCAGCGTTAGGCAGATGAGTTTATAACTTCCGCACTATTGATTTCAAGGTCATCGTTTATACACAGAAAACGATGGTAACATTGTAAATGAACGTAAGCGAAGCAACAAAACAATACAATAACTCTAGAACTCAACATATTTTAATGAAAAGCATGAACATCGAATAACAAAACGTATTAATTGGCAGATTTTATAATTAATGATATACCTTTTGAGTTTAAGTCTAAAAATGCATATGGATTATATGATGTATTACAAGTAAACAGTTTTATAATATATAATAAATATGATTACGCAAGGTGATAGCTTACAAGCAATACGTCAGGGTTCAAATTCCAGTATAGGTATACTGTATAATTTATATTAATGAAATATGTGATAGTAAAATGATAGCACTACAATAATTACAATCATATATAAACAATGTTAGTTTGCACATGATACTGGATCCATTGTTCTTGTGTTTATCTATTGTGATTACAAACTTATAAACAAATGTATTGTCCTTATATTGATATTGAGTCACACAGTTAAAGATACCAGTACAGGTATATTCATTAGGTATTACAATCCATTTCATGGTTATTCATTCTATTATCTAACAGGTGATTATATACACATATATATTTAATATAATATATCGTATATTAATTCTATCATTGTATGGCTATATTTATAATTTAACTTAATATAAATGTGTACATTAAAAGTTAATAAATGCGTATGTTTTTAAATTTTAATAAGTTGTAGTGGATGATACCATACTTGACGATTTAAATTCAAATTAAATTTATTTTTACTTAATTATAAATTTAAATAATAATTTCATTAAAACAAAATAATTGTTCGTCGAATAATGTTGTTTTAATATTCATTAGTGTACTATTATACACAAACATCACTTTGCAAATAAATCTATAAATTATAAGTATTTATAAAAAATATTTGATGAGCAACAACAATTTGATTCCATGTTATTGTGTTATTGTGAATACCTTTAGCAGAAGTCAACATATATATAATATGAACAAAAGAAAAAAAAGTGATTTCTAATAAATAAAAATCATTATTATATACACAATTTTATTTTAAATAATTTTATAAAATGTAATCAATATAATATATATATATATATATATATATATATATATTGTGAAATCACTATGTATAACTTACAACATAAATATTCACTTTTCTATATTTAATATTATATATTAATGTTAAACACCTACATAAACAAACACACACGCACAGACACACATACATCAACATACACACACATATAACTGATGATAACATGTACACATAGATATATCATGCTATCCTTTAAACTGTAATAACAATATAATGTACTATAATTGTAAATATATACTAGAGTTATCTACTATAGTTATACAGTATAACTTATGCTATATATCTGTGAGTGTTTCGTAATAGAGATCTAATCAGTAAACAAATTATATATATATAGTATTATTAATATGAATGTGTATACACTAAATATAGTATATAATATGATATGATATGATATATATATATGTTACTAGTGTAGATAATAGAGAAAATGGAAGCATATATTATGTAGATAGGGATGGACATTGTCCAGAACACCCACACACACATACACACACACACATACACACATAACACACACATTCACACATAACAATCACATACACACACACAATCACATACATAACACACACATACACACACCCACACACACACCCAAACACATAACACACACACACACACACACACATACACACACACATACACACACACACTCATATATGTGTCACTATATTAGGCAGTGTAGTACTAGCAGTAAGAATGTATACATTAAAAGTAGCCCTGCATTGTATTTGTATAGCTAGCTTTGTAGTAGTACACAGTACTTGTTTCAGTGTATTGTGTACTTGTTTCAGTGTATTCATTGTGTACTTATCATCTACCTCATTCATACAGTCTATAAACATAATTAATAAAAAGTGTTATTTTAAAATAATTGCCATTACTTGGCATACTGAAATATCGAAGTTTATATTACTAGTGAACATATTCAATGTTGACCTCACATACATAAAGTTGATATCTAATCAAATAGGATACATTCAGAGAGATAGCCCAGGTAAAGTAACACCTATGTGTGTATGACTGTAGATAACAATGGTGGCATTATTACTGAATACTATTATAACACAGCACTATATGTATTGACTATTATAACATACCATATATTAATATTTCATGAAATATAAATAAGTTCTGATGAACATTTGCATTATGATACAGAAAGTGTTTAGTGATAGAGAGTTTAGAATAGAGAGTTTGATATGTAACAAGTTAGATGTTTACTTGAGGTCATTTGTTGCATCCACAATTAATTATGAATTATTAATATGAATACAATAATATATTACATCTATTGAGCAATTTTTTATTAAAATATAGGATTAATATCATTTTACAACATGTATATAATATATATACGTTAGAACACATGAATATATATAAATTGCCAGAAAATTTAGGGATATAGTTTGAATATATATTTAAATTAATGAATTATTATTTAAAATATGATATACAAGAATTTGTTTACAAATAAAAATGTAAAATTAATATCATTTTGTTAGCTGATGTATTACATCATAAGTTATGAATCATAAGTAATGAATCATAAGTAATGAATCATAAGTAATGAATCATAAGTAATGAATCATAAGTAATGAATCATAAGTAATGAATCATAAGTAATGAATCATAAGTAATGAATCATAACAGACTGAACCAATGAATGCTATATAAGTTCGTATCAGATAGTGACCTTTGCGTAGCGTCTGAGGAATCTGTAGCTCAAGGGCATACCAATGTCAAACTTGAGCGTATTCAGGATATCCACCTCCATCTGAAGGAGTTCATTGCGAGTGTAGGCGTCGTCACAGATGTACAGGAAGTCGTCTAAAGCTGGGGGGCACCGTTCCTACGAGTGTGTGAGTGTGTGTGAGTGTGTGTGAGTGTGTGTGAGTATGTGTGTGTTAATGTAACATCGGTATGGGTTTAGGTGTATAAAGAAGAATGAGTCACGCATGAGTGAGTCACTCATGAGTGAGTCACTCATGAGACCATGTAACGATCACTCGGGTTATAGTTAGTAGATGGCGGAAGAGGAGAGACATGCATGTATACAGCATCGCTATAGACTCAACGTGACTGTAACCATGGTGACAGACACATGTCACACATGATAACATACACATGTCACTAACGTCGTATTTAGCCGATAGGAAGAGAGACGTAGCCGCTATCAGTTGTAGACTTATCCTTTCTGTATTCCTACTCTGTAATGGTAGTGTGTGTATGTGTAAGTGTGTGTGTGCGACAATAATATTACTTATATAATATTGCACCATTTAATAAAGTTATGCATGAATACATAATCGTATTGTATTTGATTACTGATTATAATGATATAAATGTTATAATAAATATCTTTCAAAAATGATGTTTTAAAATAATTCTGGAAAATTATTGACAATATAATAAACCTAGACGCTATACTGAGATAGTACGGGGTTGGATGGGGGGTGTAGGGTGGGCATGGGTGGTGTAGGGTGGTGTAGGGTGGGGTAGGGTGGTATTAGGGGGTAGGGTAAGCACTACTAACGAGGTTTAGGAAGAGGTCAACAATCTTAACAGCCATGTAGAGGGTTTCGTGGTTGAGCTCAAAGTTCTCCTGCACCTCGACCATCCAGTCGACTAGCACAGCCCTCATGTTGGGTATCAGTTCTGTCTGCCACACCAGATAGTCGCTGACCACAAACTTGGGCTGGGGTGAGGCGGGGGCGGGGGGGTTATATGGGGTGCTACGGAGGGTGTGACTCGGGCATCGAGCGTAATGCATCTATCTGGAGGAGAAATGGTCTATTTTATTGATTTGGAAATTAATTATATAAGTTACGATTGTGATATAAATAAAAACTACAAAATATATATGAAGGTTATGGAAATGTTATATTTCAGTGTGCTTTAATGATTGTAGTATGCGCTAATGTAAATAGTTCATTCTTAATATATCATTACTAGTCAGTATTAACGAAGAATGATCGTAATGAATGTTTCAACTGTAATGATTAAGTAGTGAATGAATTAAAATCATATATAATTACATTAAGATTTCAATTACAATGAAATAAAATATATATTAAATGTACACCATTATACTGTATAATATACTATGCATTATACTGTATGATATACAATGCATTATACTTTATAATATACAATGCATTATACTGTATAATATACTATGCATTATACTGTATAATATACATGCATTATACAATTATATTTCGATCGTAGCAGAACATTTGTCAAGATAATTAAAGGTAATATATGACTACAAATTCTAATGGAGGACGACGTATAGCTGATGTTGTGGATCAAGCTCTCTATAATAACCTCCCGGCTCTTCAAATACTGGAAGATCCGATAACAATAGGGGCCACCGTTAAGCGGATCTCCTGCGTCTGGGGCGTCCACGTCTATAATCTTTGATGTCGCGACTTGCTCCGTGCATTCTACGATCTTCTCTACGACGAGCTTCTTGATGATTTTACTCGACGAATACTTAGATCTATTGAATAATTGTGATGTAATAACGACGGGTATAATATATGTAAAATAACGATAACACATGTATATTTATATATATATATATATATATATATATATATATATATATATATTCAGTTTAATTTATATTTAATTTTTTATATATATATATATATATGTTAATATTAATATATATATTTATTTATATATATATATAAATTAAACTGAATAGTTTATGGTGGAGGCTACTGAAATAGGGCGTATACGAGTGTTGTTGTTCACTAACACAATCTTCTTCTTTAGTGACATAGTCGTTCCTTTCTGAAAATAACAAAAGTTCAACATTAATATTATTCAATTTACTAAAATCTATATACCTACTAAGCAAATATATATATATATATATATATATATATATATATATATATATACATATATATATATATATATATATATATATAAATCCATATAATAATTCTATTTTTTATATATATATATATATATATATATATATATATACAAATATCATAAATGTGATATAGTATATATTCTTTAATGACTTTCGTTTTTATTTTTTAGGGAACATGTTTTTATATTGAAATATTAAAATGTAATTCATTATCATATAAAATTAAATATAAGTGCCTCAAATACGAAGTTTAATCATACATCTATTCAAAATGTTGGGATTTAATAATTAGAAAACATGCAAGTAAAACTTTAGATGCCAATATATCTGGTATTTTTATTGTTGATTTATTTGTTAAATGTATATATCTTTTGAACTCTTATATGAATCTTTATAACATTTTCTGAGTATATACCTAATATATGGTTATTATTATATAGGTATGTGAGCTAATGTAAATATAATCTATTAAATAATTATTTGAAAAATAATTTAAAAAATGGTAATAAATTTATTTTTAAATAATTTTAATATTATAATTAACTTTTCTTTAATTAATAATATATGTATTACTTTATGATTTACCTATATAACTAGATATGAATTTTATCTAGATAATTAAAAAAATTAGAAAAAAATACTAATAAATAGAAAAGATAGCCTGATAAAAAATAGATATTATTCCCTATCTTTTACATGTAAATGCCGGCAAGGTGAGGCCGTAAATGCTGGCCCTAAGGGTATAACTTAATAATTTCAATTTATGTTTCAAAAAATGTTTGTATCTAAAATATAATTTATATAATAATTTATCTATTCTTTCATGTACAAATATTAACTATATTAACTATATTATGAAGTATATGACGTTTTATAAAACATATTATTAAAAATAAACATTTAATATAATAAAAATGTATCTAAACTTTCCAGCTATTTTCTTTTATGATAATTTTATAAATATTTTCTCTACTAAAAAGACAGGAACTATTTAATTACATTCATTTTTTCCAATTCAAATTGTTTATACAATATATGAAAAATAAATCTTTTAAATGTTCTATAAATCATGTATCAATGCAAAATATAACTGATAAAACACCTACGGTATAACAATAATAAAAGTATAATATAAAAAATAATATATATTATTATTACCATCTGTTCATTACAGTAAATATATATATAAATAAAATATAATAATTACGATTAGTAGAATAAGAAGTAAAAATGTAATTCAAATTTTAAATAGCCTAACTTTAGATTCAATTTACAAAGAATGATGTGGTTTCACTAATCAGTCTAATGTAATGTATGATCACTTTCATATTTATCATATTTATAATAAATATTTGATTGGTATTTATAAAAATATATAAAAAAATATTTTAAATTAAACATATAACTGGAAAAAGTATGTTTTTGTTTAAAAATACTTAGAATATATATATTTGAAAATAGTTTACAAATATATACACTACAAAATAATCAATAGTAAATATAATGTAACTAAGTATTATTGATTTATACAAAATAAAAATAACAACATATTTTCTTTACCTATAAGTATATAAATTGTTGATATTTTCAGTATATTTAGATAAAATATATATGCATATGTACCATCTTTTTTAATAATATAATATAAGGGTCGGTGTACCCTTCGTTTTTATTTTTTAGGGAAAATGTTGTTATATTAAAATATTAAAATGTAATTTATTATCTTTAAAATGATGTATATTATATTATTAATATATCATATATAATTAAACATAAGTGCCTCAAATACGAAGTTTAATCATACACCTATTCAAAATGGTGGGATTTAATAATTAGAAAACATGTAAGTAAAAATTTAGATGCCAATATCTCTGGTTTTTTTTTGTTGATTTTTTTTTTAATGTCTATATCTTTTGAACTCTTAAATACATCTTTATATAATTTTCTGAGTATATACCTAATACATGGTTATTAGTATATAGGTGTGTAAGCTAATGTAAATAATGCTATAATCTATTAATATAATTATTTGAAAAATAATAAAAAAAATTTGTAATAAATTTATTTTTAAATATTAATATTATAATTAACTTTTCTTTAATTAATAATACATTTATTATTTTATGATGTAACTATATAACTAGATATGTTTTCTAGATAGTTAAAATAAAATTATAAAAAAATATTAATAAATAGAAAAGATATAGCCTGTTAAAAAATAGCTATTTCTCCCTATCTTTTACATATAAACGCCGGCCCTTAATAAATAAAATGTTATATCATGTTTCTATCATTATATTCACTTCTAAAAAATACAAAATTTTAAATTACTCATTATGTTAAAACTAATATATATTTTATAAATAACAAATTATTGCCGTATAGAATGATGTAAATCTGAAAAATTATGTACACATATTTAAGATCTATAAAGTTGGAGAGTTTTAAAACATGTGGGTTTTCTATCTATTTACAAGAGTGAATAAGGTCCCTCCTTATATACTATAAATTTAACATAAAATATTGTATATTTTACTATATATAATAAAATAATATACAGTAGTTTATATACTCAGAATGAAATTATATAATACATGCATAGATAATATATATATATAAAATATAAATAAACTAAATAAATATTTCTATATATAATATATATATTATATATATATATATATATATATATAAAATATAAATAAAAGTAAATAAATACAGTTAATATCAGTTAACATAACTATAGACTGCTAAGCATTACACATACGAGTGTACAAACATTAGTGATGTCACCGAAAGCAGACCTCGTAGAGTGTCCGCTCCTTCTTCTCGTGAGATTCATCGAGGTTTTAGTGGTCGGCGCCTTGATCTGCGTCTTGGTCTGCGTCTTGGTCAGCATCTTAGTCGATGGTTCCGCGACATTCCGTAATCGATTCTAAGCGTTCAACCAAACATTCAAATATTAAATATTAAACTATGAGATTTTATGATACATTTAAAATCGAAATATTCAATTACGTGTAATCTACGTATGTTTTAGGAATATGTATACGATAACTTATGGCGCGTGTGTTCGCATGGAAGCTAGTATTCATGTAACTATATTTCAAGTTGTGTATAGGTATTCAGTAGTGTTCAAAATGTACACGCACTGAATCATTAATAGTGAATCACTATGAACTCTCATTTGAACCCGAAAAGAAGAACACAATTGTTTTAAATTACTGTCCCGGACCGAACTGAATCTTTCTTTAAAATGATCACGATCTATTACTATGCATATCATGGATTCAATAAATAGATATGTTATATCCCCTTACATATCTACGATTCACTACCATCGACAAAGAAACTAGATAAATATATAGACAACTAGGTATTTTTAAATGATACTAAATCATTAAGGGGATGTCTCAAAGCTGAAATTTGGTAAAATCAAAAAAAAAGTAAAATAATTTGTATTATAAAATATACATTTATAGTATGTTTACCTGTCAAAAAATTAACAACGAAAAATAGCTAGAACTGCTATAAAAATAATATTATGTAAATATTTATATATATAAATGTAATATAGTGTGTTTTTATAAATTGAAATATACTAATTTATTTCCCTATAATTGTAAAATAGTGCGTTTTTATATATAAAATATATATATACAGAAACTATTTAATTCATAATATGTATATAAATGTAATAAATATAAAATAATGTGTTTTATATATTGAATTATAATATATTTATATAAATAATGTGTTTTATTTATTGAATTATTGAATTTATAATTTAAAAACTTTGAATACAATTTACACTAAATAATTATGTATCAATACCTATAAACTTTAAATTCAATCTACTCTTTGAATATGAATACAATCAATCTAATTTGTCTTGATATATATAAATAACATTTATAAGAATATAGTAATGCTTCAATAACATAATTTGTTGTTATAATTCTATTTTATATGCTATTATATGAACAAATATATAATGATATATAAATACATATATAAATATATACAATTTATTAGAAAAATCTCATTTTATAGTAGCTATATATATACCTTTAGTTAATGTAAAAATTTCACATATATTTCACAATATTCATTGAGTTGAAAGCTTTTCAATAATACTATGAATTTCCTATCTAATACATGTAAAATAAACAAAATGCGGCATCCCCTTAAAGTAGGGTTCTCTTGATTATATGATTCTAATTATAGTGTTTTATTTGTATTATATATATATACTCAATAAGAAAAATTATAGAGCTTTGAAGAATATTTTAAATTTTGAAGCTTCAGACTCCTTATTGAAGCTTCAAAGAAAGTTTGAACTTTTCCATTTATTTATGAAGAAGGTTCAAACTTTTGCATTATTTTACAAATGACTTTGAAATATAGGATTTTGTAATATGAAGTTTTGAAGCATCAGTTATTGGCGACCACAAGTATTCAGGTTTCAATATGGTACGAAATATTAATAATTAAATAATATGAAACAAGGGAATTATGGGTAAAGGTAGTTACCGATACAACATATTAGTTGTTTAAATCATGGTCCCCTACTGTATGACTGAACTTTAAATTGTACATAAATCATATAAATAAATTCATCTAATAATTAAATATAATATTTATTCTATAGATTATCGTCATACTTTTATAGTATATTGAATAAAGTGTATATTATGCAGTCGATCAATGTTATGATATACCTTTTACGAATATAAATTATGAAAATAATACAACCAATTAATATTAAATAACATTTTCTAAATATGTAAACATGAGGGAGCACGATCTCCGGCAAGTTGTATCCGTATACATACCCGTTATTATGTATTGTGTGTGGTGTGTGGTGTGTGGTGTGTGGTGTGTGGCATCACTATGTTGTAGGTTAGCGAACGTGCACACTCATTACGCTACACACGCTATCATCTAGGTATGTAGTCTACGAATGTAGTCGTAGTCGGGGTATAACTGTGATTATATTACATTTAATTTGTGGCTTTAGTTTCCTATATATATATATATTTAAATAATGTATTATCTGCTAGAAAATATATATATATACCATAACATAACACATACACATATATAAATAAAAATTGCCGGATATAGGGAATATCCATATTTATATGATGAAAGAGTAGTATAGCATATTAACAGGAAACCTATGTATTACATAATTATTTATTATAATAGAGAAATTTATTACCTGAATATATAATTAAAATTCTTATAAAATAATTGTTTAACTAAATGATTAACTACTTTAATGTAACCTTTAGTAATGGTAACGCGCTTGATCTTGTATTTTTGGAGGCCATTGCACGTAGCTGTATAGACTCTACTGTATGTGTGTATCGGCAACCTTTAATAATAAAAGAATAATAGTTTTTAAATATATAAAATGTTTTAAAAAATAAGTAAATATATTAAATATATAATATAGTTATTCTATGATGATTATGAAGATGATATAATGTTTATTATGCACTCAAATAGGGTCATGTAGACCCCTTCACTTGAGCGGGAAGATAATAATAATAAGATAATAATAATACAATAACAATTAGATACTAATAAGTTGAAGATAAAGCCAGATAAAAAGTAGCGAATACAACAATAATAAGTTGGATTATTTAGTAATAGGAGGTAGATAGAAAAGAACAAGTAAGATTTATAAATATGTTGTGGAATCTAATAATGGAATGTAGGAGGGAGATAATTCCATAGAATCATTCTATGGAATTATCTCCCTCCTACATTCCATTCTATTAGATCCCACAACATATTTATAAATCTTACTTGTTCTTTTCTAAGAATGGGAAGTTTTATTTAATATCTATAAATATATATATATATAATTGTACTATCATTTATGGTATATTTTATCAATATAATATTAATAAAATGTACCATTATGGTAACCATAAATTACATTAATTTGATTTTATTTTGTAATATATTAATATATATATATTTGATATTATTTTGTAATATAATATATTATTATTAAATAATTACTGTAATATTTAGAAGATTTATTTTCCAGATATTAAAAAAAATCAAATAAACCCATATAAATAATATTAAATATATATTTAGTATAATACTATTTGAAAAATATATATATTTACTAAATATTTGTATATTAAGATTTTTCAAATATGTTTTGTAAGTTGTAGTTAAATAATGTTAAACCTAATATAATATTAAATAATTAATTTGTAAAAATAATTCATAATTACTAAAATACCTTATAAAATAAAATATATTTATAATCGTATTTATAATATTATTTATTGAATAAGCTAATAAATAGATAAGAGAAATAATTAAATTAATGTAACTTTTAATGATAATTATGTGAAGTTAAAAATCATTATTCACACGCTAAAAATAATTTAATAATTTATGGAATAAATAACCGTTACGAATGATATTTGAATATAATTCAATATCGTGTAACAAATAATAAGTGCACGTAGGAAATATAATATCACTATAAACCTATATATATGTGTATTAAGACAACATTAAAATAAATAGTAATATTTTAATATTTAATATAATATTTAATATTTAATTAATATAAAATATTATATTAAAAAATAAATAATTCGGAAATAAAGCATTAAATATGCTATTTGTTAAAATAGCAGTTATAATTTAACTTGTAATTTTCAATAAACAAATATTTCAATATTGGTTGTTATTATATGTTGTTATAAACAATAATGTTTAATATAATAACTGGTAAAGTCAAATACTATTATACTTACACGATAAATAATGATTATCTAAAAATAAAGATATTCTACAAAAAAAAACAACAAATAATAATTATTGAATAATTTTAAATGACCCATAATACCACGCTTATTATAATTATTTGTTATCCAATGAATACTTGAGATTGTATGTCAAATATGGGAAGGTATCTTCGTAATAGGGCAATAGGTATATAATAAAATATGCATGACAAATACGGGATATATATATCTCGAGTGTTTAAATTGTTAAATATCAATTATTGTATATTTTATAAATTATATAAATTTATAATTACAAAATTAAGTGTAATAGATAGGTATATATATATATACCTGGGTATATATATATATATATATATATATATATATATATATATATGTCCCAGTATATGTATAGCATCTATATACCCTATCTATAACATCGATGTAAATAAAAATGATATTTACATCCATGATCTATAAATACATATTGAGATAAGTGGTATACATATAGGGTAATTAACGTTATTTTAGTTATTACTAATTTTTTATTATTTTTACAAATTTAATACAAATTATTTATTATGAATACTACATATTATTTATTAATAGTATATTTTCATATGATGTTTCCAAGAACAATCAGAACACACATTACATGAGTTAAATAGAATGTAATGTGTTTAACCCACATATACAACATACCTATACATATGTATAATATATATTATTAACTAATTTTTAAATTAATTAATAATAATATATATTAAACCAAGTTATAATTAATAAGAAATAATATATGTATTCATTTATTTATTATACTATTTATAAATATATAGATCTATATCGATATATAATTATTTTAAGTTATCATTATATTTATATAGAAAATTAGAGAGTTATAGCAAGACCTCCTAGGTTATAGGAGGTCTTGGTTATAGCAGGGAGGAGAGTTATAACAGCTCCCTGGTTATAGTCCTATTCTACACATATGTGTGTGTGTATATATATATATATATATATATATATATATATATATATATATATATATATATATATATATATATATTTATATGTGTGAATTAATAAATACCTATTGTGTGATAAATCTATAGAGCCTGAGAGAATTTCTCTCTATCTCTATGGATAAATCCCAAATCCGATGGAGATATACGACCTATAGGTCAAGGGATGGTTATAAGGTTTAACCTATATAATATTGATGAAATTGATAAATTACTGTATCTAAAGAAAGTCTATTTAATTATATATATATATGAATTCATATAAATTCTTTTATATAAATATATATATATATATATATATATATTTATATGTGTGTATCTGGTGAGGTAACTCGAGAACCGGGGTACGTCGCGAAAATATGATATACCATATCTTCATAAATTTACAACAGTATGGTCTTGGTCCGGAAAATTTTTTGAATTTTTTACCGCGTACCCCAGAAAAACCTATAAAATTGACTTTTTGCCATTAAAATGATTTTTTGTCATCTAAAATCTTCGGCGTCGCTTTTTTGAAATATTTTTTTTACATTTTTTCGAAGTATTTTTTTGAAATTTTTTTGAATTTTTTTTTGAAATTTGTTGAAATTTTTTTGAAATTTTTGAAATATTTTTGAAATTTTTTGAAATATTTTTGAAATTTTTTGAAATATTTTTAAACATTTTTTTGAAATTTTTTTAAAATATATTTTGTTATATTATTTGAAATATTTTTTGTATTTTAAAAAATATTATTTGAAATATTTTTTTATATTTTTCAACTATTCGTTGAAATATTATTATTTTAAGATATAATTAAAATATTATAATTATATAATAAATATATAAATATTATAAGATATAAATATTATACTTTTTAAAATATTTGTAGAACATTTATAAAAAATATATTTTGTAATATTTGGAAATATTTGTGGTATACTAGGAATACAGAATCAGGAATAGCTATAATTAATAAATAATAGATAGGCAAACAATCAAAAATCGATCAACGCAGGGTGCGGTTTGTGTTTTCGATATTTATTAAGTAATATTTTGTAATATTGGAAATATGTATTGTATTTTTTTAAATATTATTTGAAATATTTTTGAAATATTTTCCACTAATTTTTGAGATATTAATTTGTATAAATTTGTTTGAATTTTAGCAACAATTTATGTTATTGTATATGAAAAGCAGAATCATGAATAGCCATAAATAATAAATAATAGATAGGTAAGCTATCAAATAACGAGTAAAGAAAAGTTGGGTACTGCAAGAAATTCCAAATCAGGAATAGTTATAATTAATAAATGATAGATAGGCAAATAATAAAAAAACGAGCAACGCCGATTTGGAACTGTTTGGGTTTAGGTTTTCAACATATTTTGGAATATTTGAAATATCTGTTGTATTTTTTGAAATATTTGTTATCTAATATTAAAAAAAATATGTTTCTACATATGTTTAATTTTATTTAATTGTATATACTAGAAATATAGGATCAGGAATAGCTCTAATTAATAAATAATAAATAGGCAAACAATCATAAACCGATAAATGTCGAGTCGAGTACTGTTTAGATTTGGGTTTATGTTTGAGTTTTCGACATTTTTTTAAAACATATTTTGTAATATTTTAAATATTTTTTGTATTTTTTAGCAATTATATATTTTAGAATAATCAGGAATAGCTATAATTAATAAAAATAAATAGTCATACAATCAAAAACCTAGCAACGCCGGGTAGGGTATGACTACTAATATGTTGAAATATTTTTTATATTTAAAAAATATTTTTAGACACTTTTTAAAAATATATTTTATAATATTTTAAATTATTTTTGTATTTTTGTATTTTTACAAAATATTTTACGAATAAATCTTAAAAAGAACAACGCTAGATCTATATCTGATACAGTTAGATTTATTAAATATTAGTTAGAAGACAACAATTAAAGATTAGCTATGCATAATTAGGAATAACTATAATTAATAATTGATAGGCAAATAATAAAAAACCGAGCAACGTCGGGTTGGGATCGGCAAACAATTCTAAATCAGGAATAGTTATAATTAATAAAGTATAGATAGGCATATAATTAAAAACCGATCAACGCCGTGTTTGGACGGTTTGGGTTTGGGTTTTCAATATATTTTGTAATATTTGAAATATTTGTTATATTTTTTTAAATATTTTTTGAAATATTTGTTCACTAATTTTTTAAATATTATAAACAATATTTTTCTATATTTGTTTGTATTTTAAATAAACTTTATTTAATTGTATATACTAGAAATATAGAATCAGAAATTGCCCTAATTAATAAATAATAAATAATAGATAGGCAAACAAACAAAAACCAAGAAATGCCGGGTCGGGTATGGTTTGGTTTTAAAACATATTTTGTAATATTTTATATATTTTTTTGCAATTTTTAGAAAGTATATATTTTAGAATAATCAGGAATAGCTATAATTAATAAAAAAATAAATAGGCATTCAAAATCAGGTATGGCTACTAATATGTTGAAATATTTTTTATATTTCTTAAAATATTTTTAGACACTTTTTAAAAATATATTTTGTAATATTTTAAATTATTATTTGTAATCTTACCAAATATTTTACAAATAATCTTAAAAACGAACAACGCTGGGTCTACATCGGATACAGTTAGAATTAGTAAATATTAGTTAGAAGAAAAAAATTAAATATTAGCTAAGTATAATCAGGAATAGCTACAATTAATAGGCAAATAATCAAAAACCTAGCAACGCAGGGTAGTGTACGGTTTGTGTTTGGGTTTAGGTTTGGGTTTAGGTTTGGGTTTTAGAAATTTTTTTAAAACATATTTTGTAATATTTGAAATATTTGTTGTATTTTTTAACATATTATTTGAAAAAATGTTCTACTTTGTTTTGCATGTCATCTAACATTTATTTTATTATATATATATATATATATCAATTAAGAGTCAGGAATAGCTATAATTAATATATAATATATAGGAAAATAATCAAAACCGAGCAACGCCGGGTCGGGTACGACATTTTTTGAAATATTTTTGAAATTTTTTGAAATATTTTTAAACATTTTTTTGAAATATTTGTAAACATTTTTGTGGACATTATTTTTAAATATAATTAAAATATAATTATATAATAAATATATAAATATTATAAGATATAAATATTATACTTTTTAAAATATTTGTAGAACATTTATAAAAAATATATTTTGTAATATTTGGAAATATTTGTTGTATTTTTTATATTATTTTTTGAAATATTTTTGAAATATTTTTCCACTAATTTTTGAGATATTAAACAAGAATATTTGTCTAAATTTGTTTGAATTTCAGCACAAATTTATGTTATTATATATGAAAGGCAGAATCATGAATAGCCATAATTAATAAATAATAGATAGCCAAACTATTAAACAACGAGTAAAGCAGTGTTGGGTACGGCAAGAAATTCCAAATCAGGAATAGTTATAAATAATAAATGATAGATAGGCAAATAATAAAAAACCGAGCAACGCCGATTTGGAACGGTTTGGGTTTAGGTTTTCAACATATTTTGGAATATTTTAAATATTTGTTGTATTTTTTGAAATATTTTGCACTAATTTTTTAAATATTAAAAAAAATATGTTTCTACATTTGTTTGTATTTTAGATAAACTTTATTTAATTGTATTATAAATATAGAATTAGGAATAGCTCTAATTAATAAATAATAAATAGGTAAACAATCAAAAACCGATAAATGTCGGGTCTGGTACTGTTTGGGTTTGAGTTTTGGTTTGAGTTTTCGACATTTTTTGTTATATTTTAAATATTTGTTGTATTTTTTAGCAATTATATATTTTAGCATAATCATGAATAGCTATATATTATAGCCTATAATTGATTTTTTTATAATTGATTTTTTTTAAATATATTTTGTAATATTTAAAAAAATATTATTTTTTATATTTTTTATATTTTTCAACTAATTGTTGAAATATTGTTATTTTAAGATATAATTAAAAGATTATAATTATATAATAATTATATAAATATTATAGATATAAATATTATATTTTTTTAAATATTTTTAGAACATTTAAAAAATATATATTTTGTAATATTTGTTGTATACTAGCAATGCAGAATCAGGAATAGCTATAATTAATAAATAATTATTTATTATAAATGATAGGCAAACAATCAAAAATCGAGTAATGCAGGGTACGGTTTTGGTTTGGTTTTCGATATTTTTTAAGTCATATTTTGTAATATTGTAAATATTTGTTGTATCTTTTGAAATATTTTTTGAGATATTAAAAACTAATATTTGTCTAAATTTGTTTGTATTTTAGCAAAGATTTATGTTATTGTTTATACTAGAAAGGCAGAATCATGAATAGCCATAATTATAATTAATTAATAGTAGATATGCAAACTATCAAACAATGAGTAAAGCAGGGTTGGTTACGACAAGCAATTCCAAATCAGGAATAGTTATAATTATTAAATGATAGATAGGCAAATAATAAAAAACCAAGCAACGTCATTTTGGGTTTGGGTTTTCAACATATTTTGTAATATTTGAAATATTTGTTGTATTTTTTAATATATTTTTTGAAATATTTGTTCACTAATTTTTGAAATATTAAAAAAATATATTTTTACATTTGTTTGTATTTTAGATAAACTTTATTTAATTGTATATACTAGAGATGTCGAATCATGAATAGCTCTAATTAATAAATAATAAATAGGCAAACAATCAAAAACCGAAAAATTTCGAGTCGGGTGCTGTTTGGATTTGGGTTTAGGTTTGAGTTTTCGACATCTTTTTAAAACATATTTTGTAATATTCAAAATATTTATTGTATTTTTTGAAATATTTTTCTACTAATTTTTTAATTATTAAAATATTTTTCTACATTTATTTGTATTTCAGCTAACATTTATTTAATTGTATATATAACAATGAAGAACCAGGAACAGCTATAATTAATAAATAATAGATAGGCAAACAATCAAAATCCGAGCAACGCCGGTTTGGGTTTAAGTTTGGGTTTTAGACATTTTTTTAAACATATTTTGTAATATTTGTAATATTTGTTGCATTTTTTAATATATTTCCACTAATTTGTTAGATATCAAATAAATATTTTTCTATATTTTATTTGTATTATAGCTAACATTTATTTTATTGTATATATAGCAATGCATAATCAGGAATAGGTATATAATATATCTATAATTAATAAATAATAGATAATAGGCATATATTCAAAAACCGAGCAACGCCGGGTCGGGTACGGCTAGTTATTTATATAATTACAATTATTTCGTTTCATTCGATCAAATAATCTATTTTATAAATATAAATATGTCCTTGGTCATTATTCGAATTATACGATCTCCGAGCGACGCTAGACGATTGTGCATGAATAATATAATCAAGGTAGAAAATAAGTATAATATTGAATTACAAACACTCGATATTAACATAACCAAAAAGAATACTATTGTGAATAAGGCCCGTAGACAGAAACTTATACCAGGAGGGGCAAGGCCACACAGAATGTTAAGACTTAAATGTAATGAATATAAACTAGTATACTATAGTTTATAGTATATTATAGTATATTAATAGTATATATATAGTAATTTAATAGTATACTCTATTACTTATATTGACGCACAATGTGAATTACTCAGGGTATAAATAATACATGAAAATACACTGTGTGTGTATATTATACACTATATAAACATAACTTTATATGCATATAATAAAATTAAAAAAAATTAAATATAGTTTATTATTATTTAAAAAATACATGGTGATTATAGACGTCATTAGATAATAGAAAAAAAAACAAAATAAAAAAAAATGTATAACAAAATAGATTAGAATTACAATGATTTAAAATTGACATATAGTTTACGTTTAAACAATGAAAGCGATGTAGT
This sequence comes from Osedax fenrisi, assembly GCA_964019155.1. Taxonomy (NCBI): domain Eukaryota; kingdom Metazoa; phylum Annelida; class Polychaeta; order Sabellida; family Siboglinidae; genus Osedax; species Osedax fenrisi. Next base: position 80,189,980 of record OZ025241.1, read on the forward strand.
ACAGTGAATATCATATGGCAGTGATTTCCAGCTTTTCGAGCAATAACCAAGACAGCTGATTTGGAGTAGGCCAAATATGGTTAGCGTTTCACCAATTTCATGATGTAGCACTTTCGACTAGATATGTTAGAACTCTGAATAATAATAGATTTAGCTTGATATTCAGGAAATACGAGGTGTGTATAGGCCTATAGGCATATATATATATATATATATATATATATATATATATATATAGTTATAGATTGATATGGTGGAAGATATAGTAGAAAAGGATAAGTAATTGATAGAGTATAACCGGGTCTTGAGAATATGATAGTATCAGTGTTAGTCATATTTAAGGAAATAGAGTTATTAGAGAACAAATGAGTGAGATCAGTAATACAAGTAAACGTAGACATTTGAATCAGACCAGAATCACTAGAACTAGGAAATGGCTATATATCTGAAGATCATCAGCATAAAGATGATAGTTAATATTAGGATATTTGTAAAACATTGATTTTATAGGAAGAATATAAATAATGAACAATATAGGGCCAAACACAGAGCCATGTGGAACACCATGTATGTTAACATAAGGAGGAGACAACGATGAGATAATCTTCACCGAGGATGTTCTAGACGAAATAAAATACATAAACCAAATGTGAATTGACCATGTAAACTAATTTCATTAAGTCTAATGGAAATAATATTGTGTTGAAAGTATCAAAAGCAATTATTAATAAGTATAGTAGTACGTGATATATTAAGATATATGAGAATATGATCAATGATCAAAGTAAGTGGAGTTTCGTACTACGATAAGGAGAATGCAAATTTTGATATTGATCAACAATAGCATTGGTCATAATGTAATTAATAAGTTGAGTGGACACAACTCGTTCTAAGGTCTTATATATTGATGATAACTGGGATATTGGACGATAACTTGATTAATTAGATTGGTTAAGTGTAGTTTTTTTTAAATCGGAATAATATATGAATATGTCATGAAGTGTGGAATAATAGATGATATAAGAGATCTATGAATGAGTTCAGTGATAAGTCCAATAAAATATGGTGATAATGAACACAGTAGATTGAGTGGAATTGGATCAAGTAGGGAATTAGTTTTCAAGGATGTCATCAGAGAGAGTATAAAGTCATGTGTGGTAAGCGTAAAATATGACCAATGATTCAGATTGGATGTTAAATTAAGATTGAGTCGTGCTGAGTTGATGTTTGGAAGTATATTGATAATATTAGAAATTTGTTGTTGGAAGAAATTGGTAAACAATGAACAAAGAATCAGATTGGTCAGCTAGATAGTCTGGGTTTGACCTACTAAGGTGAAAGATAATCTGTAAGCTTTCTTAGAAGATATTCCATAACTACCGAGAATATCAGTGAAGTATGATGATTTGGTAGAGAGAAGTTTTTTCTTGTAAAGCTATCGACAACTTTATAGGCAATAAGATCAGATTCAAGTTTAGAGGATGCATATTTACATTGTAGTCTATGAAGTAGTTGCCTCGGGTTAAGAAGCTCAATATTAAACCAGGAAAAATTAGAATAAGTTCGATTGATGAGAGTAATGGATGATACACAAATATCAAGCGAATAAGATAATACCATATTAAAATAATCAAAAAGTGTAGACAAATCAAAAGATATAATGTTGTTAAGTTGATGGAATACAAAGGTAATACACATTGGTTTATCAATAGAGGAGATTTTCCGAAACGATCTATAGATCTATAGAAGGTCAATTAATTTGTATCACTGGCAAGTTCAAATCAAATAATATGGCAAAGTGGTCAGATATTAGAGAACTTTGAGTGGGATATGAAATTAATTAAGAATCAGCTAAATATAAAAAAGTCGATAGTATTAATATTAGTGTTAGTAGTAAATAAAACATGTTGCGTCATTGAATACTCAAATATAAGTTTATTCAGAGATAAGTAAGAATGATTGTCATTGTTAATTTTAATATTAAAATCACAAAGAATAACCTTGTTAACTGATGTGAAAGATTCTAAAATAGAACGGAGGTCATCTAAGAAACTCCATAGGCTAGATTAAAGTGAACGGTAGATAAGTATAATTACAATGGTAAATAATGATGGAAACCGAATATTATAATATCTGTATACAGATCATATTTTCATATGAAGAGAAACATGGGTAGATGACGAAATAAGCATAAGCATAAGTTCAGATGAGAATAACAGAGCTACTTATTATCAATACTTTAAAACAATCAGAAGTCAGTTGGGAAGCTAAAGCAGAATCATCAATAGTTAGCCAAGTCTCAGTAATAGCAGAAATAGAAAAATTAGAATCAATAATTAATTGTGTAATCAAATTAACTTTATTTCGTACTGATCTAGCATTGAGGAGTTGAATAGAATACTTTTTAGGAGAGAGCACTGATATTCAATCAACAGCTAAATCTTTTTTACGAGATTCATAGAAGAAATCACATGATTGGGAGCATCTATCAAACCATTTTCTTTTTCCATTGCGGAATTCCAATTGTAATAACCACTTACTGTAAAAGTATTATAATCTAAAAATGGATATAAATAAAATTTGCTTTATTTTGTATATATATACATATTATCGGTAAATCTTTTTTTTCCAAAATATGTTCCGGGTGCTCTAAAACTTGTACGTTTAGGACACACATTTCCGAGATAAAATGGATGATAATTTAAATTTATTTTTTCATATTTTGTAGTGTTATTGTTTGGGTTTGAGGTTGTTTGATATTTGATTCTGTTAGTGCTATTCTATGATCTATTAATTTGTCTGCTCATATTTTAGTTAGAAAACCAAATAGTTTTGTTGTTGTTTGTTCATGATATGGTAACTATTAATTAATTACAATATTTTAATTTAATTAAATTATTAACATTTATTTTAATATTTATCATAATTTTAGAAAATATTTTATAAAACCATAAATACTGAATTGAATCCTCACTATAATGTCTATGACAAAAATACATATATTTTAATAAATAAATATAATATAAATAAAATTATAAAATAAAAATATAAATATAATTAAATATTTAGTAAATACTATATGAAAAAAACTTAATTTGAAACAAGTTTTAGGGGCCTACCTGATATCAGGGGGGCCTAGCCGATTTCAGGGGGGCCTTGCCCCCGCAGGCCCCCCCCCCCGTGGCTACTGTTGTGAAGTATAAATTTATCGATTTGAAACTCTCGACGAGTCTATGATAAATGTGTAGTGCTGCGCTAGTACATGGTATCTTTCGGCATTCGTGAAGATCTTGCTATAATGATAGGTTACTAGAGTTCTTTATTAATACACACAACAATTGAAATTCATTTTCTAAAAATAGTTGAAGTAATATAATATTGTTTAATTTATCATGTAGACTTCGATATAATTCTAGAGACAGTTATATTCACGGTGCATATTTTATATAAATATCAAATATATATACACTGGTAAAACACATATAAATTATTTCAATAGAAATATGACAAATTATAATTTGTTATAACAATCCAATATATTGGATTGAATATAAACGAACTATATTTCTGATGATAACGAAATATTGGCAGGGACACTGCAACAATTACAAAACCTAAATTCTCTATCCAATCAAATGGTATGTAAACATGCCATGAAAATATTATATTATTATAAAATAATATGCATATTAAATATTAAATAATAAAAAAGATATCAAGAAAATATCTATTAATATAATAACAGTAATATCTGTTATATTCTTCATTTACGACATATCATAATGAAGTATATCTGATATTTCGCCGCATTGCTCTCTGACATATATGTATATAATCTACCTTTTCTCTTTATAAAAGTAGTGTTTGCTATAATAAGATTAGTTTCTTCTGCAAAATGTGTAGAAAACTCTACGTTAGAATTTATTAATTTATGGAATGTATATTGTGGATGTTTTACCGAATTATGCATTAAAGTCACAAATAACAATAAGGAAATTATGCTTTGGAATTGAAACGGTTAGTTAATTGTAATGGTCTTCTGCTTCCTTACTACCTTCACATGGTGCGTAATGTATTATTATTGTAGTTTTTGGATTTCCCTCAAAGTTTACTATCATTATACGTTCATTCCATTTTACTATCCCAGATAATGATGATAGTGTCTTCTTATTCAATATGATACCAATTCCTCCTAAGGATGCATTATTACAATTCATCTATGCTGATGTGGTTATTACTGTCTATTCTCCTATTATTTCATATAGTGTTTCATCTGTATGTACCAATTTATAATCTACTACACCAATTATACTTTAACCTGTTAACCTGTGCCGTCGAGTCGTATCTGACCCCTGTCGACATCGATGACAGCAGCTCTCCAACTCCTCCTATATCTTGAGGCTCGAATCATGTTGAATATAGTTCCGTAGAAGTTTGTCTTTATGCTATCAAGCCATCTTTGCCGTGGTCTCCCTCTGCTTCTATAATCCCCAATTCTTCCTACCATCACTTCATATTTCATTCAGCCTGCTCTTATAACATGGCCAACGTAACATAATGATGCCTTGACTATCCTTGACTCAAGCGTCCATTCTGTTTTTTTATCAATAATCCATACATTTGTCTTTCTGTCGATCCATGTTACTCTTAGCAGACGTCTCCAACACCACAACTCAAAAGCATCATTCATCTTTCTTTCAAGCTTTTCATTGTCCAAGATTCTGCTCCGTATAAGACTATAGAGAAAACTAAAGATTTTACAAGCCTACTCTTTGTTCTGAGGGTAATTCCTCTATCTTTCCAGATTTTCGTTAGTCCCCCCATTGTAGACCTGCCCATTTCTAACATTCTGCGTATTTCCTTCTCACAGAATCAATCCTTGGTTATTAGAGATCCCAGGAAAATAAAGTGTGACACTACTTCAATATGTTTGCCATCTACTACCATTTCTCCTTGCTCTTCAGTCATCATTACTTTAGTTTTGCCTACATTTAAATAAAGACCTGCCTTTTCACTAGCCAACTTTACTCTTTCCATAATTGCTATTAGATCGTTTTTAGTTTCAGCGATCAGTGTTGTGTCTTCAGTATATCTCAGGTTAGTAATCCTTCTACCTCCAATACTGATTCCCCCATCCCAATCTTCTAATGCCTCTCTCATTATGTTTTCTGCATATATGTTAAACAGTAAGGGGGATAAAATACATCCTTGTCTTACCCCTTTCCCTATGTTTATACTATCAGTTTCACCGAATTCTGTTTTTATAGTGGCTTCTTGTTTCGTATAAAGCTTTCTCAGTAGGACTATAAGGTGAACTGGAACTCCCATTTCTTGGAGTATCACCCATAGTCTCTCATGATCTACGCAGTCGAAAGCCTTTTTATAGTCGATGAAATACATATACATATTCATGTTGTGTTCTTTGGCCGTTTCCATCATCCACCGCAAATTAGCTATATGATCACTTTTTCCTCTTCCTTTTCTAAAACATGCTTGTTTAATAGGTAGTTCTGGGATAAGGAAATGTTCTAATATTTTCTGAATAATTCGAAGGAATATCTTGCTAGCATGATAGATCAGAGCAATAGTTCGATAGTTCCCACATTCTTTCTTATTTCCTTTCTCAATTATACTTATATTGTGCTTATTTAATAACTCTAATATTTCTCATAGTGAGTAATAAATCATTGAGTTATTTCTCAAGGTTCTTACATTCATTGGGGCTATATTTATAAACTTCCTGCAGCTGAGCAGTTTCATCTTTTTGTCTTCGATATTAAGTGTACCCCTTCCTTGCGGGTTTGGAGGTTGTTGTACCATTCCGACTACTTTGAAATGAAGTCTCGAAATACTTTATAAATACTTTAAACAATTTCTATTTAAAATATATTTGTAATGAAATTAAAGATAATTTTATAATATTTTATCTTGAAATCAATTATCAGAGAAGCTTATTTGTTAAAAATTGTTTACAAAATTATAAAATACATGATTATTAGTTATCAATAATCAACTTTAATATAAGAAGTTTTAAAAAAGCTGTGATTTATTATTAATTTTTAAATTTTTTGAAAATAAAAATATTGATATAGGTATACTTTAGGTATAATACCTATTTGTTTATCTGAAACATGGCTTACTAATTATGTACTTTTATTAATGAATATGGTAATTATAAGTACCACTTAACAAATAGGAAATATGATAAAGGTTAAATTATTTTGATTTATAATTAAAAATATAATGATAACAAAATTATAATTACTTTAAGTTGAAACTAATAAAGTTGAATAATTTCACTATAGAATTTTATCGAATAATAAAAATATTATTATTAATAAAATTTACAGATTAACAATTTATACAAAAACGGCCATTCATTATTTTAACAATTATTTTATAAATAATTTTAATTTATCCTTAAATAAAACTTTTTTTTAACGATTTAGACCTATTAAAGTGATACAAAACATTCTATTGATTACAAAATTTTTTTTTAATGGAATAGGATATTTTCAAACAAATACTAATCCAACAAGGATCATAAATTTCTTCTTCAATATTAATCGACAATATATTTATATATATATTATATTAGTGCCTAATAAAACATATATTATCATCATCATCATATATATTGCCTTTATTTAAATGCATCTTTATTTTCCTATAGATTAACAGTGTTAATTTAACACACTCATTTACTGATTCGTTTATTATGTGTTGCACATATACTATATACAAAGATTTTCCGAAGGAAAGATATAACACTTACGCGAAATCGTGTAATTCGAATTTGTATACAAAATACCCTGGTGCCACCTATAGCGGGTTACTTTTAGGAACTATGCGTTGTTTATAATGTAAATTCGTATTTAACTATACACTTTTAAAATGTTAAATAATATGCTTTAAATTAATATGTATATGATGAAAACTAAGTGTTCATTACTAATATATAACAAACAAATATGATATTTATGTTTTAAATGCTATAAGTATATATTTAGTAAGTAAAAGTTAATTTATATTGCATGTAATTTAATAGAGCAATGAAAACATTATTGTATGCAAACAGAGCCGAACCTAAATCTATTTCAGTGATTTCGATACTACTGCTAGCAGCGGTTGGGGATATTACTAAATTACGTTGCATGCATAGGGAGTGTTATATCTTTGCTTCGAAAAATCTTTGCTATCTATATAATTATTTATTTATTATTATCATTTGATAATATGCACTTTAAATATTAGCATAAGCTGGTCTCCATGACATATATCTCTAATTTATATAGTTTACATAATTATTAATTAAATACTTCTAGAATAGTATTGTTTACATCAGAGATTACGTATAATTAAATATTTATATATAATATAAATACCGATCTAAGTATGTGATGATTTAGTATGGTGATTTAGATCAATGAATTTAGAGATATTTGTAGTTCACTCATTTGATTAAAGTTCACTAATATAATGTCTATGTTTTTCATAGACATAGGAGCGCTCCTATGTCTATGTTGTTTTTACTTATCTATTATTTTACTCTGTATTTTACTATAATCAAAGATTTTCCGAAGCTTCGCAAAATCATTGCTATAATATTATGGAAACATCTGTTGTCGTTGTAAATAAATATTTGCAATTCTAGAAAAATTAATAAATACAAATATATATTACTGCATGTAAATAACATAAATACATTATTAAAAAATATAAATATAGATTACTAAGTAAATATAGAGATGAACATCCGTCTTTGTTTATAGTTGTCCTTGGTTATATAATACAAATTAGCTTAAAATAAATGTATATTATAATTATAATTATATTGAATTTTAATTTGAAATTTATATTATGGACATGCGCATATTTGATTTGTTCTCTTATTGGTTACAAATCTAGCCAATAGAAAAAGGCGTCTGTAATATTATTTTAAAAACTATTTACAGTAAACTTGTTTTATTGAAAATACTTTCGTCTCAGGTTAATAATATAGTTGTTAGATATTAGATTAATAAATAATTATAATGAATATAATATTTATTTTTTTATATATATATATTATAATATAATATATGTATTATAAATATTATATTAATCATTAAGATTTAGACTGACATCGGCCCCCAATATGTCACGTGACTAACCGAGAGTTAAAGTAAAAAATGCGTGTAGAGCTTATATTATATTATATTAATATATAAACGGTATTATGATATGTATGTATATATAAAACACGAATTCACTACTCGGTGAATAATTAGAATACAAATATAATTATTAATATTGAATATACAGTGGGGTATACAAGTTGTATTAATGTATTATACATTGTATATTAGGTATATTATATAATGTATATTACCTATATACACTGAGTGTATATAATATACACGTATTCGGTGTCCGAGAAGATATCTGAACGTAATCGGAACAAAACTAACATTTTCAATGTTCAGCTATAATAATTATATAATTATTATATTTAATATAATTATTATTTAATATAATAAATTATTATAATTATTATTATAATCATTATATTTAATATAATATTAATATAATTATTATATTATAATAATATATATTAATATATAATATAATATTATTAAAATATCTGATAATCCTCCAACACCTTTCTCCTTACTACACCCCACCTACACAACTTCCACTCCTCCCATATACTCTCCTTTGCCCTATATGCCCCTTATCATTGGAACTCCCTACCCTACCACCTTCGAACAATTACATCAACCTCCTTCAAACGTCATCTAAAGACACTTTTTCTCCCATGCTTTCCCCCCAACACAATAATCTCTCCCACGGACGTCCGATTGCTCACTCACAGCGTAGTCCTAAAACCAAAAACAGTAAAAGTATAATAATTTTAATATAATTTATATTATATTTTGAATATATTAACTTAATTATTAAGTTAATAATTAACATAATAATAATGATAAGTATTATTTTATATATTTTGAATATCATAACTTAATTATTAAGTTAATAATTAACATAATAATCATGATAAGTATTATTTAATAATTTATTATAATATATTGCCTGTTATAATTACTCCGTGTAGGTTATATAAATATAATGATTATATTTCAAATATGATGATTATCATTATGAATCATCATGATTCCCAAGAAACTAAAGTAGATTTACAAATGGTATGCAAATAGCGTTTTTACAACGTTGTAAATATGGGTGCATTGTGAGCAAATAAAACTAGTGCATATACACCAATCTACACTTATAAATACAACTTGTTTAATATACACCAACTACTAGTGCAAATACATCAACCATTTGTATTTTCTTAATTATCAATTTAAGTTTTTATAATTATAATTTTTGTTCAGGGTGAAAAAGATAATTGTGTTTTTGTAAAAGACTATATTGATTATTCAATAACATATGCATTTTAAAATAATTACTTATTTATTAAATTCATAAAATATTAACTTAAATATAGAGTTAAAATAATAATTTATAATTAATTTATATTAGTAGTTATTTAATAAATATATTAAAAAAAAGAAAAAGTAAAATATAAGTTAATGTAAAGTTAATATAAATTTAAATAAATATATATTATTTATTTATTTATTTCATTTTGACAGTGCATTAAAAATTAATAGTATATAAAGTATTAAACCTATAAAATATAAATGGTGTATTTAAATTACGTTACACCTATTTTTACAACGCATTTTAAAGTAGATGTTTTTTTGGGTGTATAATATAGTATTACATATAGTATTACACCTATAGATATATAAATACAAATATAAATGGTGTATGTTACACCTATTTTTACAACCAATTACAACTAATATAAATTATCCAATAATATTAGATAAATTAAAATAAATTAACAATGTATTAAATTAATTAATTAATTAAAACCTTGTATAGTCACTATGATAGTGCATACGTTATGCTACGAATACATATTTATAAACTATTATATCATATATAAATATATATGAAAATATAATATATATATATTATATATAATTTGATTTCCAATATAAAATATATCTTGTGCGGATTATGTATCATAAGTTATGATATTATGATTCATAACCCACTGATAAACTAATATATGCATAGACAACATATCATCTGTAAAATTAATTAATGTGAATTAAATGAGTACTATTAGATTTCTCTATAAAATGTCATCTTCCGGTAACTTATTTTCAATATAATCATTCAGTTATAGATAAAATGTATTTGATAATATTTAATATTAATAAAACAAATTGATAAAGTAATTTTTATAATTTGTAATACAAATTTTGTATGTCTAATGATTCCCTTGAACTGGAAAAGTTTATCAATACTATTAAAATATATAATTTAATGCAATAAATAATCATAGTAATTTAGTTATATAATATCATAGAACACATTACAATATAAATTATAACATAAAATTATAAATTTAATCTCAAAGCCAATTAAATATAACTAGTAACTAGTAGTTTAATTATTATTTTGTTTATAAATGTCATACTTTTTATAGGTATGGCTACACATCAATACAATTTATCATCTTTCAAAGGATTTAAGGTTACACAAATGAAGAACAATGCCAGATATCTATCTTAAATATCTTAAATAAATGTAATTTGAAATGAGAAGACGTATTGCGATTTGTGAAATAATGGTTCATGAATAGCGATGTACTTTAGGACGAATTGAAATTATTAATTAAACACATAGATAACAGTAATGCATAAATATATATATATATATATACACATATGTGTATTACTACTATTATTGATATAATGAGTAATTAATATTTAATTTGAGTAAACGTTAAAATATAATTGTTATTTTTATTTTATATAAGACGAGAAGTGAAATAATGTAGGTTATATTATTATATATCATCATTCAATAATGAATATGAATAATAATGTGTATATAACGTAATATATATATATATATATATTAAATATGATAAATTATTAATTTCCCTATTAAAATCTGTAAAATTAATAATATGATATTTATATATATATCCTATAAAATAAAATAAATAACATTAACATTCCTACGTAACAATTAAATAAAATTAAAATAGTGATTAAATTAAAGTATATCAATAATAGAAAGTGTATAAATATACATATATATATATATTATATATATATATATGTATATATATAATATATATAATAATTGAAAGTACCAAATAACTGTATCAGTCGGACAATATTACCTTGACCCAAATTACCTGTACTACCTTATACATGTGTATGTGAGTTTTTGTGTAATTATGTTTGTGTTTGATGAAAGTGGAGAGATGTAATGAGAACCCAAATAATGTATTATTATTTGCATGGAATTTACTTATATTTGTATACAATTTGTATAAACTATGTTACAAATATACAATCGCAAAAGAATAGCCCAGATTCTGATATTAAGTATTTATTTATTGTATTGCTTTTTAATTAATGTATACATATCTAACTCATATATATATATATATATATATAACTGTGTATATATATAATAATTTATTTAAAATTTATAACATTAAATTTAATATACGTTATATTTTTATTGAATGATTATTATTATCAAATAATAAAAATAATATAAATATATGGATGTGATTACATTACGAGATTCTCAGTCTTTAAAGGGTGAATATATTTACCTACAGTCTATTGAGTGACTCATTATTATATTTAACCTATATAAATAAACCTATTGGAAAATGTAGTAGATACATAGTAGATATGCCCCTATAATAATTTCAGTTTATGTAAATTATATTATTATATATATAGATAACATATGCGTTATGATTATTATATAACATTTTAGTTATTAACATTACAGATATAGGCTACCGGTATTATCACTAAATAATATTGATTATTTTATATCTCTATTATTCTCATATCCTCCTTATATTGCGTGTTACCATCAATATTGACTATGTAACATCGATTGTATTATTACATGTGTGTGTGTTCGTGATAACAGAAGCAAGTCGCGAAGAAAGAGGGCCAGGATGAGAATGATGGCAACCAAATAATGAAAAATCGCGTAAAGGGATCAAGCAAAATGAAAGTTTTTGGAAGTCGTGTTTTCGGCGATATCACCAACGTTAGTGGTTAAGTTTAGTTCATTGTTGTTGTTACATACACAATACACACAATACACTTACATTTATTATATTATATCAATTATAATATATTACTTTTATTACATTTATTATTTATACTTTTTAGATTTCTCTTAATATCAACTTTCTATTTACATTTTTTATATATGATTATATATAATAATGTTTGCATTTCCTCGTGTTAGTTAAGGGTAGGTGCAACTTAGTTGATTATATATTAATGAATTAATCACAGAAGGAAAGTAACATTCCTATGGTATCCAAAAAAATATCTACAAATTTCATGTTAGTAAATATCGTTTGGTTTCGTTTTTCGAGACCTCTTTTGTTTAGTTTATAAATCACAATAAAGTAGAAGTTCCCAAGTTACACAATGAGTTATATATAAATAGTTTTATTGAAACAAAAACTATAAAATAATTTCGTTACTTAAAATACTTGAATTACTAAAAAACGTGAAAATGAAGTGCTAGTGTCCACAATGAATAGTTTACCTTCTGGAGTTGTTTTACGTAACGAATGTAACGAGAGTACTTTAGTGTTTTATATGTTTTAGTCAAGGCATTCACACGCCGTGTATATATATATATATATGTATAGCATTACGAATAAGTAGCTTTGTGATTGGACGATAGCATCGACATTAAGATATTGTCACGCCTCCAAAATTCCGAGAGGGAATCCGGCATCGCGCACGGCTACCTTCCCTCCGTTCTCCTAATGAAACTAACGAATAACTGCGTCGACATCGAAATAATACAAATATATATATATATATTTGTATATAAATGATTTTAATATATCACAAATATTTTATGTTAAAGTAAAAAAAAACACGTTTATAAATATTAATTTTCTGTATATTAATAATATAACTATTAAGCGTATACACCGATATAACGTGTACGACTGTATCGACTAACACCGTCGCCGTAGGTTCTCGGGTAAAGCCGCCCTACCTCTGCACAACAACGAGAATATCTCGCAGAAGTTCAACAAGCTCGCGGTAGTGGTTAACGCCGGCGGCGACGACGACGTAGCGCCGGGGGTTAAAGGTCTTCAAAAGGTCGCCAAGGTCGTTATCGGCGGCGGCGGTCGCAGGTTGAGCGCGTCTAGATCGGCTCACAAGCGAACGCGTCACGAGAGTCTGGGCGGTCCGCCCGTCTGCTGGGTGGCTGCGAAGTTCGCGTTACGCCCAAATCTGACGGTAGCCGCGGCCGCCGCCGTTAAGGAAATCGACGACTCCGATCGTAGAGACCCTCTCAAGGGCGGCCCATACGTCAACAAGATCTTCGCGTATCTCAAGTCTAGAGAGGTGGGTATACTACTTTATCATCTATATTATCGATAGTATACCTTTAATATATCTATACCATTTAATATAAGATTTATACCTTAATATATTTAATATATATATATAATAATAATTATTTATTAGAATTTTTTTTCTTTTGTAGTTTATAATATATAATAATAATTGTTGATTTTTCCTAAAGGGATTTAATATATATATATATATTATTGATCTTTTCTACTTTTAACCTATCTCGCCGTTGCTAAGCCGAAGTTCAAAGTTCGAGAGTACATGAAGTGGCAGGTGGAGTTGAACCCGAACATGAGAGCTATCCTCATCGACTGGATGGTCGAGGTGCAGGAGAACTTTGAGCTGAACCACGAGACCCTGTACATGGCTGTTAAGATGATGGACATCTACCTGACCAATGTTAGTGGCGGGCTGCTGGCTTTCATTCCGCTTAGTCTACACGACTTTTGTACTCAATCTGATTAATTACGTATATAATATTTTTAATGTAGAATATAATATAAATATAATATAATATATACAATATAATATATTCAATATAATATATACAATATAATATATATATATATAATATAATATAATTAATATAATGTAAAATATATATATAATGTAATATAATATAAATTATATTTCGTATTCGATTCGTATTCTTTAATTGTATATATAGTTATGTATCGAATGTTGATTTATGTATATACATGTATAATTAAATATTAAGTATTCTGCATAAAAATAAACATACGATTACTTCATCAATATACTGACCTCGAATATAGTTGATTACAATTTAGTGTTACCCGTACCTATTTAAACGTTTATTTCCGAATAGACACCTAACTAACAATACTACTACATATCGATGTTGATACCTCGTCGCTATGTTTCAGTCTAAACGTATTCATAAGACAACCCTACAACTGTTGGGTACTACTTCCATGTTTCTGTCTGCTAAGTATGAGGTTTGTTATCATCCACAACTATCATCATCATCAACATCATCAACATCATCATCATCATCATCCTCATTAAATCTAAGCTACTATTTACTATCTATAGTAGTGATATCAATATACTAATATACTAATCACAATCTATACTAGAATTAATTTGAAATATACAAGTATATCTGTACGACTATATACACCCAATTCTCCCCTACCCTAAGGAATTTAACCCGCCCTCTATCGACTACTACAAGTATACTTCTAGATCGCTATACACCCCTTTCTCCCCTACCCTAAGGAATATAACCCGCCCTCTATCGACTACTACAAGTACACTACTTCTAGATCGCTATACACCCCATTCTCCCCTACCCTAAGGAATGTAACCCGCCCTCTATCGACAATACGAGTACACTACTTCTATCTCCCTATACACCCCATTCTCCCCTACCCTAAGGAATGTAACCCACCCTCTATCGACGACTACAAGTACATCTGCGACGACGCCTACACTCGCGAGGAGATCCTCGCCTTGGAGATTGAAATTCTTAAGATCATGAAGTTTGATATCGGCATTCCGTTGAGCTATTCATTCCTGAGACGGTATTCCAAGGTCGGCGCTAGTAATTTGTTTTAATATATTTAATTATTTATTTTATCAGTAGAATTTTGTAACCAAACTAGGCATAATAAAAGATCTCCGAGGTAATATGGTCGGTTTTATTGCATTCGACACGATCATTATATTCAACAATACCTACTGGGTATAACCTCGAATGAATTCAATTACATTTATTTACGAACACCCCGAATTCAGGTCGGTGATTACGAATTGAAGTGTTTGACCTTGGCGAGGTTTCTTCTGGAAAGTTCCCTCGGTGATTACCGTTTCTGTGGAGAATCCGATTCCAAGATAGCTGCGGCAGCGCTTCTCTTGGCTTTGAGAATGATGGGCATCAAAGAATGGGTGAGTCGTAGCAACTAGGTAGCTGATATTTAATAACAAATCATTACGATTACTCAATTACAGTAATTATAATACTATAAATTAAAATAGCCTAATGTATAATGTATGAGTAAGTATTGTGAGTATTATTAATGATATACAATTTCAAATATTTGCTTGTTTTTTAATAATTTAAAATAATGAAAATGTTTCGATACTAGATTATTTAAAATGTACTACTCAACTTGAAAATTTAGATCACCGGTAAGTATTTTATTTAGCCATAGTTTTTCTTAATGTGTCATTTGTATTAATAATTCAGATGTTATGCTAAAAGATGTATTGATTATTATTAATTATAGAGGCAATTTATATTTAGTTTATAATGATTTTCAAGTATTGTATGTTAATATACATAATGGTATTCAATTTTATTTATATATATATATATATATATGTATTCCTTAATTAGTATATTATATACTGTATATATATATATATAATGTATACTGTAAATATACTAGTAAACATAGTACATGGTTTGTAGCACGCACACGCAGTTATACATGTGTCAGTGATGTAAACATCGTAATGTGCTAGGTGTGCTATGTGTATCTGTAGTAACAATATTGTATTGTATTATGATGATGGGTGTGATATTACTACTACTATAAGGGTACTATAATGTTGTTGATCCCCCCTCCCACCCCCGCAGAGTGAAGTAATGATTTACTACAGCGACTACAAAGAGAATGACCTCAACGACCTTGTGAACAGATTGAACAACATGAACGCTAAACCCCTCTACGTTAACCTGTCCACTGTGCGCAGGAAGTACGAACACAAGTTTGTATTCTAACAACGATCGTAGAATATGCAATCGTATTATTCATAGATATAATATATATATGTATTCGTAAAATTCTCCATACAAATTTAAAAAAAGTTGTTTATTTAATATGTCTTCATTAATAATATTAGAATTATTCCAATTTAGATATGACCATTATACATATAGTTATGTAACAATTACAGTTAGTTATGCAATCTATTAATCTAATCTATTGTTATTACAGGGTGTTCCACAGTGTTGCATTGATCCCAGCCCTCCAATAACTCTTCATGCTGTCACATCACATACTGCATATCAATTTGTACATTTTTATATTCTATACGATTTTCTACTCTATATATATTGGAAATGTATAGCTATATAATATATGGTATGTGATTATGTGTACAATATTAAAAATAAGAATATATTAGAATTATTATTATTATTTAGAAATTAATATATTTATTATAGATTATATAGATTATATAAAATTAATTAACATAAATAACATTACATTCAATAAAATTAATTAGGATTTCATTCAATAAATATACAATTATAACAAAAACATTAAAAATTATTTAATTATTATATATATATATATATATATATATATATATAATTGAACTATGTACTATATACTATGAACTATATACATGCAAATAGAGTATAACATATACTAATTTATATACATTGGATACAAATATATATATCATAATTAGAATTGTTGAGTGTATGTATTCTGTTGGGGATATTGCTGAGGTCTTGGTATTTGTTGTTGTTGTTGTTGCTGTTGTTGTTGTTGCTGCTGCTGTTGTTGTTGTTGCATCATCTGCTGATATAGGGACAGTAGTAATTCAATTTTAAATAAAATTATAAATATATAATTTATTTATTGAAACCTTAATTTTTATATTTTAATTTTATTTTTAAATATCAATATTTAGTTATAATATGTTATTATGTTATTAAAAAGTAAATATATGTATAATACATTTAAAATTTAAAACATCTTGTGAAAAACAATAAAACAACCACAACTTTAGGAATCTATATCAGTACGTTTTAAATAAAATGTTTATTTCATTTTTCAAACCCCTCACTTTTGAAACCTTTGATAGATTTATATGAAATTTTCTGAGTATATATTTCTAATACATTAGATAATAAAATATATGCATAAATCCTATAGATACAAATATATTACATAATATAACAAACATATATATTTTTAAATATTTGTATTAGTAAAATCCAGTATATACTTGTTTTCATCTTATCATCATCCAACAATATCAGAACTATATCAATTATATATATATATATATATGAATATTATCTACATAATAAAAACAAAATCGAGGATACAATTATAGTAGACCCATTTTCCAATATTTGTACATGTAAAGTGACCGAAATTCTATATTTACAATACGCCATATTATATAAAGGAAACTATGTAATATTATGTATAGATTAAAGTAGTTATCCTATTCTAGTATATAGTATAGTGCAATAGTATGGTATGCAATAGTAAAGTGCAATATTCAAGAATACATTTATTAATAAAATAGGTAAAAAATATTAGTGTTAAATTATTTATAAATAGTATAAATTGTAATCAAATAAATATGATAATAGTTCTTTTTATTAAAATGTTATCACTATTGATATTAGTCTTATATTAAACATATTAATTTGCATAAGTGCATTAGTATGTTATACAAGTAAAAGTATACGGTTTAAAAATGTTGTTGATTAATTTAATTTAAAGAAATGATATAGTAAAATGTTAGTGTTTTCTTATTACACTTTGGTAGATAGTTTTAATAATGAACAATCTTAGAATGGTAAATCTAGATAAATAATGACAAATGTTATATTTTAAATAAATTTAAAGTTTAATTTTATTTGTATTTTAAATATTTAAATATAATAATCATATACATTGGTGTATATCATGTGTGTGTATATATGATACATATGATTAATAATAATATAATTATTTAATAAAATCAGATGTATATTTATAGTTTATATGGTTGATTTTGATATATATAGATAGATAGATACGTTAAATGTATTGGCACTTAGTGCGTCGTATGTGTAAATAACAAAATATGTTAAAAGAATGTAAAAAGGCATACAAATAGATGAATTTATGAATAAAAGGATAATATTGAAGGAAAAGGAATATTGTTAAATCAAACTATTTGATAAAATTTGATTGAAGGTGGATTATTAATTTTACATATAGAAATCTTTAGAAATATTATATTTATAAGAATATTGGATATTTACAATTATGAGTTTGTCAAGCAAAGGATTACTGTGGAAGATTTGTTAAAACTTATAAAGGTTGCCTTAAAATTAAATTCATAGAAAACTACGGAGGAGTTTGTATGAAATTGTATTATCAGGATATCTATGGAACAAGGTTGACAAAGGGCAAATGTTCCAGGGCAAAATATTTCATATAAAAAGATAAAAATAAGTATTAATTTTTTCAAATGAAGTAAAAAAGAAATATCATTTTGCAGATTTGGCCAGCAGGTCATATTTTGACTTATTTGGATCAGTAACTAGGACAGCAGTGTATAATATGAAAATAATATTATTTGTTAATTAATAATTGTAATGAATGTTTATAGTAATATAATTTATAATTGACAATATTATAATAACATTGATATGTAACCTTATGCTAAATAATTAGATTATTTATATTTGATGACACTATTATTTACATTTCATCAATATCTTCAACAGTAATTTTATAATTATAAATACTGTACAGATTATATTAATAAAAACAGTATACAAAATTAGTAATGCTAATTAATCATAATTTAAATAAAGAAAATGGCAGTTTGAAAATTTAAGGGCATAAAATCGCAAAATAAATAATTTACTGATAATACAATTTTAAATATCAAATGTTTCATAAATCATGATTTTGTTGTAAAGAACTCATAAAAGATGCATTTTAAAACGCCACTAAAATTATAAATTAAATATTTTAATAAAATTAGATTTCATTTTTAATATATATATACATGTAAATGTATATATATATTAAATATGATATATATATATATATATAAATATATATATATATATATATATATATACAGTAAAACCTCTCTATAAGGAACTATTTTTTTCTAGTAGTTTTTTTCTTAAAGAGAGGTTTTCTTATAAAGAGGTTTTTACTTTTCCAATGATTTTAAGAATTAATTTATAATTGAAAATGCATTATATAACCTATAGGTTATATATATATATATATAGTATATTTATTTATTTATATTTATTTAAAAGTATTAATCAAAAGAATAGTTTAGAAATATGATTTATTTAAAATAGTTTTTAATAATTGTTTGTTTTAAAATAATGTTATCTGTACAATGTATATATTTCAATATTATAATAATCTATTATTTAACAATTAATTGTATAATATAATAAAATGTATCATCAATACATTTAAGGATATAATAACATTTATTAATTCATTTTAATAAATTTTAATAAATTTATGGATAAAAAATAATAATTATTAATTAATTTTAATTCATTTCGAGCTTATGTAATATAAAATATTTTAAGAAAAAAATATCTTATATAATAATTAATTTCTATAATTTGTATTAATATATAATACATCTATTTATATATAATTATTTATTATATTTTTTATACAATAAGTTTCTTATATTTTTCTTATAAGATTTTCTTATAAAGAGGTTTTTTTAATGTGGAAAATGTTGAAATCCAACCAAATGTATGAACAATTTTCTTATAAAGAGGTTTTTCTTATAAAGAGGTTTCTTATAGAGAGGTTTTACTGTATATATATATATATATAAATATATATATTTTTATATTATTTGTATACATTTTTATTATTAATTATACTTATATAATTTGGTTTCTATAAATATAATGATTTATATTTTTCAGAAAATTATAAAATTATATTTCAGGAAATTAATTATTTTCTCAATAGAATAGTGAATATTTAATTAAAAAGGGATTTATTAACATACAAAATATATAAATTGTAAAGTAATAATTAATAATTTTATTTAAAATTTTAAGTATATAATTAATAAGTATCATTATTTAACGTTTTTTTATCAAAACAATATTTTAATAAGAATTTTTTATTTTTTATATTTGTTTTGAAAAATATATAACATAACTGCTAAAAACCATGGGATAAAAAAATAGTTGTTATTATTATATATATATATATTATTATTATATACAAAAAACAAACAATTAATTTCAATAAAATATGATGCAAATTATACTTTGAAAACTAGTCTTAACTAACTTTGTATCTTACATGTAAAATATATGACATATTATATGTGTTCTTTAACAATGTATTTTAATCAAAAAATTGAATTTTAATAAAGATAATCAAATATTGTAAAGTATATGATAACAAAATGAAATTGTAGTATAGTGTACATGATTCAAGTGGCCAATATGAATAATCACTAAGTACATGTGTACCTAGGTTCTACAGCCAAACGGGTAGGTTCAAGGTAAACCTGCATTCTTATGTTGTAGGCCTGTTGTTGTTGTTGGGATGGTTGCGTTTGCTGTTGCTGTTGTTGTTGTTGTTGTTGTTGTTGCTGTTGTTGTTGTTGCTGCTGTTGCTGCTGTTGTTGCTGTTGCTGTTGTTGTTGCATCTGGGTGGCTGTGTACCTGTGTGTTCATTGAATAGGTGTTACATAATGGCATTGTGTTATCCAGTACTGTAGCTAGCACAATGATTATGATGTATCAATTTACTATAACAACTATCATTTTATATATTTGGAAAATTTATAATAATAATTCAAATATATTGATTGTTTTTCTTACAAAAAACAGATAAATCTTGTTTAAAATTCCATATATATGTATATATTGTTATTTTTATTTTGATGGAGTCATTTCATCCCATACAGGAACTTTAGATGAAGTTTTCACTTATAACCATATATGGCTCTAATGTCCCTTCGAAGCCACTCTCACGTTAAGGCATACATCGATTTAACGAGAACCGATCATTTATTTATACACAATTATATAAGATCATTTTTAAATATTATTTTAAGACCTATTTTAATGGTCCGGACGAGGCTCGAACCCGCGTCCTACTGGTCGTGTGTCTGACGCCTTAGCCAACTGAGCCACACAGGCAGTTAGATAAATATATTAATAGTGATTATATATAAATATAACATCATGATACTTTCATATGATTTAATTGCGAAAAAGTTGATATGTGGTCTACCACATAGATATAATTCTGTTGTTTACTATTAATAAACCAAGTCATACATTAACAACTACCTAAATAGTGTGATATAGTAAAGGTATACAACTGTTCGCTGATAGGTGTGAGCGAAGGTAGCAGTGGTGTGAGAGAAGTTAGCAGCGCTACTAGCGTACCACTTACCTGGGAGTGCTGTAACCGCTTTGATCCTGCGAGATGGGCACTGTGCAAAGGTTTACGGGTTAACGATGTACGCTAAGGTGGTTGGGTTGGGTTTGGGATTAAGCTTGCATATTAAACATTATATCTATGGGTAATATAAATAACTTCTGTGATAGAATTTGTATTATCTCTGTTAACTAAAGGCTGCCGGCTGGGCTTTGAAGTATGGTCTAATTGAAATAAGTACTCCGTGTGTGGGATATATTTACCAATCCCTCTTATGATTGTCGGCACATGCAAACACACACATACAATTAAAATAATTCAATAACAAATAATTCAAATAAATGCAGTTATAAATATAGTATCATTATGAATATACGTAGAAACACACCATTTAATACAGAATTTAAATCTAAATTAATGGTATCAACTAAATTACCTACAATTGTCGATGTAGGATAACAACATTTTATATTTTCAAGTATCGATACAGTTAAAATCCATATATTAATAAAGAAGTAAATAAAATCTTTATAGACAATAATAAATATATATATATATATATTTATATATTTATTACTGTATCCATACTTGAAAATATAATATTTTGTTATTCTCTCTATAGATTTTATTTATTACAGAGTATATATTTTAGGATAACTAATCTATAATGTAATAATAAATTATATATTTATATATAACTAAACCAAACCAATTACAAATTTTAAATTAATTTGTTACACATTTATTCTAATAGCAGTATAATAAAAATGTAATCAAATAGGAACAGTACTACACTAACGTATAAACCCAGGTCATAAATACAAAATATTTTTTTTTCATATTTCATCAATAATTTATTTGTGAAATATGTTTTGAATTTTTTCAAACTTTTTTTTAGTTGATTTAAATGATTTTGATTAAAGGAAAAAAAAATTTGATTGTGCAAATTATTTTTAATGAAATTTTACATTCATATTTTATACTTTTTTAACATGAAAAATTCTATTAAAGGAGCATATTTTATTTATTATGATAGTTATGTTAAATTCTTATGAGATGGTAATTACTATATATCTATATAATACTATGTATATATTTTTTATTTTTATGGAATAATAGTATACAAATTTAAATTTCAAACTTTTTTTTGTTTAATTACCAAAAATTTCAGGAATTAAAGGATTTTTTTTTTTTAATATTGTGATAGGAAATTATTATAAAACTAGTATTAGTATGTTAATTAGTTAAGTTAATTACTATTACTATTACTATCTCTTCCATATTAAAATTCCTATTTTCTCATGTTCAATTTCAAGGAAAATCCGGCAGTACTAAAAATAGTCCAAAAAATTGATTACCAACAAACATGTATGCTTAGATATAGATATAGATAATTTCTGTTGTCATTGAATCATTCGATGTTACCATTACTAGCGTGCGGGTACACGCAAACTAATTCTATCATTATTAAAACCATATTTAATATGAACAACTAAAGGGTGGAGGTGAGTTAAAATACGATTAATATTTATTTTATGATTAATATTTTTATTTTAACAACACAAATTTATTACATATTTTCTATGCTTAATATCTTATTTATAAATTTGTCAAATTTCTCTATTTATTTTTGATTAATTATATCAAAATAAAGTTTTTTTATAAGCATAATCGATATTATGCTTAATAAAGATATTCCGCATAATAATTATTTGAAATTTATAGGAATTTGTAAGTACTATATTTATTTAAATATTATTTATAAAACTTTGAATGTTATTTTCTCAAGCTTTTACTTTTTCACTTAGTAACCACGTGTAAATTCCTACTACTTTTTTGATTTTTTTGAATATCATCTGAAATTTGTACTGTAAACTTATAACATATACATCTAAATGAATCCTGCTGGATTTATTATTATATTTATATTAATTAAATAAATTATGATAAACTAGCATTTTAATGATAAAATAAAAATAAATATTTAACTAATTGAGACTATTTTTTTTACACCATTTTAAATTAACTACATTTATATATAGACAGATCCTATATGATGGAGGAAAGTATCTGTTGAATAAAAAAATAATCAAGTAATTATCTCCATTAGTTATTTATCCTTAGAGTTTTTAGATAGAGCTAAAATAGCATAGTTTAGATGAACGCGCCCCTCCCCCCTTAAGAGGTGGAATAATGGTTGGGAGAACACACAAACACTGCGGCCCTCCTTAACATCCGCATGTTATGTAATACTACTCTGATGCGAGGGGTTCAAGCATTATACCCCATTCACCATGCGGGTGGGGTTAGTACTAGGGAAATGTTTACACGGTACATGATATCTTCACAGATTTCAATCTGCGACCACTTTTCATTATGTAGTAGAAGTATGATGAAATGTACGACTAATATCATTGTAGACAGTGTGAACACGCCCCAAGGTCACGCTGCAAGGTCACACAAACAAAGCATTTAGCTTAACTCATCGTATTTACAAGTACCACGAGCAAACATTAACATCCGTTATATAAACCCTACACGAGGTTAGTATGCATTGCGTTGATAGCCCACACACACACGCGCGGGGGTAACCTTGATAGGCCTGGTAGGGTTGTTGGGGGTAAGACGGGGGCATCCTCTGGTTCTGGTAGATCTGAGACATGTCGCGACCGTATACCGACGCTGTTTGAGCGCGTAACTTCTGACGTACTTGAGTGTTGTTTATAGACGCTGCGGGTAGCTGAGAGGGGGGCGGCGGGGGTGAGGGGGTGAATTAGTAGGGGTAGCAATGAGAGGTGATAATAGGAGGTGTAAGAGATTAATAGTAGTGGTGTAGTAGTAGTACTTCAGTTTAATAATCACTGATCATAGAACTATAGTTATTGTTATTGTTATTGCTATTTTTATTTTGGTGGAGTCCTTTCATCCCATCCAGGAACTTAGATGTATTTTCAATTATAACCATATATGGCTCTAATGGCACTTCGAAGCCGTTCTCATGTTAAGGCATCCATTGTTTTAACGAGAGCCGATCAATTATTTATACACAATTATATAAGACCACTTCTAAATAATATTTTAAGACCCATTTTATAAAATTAATTAATTGTCTGGACGAGGCTCGAACCCGTGTCCTACTGCTTGTGTGTCTTAGCCACACAGGCAGTTTTTTAGTAGTTAAACTGCACTATATGATAATAACTAATACATGTGGTTAATAGAGATATGACTGATAGGGGTGATAAGGGAGTCTAGCATAGTGTAAGTTAATGCTGATGATTATGTAGACGATTATGTAGACAGTGCATTGTACACACATCAATAATCATAAACTTATAATCTGAGACATTCTACAATGTATTTACTGGTACACTGTATTTACTTGTATACATCATTTTACAATGTACACTTGTACACAGTATTGTACACATCATTGTACACTGGTGTATAGCATTGCACACTTGTGCATAGCATTGTACACTAGTGCATAGCATTGTACACTAGTGCATAGCATTGTACACTAGTGCATAGCATTGTACACTGGTGTATAGCATTGTACACTAGTGCATAGCATTGTACACTAGTGCACAACAGACACACTGTTAATCTGATTAGAATGACATGTAATAGGGTATCACTGCTAGAAGTTAACCTGGGTTTGATTCAATGCAGGGGTTGGTAGCATTATGCCCTGCTGAAAAGGAGCCTGCATGAGAGTGGAAATGAATCATACATAGTTATCATCATGGTAGTCATGCATTCATTATTTGTTAAATTCATCTCTCTCAATAGTTTAAACATTCATTTACATTTATCCTTGGTAATAATTAAATATTGGTGACATTACGTGTATTATAACTTTGATATCAAATAGATAAGTATGTATGTTATAGTGTTAAACAGTATATTGATGATTGCACTAAGAGAATTAATGATACTAATGTCTATACATGTTCATAATGAATCTATAGGGTACATGAATACACTATAATGTATATGGAAATGTTGTTTAATGTGAAGTGGTTTCAATAGAAATATCATAATAATAATAATTATAATTTATTGGAGTTTATTTTTAAAAAAATATATGTATTTTTTATAGGGTTAACATAAGATGGGGTATATATTTACTATTGTTGTTATCACCCAGTGTATAGGCTATTACCCATACCTAATGGTAGCGCCATCATTACTACACACATGGAGTAACCTGTTGACCCCTTGACCTCAGATAGGTACTGAGGATCTGTTTAGAGGTCATCTGTGTGTTCTGGGCGGTCTGTGTGTTAGGGAATCTCCTAGCACCTGTGTAGTAGATAGGTATGTAGGGGGTGGGGGTGATGGTAGGTGTGTAGGGGGTGGGGGTGATGGTAGCTATGTGTGGGGGTGATGGTAGTTGTGTGTGGGGGTGATGGTAGGTGTGTGTGGGGATGATGGTAGGTGGGGGTGGGGGGTGATGATAGGTGTGTGTGGGGGTGATGGTAGGTGTGTGTGGGGGTGATGGTAGGTGTGTGTGTGTGGGGGTGATGGTAGCTATGTGTGGGGGGTGATGGAAGGTATGTGTGTGGGGGTGATGGTAGGTGTGTGTGGTGTGTGATGATAGGTGTGTGTGTGTGGGGGGGTGATGGTAGCTATGTGTGGGGGGTGATGATAGGTGTGTGTGGGGGTGATGGTAGGTGTGTGTGGGGGTGATGGTAGCTATGTGTGGGGGGTGATGATAGGTGTGTGTGGGGGTGATGGTAGGTGTGTGTGTGTGGGGGTGATGGTAGCTATGTGTGGGGGGTGATGATAGGTGTGTGTGGGGGTGATGGTAGGTGTGTGTGGGGGGTGATGATAGGTGTGTGTGTGTGTGGGGGTGATGGTAGCTATGTGTGGGGGGTGATGATAGGTGTGTGTGTGTGTGGGGGTGATGGTAGCTATGTGTGGGGGTGATGATAGGTGTGTGTGGGGGTGATGGTAGCTATGTGTGGGGGGTGATGATAGGTGTGTGTGGGTGTGATGGTAGGTGTGTGTGGGGGGGTGATGGTAGGTGGGGGTGGGGGGTTATGATAGGTGTGTGTGGGGGTGATGGTAGGTGTGTGTGGGGGTGATGGTAGGTGTGTGTGTGTGGGGGTGATGGTAGCTATGTGTGGGGGGTGATGATAGGTGTGTGTGTGTGTGGGGGTGATGGTCGCTATGTGTGGGGGGTGATGATAGGTGTGTGTGGGGGTGATGGTAGGTGTGTGTGTGTGGGGGTGATGGTAGCTATGTGTGGGGGGTGATGGAAGGTATGTGTGTGGGGGTGATGGTAGGTGTGTGTGTGTGGGGGTGATGGTAGCTATGTGTGGGGGGTGATGGTAGGTGTGTGTGTGGGGGTGATGGTAGGTGTGTGTGGGGGGTGATGGTAGGTGTGTGTGTGGGGGTGATGGTAGGTGTGTGTGGGGGTGAAGATATGTATGTGTTAATACATATAATGTAGATGCGATGATTATAAATTAAAAACTACTTACAATGAAATATAACTATTTAACATATATTATAATTATCATACCTTGGTCGCAGCACCCATTAGTTATTGGAATTATTATAATTATTTAATGTTATAATGGTTATTATTATTATTATTATTATTATTTAAACAACATATCTAATAATACTTCCTAGAATATTAATTGCATATATTACGAAAGTGTTTTATAAATAAGTCATACAATCTACCTATATATCTATTACTAGACCTATATTCATCTGGGCGACTTGTTGTTGTTGTTGTTGTTGTTGTTGTGGTGTAGGCGGAGCTACCGGTTGTTGTTGTTGTTGTTGTTGTGGGGGAGCCTGCGGTGGTGGGGCTTGAGGGGCTGCGGTTTGACCTTGGTAGTATATCGGGGGAACATTCTGCTAATGAGGGATGCGGGCGGGGGGGGGTTAAACAAGGGGCTTAGGGTTGTTAGATGTGGGTGGGGGTGTTAGAGAGATTACCCGTGGAAAGGTATATTATTGATTTATCAGACACGATGATGTATATCTTGTGGTAATGATGTATTAGATAGTAGCTGTTGCATGTTATAGTAAAGATACCTCAGCATAGTGTAGGAGATCAACAGGTAGTTAGAGGTGTGGTAGTGACAGTGTAGATAGGTAACCTGCATAGGAGGCCGTTGATAGATGGAGCTACTCTGCTGCCAGTTAGACGGGCCAGACTGAATGCTGGGTTGTATGTAGTGAGGTTGCCCGTAGCTTATCTGGTTCTGAGGCGAGTGGGTATCGTGAGGTGTGGGTGTTAGTGTTAGAATGGCGATCTAATAACGTGAGGAATTTAATATCGGGTAAACGGAAAACGTCGACGAGAAATCTGCAATAATAATATATGTTGTTTTTGTTACAGTAGTTTATTCTACTGAGAAATTCCGTTTTAAGTTAAGGGGATGTCACACACCTTGTTTTGGTGACAATAATTTTTTATTTAAAATTTTTTTTATTTCATTATAATATTCTATTATTTGTTTTTTAATATCTGTAAAAAAATTATTTATGAAAACATTCTAGAAATAATAAAAAAGGGGTATATATATTCATTATATATAAATATATACAAATGCTGTTTTCTCAGAATAATTATTTCTCGCTAGGTATGTGTGTATAAACTTAGGTATAACAAAAACTATTATATATTTTTTACTAATTGTTATTGCATTATATAAATAACATATATATGAATACTATTACAGGAGTGATTTTCTAAATTTGTATGTGTATAATTGCAAAAAATAACAATTTCTATAGAAATTCCGTAAATTAAAAAATTAAAATGTGTGCATATATATATATATGTTATAAAATATATATTATAAAAATTACGTCCTGTAATAGTATGTGTATACATTTAATGAATAGAATATAAACAAATGTAGCTCAATTCAATGAATAGAAATCTGCGCGCCTAGTTTTGTGTAGACCCATTATTTGATATCTCTATACATAGAGAGGCGGGCGTCGTGTGCCATCCCCTTGTGAAAAATTTTAATAGAAATTTATTATGAATAATTAAATACAAAAGTCATATAAATGTAGTATGGCAACTACGTGTATAACTGTGTGTAGGTATTTATAAATATGTTGTGCATGAAGTATACATGTGTTATGTAATTTAGATAAATGTTAATTTAATATATTTTGTGATTTGTGTTTTTTATATAATTTGATTTTTGTTTTGTAAATTTCAATTAGTTGACGTGCCTTGAACGAATGTAAATGTTATGTAATTTGGATGAATGTTGATTAAATATATTTTGTTATTTGTTTTTTATATAATTTGATTTCTGTTTTGTAAATTGTAAAAGAGAGTGTAGTTTATAATTAGATTAACTAGTTTAATCTAGTTATCTAATTAGAGATACGCCCACTACGCCCATCACGTGATTTCGTTATTATCGAGAAGTTCGGTATGATATGGTTTATTAGTGCATACAGCGTACACTGAAAGGCTAGTAAATCATATCATATTAATTGTGAGAACTTATCGATTGATACATATTTAATCATTCATGTTGATATTATGATGTTTAATATGTATTCATATTTGTTTTAGTTTGAGGTTTCCTCCATTCGCGATTCGTCCAATACGTCCATCCTCCATTCCCCATATACCCCCATCCACGAACGCACCCCTTCCCTATCTACCCCATCCTCGAACGACACCCCACCCCCATCCACGTCCATCCACGATCTACACCACATTCCCCATCCACGTCCAGTTTCCATTCAATAAATCTATAACCTGTCGAGAACTATCATTCTCCGTTTTCCGGAGACAACATAAATATATAATATATAAGACATATATATATATATATATATATATATATATATATATATATATATATATTTATAAATTATAAATATTTAAAAATACAAAACCCAATAAATATACAATATTTTATTATTTAGAATTATTTTAAATAGTAAGTGTTATAAAAGATCATTTTTATTTAGTTCTATATAATATTACGATATAATTTGTTGATTAAATGATAGATCATATAATTACTTATACAAATAATATTATTATTTTATAATTTAATTAAAATTATGAACGTCGGACTTAATCAAATGCACTATGACCTACATAGATGATTCTAATAGGAAATCAAGACCTATGCTAACTGTACACGTTACATGTACTATATACCTATGCCTAGTGTACTGCTAACGTTGAAGTGTGAGGTTATAGGGGCTCCGGGTACTACGGTGTGGGGCATGGCGGAGTTTGAGGTGGACCTGGACAGGCGACGCTTCTGCTTCTTCTTCTTTGTGATATTCACGTTCTGTAGGTGTGGGGTGTGTGATTAATGTTGAGGGGTAGAGATGTAGGGATAGAGAGAGTCATATAGAGAGAGAGAGAGAGAGAGTCATAGAGTGGTTGATTTAGCGAGAGTGATAGAGAGGAACATAAATTGAGTGATTCTTTAAAATACGTCTATATCTAACTTGTTGAATATTATGTGTGTGCATTTCTAAATATAAATAATATATATAGTTGTTGATAAATATGATATTATGATAAGGATCGAATAAATAACATTTTTAATATAAGATAACATAAGATAACAAGGTGAGAATTTAGAAAAGCAATGTAAATACATGCTCACATCATGGTGTGCGTTTACATGTGAAAGATAGGAGATACATAATATAACTAATGATGAAATAACTCACATAGGTAATAGGAATATTCCTATTCTAGACATATATACTAATAATAAATATATACTCTTTTAAATATATAAATAATTATATATACAACTAAAAAACTCTAGATATTTAGATACACAAACTTTCTAGCGATAGCAAAAAGAATTAGTAAGATAACTCTGATATAGTTTGTTAACTTATGAAAAAGGATGTTAAAGAAAATTATTCATCGG